>CM040122.1:50120094-51320094 GCA_022559845.1 Amorphophallus konjac
AGAAGTCTTGTGGCTGAGAGGTTTGGTTAGCAATCTGGGTCTTGTACAGGAGACGACTCCGGTGTACTGTGATAGTCAGAGTGCTATACATCTGACCAAAAAACAGATGTACCATGAGAGGACCAAACACATCGACGTCAGGTATCACTTTGTTCGTGATGTTGTCTTGTAGGGTACCATAGTAGTTCAGAAGATTTCTACAGCAGAGAACCCTGCAGACATGCTGACGAAGCATATTCCTTCAGAAAAGTTCAGGCATTGCCTGGACTCGGTCAGTTTGCAGAGCACGTGAGGTGGCCCCGACAAGGGCATTGGCAGTAACGGCGATCGTAATAGAGCTTGGCACTGGATGCGGCTTGTGAAGACGAGCCAAGAGGAGAATTGTTACGTGGTGGCTCGCCCTCCACAATTATCACCAAGGAAATTGCATGCATGCGGTATTGGAGCTGGCCGAGGGGAACAATTCCCATGCAATAAGTTCGGGTGAGACTTGAATGCCAACTTTTATGGCCACAAGAGTTACATATAGGAGACAGTTTCTTGCGGATCTCCTCTCCAAAGCAGCGAACAGAAGGGGGTCCGACCACTATATATAAAAGGAGGACGTATCCTCCATGTTTTACATCCCCACGGTGAGAGACAAGAGAGCTCTTGTAGAGAGAAACAAGAGGGTCTTGGGGGAGAGCGAGCTTGAGAGAGTTTTGTGTGTGAGGATTTGTTCCTCCGGGTTGGAGTGTGTACTCTTTATATTATTCTCCACATCTAGTGAAGTTCCGCTGTCATCATCGCCCGTGGACGTAGGGGGGTAACCTCCGAAGCACGTAAATCCTTGTGTTCCTACCTTGTGTGATTGTTCCTTCATCTTCCTCCCTTCTTCTTGTTGTACGGATCGAGATCTTGGGACGTCACTCTGTCCGTCCGAGTGATCGTGTCACAACAGAAGATGTGTGTGTCGTAGATGTCACTTCCATGACTCCTTTTTCGCTAGTTCAGGGCATCACTTTATTGCTCTATCTTTAAATGGTTTGTCATTTAGATCCTTGTAATATATTTTTCCTGTTCTATCTAACAAACCAATCATGCTATCAATTTTTCCATGTGTATTATATACCCCTCATGGGACCTGACTAATATACTAAAAATATTTATTTCCATGTTAGACACATAATACATATTGGCAGGAGATATATATATTGAGGTGTACCATCTTTTTGAAAGATAAAGATTTTGATTTTTTTTTGTCTTCCACAGTCGATTTAATGACGCTGACGATGCCACAAACATTGTTGGAATGCTCCTCAAAGAGCTCTTTCTTCGTGTACATGGTGGCTCCTTTTTCTCCTAGATTAATGAATCACACATTTTGTTGCTCAAACATCTCTTCCCTTGAACAAGGAGAAGTGGAATCTTTAGTATATGTGGTTTCTACAAAGTTAGATAACTCACCTTAATCCAACTTATTTTTTTTGCATTAGTACATATTCAGCAACACAATTGTCATATTTATGTCAGTTGTAGCACTTGACATTTTTGTGGCTATCCCTTAAGTTGCTTCGGTCTCATCCATGATCCGCAACCTTCAATGGGAACTCGTAGTTTTGACGAGTTCCATGACTAACAACCACTCGCATGGTTATTGGCTCCTCCACGAGCTCTCCTTTAATCACTTATAAAGCCCTCTTTGAAAATGAGTTGGGGCAGCGTATTCATGCCCACATTGCTTGGTTATTGGCTCCTCCACAAGCTCTCCTTTAATCACTTATGCCACTTTGTTTTTCAGTTAGGATAGGGATACGCCATCCGATGATAGAGAAAAGCGGCTGGGTCCCACCGCCTCCCCTCACACACATACTCGCTATTCGACCCCGAGCACCGTGTTCCAATAACAAAGATGCCCTTAAAGGCTCTCTTTGAAAGTGGGTTGGGGTAACGTATCTGTGCCCCTGAGTGCGAATACGCTATTCGTCCCTGATTAACCGCATGTCTTTGTGAGGCGGTCCCATATGGGCCCCACTTTCTCTATGATCAGATAGTTATTCACATCTATCTTATTCCGTTATCAAAGAGGAGCTTGGAGTCAATTTTGAATCAAAGTGTATATATATGCTCCACCGCGGTAGCTTGGGATATTTTGTGGTTTCGTTGCACATAGACCTACAACGATCTCACAAATTCTTCGAGAAAGGGAACCTCCGAGTTTTTTTTTTGGACTCTTCAGTGGCAATGCAGTGTTATCAGAACCAGACCGGTGCCTAAACCGGACAATGAGCTGGTTCGGTTCGAACCGGTTTGACCGTTCAATCGAACCGGTTTGAACCGTGATGTCTGTTAGAGTGTGGAGCCCGAACTCGCCATCGTGCTGCGCCCTCACACGCGGATCGATCGGCGCGGTTGGGCGCCCTAATCTCCTTGTATAAAAGGGCTACGAACTCTCTCTTTGTATTGTTCTGGGTGTGTTTCTATCATAGAGGAAATGCTACTGAGGGCGTGGATGTAGGAAGGCACATCACCTCCGAACCACGTAAATCTCGGTGTTCTTGTGGTTTGATCTTTTCTTCCCCCTTTCTTCTTCCTCCTTTGTTGTTTGTCCATCTCTACATACATAATAAGATATTTTTGTTCACACATACATATCATTTTAAATATTTAAATATTTTTATAGTTTTTTTGAAGTTTGAATCTGGTCGAACCAGTTCGGACCGGTTCACCGGTCGAACCGCGGTTCGTCCAGGTCGTCCAGTTCTTTAGCATTAGACCGGACCGGGCCTAATCGGACCGATTCCTGGACCGGTTCATGGTCGAACCGCGGCATTTGATCTATGATCGCAGGCATTTATATCTTCCATCAACGTGTGCTGTTTGGAAGTCAACCCTTGATACAAGAGGAGAAATAAAGTCTCAGAAAAAAACAATAAAAAAGTTCTATTAAACGTTGGCTTCAAAAATGTAAAAAGATTTGGACAGAGTCATTGGCCCAAATGGGTGGTGCCCAGTGTTTGTGGCCCATGCTTGGCCTGCGGATGTCCCGATCGAGCGCTTTAGTTTTCTTGGACATTTTCTTTTCCCTAAAACAGTTTGATTGATTGAACAAGTCGAACCTATTGGATATCCAGGTAATTAGTCTTGTTCCATTAACACTCCCAGCTGGAATTTCTTCATCATCATCATCATCAGAGCCTTATCCCAATTATTTGGGGTCGGCTACATGAATCCTGTTCCGCCAAAGATTTCTATCAAGTACAATATTCATATTTAAACCCAAGAAACTAATGTCCTTCCTAATAACATCGCACCATCTCATTTTAGGCCTTCCTCGAGCTTTTTTACTAGCATACACTAAGATTCGGTCACATCTTTTAACCAGCGCTGAGTTAGAGCGACGAAACACATGTCCAAACCACCTGAGTCTATTTTCTCTCATTTTACTATCAATTGGGGCTATCTCTAAGTCCTTACGAATGCACTCATTCCTAATCTTGTCTTTCTTAGTCTTGCCACACATCCATCTCAATATCTTCATCTCTGCTACACACATTTTGTGGATGTGCTCCTTTCATACTGCCCAACACTCGGTACTATATAACAAAACAGCTCTCACAGCCGTTCTATAAAACCTCCCTTTGAGTTTCACAGACATACGACGATCACAAAGGACTCCTGATGCACTTCTCCATCTTAACCAGCCTGTCTTAATCCTATGTGTAACATCATCATAAATCTCCCCATTCTTTTGTATGATAGATCATAAGTATCAAAAGCTACTACTCTTCGGAATGTTATGTCCATCAATTAGAACCATGTCTTCCTGAACCACTCTCACATTACTAAAATTACAATGCATAAACTCTGACTTACTCCTATTAATTTTAAAACCTTCAGACTCCAAGGCAAGTCTCCAACGCTCTAACTTAACATTTAGAGCATCAGTACTCTCATCAATTAAAATAATATTATCTGCAAATAGCATATACCAAGGGATATCCTCATGTAATTGTTTAGTTACTTCATCCATAACTAAGGCAAAGAGATACGGACTTAATGGAGAACCTTGATGCAAGCCTATAGAAACGGGAAATTTACCAGTCTCCCCAGCTGGAATTTATATTACTTAAAAGTATTTGATGTTAGAAGACCAAGTCCATTTGGATCTTTTTAATTAAAGAAGGGCTTTCCCCACAAATAGTTAGATTGTTTGTATAATTATATATATTAATATTTTTATATTATTTTAAATTATTTTTCTATTAAAAAATTGTCAAATATATGCCTGCAGCTAACTTCTATTCAAGATGCCGAAATATTTAATATGTTCTTATACGTACGTATATATATATATATATATATACCTATGAAAACAAGTCCTTAATTTTGATGGGCCCATTGTGCCAATTAATGAGAGAAAAGAAGAGGTAAAGAGATAGATAGATAGATAGATAAAGACAGAAGAAAATACGATAGATTAGAGATATTTTGAACCTCTTTGTAAATTTAAACAATAGTTAACACTAAGATTACATGAGAAATTTTAGCAGGCTGCTAACAAATGGTGATGCAGAGGTAGATTTTACGAGTATTATGATGTAGTGAGTTCATTATAAACAATTTGGAAATAAAATAGATACTTTTGCAAAAAAAAATTCTAAGGAGAACACTTTTGTTAAAAAAAAATCCCTTCAGTAAGTTTCCCGAAGACTAAAGAATACCCTTCCTGAATTTTTTAAAAAAAATCATTTAAAAGGGTTAATCAATAATATGTTCAATACAAGATTAATTAAACATGAGCATTGAGATAATTAAGTTTTAATTAATGCCTAAATGTGACATAATGGTTGGGGTGTGATGATTTTTGTGAAAGATACAATTTCATTAATCGAAAGAGGGGTATTAATACCTAGGGTACAAGATGAGGACAATAACAAATAAGTCCCTACTCTTATTTATTTTAACACTCCCCCTTAAGTTGGAGCATATATATCAAATATGCCCAGCTTGTTACAGAGTGTCTTAAAACGAGAAACTCCAAGTGCCTTTGTAAATAAATCTGCTAGCTGATCATCTGAAGGAGTGAAGGGAGTATAAATCTGTTGTGACATAACCGCATCGTGCACAAAGTGACAATCAACCTCAATATGCTTGGTACGTTCATGAAAAATAGGATTTTTAGCAATATGGATAGCGGCTTGATTGTCACAATGCATCTCCAACGGCTCAGTATAAGTAACCCCAAAATTAGACATTAAACTCCGTAACCACATCATTTCACATGCAATTTGTGCCATAGCCCTATATTCAGCCTTAGTGCTAGATCGGACAACCACACTTTGTTTCTTGCTTCTCCATGTGACTAGATTCCCTCCAGCATAGGTACAAAATCTTGTAGTGGACCTTCTGTCAAACTTTGATCCTGCATAATCAGCATCAGAAAAAGCTTCAATTCTCACATGACCATTTTTTTGTAAAGCAAACTTTTTCCTGGAGTGGCCTTAATATAATGTAAAATCTTCAGAGCAGCTTCCCAATGGCACACCTTAGGCTTTTGCATAAATTGACTAATTACTCCCACTGCAAAAGAAATGTCAGGTCTAGTAACAGTCAAGTAAAGAAGCTTTCCACACAATCTCATATATCTTTCAACATTTGTAAACTCGAGGTTGTCCTCATTATCAAGATCCTGTTGTGGAACAGTGGGTATGTCAGCTGGTTTACACCCAAGCAAACCCACATCTCTTGAAGTAGGTCCACAGCATACTTCCTTTGTGAGAGAGAGACACATGTTTGACCATGAGCTATCTCAATACCCAGAAAGTAACGTGGTCTACCCAAGTTCTTGGTAATAAAATACTTTTCTAGGTACTTTTGAACCTCTTTAACAGCTTCCGTATCACTACCAGTAAGCAACTTGTCATCTACATAAACAATCAAAATAATTATGCCAACAGGTAAATGACGAATAAAAACAGAATGGTCAGCCTGACTTCTCTTCAGCTCAATGCCAGATGCAATTTTGCTGAATTTATTAAACCAAGCACGTGGACTTTGTTTCAAGCCATAGATAGCCCTTCTTAACTTACATACCAACTCCCCCTGAGTCACATATCCTGGAGGTTGTCCCATGTACACCTCCTCATTTAAATCTCCATATGAGAAGGCATTTTTCACATCCATTTGAGCCATTGACCATCCTTGATTAATAGCAAGAGAGAATAGGATTCGAACAGAATTCAAGCGGGCCACAGGAGAGAAAGTTTCAAAATAGTCTACCCCATAAGTTTGTGCGAACTCTTTTGCCACCAATCTCGCTTTGTATTTGTTAATAGTGCCATATGGAGAGTATTTCACAGTGAACACCCAGCGACAGGAAACATGAGTAACATTAGTCGGACGGTGTACAAGGGTCCATGTGCCACGAGAAAGTAAGACACATTTTTTCATCCATAGAAGCTTTCCACTCTGGTTTAGTGAGGGCCTCAAATACAGTATTGGGAATAGGAATTACTGAAATAGCCAAAGCAAACTGACGAAAGGATGGAGTCAAGGATGTATAAGAAACAATTACCAATGGGGTGTTGATAAATGCTCTTACAAGATCTCACACCTTTTCGAACAGCAATAGGAAGATCAATATCCAAAATAGGTGGAGCAGATGTCTCACCAGAAGGGGTAGGTTCCTCCAACGAGACAGATGATGGTGGGTGGTCATCACCTGGCTATAGTGAGCGCCGCTTATAGACCAGTCCATACATGTCATCTGTAGTAGATGGCTCAGAGACTTCATCATTAGTGACAACAGTTGAGTCAGAAGGAAATAAAAGAGATGGAATAGGAACATCAGGAGCAATAGGAGAAGTTTGTACATCGGGTGTGGCAAAAAAGGTACAGACTCATAGAAAGTAACATCTGCAGAAACAAAAGTCTTCCTAGATCGGGGTTCAGAACAACGGTAACTCATATGTGTTCTTGAGTATCCAAGAAAAATGCAGGGAACCGACCTGGGAGAAAGTTTATCATGGCCTGGCCCAAGAGATTGAACAAAGCATTTGCATCCAAACACACGAGGAACCAAGGGAAAGGGTGTACCATCAGGATGCAGACATGAAAAGGGTGATTGCCCATTAAGGACCTTGCTGGAAACACGATTTATAAGGTAACACAAAGTAAGAACCACATCACCCCAATACTGTTTGGGAACATTCATATGGAACATCAAGGTACGAGCAACATCTAGAAGATGACGGTTCTTTCTCTCCGCCACACCGTTCTGTTGTGACGTATAAGAACACGAGGTTTGATGGATAATCCCCCGAGAAGAACAAAAAGTGGCAAAAGATGTCTGAACATACTCCAATGCATTGTCAGTACGCACAACTTTGATAGAGACAGAATATTAGATTTTTATTTAAGTATAAAAATTTTCAAAAATATGATGTACATCAGACCTTGACTTGAGTAGAAAGACCCAAGTCATACGAGAAAAATCATCTATGAAGGTAACAAAATATTGAAAACCAAGTCTAGAGATAACTAGAGAAGGTCCCCAGATATCTGAGTGACCAAGATGGAAGGGAGCAGTGCTCCTTTTATTTTGACTCAAAGGAAAAGACACTCTATGATGTTTGCCTAATTCACAGGCATCACAATGAAACTTATTGATTGTAGATGGAACAGACACAACATCTCTAAGCTTCGAGATAGAAGGGTGACCCAATCTGCAATGCCACTGATAAGAAGTGTCACTAGCCGACAAAGTATGATGAGACTGGAAAGGTCTATCTGTAGTAAAATAGTAGAGACCACCAGATTCATGCCCACCACCAATCATTTTCTACGTTTGGAGGTCCTGGAATACACAATAAGAAGGATAGGTCACTGAGCAATTCAGAGAATGAGTCAACATGATGATAGACAGAAGATTAACAGGAAAGTTTGGAACATAGAGAACATCATTTAAAGTGAGAGGAGACAATGAACCAATGCCTTTTCCTACAACAGGCGATTTAGAGCCATCTGCTACAGCAACAAGTGCATGAGAATTAGTGGAGTCAAGTGAGGAGAAAAGGGAGCTATCACCTGTCATATGACAAGAGTTTCCCGAGTCCACAATCCATGAGGAATTAGAAACCGCAAGGGCACTACTTGAGTGGGAGACAACATGAAAAGAGGATGAAGATGTTGCAGAGCCTTTTATAATTCGTTGAATTACCTCATACTCCTTCCGAGATAAAGTTACTCCCCCTTCCTGTCATGAGGATGTAGTAGTAGAATAAGTCTGCGGCTGCTGTGTACTTTGGGTAGTCTCTATTGTGGTATCTGAAGCCACACCAAGGTTAGCCACAGGATTCAGCTTACTTCCTCCCCTTCCGTACTTCTTCCAACAAAAATCTGAATCATGATTTGACCGTCCACAGTGCGAGCATGGTTGACGACCACGTCCGCGTCCCCGACCACGGCCACTGGCAACAAGGGCAGATGCATTCCCCAAGTCATTGTCTGCAACTGTTGGTCCAGTTGTAGAGAGACCAATATTAGATAGAGATGTTGTGCTAGCCCGTAAAACACGTGAAAATGCATCGGCCAATTTCGGAATAGTTGTATCAGCCAACAGATTATCCCGAACATGTCGAAGACCATCATCGAGACTAGAGAGAAATTTTGCAACAATGAATTCATCACGTTGTTTTTGTATTTTCGCTGCATCTATAGTAGAAGGGTGATATAGTTGAAGTTCATTCCACAATCCCTGCACTTCTGAGAAATTTTGTGCTATGTGCCTCCCATCTTGTTTGATTGCAAATAGTCTAGAATAAAGATTATAGATGTGTGAGACATTGGTTTCACAAGAGTAGGTTCGCTTCAAAGACTCCCACATTTCTTTTGCAGTATCTAAAAAAAGAACATTATTGAAGATGTGTGGCTCACAACTATTTCCAATCACCGAAATAACAGTTCCATTATCTGCTTGCCAAGCTTCATATGCCTTCAAATCTGATTTATCTGGAGCATCTTACTCAATATGACGTAACTTTTTCATAGACATTAATAAGAACCGAAGGGCTCTTGACCACTGATGATAGTTAGCACCATTCAGCTTTACAGAAATTGTCAAAATGTGATTGGAGATAGAAGCCTGTCTGGTTGACGAAGACGAGGAGTCCCCCATATCGGACAAGAAGCAGATGATGGAGTATAGAAAACTAGAACGTCGCTAGAGAGCGGTGTGTTGTCAATGCATAAGAATATAGAAATTAGACACGCAGACCATAGTTGAGGTCAAGACGATCTCCCCTAACCGAATGAAGACCATAACAGGATGTTGGCAACCCTGTCTGGAAGAAGAGAGGCCACTGGGCGCGGGCGATAGCGGAGGTCGGCCAAGGCGGGCAGTGGCGGCTTCAGTGCGGCGACGGTCAGCGTTGGCGGGCGCGAAGGTCGGCAGGCGGGCACGTTGGCGAGCGTTGGCGGCTCGCGGTGGCCGCAAACATGGACGGCGGCGGCCAACAGGGAAGGAGGCCGCGGAGGCTTCAGAGGCGGACGTGTGCAGACGGTGACCACAGTTGGACGGCGTCTCGTCCCCCGCGCAAGACCCGCGCGTCTGGCGGGCTGCTAGCTGGCGGAGGAGGCGGGCTCGGCGAGGCTGCAGGCGTGGCGGAGGGAGGAACGCGGGGAAGAAGTGGGGAGCCGATGCGCTGGCGTGAATGGGGCAGCTGAGGAGCAAGATGGGGCGGCTGGAGCCCTAATCCGGCTCTGATACCATGATGATTTTTGTGAAAGATACAATTTCATTAATCGAAAGAGGGATATTAATACTCAGGGTACAAGACGAGGATAATAACAAATAAGTCTCTACCCTTATTTATTTTAACAGGGTGTAATGGCCGTCCAACCATGTCCCTATAATTGGATTTTATGGACGATGATGATGAATCAGAAAGTGGATCGACACACTGCTTCGTAGTGGTCATTCGACAATTCGAGCATGGGCATCCACCACAGGTTTATCGAAGGAAACAAGACGAGAGATGGGGAAAGGTGGGTACGGCATATTTTGTCTCCACTTGGATTTGTTTCCTTTTTTTTATCTTGTGTTTCTCGTCTTTTTTTTTTATTTCAGATTTGATCAATCCCTTTTTTTCTTGAATCGACTATAATTCGAGTCCCACCCAAGCAGGTTAGAATAGAAAACGCTTTAAAAATCTATACAGATAAAATGTCAAAAAAAATAAAATGTCAAAAAGACGTGGGTAAAAAAACATGAAAATCAGCATGTTGAGCTTAAATTGAACATTTCATGTCCTCACATCCTGTAGGAAGTTGATAATTCCCTGCCCGCCTGTTTATTTTGCTTCGGCTCTAAATATCCCTACCAGTCTTCCAGTAGGCGATAATTACAATATTTGTATCAGCTGCAAGCCCCAGTGGCGAAGCCGATCCTCTGTGCCCCCACATCATATATCACCTCCGCCGTCCGCTGCTGGGTGTTCCCGATGATGCCCAGGTCGCCGGGGTTCCCGTTCCCGGCGAACGCCAGGCACACCTGCGACTTGCTCACCACGAAGAAGATCCCCGCCGCCGGAAGCTGCAGATCCGCTCCCCCGTCGAAGTGCAGCCTCACCGTGGGGTACGTGATCGTGTCCGCGTTGCTGAAGTCGTAGCAGGTGTCCAGTATGCTCAGCGGCTGTGCCATCGGGTACTGCGTCATGCCGCTGCGGAACGCCGAGCGGAGGGCAGAGTAGGCCGAGGGCGGTAGCCGGGTGATGACGGTCCCGGAGTCGATGATGTGGCCGGCGGTCTGGAACACTGTTGAGGAGACGGGCAGCAGCGTGCCGCCGACGCTGATGCCCGACAGGCCGATGGAGTAGAGCGACGGGTCGCGCGTGCCCGTCAGCATCGGCGTGTAGGTAGCGTTGGTGGCGCTCCGGCCGATGGTCAGGTGCCCGGTGGAGCTGCTCGTGCCGGGGAGGCAGTAGGAGAAGACGTCGCCCAGCACCTGGGAGGTCTGCGACACCAGCGAGAAGGCGCCGCGTCCGAGCCCCATCAGCCCCGCCGCCCTCCCGAAGAGGCCCTTGTTGTTCTGGCCGCAGCCGAACATGAAATTCTGGAACACGTGGTCGGGGGTTAGCGTCAGGGTCTCCTGCGCCAGGAACCCCACTGTGGAGGACTGGTCGCCGTACTTTACGCCGTAGACGCAGGTTCCGCCGGCGCAGCCCTTGACGTCGAGTCTGCTGCATGCGGAGGAGTTGCAGGAGATGTTGCGGTAGGTGGAGGAGGCGGAGGGGTCGAAGTACGGCTCCTGCTGCGCGTAGCAGGAGCCCACGCAGGGGCGGCACTGGATCCAACACACGTCGCTGCCGGTGTCGAAGACAACGGTCTGGTCCGTCCTGGGGCTGCCGAAGCCGAGGGTGACGATGTAGTTGCCGGTGCCGATGGTGGTTCCCCAGCGGGCTGGGAGGCTGACCTCTGACGCCTGCAGCTGCGCCTCCTTGGAAGGTGCTGCTCTGGTGAACCTCCTCCGGAGGGACTCAACCCGGAGCAGGTCCTGGCGCAGGGTCCAGGCGGGGTTGGGCTTGCTGCCATCAGGTGAGCAGGGCCCTCGCCGGTGGGCAACCTTCAGAGAGTTCTTCCCGGCACCTGGAACTACAAGAGCATATGTAAATATGCAAGTGCTCGAAGAAACGACAAACTCACTAAACAAAACATCCAAATGCCTTCAATCTCCCCTTCAAAGGACTAAACTGACTGAGTTCCAGGGAAAGCAGATGAACGCTAACAAGTATAAGTGCTGAACTGCTCTCCCGGTGATCATCTTGTTCCCTCAAACTCTCTACTGGCACACACCGTTGCAACAGCAACACATACATTGAGTACGTGCATCAAATGTTGAAGATCAGCGAGTTCCAACAAGGGATCGATTGTAAGGAAAGTAGCAGACCCACTGTTCCTCGCGTCATGGAAAACTTACAGCTAGGTCTACACAGCTATTTGTAAGTCTACTTACCGTTGGGAGGGGAGCACACAGGCCCCGGCAGAAGGCTGTCAACTCTTACGAGCCGGAAGCTCTGTTCTTCCCCAGAGACATGATAGAAGCAGAAACACAAGAGCAGCAGGGGAAGCAGAGCAGATGACATGGAGGCCAGAGAGGAAGCCATGGGTTGTCACACCGCGGAATTGGAGGGGACGATCGAGAGTCTATTTTATAGACCACGTTCCTGTGAATAACGCGGGGATTTGGAAGCTGGAGAGTGGCCATACGATTGGGAATCGCCCGCGTCCCACGCTGTCTGGTTAAGCACGTTGGACCCCGCAGGGAAGAGCAATTACTTTTTTTAGGGAAGTAAGAATACATAACGTCGTTTACGATTCTCGGGGTTGGGGGATGAAATTGATTAGTATTTATTAAAAATAACCTTAAGTGTTTCCCAAATAAATTTCTTAATTTAAATCTGTATCGTATAAACTTCATATTCTCTAATATAAAATATCTAAACCATTATATGACTTGCTATCACATTCCAAATTCCATTTCGGTCCCTTCAACCACATGGGAATCAATACACGACAGTGAGAACAGCACAATGTAAGTGAATAAGACGTAAATATTTTGAATCTAGTTAAAATATTAGTCATGCTGTTTCTCGCTTCATGTTTTATACGCTAAAAAATGTGTTATATACATTTTGATTAGAAAAAAATATTTTGCAAAATGAAAATGGTTGAGGGCATTTTGTATGGTATGTTTTGTCGATAAAACCCAGGATTCTAATATGGGGTGAGCTTGGGACATACCTATGCACGGTGGAAGCGGTAGGCTCACGTAGCATTGTGGAGATAAAGAATAGGCTATTAGAGTCTACCCTTTAAAATCCACGTTCCAAAATTGAAGAACGATGGTGATGTCCTTTCTTAGAAGATCAAGTCAAGATGACCATGAGAGGACGACTCACCGGCGGAGACGAGTGTGCAACGGCCATGTTGATACAAGGGCGTAGGCCTTCTCTTCACTTTCTTCCTCGTAGCACCGAATATGGGAAGATAGATAGAGAAGGGAGGAGGAGAGGGAGACATAAGGTGAGCACCCGCATATCTCATCTTAGCTCAGCTAAGGTAGCATATCATGGACGTTCATGATATTCCGCTCTCTCCCAGCCGGGGTGCCGACAATATCAAACTCCTCATCTTACTCGCTATCGATAGGGCCAAGGTGGATCACCCATGCGAGAGGGTTGATCCCAGCTTGATGACACTCTAACGATATGTAAACTAATCAATCCATCCAAAATGCATATTAGAGAATGAACAACTGATTGTTATTGATGATGTCAGAAGAAGTGTATCTATTACAATTCACATAGATGCATGGCCCCACAATGGATAACAAAGCTTTCTCTAGCAATCTGCTTGGTTAGTGGATCCACTACCATCTGACCTATGCTAATGTGTAAGAGCACCACTAACTCTCTTACTAGCAGATCTCTTATGTTGTGATAATGAATGTCAATGTGCTTCATCCTACCATGATATTTGGGGTCTTTGGCGAAGGCCAATGCTGAAATGCTATCCAGATACAGTAGCACACTCTCAACCTGGAGAGGTGTTATCGTCAATCGATGCAGGATGTTTTGCAGCCATACGACCTCTTGGCATGCAGTAGAACAGGTCACATATTCATCCTCCATGGTGGACATGGTGATGTAAGTTTGCTTCTCGCTACACCATGAGAAAGCTCCACCACCTAACATGAATATAAAACCTGAGGTGGACTTTCGCTCATCACTATCACTCGATCAGTTCGCATCACTATAGCTAATTAATTTTAGGTCACCTCCCTTGTAACGTAAGAGATGGCTCGACATCCCATGGAGAAATTGAAAGATTCTCTTCACTGCCTTCCAATGTGCATGATCGGGATAGCTTTGGCAATGGCCAACTAGACCATCTACAAAACTGATGTCCAACTAAATGCACAACATAGTGTACATCAGACTCCCAATCGCAGTGGCATATGGTACCTTAGGCATCTCTCTCTTTTCTTCTCACTCTTAGGGCATTGACTAACAATGAAAACATATTCTCTATCAAGTGGAGTGTCAATAGTCTTAGTGTTGTGCATCCTGAATTACTCCAAAATTTTATTGATATAGTTCTCCCAAGATAGACTTAGTGACCTTTCCGAGTGATTTCTGATGCGCACCGACTAGTGTCGTTAAGAAAGCCGTGCCACAATTTCAAAATGTTCACACTCACTCACTTTTAAAAGATAGAAAATTAAGAATATATAGTGGTAAGCGGAGTCGATCCCACGAGGAGGAAATAATCCTTATTGAACAAGTTGGAAAAATCACTTTGTGCTTTTGAAAACCGAGTTTTGAGTGTGATTAAGACTAAAGAAAATAAACTACAAGGAAAACTTAATTAAAGAAGTTGAGAGGGTTTAAGAAGAGAAATTGGAGGAGATAGAGAGAGAAAATTAAGCCAACCATAGTATGCGAAAAATGAGTTTTATTACCTTAGGAGGTGGCAAGTACAATGTAAATGAAAATTAAAAGCACAACTTAGAACATGAAAAAGAAAAGAGCTTGAGAGCCAATGGATGAAGAGCAACGCCGCCTCCTTGCCAAGCCTTGGATGCCGTCCCGCTTAGGATGCCGACGTCGTGAGAAGACTAATGGATGAAGATCCGCCTTGGGATATGAGAGGAAAATAGAGGAAGAAAGAAATAGATGGATGAAATTTGAAAACAATGCAAAAGGGTGTGTGTGTGTTGGTGTGTTTTGAGAAGAAACAGTGAAAAACTAGATTGAAAATAGAGGGTGATTTGGAGGAAGAATAACTTTAAAATCAGAAGGAATTAGGAAAAGTAGAAAACATGAAAGTTGTAGAGACGGAGAAGATGCAAAAGATTGATGAAGACTTCAGAGTTTAAAAACGAGAGGAAGATGAAGAAAACGAAGGATGAACAGGAGGTGGTCGTGGATGAACAGTGCCGAACTCTAAAAATCTGAACTTTAGAAAATTGACTATAACTTTAAAACGGTGAGGAATTGGAAGATGAGCAAGAAGAAGAAGTTGAAGAACTTTTAAAAACGCACAACTTTTATGAAGACAGCAGAAAGGGATGAGGATCAGAAGATGGAGAAAAATGATGAAGAACAGAAAGTGTGAAAATCGGGTGAACAGTAAAATCCGTAGACAGAACTTTGAAAAACTAATAATAGCATAAAAACGTGCAAGAATTAGAAGCTGAGCAAGAAGAAGAAGTTGGAGAAGACTTAAAAACGATAAACTTTGATGAAGAACTCAACTACAAAAGATGAAAAGAAAGACTTCGAAATTAAACCCTAAGGCAGATCTCCAAACTGTCCTCCCCGTAACCCTGCGACCATGGCATCCTTTTAATGGCATTCGGCAGTTTCATTCGACCGTGGACTCCAATCTTGATGCATATCCTTATTTCCAGCAATGGATCATTACCCCAATAGAGTCCTTACTCATAATAGAGTCCTCCTTTCCACTGTGTCTTCGTAGATAAATCAAAATAAGGAAGATTAGCTCGATCGGGAACTGCAATTGCCGTTTCTAGATGAACTTGAAATAGCGACTTCCTCAGGGGCGTCTTTTTCTAAAGTAACGCCTCTTTCTTAGGCATCAATTTCTTATTTCCATATTTTACTATTTCCACATTTTTCGTAAAAGAGGAATTTGACGACCTCCACCATGGGCGTCCTTTCAATGAGTAGCGACCTCCTCTCGGGCGCTAATTCTTTTCTCTCTTTTTTTCTTTTTCCACTTTCTTTTATCAACTGAATTGACGCCCTTGGAGCTGTCGCTTCTTGCTGAAGACGTGCCCTTGCATCTGTCGTTATTTAAATAGTGCCTTGATCTAGGTCGCTTTTTCCTGAAAATTAAAATATCAATCTATTTAATTCCAAAATAATTGTGTAAATATTTAAATATTTCTCACATGGTCTTTTAAGCTCAAAAAGATGATAAAATGCATGAAGACTCAAATAATGTGTGAGAATGTAATTAATGCTCATGTTGCACAAATATACTCAAATAATGCTCAAAGATGATGGATGTGATGTAAATTATGATGCAAAATATAGCACTTATCACACCCCCCAACTTACTCATTGCTAGACCCTTAGCAATGCAATTAAATCAAAATTAAGGACCAACAAGAGTTCACAAAGATCATACTCTTATATCCAGCTCTCCCTTCATAAAATTAACCGAAGATTAGGAATCCAGAATCATTAATGCCCATACTAGCCTTAGATTGGAAATTAAAGCACATGACTTAAGAATACAAATCAAAGTTCAATAGCACTTGTGCATGTGTAATTTCAAATCTGCAGTTAAGTCAATTGCATCCCCCAGTTGTTATTCTAAGTAAGTACATTTCAACCCTGCACCTCTTAGATCGGAGCATTTAAACATACTAGCTTTTGTCTGCCTTTTTCTTCTGTCTCTTTGGGATCTTATTTTCTATTTGTACACACATGATGCTGCACTACCTTTCTCTGTTTCACACAAACCTCAACTCTTGCCTTAGGAGAAGCAGGCCCGGCTATCGCAGATCCAGGTTCCCTTTTCTTTTTTTGCGCGAACCTCAACACGTCTTAGGTGAAGTATGCCCGGTTACTCAGATCAGGGGCATTTTTCATGGCGTGATCTTTCTATTTCATCATTTCTTTCTTCTTCTCCTTTTTTTTCTATAAAACTTGACAGAAAGCTTTTTCTTGAAATAGATCTCCTCCTCAAGAAATGCAGAGTATCAGATACAGTTCCTAAAATAACAGAGGACTTGTCTTATTTTGCTTCATCAGAGTGCATAGTGAAAAAAATTTTTTCTAATAGTGCGCATGAACTTTAAAGAGATTCTTATATCAGTTTTCCATAACTAGATCGCACTTAATTTTCCTTCAACCTTTCCCTAGTCTTTTCTAATCTAGAATTACTTTCAATTCAAGCATGAAACAATAAAAACTCAGTCGGGAATTTCATCTTTTCACTTTCATACAAATTTGAAAAAAAATGATATGATATGCAAGAATTCATGCCAAATCCCTACCAGATTGTACTATATGTAATGAAAAATTTTCTTCCCTCTCCCCCCAACTTGAATGACATTGTCCCCAATGGCATGTACAGTTGAACTGAAAGAACAATGTAACAATAAAGTTTGCTGAGTAGGAAAGAGACAACCTGGTGTGCGGGCAGAACTCCATCAATAGACGGCAACAACTTCTTCTCCTTGGCTTGAATCTAACAACTAAAACACACTGAAACAAAAAGCATCAAATAACAAAAACCTTGGGTTACCTCCCAGAAGCGCTAAGTTTTCCGTCTTCAGCCAGACGCATTAAGGCTCACAAATAATTACTCCAAATCACACAAAACAATTGATTCTTTTGCAGTTAACTGTTCATTCTCCAAGTAAGGTTTTAACCTTTGGCCATTGACAGTGAAAATGTGGCCATTTTTAGGATCCAAAATCTTAACAGCACCATGATCAAATACTTTAACAACAACAAATGGTCCATCCCATCTGGATTTTAGCTTACCGGGGAACAAACACAGCCTTGAATTAAATAGCCAAACCTTTTGATTTTCTTGAAAACTCTTTCTGTGAATGTGTTTATCATGAAATGCTTTGGTTTTAGCTTTGTAAATCCTTGCATTTTCATCGGCTTCGTTTCTTAATTCCTCCAGTTCATTAATTTGTAGAGCTCTTTGGGCACCAGCTTGATTAAGATCAAAATTAACTTGCTTAATAGCCCAATAAGCTCTATGTTCCAATTCTACGGGCAAGTGGCAGGCTTTACCAAAGATCAAGCGATATGGTGACATACCAATGGGAGTTTTGTATGCAGTTCTATAGGCCCATAATGCATCATCTAGTCTTTCAGACCAGTCTTTTCTATCCGGCCTAACAGTTTTATGCAGAATGTTTTTAATCTCCCTATTGGATACTTCAACCTGACCACTAGTTTGGGGATGATAGAGGGTAGCAAGTTTGTGAGAAATACCATACTTACGAAGCAAAGCTCGAAATTGAGAATGAGTGAAATGAGAACCCCCATCACTAATCAAAGCCCTAAGACAGCCAAACCTAGAAAAGATATTCTTCTTCACAAATTTCATCACCACCTTATGGTCATTTGTCCTAGTAGCAATGGCTTCAATCCATTTGGAAACATAATCGACCGCCACCAATATATATTCATTACCAAATGAAGATGGAAACGGTCCCATGAAATCTATTCCCCAAACATCAAATATTTCAACTACCAGAATGGGATTTAGCGGCATCATATCTTTTTTTGAATTATTACCCACAGCTTGACATCTCAAACAAGATTTAGAAAATTCATATGCATCCTTGAATAAAGTGGGCCAGTAAAATCCACTTTGTAGCACTTTTGCCGCTGTCTTCTTTCCAGAGAAGTGTCCCCCACAAGCAAGATTATGACAAAAATTCAATACCGATTGTTGTTCTTCTTCTGGGACACATCTTCTTATAATCTGATCATGACCCACATGAAACAATTCCAGGTCCTCCCAGCAATAGTGTTTTACCTTTGAAAAGAAGTGATCCTTTTCCTGTCTAGTCCAACCTCCCGGAATTTGTCCTACCGCCAGGTAGTTAACAATATTAGTATACCAAGGAGTGGATGAATGAGAAATGGAAAGAATTTGTTCATCAGGGAAAGAATCTGTCATTGGAGTACTTTTAGGAATCACTATCCTGGACAAATGATCAGCAACTACATTGGCTAACCCCTTCTTATCTCGAATCTCCAAATCAAATTCTTGTAACAACAAAATCCATCTAATGAGACGGGGCTTAGCATCCTTCTTGGAGAGTAAGTATTTCAAAGCTGAATGATCAAAGTAAACAATAACTTTGGCCCCTAGAAGATATGATCGAAATTTTTCCAGGGCGAAAACAACAGCTAATAGCTCCTTCTCCATGATAGTGTAATTCAGTTGTGCATCAGCAAGGCTGCGACTCGCGTAGTAGATTACCACGGGCTTCTTATCTATCTTTTGACCTAGGACAGCTTCAATAGCATAATCAGAAGCGTCGCACATAATCTCAAAAGGAAGCGACCAATCTGGAGATTGAAGAATTGGAGCTTGAGTAAGGGCTGTTTTCAGAGAATTGAATGCTTTAAGACAAGCATCATCAAACTGGAATGGAATATCTTTAGCAAGAAATTGCGTGAGGGGACGAGTAATGGTGGAGAAGTTCTGAATGAATCTGCGATAAAACCCGGCATGGCCAAGGAAAGATCTGATCTGCTTAACAGAAGTAGGAGGAGGAAGATTAGAAATTAAGTCAACCTTGGCTCTATCGACTTCTATCCCCCTTTCTGAAATCACATGGCCTAGAACTCTACCTTCTCTCACCATAAAGTGGCTCTTCTCCCAACTTAACACCAAATTAGATTCAATGCACCTTTTCAAAACCTGAGTCAGATTTTCCAAGCATCCCTCAAATGAATCTCCAAACACCAAGAAATCATCCATGAAAACTTCCAAAGTCTCCCCCACCATGTCAGAAAATATCGACATCATACACCTTTGAAAAGTAGCAGGAGCATTGCACAGACCGAATGGCATTCTTCTAAAAGCAAACGTGCCAAAGGGGCACGTAAAGGTGGTCTTTTCTTAATCCTCCGGATAGATAGCAACCTGATTGTATCCGGAATAACCATCCAAGAAATAAAAATAATTCTGTCCAGCCAATCTCTCCAGAATCTGATCAACAAACGGAAGTGGGAAATGATCCTTCTTTGTCACAGAATTGAGCTTTCTATAATCAATACAAACTCTCCACCCCGTCTGCAATCGCATAGGTACCTCCTCTCCTTTCTCATTCGTCACCACAGTGAGTCCCGACTTCTTAGGAACCACTTGTGTCGGGCTCACCCATTTACTGTCAGAAATGGGATAAATTATCCCAGCATCTAGCCACTTTACAACTTCCTTTTTCACCACCTCTTTCATATTCGGATTCAGCCTCCGCTGCATTTCTCTGCTGGGTTTGGCATTGTCCTCTAAATAAATGTAATGCATGCAAACATCAGGACTTATTCCCTTCAAATCTGCCACAGACCACCCTATTGCCCCCCTATGCTCCTTAAGAACTTCTAAAAGTTTGGATTCCTGAGCAGAGGTAAGATTAGAAGCAATGATAACAGGCAAGGTATGATCTGGCCCTAGATAAGCATATTTCAACGAATCCGGCAGAGGTTTAAGTTCCAAAACGGGCGGCTGATCAAGAGATGGAAGAATTGGTTCAGATCTTAACGGAGGCAGAGGTTCTAGTCTAGATGAAAGAAGGGGTGAATCCTGAAGCAAACTACCCTCTTCTAACACAATATCATTTTCGTCCGGACATTCCTCAATTATTTCCTCAAAAATATCAACAATATTGCATTCTTCCTCATTGTCCGGGTACTTTGAGGCTTTGAAAACATTCAAAGAAACCTTTTCTCCTCCAAAAGTAATATCCATCATCCTAGTTGCACAATTAATGTTTGCCTTTGCCGTAGCCAAAAATGGGCGTCCCAAAATAATTGGTGTATGATTTAACTCTTGGGATGGGGCCATATCCAAAATCAAAAAGTCCACTTGGAAATAACACTCATGAATTTTTACAATCACATCTTCTAACAAGCCCTTAGGTGTTTTCACAGACCGATCCGCCAGTTGAAGGATAATAGAAGTGGACTTCAATTCTCCTAGATCAAATTGCTCATATATGCAGGTGGGTAACAAATTAACACTTGCTCCAAGATCTAACAAAGCTTTATCAAATGTTACCCCACCTATATCACATGAAATTAGTGGAGCACCTGGATCTTTCAACTTCTTTGGCAAAGAATTCATCAGAACAGCACTGACATCTTCAGAAAGACGGATCCTTTGTGTGGTTGCCTTCGGCTCCCTTCTTGGGGTACAAAGCTCTTTCAAAAACTTGGCATAAGCCGGTACATGCTTAATGGCAACCAAGAGCGGAATATTGATATTAACTTGCTTGAATAGTTCCAACATCTCTTCTTGTTGTACAGGCTTCTTTTGAGCTTTTGGCTTTAATGCATCTGGAAAAGGAACCTTAGGAACATATCTTTCAACACCTTCATCAACCTTACCCTTTCCTTTATCCATTGTCTTTTCCCCCCCATCCGACTGCTTTGGCTCTTCTTCCTCTTCCTCACTCTCCTCTTGAATGTCTCGGCCCTTGCTACAACCCTCATCCTTAGTGTGATAACGATCACTTAGAATCTTCCCGCTCCTAAGAGTAGAAATAGCTTTGGCATTTTCGAATTGAGGAGCATTAGGAAGAGGAGGCTGGGGCTGATTGGGTTGATTTGGAGGAAGAAGAATAGGAGCTCTTTGTTGGAAACCTGGAGGTTGTTGATTACGGGGATTAGCAACGGGTTGACTAGGTAGTTGCCCAACATCTCTCCTCACATTACTCGCAGCCAGCTGACCTATTTGACCTTCTAACTTGGCAATTGATTGTTGTTGAGAAAGAATAAGTTGCTGAAGTTGGTCAAACTTATCTTCAAAATTAGGCTGGTGAAATTGAGGCGGTGGCTGATAAGGAACTTGAAATTGGGCTCTCTGTGAGTAGCGATGTGATGGAAACTGATTGAACTGGCCTTGATATGGTGGAGTTTGTTGAAATTGGGCCTGAGCTTGATGGAATGATGACTGTTGAAAGGGAAGTTGTTGGTGATTTTGTTGAAAAGGAGATGAAAAATTTTGATGAGATTGATTTGGAACTGGAAAAGATTGCTTAGGGACCGAGGGAACTGAGGGATTGACTTGATTGGATGGACCTGCCTGAGATTTCCAAGAGAAATTAGGGTGATTTCTCCAGCCTGGATTGTAGGAATTAGAATATGGATCATAACTGGGCTTGGAGACTCCCTGAGCAGCAAAAACTTGTTCTTGAATAAAAGGGGGTAGTTGGGCCGCTGTAGGACAATCTATGACAACATGATTTGGGCTTGAACACAAGGCACACAGTTCTTGCATGTTTGAATTTGAGCTAGGCTGAGAAGAAGGAAGAGAGGGCTCCTGTCTATTCATCGACAAAAGTTGATCTAACTTTTGGGCCACTAAATCCACCTTCTCAATTTTCTGCGCCAATAAATCAACTTTATTCAATTTCTGGGCAAGCGCATTAACATCAAACCTATTCTCAAAATCTCCTTGTGTTTTAACTTCATATAGCCCACCCTTCTTAGACGGTCCAATCATTCTCTCATATGAAGAAAGTGAAGCATGACTGATAGAATTTTCACTTAACATTTCAAATAAATCATAAGCTTCATCTTCACTTTTGCTCATAAAGGCTCCCCCACAAGAAGTATCCACCATCTGTCTGTAATTTTCAGTTAATCCCTCATAAAAAGCTTGAACAATTTGCCATCTAGATAGGCCATGATGGGGACATTTCCTTAATAGATCTTTCAATCTATCCCAGGCCTCATGAATTTATTCTCCAGGATTTTGTGTAAACCCAGTGATGGCCCTTCTCATGGTGTTAGTTCTACCAATGGGATAAAATTTCTTCAAAAACTCCTTTTGCATCTCTTCCCAAGTATTGATCGTTCTACCCAAGGAGCCTAGCCAGTATTTAGCTTTATCCTTAAGGGAGAATGGGAAAAGAGTGAGCTTAAGGGCATCATCTGAAAAGTTTTGGATTTTAACGGTGGAACATATTTGGAGAAACTCATCTAGATGTTTATATGGATCTTCATTCGTATTGCTATAGAAGGATGGCAACATCTGGATGGTGCTGGATTTAATTTCATACTGAGCAGCTTGATTCTGTGGTGCTTGCACATAGAAGGATGGCTGATATTGATTTGGAATGAAATAATCCTTCATTTGTTTAAGAGCTTGGATCTGATTTTGGTTCTCCATAAGGTTAGGTTGGGATTGGGCTTTGAAATGCACTAACCTTTCAATCTCACTAATGGGTCCTAACAACTGTGGGTGGAGAGATCTCCTACCTTGCATGCAATGTAAAGGGCCCAATATGAATGATAATTTTTTTTTATTTTTCTTTTTCTCTCTTTTTTTTTCAAATGCAATAAAGGATGCAATCAACTATCTCCTATATGAATGCCTTTTTTATGAAATTTTTTTTAATGCAAGGAATTAATTCCTATATGAATGATTTATGCAACGAGATTGATGATGAAATTATTTTTTTTATTTTAGGAAAACCTTCTAAGGGCGCTTTAACTCCAAGGTACTTCGTGGTACAACCGGCCCGGCGTCCGTGAGGGAATCCACGGGTGCGGGGACTTATGGAGGTCTTAGAAATGGAATTTCAAGTCCAAAGAGACGGAGTGCTCAATGGAGTGTCCTTCCAAATCCAAGAAAGGTGTGTGGATCATAATGCCCTTAAGGAGGGGAAATAGATGAGAAGAGAATTTTTTTCAAAAGATGTTGTAAATAAAGAATGAAAAACAAAAAGAGCAACTAAATACACAAATGCATGAAAGTAATGCAACTAAGATGGAGGTATGCTAGCATGATGAATTTTTTTTTTGTTTATGTTTTCTGATTTTTATTTTATTTTTATTTTATTTTTAGATTTTTTTTAATTTTCAAATAGAGATATGAATGAAATACTCTATAAATTAAAAATACCACACAATATGCAAAACTACTGCAAAATAAAATCTAAAAGCATGTTTTTTGTGTTTTCTGGATTTTTGACTTTTTTGAAATTTTTTAAAATTTTTCTGATTTTTTCGGAATTTTTCAGAAATTAGCAAAACATGAGCTTTACCTACGTTTCTGCCCTTTCAGCGACGCTTGATTTTCTCAGATTTTTCTGAATTTCTGCTTTCTGTGATAGATCTGGGCTTTAGCGACGCTTCCTGTAACAGATTTTTTTCCTTAGATATTCAGGTCCGAATTTCTTTGAATTTTTTGATTTTTTTACTTTTTCCTACAAAATAAAATAGAAAAATAAGTAAAACTATATACAAATCTAACACAAGGAATTTCCCAACAAAAAAATTAATTTCCTCCCCGACAACGGCGCCAAAAATTGATGCGCACCGACTAGTGTCGTTAAGAAAGCCGTGCCACAATTTCAAAATGTTCACACTCACTCACTTTTAAAAGATAGAAAATTAAGAATATATAGTGGTAAGCGGAGTCGATCCCACGAGGAGAAATAATCCTTATTGAACAAGTTAGAAAAATCACTTTGTGCTTTTGAAAATCGAGTTTTGAGTGTGATTAAGACTAAAGAAAATAAACTACAAGAAAAACTTAATTAAAGAAGTTGATAGGGTTTAAGAAGAGAAATTGGAGGAGATAGAGAGAGAAAATTAAGCCAACCATAGTATGCGAAAAATGAGTTTTATTATCTTAGGAGGTGGCAAGTACAATGTAAATGAAAATTAAAAGCACAACTTAGAACATGAAAAAGAAAAGAGCTTGAGAGCCAATGGATGAAGAGCAACGCCGCCTCCTTGCCAAGCCTTGGATGCCGCCCCGCTTAGGATGCCGACGTCGTGAGAAGACTAATGGATGAAGATCCGCCTTGGGATATGAGAGGAAAATAGAGGAAGAAAGAAATAGATGGATGAAATTTGAAAACAATACAAAAGGGTGTGTGTGTGTTGGTGTGTTTTGAGAAGAAACAGTGAAAAACTAGATTGAAAACAGAGGGTGATTTGGAGGAAGAATAACTTTAAAATCAGAAGGAATTAGGAAAAGTGGAAAACATGAAAGTTGTAGAGATGGAGAAGATGAAGAAGATTGATGAAGACTTCAGAGTTTAAAAACGAGAGGAAGATGAAGAAAACTGAGGATGAACAGGAGGTGGTCGCGGATGAACAGTGCCGAACTCTAAAAATCTGAATTTTAGAAAATTGACTATAACTTTAAAACGGTGAGGAATTGGAAGATGAGCAAGAAGAAGAAGTTGAAGAACTTTTAAAAACGCACAACTTTTATGAAGACAGTAGAAAGAGATGAGGATCAGAAGATGGAGAAAAATGATGAAGAACAGAAAGTGTGAAAATCGGGAGAACAGTAAAATCCGTAGACAGAACTTTGAAAAACTAATAATAGCATAAAAACGTGTAAGAATTAGAAGCTGAGCAAGAAGAAGAAGTTGGAGAAGACTTAAAAAAGATGAACTTTGATGAAGAACTTAACTGTAAAAGATGAAAAGAAAGACTTCGAAATTAAACCCTAAGGCAGATCTCCAAACTGTCCTCCCCGTAACCCTGCGACCATGGCATCCTTTTAATGCCATTCGGCAGTTTCCTTCGACCGTGGACTCCAATCTTGATGCATATCCTTATTTCCAGCAATGGATCATTACCCCAATAGAGTCCTTACTCATAATAGAGTCCTCCTTTCCACTATGTCTTCGTAGATAAATCAAAATAAGGAAGATTAGCTCGATCGGGAACTGCAATTGTCGTTTCTGGATGAACTTGAAATAGCGACTTCCTCAGGGGCGTCTTTTTCTAAAGTAACGCCTCTTTCTTAGGCGTCAATTTCTTATTTCCATATTTTACTATTTCCACATTTTTCGTAAAAGAGGAATTTGACGACCTCCACCATTGGCGTCCTTTCAATGAGTAGCGGCCTCCTCTCGGGCGCTAATTCTTTTCTCTCTTTTTTTCTTTTTCCACTTTCTTTTATCAACTGAATTGACGCCCTTGGAGCTGTCGCTTCTTGCTGAAGACGCGCCCTTGCATCTGTCGTTATTTAAATAGTGCCTTGATCTAGGTCGCTTTTTCCTGAAAATTAAAATATCAATCTATTTAATTCCAAAATAATTATGCAAATATTTAAATAATGGTCTTTTAAGCTCAAAAAGATGATAAAATGCATGAAGACTCAAATAATGTGTGAGAATGTAATTAATGCTCATGTTGCACAAATATACTCAAATAATGCTCAAAGATGATGGATGTGATGTAAATTATGATGCAAAATATAGCACTTATCAATTTCGCACAATCTTTACTCTGAACACATAGCTCGCTTCTCTCATTTCTTTCATCTCAAGGACTGAAGATAGCCACTCCTTGATGGCATTGATCAACTCCATATCATTGCTAGCTATTAGGATGTTATCTATATGTTGACCGAATGAGAAACTTGTCTCCCACTCACTTGAGGTACACATAGTGGTCCTCTTCGATTATTTCGAAGCTAAATGAGATAATCGATTTATGAAATCTTAAATACCACTATCTAGACGATTGTTTTAGGCTATATATAGAACACTTTAGATGGCGCACTTTGTGCCCTTGGCCTTTGGCTTTGAAGCCCTTCGACTGAACTATGTAAATTTCTTAGTCTAGTTCTCCATTGAGAAATGCAGTCTTAACATCGATTTGGAACAATTCCAAATATAGATGCAAGATGATAGCTAGAATCAGGCCCCGGAGAGAACGTCTCTTCATAGTTCATACCCTCCCTTTGAGTATAACCCTTCGCCACTAACCTTGCTTTGTATTTGTCAATCTACCCATTAGCCTTGTGCTTGATTTTGAAAATTCATTTGTTTTCAATTGCCTTACGCTCAAGGGGGAGATCCACTAACTCCAAGACTCCATTCCACGCCATCGAATCCAACTCATCTTGCATAGCAACTTTCCATTCTTTCTTAGACCATGATGCAAAAGCCTCTCAGACAGACCTGATCTCTTCATCGTCCGTATTTTCACAAACAAGTGCCTCATTTTCAATTTAAAAATGTCGACGGGGCATTTGTCGCACTTACTTAGACGTACTGAGTCTTGACTATCTAGTTCTATAGGTGAGCTCCCATTAGGCATGCTCCCACTAGGGTAGTTATCCGTACTATTTCTGATGGATGTGTGATCAAGTTCAAATTCTCTCCCTTCACTGGAAGAAGTAATAGAGTTCTAGTCTGCTCTTCCAATTTATGGAGATCAAGACCTCCACCATCATCACCAAGGCTAGGAAATTCCTTCTCAAGTAAAATAACGTCTCAGACCTCTTTTTCCCTCAGGATATCATCCATACATCACGTAACACATCAAGCTCTCATGATATCTTATAAAGATAAGATTCCGAGCCTTAGGCTAAGTTTCCCAAACTTATTAGACATGTCATAGACATATCCCACCGAACCCCAAAGACGCATATTGTCTAGGTTGGGGCTCGTGGCTGTGTCACAGGTTGTATTGGGTAGAAGGAACATAATGTAAAGGCACAGAGTTAAGAATGTATGTCACAGTCAAGAGAGCATCCCCCCATAAGGTTATTAGAAGGTTGGCGTGTGTCATCATCGACCTAACCATATCGAACAACATCATGTTCTTCCTCTCAGCAACACCAATTTATTACGGCGTGCATGGAATAGTAAGTTACCAGCATATATCCTTTTCTTCACATAAGACTCAGAACTGTGTAGACACGTCAAAATTGACATCACTTTTAGTACATCTCCTATCGCATTATAATGTCCCAAATTGACCTTCAAATCGACTAATTTGAGCGATTTTTCTCACTTTTCTTGAATATTCAGTTTTCTCATATTTTTATCCCATTTTTCTTATTTTTTCAGGATTTTTCTCTAATTTTTTGAGGTTGTTTTGAATTAGAGCCAGACCCAATGGATGCCAATTCTTTTAATTAACGTCAGAGACCAAGTCGCCAATTCTTTTAAGATTTAACATCCGTCCAAACAAACGTCACTTTTAAAATTCACGTCTAGAGAGGCGGATGCGTATTATTTTCCTCACCATTTTTGTGCCAAAATTCATATTATTATTGAATTAATGCCTATGTGAAAAGACGTTAATTCTTAAATTGGCGTCTTGATGGGGTGACACGATTTCATCTCTTCACCGATTTATGCCAAATTAGTGTTAATTTTGAAATCCACGCCTCTTAAAAGGCGATAATTATTTAATTCACGTCCGAGATAGTGGACGCAGATTCCTT
Organism: Amorphophallus konjac; assembly: GCA_022559845.1. Taxonomy (NCBI): domain Eukaryota; kingdom Viridiplantae; phylum Streptophyta; class Magnoliopsida; order Alismatales; family Araceae; genus Amorphophallus; species Amorphophallus konjac. The sequence goes on from CM040122.1 coordinate 50,148,076, forward strand.
GCTTTGTCATTTTCTGGCAAATTCCTATCAATGTTGAATTAATGTCCTTTCCTACATGGTGATGTCATTTCCTAGATGATCAAGTCGAGATGACCGTGAGATCGATGATGACTCACCCATGGAGACGAGTGTGCAACAGCCTTGTCAACACAAGGGTGCATGCCTTCTCTTCACTTTCTTCCTCGCACCAGCGAATAGAGGAAGATAGATAGAGAAGGGAGGAGGAGAGGAAGATGTAGGGCAAGCACCGTGGTCTCCTTGGTCACATTGCTCCCTCTCTCTCACACAGTGAATAGGATAGGGCGACTTGCTCTATTTCTTCCTCACACAACATACACACACATACGTACAGAAGGAGGAAGAGTAGAGACCAGCTCTCTTCCTCATGGGCCGTTCCCCTCCACATGTAGGGCAGCGGTAGTTGATGTGAGCAGGGTGGCGGCGAGGCAGCAGCATCAGCAACCCGCAGGGAGCAGCCACGGCAGGGAGTAGTAGGGGTGCGGCAACGAGAGCGATAGTGGCAACAGTGCGGCGAGTAAGGGCACCGACAGCAGCAACCAGGGGAGCAGCGGCACTTCTCCAAGGGGGAGCTCGGAGGGGAGCGCTACTCTCTCTCTCTCTGTCTCTCTCTTCTCAAGGGTGCAGGGAACTAATGGACTCTCTCTTGTCTCCTCTCCTCTTACCCTCTTATTTATAGAGATGTGGGAGGTACGTATTAAACTAACTAGGAAATAGAGTGCAAGTTATTTTTGGGCATGTAGGAGTTCCTTTCTATATTAAGATGTAAGAGTCCAAATGTGACTAGGAGAGTAGAGGGCAGTTGGCTCAAGGTGGAGTCCAAACTTGACTTGGAGATCAAAGGGAGAGAACTCATTCCTTTCGTAATCCCCGACAATCTTGCCCCAAGTGAGTTTCTTGTGTGGATCAGCCATGGCCCATCCAGGTCTGGGCGGGACTCGGGCTGTGCTCCCATAGGTTGCGGCTTTAGGCCGAAATACTAACATGTTTAAAAACACGTGTTTTTCCGTTTATGTATATTAAGTCCAAGAGTGCCTATTGGATAGTTCTTTTTCTTTTTTTTGCCCTTTTAAATAACTTTTCCTACATTTTCTTGCCGAAAAGTCTCTTTATACTAGATTTGAGTTTAAATATATATTAATCATATCTTAACTCACTCAAAATCGTACATATTCTGTATTGAAAAATGAGGAGGATGCTATGAGCCCTACGTCCACTGTGCCCGAACGCGTCTCTGGCGTCTAGTAGTTTGAACCCAACATAGTTCCCCCGTGATTGACCCGAACGACTCCCCTCGGGAGCCGTTAAGAAGTTGTAAGCCCGTAGTGATGGTCCCTTCCTAATTCTGCGGAAGATTGGCTCAAATGCGTATGTTGTGAACTTACCTCCCAAATATGGGATTAGCTCGACTTTTAATGTGACAAACCTAGTGGCCTACAAGGAACCCACAGCGATTCCTAGTGACTCTTTCGAGCCTTCTCCTCCCATTGTGAGTGAGCCCACCTCTGTGCGTCCCACAGCCTTGAGAGCACCGCGCGAGTAAATTGAGAGGATACTGGATGAGCAGGTGACCACTACACGGAGCAGGGTGTACCAGCGCTACCTTGTCCGCTGGCGGGACCGTCCACCTTCCGATGATTCCTGGATCAGCCAGGAAGATCTCCAGCGCCTCGATCCAGATCTGCTGGAGCACTACCAGTGCAGTGTCTCCCCTTACTCGACGGAGTCGAGTTCCAGCCGTCCCGGGAGGGTTGGTGGGGACACCGGGCCCACTACCGGACCCACTTCTTGGAGCCGATGGCGCACCGCCCCGACCACACCGAGCTTTTGACTCGGAGATCCGGCTTCCTGACGACTCGGCTTGTAGCTACGTATCTATATTACGTCTGTATTTCATTTGTGTGTATTGAGTATACGTATTTGTGTGTATGTAAGTAAAATACATATATTACTACATGTATATTTACTTTCATCTTATTAGGCTAGTTATAAGTCAAAAGTTGTTGTATTTTATTTTTCTTTAAACCCACCAAGTCAATAGTTAATTGGTGGGTTCGGTTTATTAGGCTAAAGACATATATGTTATTTGTAAAGTTTATGGGTGTAATTGTTATACCCTCCTCTTATATAAGGAAGGCTAAGGGTGTTACGTATGATATGAATGAAAGCTTAAGAATTTGCAATCACGTAAGGGCCATCCCCTTGTGTTTCCTTCCCTTCCCTCCTTCTCTTTGTGAGAATCGAGAGTCGCCTGGTGTGAGACCGTCCGGCGTGAGGCCGAGCTGCGCGAGGTAGCAACCTTTCCAGTCCCGTTCGTGATTCCGGAGTTGCCGTCGATCCTTCCTCCGACGCCGTCCGCGTCAAAATGTCATAATTGGTCTCGTTCGACTTATCACCCTTGGTGAGGTCAGCTATCACATTCTTGGAGGCCATTCCAATTAATCACTACATCATTACACAGATAATATAGATATCATTTGTACATCGTTTAAATTTGCTATTAGAAATTTAAGCTAACCATATTAAACTCTCTTGCACAGTGAGATCTAAGGTAGATTTAGGGAACTATAATCATCTCCCACTAATATAAGATTGTTTAATGTGGTTATGATAATATCGAGCAAATTATCTCACATGAAAGGAGCAATATATCTCTCATTGCTAATTTGCACTAATGCGGCATACAATCACTTAGTGCTTAATTATTTATCCTATCACATGTTCATCTATTTATTTGCTCAAACGTGCATAAAAACAAAAATTGCATGATCATAAATAAATGAACAATTGTTTCATGGCATGATTGAATGGATAATTAATCATGAAAATATCCTACATTTTTCAAAAATCATTTAATCATGCTTCACCACAAGTCTACTAGGGCATAAATACAATAAGCAAAAATAATCCTTTCTATATTAAGACGTAAGAGTCCAAATGTGACTAGGAGAGTAGAGGGCAGTTAGCTCCCTGCGGAGTCCAAACTTGACTTGGAGATAAAAGGGAGGAAACTCCTTCCTTTCCTAATCCACAACAATCTTACCTCAAGTGAGTTCCTTGTGTGGATCAGTCATGGCCCGTCTAAGTTTGGGCGGGACTTGGGATGTGCTCTCATGGGTTGCCCTTAATGGGCCCCTAATTAATGGGCTTTAGGCCCAAATACTAACATGTTTAAAAACACGTGTTTTGCCGTTTATGTATATTAAGTCCGTCTGAAACTCTTATTTTTTATATAAAATTTAAAAAACGTTTCAGACGGATTTTATGGCGGATCCGTCTAAAATTTGCGACGAAAATAGAGACGAGCTTCCGTCCGTATGAAATTCATATTTTTTATATAAAATTTAAGCAATGTTTCGGACGGATTTTATGACGGGTCCGTCTAAAGTTTGCGACGAGAAAAGTGGTTTGCGATGAAATTTCAGACGGATTTGCGACGGAATCTGGCCGTCGCAAACACTGCCTTTTGCGATAAGATGGTTTACATATATATTTTTCAAACAACATCGAAATTAATTAAATTAATTAGTGATGCTTATTCATCATGTTATAATTTTAAGAACACTTCTACATATAAATATCAAAATTATTCATATAACTAAATATATTATTTACGCGCACTTTCGAATTTCTAATGACAGTAAATTAAACTGTCAAGAAATTAAGAGATGTCCCCATGATCAGATGCTCCAAACCTGACTTGGAAATTCCTTCAAACACGCCCGGATCATTTCAGAATTACATTTTTTCAACGTCACCTACCGAAACACCCCATGTTGGCACTTTCCGGTTGACGCGATGACCTAACGGCCTTCTAACAGATGAACACGTCTTATTTCGTGGTTACACAGAAACGGCCGGTCTCTGTCACGGTCTATTATACTGTGCGGAGATGCGAAGCAGTATGCATCGGACAAAGTTGTTGAAGTGGAAGTCTCTGTCTTCTAGTGCGTCATGTATAGTTGCTTATAGCAAATGTTTTTCTTATCTATCTGCCCACATGTCAAAAATAAATATAGACACTGTGATGTCATCCACATCAAACAAGAAGTACGCTTACATCTTCTGATTGAGGCGAATGTTACTCGTGTTGGAGTTGAAGTCATCTAACCGGACGAGTTCTTCTTCGTCTCCTCCTCAATCTAGCTATCCATATATTCTGATTAAAGCCATGCCCGTGTGAAACGAAGAAAAGACCAGGGGCTCCCCTTCAACATTTGGCGCATTTGCCAAACATCCAGAAGCTCTTCCGCAATCCGCGTTGGAGTCCACTCCGAACGGCAGCCTCACGATCGAGCAGCTGAGTCCAACTCTCAAAAGGGAGCTGTGACCACTTGAGCCCCAGTCCTGTAAGACCGAACAAGTATTAATAAAGGTGGTTGGAAATATATTTTTTTTAAAAAAATGTTTTTACTTTAAAAAATTATGTTACGCCAATTTTTGATTTAAACTTTAAAATTAATGAAGATTGATATCACCTATTTGACACAAATGTCGTAATCTTTAAAATTTGTATAGACTTAATTTGGCATACACTTTTCATTATTTTTGTAATGATTAAAATGACGCGAACAGTTTCAAATAGATTGCTATCAATCATAAAATAGAGAAAAGCTATTAAAATAAACTATAATATAGCGTCATCAAATTTATTAACATAAATATGATGTTTAAAAAAATCTACAATCATCGAGATCGTGTATCATGTTCACATAATATTCTCACGTTTGTAATGTAATTCTATTTCAAAGTTATTTATCAAGATGACGTCGTGAACGTGATGCTATTAAAGGTTGTTATTTTTCAAATCTGATTCTTTCTTGATATCTTCGTTCTACTTTTCTATCAATATGTGTACCATGTTCTCTTTCAATTTGTATCCAAATGTTATCTTTTCCTCCTTTATGATCACGAAACAAATTATGTAAGGTACATGCAGCAATAACTATCTTCGTTTGCACGAGTGGTTCCGAACCATCCCGATTTAGAGCCCGAATAAACTATCTCATTGCGACCGGCACCGCTGTGCGTACTAATAAATCGAAGCGAAATAAACAAGAATAAAAAGACGAATACGTCAAGAGGTGCGTCCACAACTACTGCAAGGGGTTCTTCGGGTTCTAGACATCAGGAAGGGGAGAGGGGGCAAGAGCGGGGTCCGTATAGGGGAGAGGGGGCCGGGATGGGGGGGCGGGGGGGGGGTGTACATGGTGGAAATATTGTTTCAAGGCTAGAGAGAGAGAGAGAGAGAGAGAGAGAGAGAGAGAGAGAGTGGGTTGAGAGGGGGGTGTTACAAACGATGGCAAAGGGGGGGTGGGAGGTTTTGTGGGTTCCATACAGTGTGAGTGAGAGAGGGGGCTGGGTTGCAAACGGTGGGAGGGGGAGAGGGGGCTAGGAGTGGGGTTCGGCAGGGTGTTTGTAGAGTGCCCAGGGGTTGAGCTAAGATTTAACTTAAATGTTTTAATAATATGAAATAAATTGTATATTTTATAATTTTGAAATTTACATAAAAATTAATAACCATCGTTATCCAGCAAAATGGAAACTTTTGTTCCTGAGCAGTGAAAAGAACAAATAAAATTTTCTAGATTGATCTAAATAATTAAATATTTACACAAATTTGGGCTGCAAAGTCATTTTCACAATCCCTTGATTTGGCTTAAAATCAAACCAAGAATAAAAAAAATAAAGGGTACAATTATAGACGTTTTTGTTGGAGGAAGTCTTGTTGGGAGTGAAAACTCATCTCTCATATCAAAAAAATCACAACATTGAGTACTTCAGTTTTTACACATTGCAACTTGGAAATAGGAAAAATCATTTTCGGAATCCAATTCCTTCGCGAACTCCTCGACTACTCTGGCTGGTGCCCTCCTCAATTGCTATGTCCACATGAAACAGTGAGAGTTCCACCAGGGGGAGTTATCTTCTTTTGAATGCCACTAGAAATCAGTCATAGGGCATTGTCGTGAGTGCAAATTTGAAACGTAAACCTGACACAAGTAATTGGCAAATTACTAGTCAATATAGAATAACAAACATTTTCACAAAGTTAAAACACAGGCCATACATAGCGTCTCTAACTTTTTCCATAATCTCTTTGGTGTTTTCTGTGTCATCACATCATATAGACTCGAGTCTGCAAGACACATCCGAATTGTACTGAAGGCCATCTGTTCTAGTCCCTCTCAATCCTCCTGGTCTATTTTTGTAGGCTCTCTCCTATCAAGACCCTACTGACTCTCTGTTGAACCATCAAATCCTTCACTCTCATCTGCTATAAACTAAAATTGCCCTTACCATCGAACTTATCAAACTCAACATTCATCAATTCACTCATTTTTGATCTTGTATTGTAAATTCGTGCAGAACTTGACTCTCTGATACCAATCTGTTGAGCACCTCTTAGAGCGAAAACCTCACTATCCTCACTCGCGTTAGAAGACGATGACAACGGATCAGTAATATAGAATCAAAGATGCACATAAGAAGAAAGAATGAAAGAGAAGATGAAATAGAGAGAGAGAGAGAACACAGAGATTTATCTGATTCAATTTTCAATATTGCCTCCCTACATCTATAGAACCTTTCATAGCTGTCTTCTCTGCACTAACACCAAGAACAGAGATATAGTGGCGGTGCCCTGACTCTGAGACTCGCCTTTTCAGGTTACTAGATTAGGTTTTTTCTGTTCTCAATACATCATATATAGGAACTTTGTGCACTATCTGATAAATACTCCCTAATCTGTAAAAGAGAATATTCTCCCAATTATATTGGCCCTATCTAATAATTAGTTACAACGATGAAGGCACCTTTTACAGACTCTTGACCATGTAGAAAACCACACGCATTGCCTAGGACGTAATTTTGTCCACTTTATGCTTGGGCCCCACCTGATCCTTAATCTTCTTTGTTTGGATTTACGTCTTACATGATGTATCGTCTAAGGACTTCCACTTAGACTGTGTTCCGTCTAAGTTACATTATTTAGCTTTCGACTTAGACGATGTATCATCTAAGTTCTTCTACTTAATGAGACGATATTCCATCTAAGTTACCTTTAGTTTTTGACTTAGACGATATATCATCTAAGTTCTTTCACTTAGACGGTGTTCCGTCTGAGTTATCTTCAACTTCCACCTTAGACGATACTTCAACTTAGACGATGCGTCGTCTAAGCTACTTGTACCTCATCTAACTTGAGCTTTGTCTATCCTAAACTTAAACGATCTATTGTCTAAGGCCCCTAAATTGCTCCAGTCACTGAATATTCACCAATTTGAAGAATATGAGTCACATCTCGACACGAGCATTAAGAATTGCATGATTTTCCTTCCAGCTACATAGTTACTTGGTCTCAACAATCAACAGTGTGGCATTTTTATCCTCTATCTCCACGATCACTCACCAATCTTGTATGTACCTCACAACCATTAACTAATCTTATAGGTAATGATATAATATCCCTTGCCTTTTCTCCATCTTTAATCAATCTAAATTTCAGATTCTTTTTGACTGTGGCACAATATACAAATAAACGAATAAACAATGCAAGGTGATATCCAACAAATTCGTAATGATAATGGTGATGAACTTCTCTCAGATGACATGCTAACCTTGTTTTCAGGATAATGGTGATGTTGATCATCTACCTTCCAACGAAATGTAGTTGAATACAAATAACATTACTTATCACATATCACTCTTTGATCTACACATTTAATGCTTGACAAATATTATACCATGCCTTTTGTTGCCGATCCTTTTAAATTGTGAAAGTGAAGATGTTACGTGGTGGCTCGCCCTCCACAATTATCACCAAGGAAACTGCATGCATGCGGTACTTGGAGCTGGCCGAGGGGAACAATTCCCATGCAATAAGTTCGGGTGAGACTTGAATGCCAACTTTTATGGCCACAAGAGTTACATATAGGAGACCGTTTCTTGCGGATCTCCTCTCCAAAGCAGCAAACACAAGGGGGTCTGACCACTATAAAAGGAGGACCTCTCCTCCATGTTTTACATCCCCACGGTGAGAGACAAGAGAGCTCTTGTAGAGAGAATCAAGAGAGTCTTGAGGGAGAGCTGAGAAAAAGGAGTTTGGTAAAAAGGGCAAGGTTAGATCAAAATCCAAGTCAGTAAAGGACGTAAAATGTTATGAATGCAACCAAAGAGGGCATATCAGGAAAGACTATCCAAAATTAAAGGGGAAAGGTAAGGTTCAGGAGGAGTCTTCTTCTGATACAGCAAATGTTGTTCAAGAGAAGACTGTTGATGATGAGATTATTTTGTCAGTCTTCCTCATGGGCCGTTCCCCTCCACATGTAGGGCAGCGGTAGTTGATGTGAGCAGGGTGGCGGCGAGGCAGCAGCATCAGCAACCCGCAGGGAGCAGCCACGGCAATGAGTAGTAGGGGTGCGGCAACGAGAGCGATAGTGGCAACAGTGAGGCCGGCAAGCGGCAGCAGTGCGGCGAGTAAGGGCACCGACAACAGCAACCAGGGGAGCAGCGACACTTCTCCAAGGGGGAGCTCGGAGGGGAGCGTTGCTCTCTCTCTCTCTCTCTCTCTCTCTCTCTCTCTCAAGGGTGCAGGGAACTAATGGACTCTCTCTTGTCTCCTCTCCTCTTACTCTCTTATTTATAGAGATGTGAGAGGTACGCATTAAACTAACTAGGAAATATAGTGCAAGTTATTTTAGGACATGAAGGAGTTCCTTTCTATATTAAGATGTAAGAGTCCAAATGTGACTAGGAGAGTAGAGGGCAGTTGGCTCAAGGTGGAGTCCAAACTTGACTTGGAGATCAAAGAGAGAGAACTCATTCCTTTCGTAATCTCCGACAATCTTACCCCAAGTGAGTTTCTTGTGTGGATCAGCCATGGCCCGTCCAGGTCTGGGCGGGACTCGGGCTGTGCTCCCATAGGTTGCGACTTTAGGCCCAAATACTAACATGTTTAAAAAGACGTGTTTGCCGTTTATGTATATTAAGTCCAAGAGTGCCTATTGGATAGTTCTTTTTTTTTTTTTGCCCTTTTAAATAACTTTTCCTACATTTTCTTGCCGAAAAGTCTCTTTATACTAGATGTGAGTTTAAATATATATTAATCAGATCTTAACTCACTCAAAATCGTACATATTCTGTATTGAAAAATGAGGAGGATGCTATGAGCCATACGTCCACTGTGCCCGAACGCGTCTAGTAGTTTGAACCCAACAGAGTTCCCCGTGATTGACGGATTTATTCTAGAATGCCCCCATGATTGAGGGATTAATCGTAGACCTTGACACGAACCACCATCAGAAATTAAGCTGTATTCACAGAGGCAATGTTAACGATTAAGTTAAGGAAGGAAAAATAAATAAATAAGATTTTATTTTCATATATAAGAGAGCTTAATTAGTAAGTAAAAACCGTATGAATACTATTAGATCTAACTGAGCCTTTACAATGATTAGTTTTGAATTTTTCACATGTGTAATCTCAGTAAATTAATTTTATTTACACAAAAACAACTCTCGAAATTGTAAAATTATGCCCTTTTCAATATCATGAATGTCTCTCTCACGATAAGACGGTTTACATAAATATTTTTCAAACAACATCGAAATCAATTAGTGATGCTTATTCATGATGTTATAATTTTAAGAGCACTTTTACATAAAAATATCAAAATTATTCTTGTAACTAAATGTATTATTTACGTGCACTTTTGAATTTCGACCGACAGTAAATTAAACTGTCAAGAAATTAAGAGATGTCCCCATGATCTCATGTTCCAAACATGACTTGGAAATTCCGTGAAACACGCCCGGATCATTTCAGACTTATATATATATATATATACATTTTTTCAACATCACCTAACAAAACACCCATTTGGCACTTTCCGGTTGACGTGACGACCAAACCGCCTTCTAACATATGAACGCGTCTTATTTCGGGGTCATACAGAAATGGCCGGTCCCTGTCGCGGTCTATACTGTGTGGAGATGAGAAGGAGTATATACAGGACAAAGTTAGTTGACTTGGGAGTCTCTGTCTTCTAGTGCATCATTTATATATATATATATATATATATATATATATATATATTATTGTTTATAGCAAATGTTTTCTTAATCGTGAATGCGATGTCATCCACATCAAACAAGAAGTACGCTTACATCTTCTGATTGAGGCGAATGTTGCTTGTCTTGGAGTCGAAGTCATCTAACCGGACGAGTTCTTCTTCGTCTCCTCCTCAATCTAGCTATCCATATATTCTGATTAAAGCCATGCCCGTGTGAAACGAAGAAAAGACCAGGGGCTCCCCTTCAACATTTGGCGCATTTGCCAAACATCCAGAAGCATGCCCAGGTCTTTCGCAATGCGCGTTGGAGTCCACTCGTAATACCGCCGTCCACAAAATAAGAATTTGACGTGGCCGAGTCCTGATGTCCCACTGCGAACGGGCAACCTCACGAGCAGCTGAGTCCAACTCGCAACAGGGAGCTGTGGCTACAAGGTGCCCCAGTCCTGTAAGACCGAACAAGTATTAATAAAGGTGTTTGGACATATTTTTTATAAAAAAATATTTTTAGTTTTAAAAAATTATGTTGGGTCAATGTTTTGATTTAAATTTTAAAATCAAGAAAAATTGATATTACTTACTTGATTGAAATGCCGTAACCTTTACAATTTGTGTAGACTTATTTGGCATACACTTTGATTATTTTTGTAATGATTAAAATGGCAAGGACGGTTTAAAATAGATTGTTATCATTCATAAACTAGAGAAAAGCTATTAAAATAAACTATCATATAGCGTCATCAAATTTATTAACATAAATATGATGTTAAAAAAAACCTACAATCATCAAGATCGTGTATCATGTTCACATAATATTCTCACATTTGTAATGTAATTATATTCCAAAGTTATTTGTCAAGACTGAAGTCCCGCGATCAATGACATCCAAGAGGGGAGGTGAATTAGGTGATAACAAATTTAGAAAACTTTTACCCGATTTAAACGAGATGTGATGAACTAGCAACGCACGAATGAGATCTATCAAGATCTGTCACACATGATAACTAATTATTCTAGATCTGAAGAACCAATGCGGAATAGATAATATGCAATATCAATCATACAAAATGGGGATAGAAGAAATGAGTCAAACCACACAAATCAAACCACAATGCACGACGATTTTTAAGGTGGTTCGGATGCAACGACAGTAACCTACGTCCACCCCTCACCAAAAATCCGGTGAGGCTTCACTGCTGTAAACCAGCACGGGGATGAATCCCCAATACGGAGATACACTCCAACCACACACGCAGGGCGACGCCTACACAAACACTATGGGGACGCGCCCCAATTCACACACACATGGAGACGAGGTCTCCAACACGATCCAACAGCCAGATTAACCACACACACACTTGCTGCAACAGATACATCACTCTACACACACAAACACTTGGATCTGGAAAGATCCACACACACACACACACACATCTAAGAGGATCTACGCACACACAATGATCTAAACATAACGACCACACACGACCACGAATCTGAACTGATCCACACACACAAAGATGTTTGCAGATTATAAGAAACTCAAACTTAAAGCTTAAAACACATGAACAATAAGACACGGCTGAGAAGAACGCCTGATTTGGTCTCCTCCTAAATGTATGCTGCTGATCTTTGAACGAGGCTTCAATCTTCACTTGAGCGGAGCTTGGATGACTTCAGATGAATCTTGAAAGACCTTATTCTTTCACCCTAGGGCAGCCTTCCCTTGAATCCTTGCTTGCTTACTTCTTCACTTTCTCCCTTGGGCAGCTTTTCTTTGAATCCTTGCTTGCTTGCTTCTTCACTTCATTGGAGGTTGTTGGCTTTAGATAGACCTTGAATAACTTGAGGATGTATGAAGAACTTGCTGCACGAAGTACTGTTCACGGAGCTACAGTACCCTTCTTTCTCCTTTGGCAGCCTCTCCTTCCATCTCTTGAAGTGATTAGGGTTTATGACCCTATTAGGTTGTTTTTATATCTCTTGAATGGTCAAGAGACATGCCCCAGACCAGATCCACAAATCATGGCTTGATTGGGGGCAGTGGGCTTAAACAATTGGGGAAAGATCCCTCTCCACGAGCTTGAAATCAAAAGTCAATTATGGCTGTCTCGAGTCTGGCGGTCGACTGGTAGCATGGTGCGGTCGACCAGAATTTTGCAGGTTTTGAAGCTTTGGTTGCTGGGAAAATTGGTCAACTGACCCATAGCTGGCGGTCGACCGAAATCTGTAAAGTTCCAGATTTCGAGCTTCTGTTAATTCTGGTCGACCGGCCCTTCCTCTCAAGTCGACCGAACAGTGAATATCACCTAAAAACCAATTGTTCCTTGGAGTTTAATCATTATGAAACCACATATCAACCTCTTTTCACCAAGATTCACACAAATAGATATTACCATGTATCCACGTGATATTTAGGTGTCTTCCAACCGTCTCTGTCCTATAAAAGACAAATTAAACCATGATATCTTCATTGATATCAAAATTTCCATTCTGAAGCTCACCTTTTGACATCAACTCATTCGTCCATAAACATGAATGATTATCAACTGAAGAGAAGTTAATGCAAGCGCATATGGTATAGTCATCCATGCATAAACCATTACATGTTCAGCCACAAAAGTTCCATTTGAAAGGAACATGAACCACATTATGAAACGCCAGAAACCATTCGCCAACTCAACCTTACATGAACACTAAGAGCACAAAAGCTCTTTGGCTATCACAAGGCCAGGTAGCATGTGGAAAGTATGAATCATTGTAAACTCATGAAACCTCATACCGAGGTAGCATGTAGCAAGTATGAATCATTGTAAACTCATGAAACCTCGTACCATAAAGTTTTTTTTTTTTGGGCAAATAGGATCCTGGTTTTGATCGGGGAGGGTGAGCCATCCAGTTGGATGTGATCACTCTACCAGGTCAGGACCAGAGATAAAATTTTATTGGAAAAACTAATTACAATGTCGCCGGGGCATACCCCTGAAAAGGAGAAAACAATAGCAATTACAGTCTCAAGCTTGGAAGGCCCATCCTAACAAGCCTACATGCACCATGAATGCGTGGTGGAATCAAATCAAAATTATTATAGAAAACAGAATTTGAACTACATTGACAAGCTAAGTTGGCAAGGCCATCAGCTGGCTGATTTCCTTCTCTATAGACATGATTGATATTTGTCTTCAATCTTCTAATGAGGCCGCATAACTCTTGAAAAATGGGCAGCAGTCTCCATGGGCAGGGGCACTCCTCTTTGATGATGGTAACCAGAATTTTGAGTCAGATTCCACCATGTGTAGATTGATGTTTAGGAGGGAGGCATATCGAAGACCATTAAGAAGAGCGCGAGCTTCAGCTACCAGGCTGAAGTAGGTTCCATAGAAGTGGCTGAAGGCAAGAATAATGTCACCCTTGTGATTTCTAATCAAACCTCCACCTCCACCAGTACCCGGATTGCCTTTGCTTGCTCCATCTATATTAAGTTTGTAAGTTCCATTGGGTGGAGGGAGCCAACGCACAATGATTGGTGGTTTCGGAATTATGTTGTTGGCAGCAATGTTGAGGTGTGTAAGGGAGAGGAGAGTAGAGAGATCACCTGAGTGTAGGCAAGTAGGAAACTTGGTGCTATTTATTCTTTGGAGGATCCTCCAAAAGAGATTATTTGGAGAGTTTTGTTTTCCTTCATAGCGGCGTTTATTTCTCTCACACCAGGTTTCCCACATCCATAGGGAAGCAATGAGAAATGATATCATGCCAGCTTGAGATGATAAATGTTGGCTTTGGATCAGATGCTATAAGAAAGTCTGTCCAGAGCCATAGTTAAAAGGGTGAATCTTGAAACATTGACAGATTTTCCTCCAAACCGATTGAGCAAGGTCACTCCGCAGAAGAAGGTGAACGGCAGATTCAGTGCAAGGAACATTGCAGCAAACACACTTGGAGCATATCATAATACCACATTTTTGGACTTTGTCATCAGTGGGTAATATGTCATTAATGAACTTCCATAGAAAAATGGATACCTTGGGAGGGATATAGGTGGTCCAAATCTGCTTGAAGGGGAAGGCTTCAGGAAGAGTAGCAGAGACTTTCCTGAGGGAACCGATGGAGAAAGAGCCAGTGGATGTAGGTCGCCAAATGCATTTATCTTGAGGTAGAGGATTTCTAGAGATGCACGCATCAATGGCTTCAAGAGAAGTAGCAGGGAGCATTTGTCGGATGTTGTTCCAAGTAGGATGATCAAAGTCATACAGTGCATGGACAGAAATGTTCTTGTCATCAATTTGTTCCCAGAGGCAGGCAGGGACAATATCTTTAAGAGCAGATTCACCAACCCATGTATCTTTCCAGAAAGAAAAATTCCCTTCCCCTTGAAAATATTTGCTGTGCTTAAGAATAACATCCCTGGCATAAATCCAGTCTCGTTTTCCATTACCTCATACCATAAAGTTTAGTGCTCATCAAACCATAAAATTTAGTTATCATCAAAAATATATACATGCCATATATAACAATCTCCCCCTTTTTGATAATGACAAACTTTATGACAGACACAGACAGAGCATATTTTTCTCCCCCTTTGACATGATCAAAAAGTGGGAGGAAGGCAATGAAGTACAAATGTCAGCAAGCAGAATCATACAACAATAAGAGACCACTTCAGAAGTGCAAGTGCGGCAATAGCAAGGCAAGGTGATGGGGACATCATAGCAAGAGCACTAACATTTTATTTTACAATTGTGTCCTTTTAGTTTGCTTTTATATCCTTGGAAAAGTATGTTTACAATTGTAAGGCTTTATAAGCCAATGTGTCATTCCCTAAGGATCTTTGAGTTTTTGTGCAAAAGTCCAGTAGGACCAGCAAGGGGCCCCCATCTCCTTTCCTATTGGTCCACCTAAACCTTAGGGCCCATGTGGGGCCAGTCAAAGGTCCAAGGTGGGCTTCTAGATAGTTTGACTATTCAAGGGGATAATTGGATTAAAAAGTCCAATATTCCAACCCTTAAAGTCCAAGATGCTTCCCCCTTATAATATAGTTTATCCCATGTTGTATTTTTTATTTAATTTGGTCATTTAACCACATGGGGAAGAAAATCCCCTCTCTCCCTCGAAATTCCCAGCCCCCACCCCTTGACATTCTCTATATAAGCCTATGTATAGTGTCATTAGAGAAATTAATGAAGAATTAAACATTTTTACCAAGAGCAAGCCCAAGGGCACCCCTTGTGTCTCTCCTCCCCTCTTGCAGATGGATTTCTGCTATTCTAGGGTGTGAAGCCCTCCTCTTGGTGTGACTCCAAGAACTCCACCTCTGCTAGATGTGACTTCCGACCACCGCCATCCGTTCGTGCCGCCAACGCGCCGCCACCGCCGCTTCGCCGGAGTTCTGTCTCCATCAGGATAGAACCCCAATCCCGTAATTCTAGTTATTTCTCTTGTTGTCAGGTCGAGACCTAATTTTGATAGTTTGTTCTTCTTGTCTCCCCTAACCTCCAGTTCAAATTTTGTGTCATTTGGACACCATTTGGATTTTTTTCCACATTTATTGTTCTCCGCCCTGTAATCTGCCATTCTGCAGATTTACGGGATAGAGTCACCTTGTTGTAATTTTCCCACCCACTTATAAATTTACAAAAAAATCACCCAAAATTCCTCAGTGTTCCTCACATATACCCCCTTCCACCATAATTTTCGTGGAGTTTAGAAAAATCATTTTCCCTTCAGTCAAAGGTCAGTTTCAGGAAAAACACAGTCTATCCTGTGCGTCTGTCAGTCCGGGTCAGAAAACAAAACGGTGTTACAGTCATTATCATCTTCAATCCGTTCGGTGGATGGAGCTATGAAAAATATATGTTATAGTTCTATGAGTGCTCTTTCCAACGGTATCAGGCACGCCTCGATCGGCCTCCGGATCTGAGCACGATAATTCTTGCCGCCGAGGCGCGCAAATCTGTTCCTGTGCAGATCAGAAAACTCAGTCCGAGAAGAATTTAAGAAAAAATATCAAAAGGTAACTTCTGGAACCGCCATTTCAGGGAGTCGATCAGGGACATCCCGCCATCGTCCCAGCCAAGCGACGCCTTCAGAAGACCTCAGGAGGGTGACGTTCCTTTGGAAACCGTGCCTTACTGTCTAGCTAGTCAGAACCGAGTTGACGCAGTACCGAGTCGGCGCAGGACCCAGTCGGACCAACAGGCGTGAGTTCGTGCCGTACGTACCTCCAGATTGCTGCCCGTCAACCTAGGGTCGGTCCTACCGGGACCCACTTGTAGCCCTTTACCTCCCTGCGTGGAGTGGGCAATAAAATTCACTGTTGTAATTAACTTTTACAGTTGTTACCGGGAGTTACCATACTTGGCCGGGAACGTCTTCCCCACGCCCGGAGCGTGGAGGTACACTCGCCACCCTCCTCGTAGGCATTGCTTTACTCGTATACTTGTGTATATGCGGCTGCATGTGATAGGTTATTAGCCCGTTATATCAATTGTATCACCGCTGCGAGAGTGTAACCCGTCCCGTGACTCGATCCGAGTTAACGCAGAAATGCTGATACCCGAGACTCACTGCCGATTTCTCAACCGCGCACGGTCCACGTCTTCCCTCGCTTAGGGGCGATCGCGAGCTAGAGTCCCAAGTCGCGTGTCCGTCCCGCATCAATTTAGTATCAGAGCGTCGGTTGAGTCTAGGGTAGTCATTCATCATTGCTTAACAAAAATATAAAAAAAAGAGTCATTTAAGTCTAGGAGTCTAAGTCTAAGTCGGTCGTTGCATTTGCATACCATTAATCGGTATATCAAAAGGTGTTGTCTGAACATAGGCTACGCCTATCGGGAAGGCCGCACACTTGCGCGAGTGATCTTCGGATCGATTAACTCCGCCAAGTACCGTCTATTGGTGTCTAGGTGTAGTCGAGTCTCATTCCAACCTTGCATTATCTAGTGTTTGTCTCCACGTGTCGGCATGTCCACCCATTAGCTTCCCCGTGTCCCATGGATCCCCAAGGGCCCACATCATATGAATGGTGGCGACACACCTGAGGATGGGGAATCCAACCCCACCACATCCGTAGGCCCGAAGCCTCAGACTTCTATGGATCCAAGGTCCCGAGCGACTACCTCCAATGGGAAGCCGCTATGGACAAATACTTTGCATGTTATATTATGTCCGAGGCCAGGCAATTCTATTTTGCCAAGGAGAGACTTCTACACGAGGCCGCCGAAAAATGGAACCACATTGAACGTTTGAGAGAGGTTAGGAGGCAATGACCCATCGAGTCATGGTGGGACATGAAGAGAGAGCTTAGGAAGGTCTACGTTCCCCAACCGGTCACCTCTACCCGACCCCACACAATCAGTTCTAACCAAGTGGGTCCTAGTCGAAGGCAAAGAGCGCCACACATAGATGAGCCTAGACCCAAGCCTAGGCCGGTTGACTACGGGCAAGTCCACCACGATCTCCCTACTCCAACCCGCACCGTTGCCGAACTTGTGCAAATGATTTCGGATCGGGTGGATAGGAGATGTGCCTATATGGAGTCGCTGGTCTCCCCTTGCCCACCTTCGAGGCAGGAGGTAACCATACCCGCGCCTAGGGAGGCCATAGCCCATAGCCCCAACCCGGCCCTATCTAAGGGGTCCCCAAGCCCTCTCCCCATCATGGAGGCTCATCCTTCGCCACCCGTGAGTGCTCCGTTAGCACTCTTACCTTCCGATCCTCATCCGGAGCCATCATATTGGGAGCCACCTCCGCCCGAGCCACCAGTGTTTCTTACGGGAACACTTTTCATCGCCGAGTCACTCCTTAGCTAGCTCAAAGATGGCTTGGTCTCATCTCCCTTCCCATCCATGGACCCCACCTTACCATTAGTGCCGGCCAATTCATTCCATACCACCTTCCAGTCTAGTCACTATGTGGATACATTGGATGACCTTCTTAAAGGGTTAGACCGGCAGTTGACGTTGACGCACTTGTTGGCCCCTAGCTTCAACCGACCCATCGGTCGTAGCTTCACCCATCCCGCCTTAGGGTCAATTACCTCCGTGTACACCGTGGGTCATGTTACCACTGAGGTTCTTCTACTCCTCCCGTTACCGGTCGAGCCTGACTTCACTCCTTTTATTCTGAGGGAGGAGCCATATCTTCTATACACTGTCCCATCTACCACGATGAATGAGGGTGACCATCACCTTCATGAATTTCACCCATGGGACTATGTAATGGAGGAACCGAGGGGTCACACATTCTTTGACCCATTCAACCCCTTCTCTAGTGGGTCTCGTGACCCACCACTTCCTTTATACCTTGTCGGGGAAGTCCACTTTCACACACCTTCCCCACGGGCCGATCCTTATACACCCATCAAGCCCGTTCATTGGCAAGGTGATTTTGGTTCTCCTAGCCCTCCCACACGCAAGTCCCATAGGAAGTCAATGCATGACTGGGTCATACTCGGACGTCTAGGAGTTCGCCATGCTACCAACCTTCAGTTACGTAACATGCATGCATGGCACACATTTGGGTATCCTGGTCCACCCTTGCATGAGTATGGGTCGGACTAACCATAGGTTTGTCTAGGGTCTTGTGTGTCTATGCATACATCAAGTTGAGTCGGTCCTTGTACGCTCGCGTTGGCAGTCCCTTTCGAGTGCGAGACTTGTCGAACTTTGGGTTCGGTTCTACTTCACATATCGGATCTAGTCACATAAGGGACCTAGCGGTGATTCCTAGTGAGTCTTCGAGCCGCCTTCCCTCCTTTGAGAGTGACCCCACCCCAGAGTGTCCACCTTTAGCCTCTGTCCCACAGCATCGTGAACATATCGAATCTATACGGGATGAGCAGGTGTCCATTACTTGGAGTGGAGCGTACTCCGCGCTTCCAGGTTCGGTGATGCATCCGCCGGAGTTACCCGAGCAGCCGCACCCCTTACTCGACGGGGTCGAGTTCTTCCCACCCGGGGAGAATTGATGGGGACATAAGAGCAAGAGCACTAACATTTTATTTTACAATTGTGTCCTTTTAGTTTATTTTTATATCCTTGGGAAAGTATGTTTACAATTGTAAGGCTTTATAAGTCAATGTGTCATTCCCTAAGGATCTTTGGGTTTTTGTGCAAAAGTCCAGTAGGACCAGCAAGGGGCCCCCATCTCCTTTCCTATTGGTCCACCTAAGCCTTAGGGCCCATGTCGGGCCAGTCAAAGGTCCAAGGTGGGCTTCTAGATTGCTTGACCATTCAAGGGGACAATTGGATTAAAAAGTCTAATATTCCAACCCTTAAAGTCCAAGATGCTTCCCCCTTATAATATAGTTTATCCCATGTTGTATTTTTTTATTTAATTTGGTCATTTGACCACATGGGGAAGAAAATCACCTCTCTCCCACGAAATTCTCAGCCCCCCACCCCTTGACATTCTCTATATAAGTCTATGTATAGTGTCATTAGAGAAATTAATGAAGAAATAAGCATTTTTATCAAGAGCAAGTCCAAGGGCACCCCTTGTGTCTCTCCTCCCCTCTTGCAGATGGATTTCTACTATTCTAGGGTGTAAAACCCTCCTCTTAGTGTGACTCCAAGAACTCCACCTCCGCTAGATGCGACTTCCGGCCACCACCGTCCGTTCGTGCCACCAACGCGCCGCCACCGCCACCCCCGCTTCGTCGGAGTTCTGTCTCCATCAGGACAGAACCCCAATCCCATAATTCTAGTTATTTCTCTTGTTGTCAGGTCGAGCCCTAATTTTGATAGTTTGTTCTTCTCGTCTCTCCTAACCTCCAGTTCAAATTTTGTGTCATTTGGACACCATTTGGTATTTTTTCCACATTTATTGTTCTCCCCCCTGTAATCTGCCATTCTGCAGATTTACGGGACAGAGTCACCTTGTTGTAATTTTCCCACCCGCTTATAAATTTCCAAAAAAATCACAAAAATTCTTCAGTGTTCCTCACATATACTCCCTTCCACCATAATTTTCGTGAAGTTTAGAAAAATCTTTTTCCCTTCAATCAAAGGTCAGTTTCAGGAAAAACACAGTCTGTTCTGTGCGTCTGTCAGTCTGGGTCAAAAAATAAAACAGTGTTACAGTCATTATCATCTTCCATCCGTCTGGTGGATGGAGCTGTGAAAAATATATGTTATAGTTCTATGAGTGCTCTTTCCAACGGTACCAGCCACGCCTCGATCGGCCTCCGGATTTGAGCACCATAATTCTTGCCGCCGAGACGCGTAAATCTGTTCCTTGTGCAGATCAGAAAACTCAGTCCGAGAAGAATTCAAGAAAAAATATCAAAAGTCAACTTCTGGAACCGCCACTTCAGAGAGTCGATCAGGGACATCCCGCCATCGTCCCAGCCAAGCGGCGCCTTCAGAAGACCTCAGGAGGGCGACGTTCCTTTGGAAACCGTGCCTTACTGTCCAAGGAGTCAGAATCGAGTTGGCGCAGTACCGAGTCGGACCAGCAGGCCGAGTTCGTGCCGTACGCACCTCCAGATTGCTGCCCGTCAACCCAGAGTCGATCCTCCCAGGTCCCACTTGTAGCCCTTTACCTCCCTGCGTGGCGTGGGCAATAAAATTCACTATTGTAATTAACTTTTACCGTTGTTATCGGGAGTTACCGTACTTGGCAGGGAACGTCTTCCCCACGCCCGGAGCGTGGAGGTACACTCGCCACCCTCCTCGTAGGCATTGCTTTACTCGTATACTTTTGTATATGCGGCTGCATGTGATAGGTTATGAGCCCGTTATATCAATTGTATCACCGCTACGAGAGAGTGAGTGTAACCCGTCCTGTGACTCGATCCGAGTTAACGCGGAAAGGCCGATACCCGAGACTCACTGCCGGTTTCTCAACCGCGCACGGTCCACGTCTTCCCTCGCTTAGGGGCGATCGCGAGTTAGAGTCCCAGGTCGCGTGTCCGTCCCGCATCACAAGGATGCGGTGATCAAAACATATTGATTTAGTGATACCAATTGTTGATTAGGAGGATAGAAAAGTATGCAGACTGAAGATTCACAAAGCAAGATGATACCATACAAAGCAAATATCCCATGATACCAATTGGAAGGAATTTGAAGTCCATTTAATTTATGAATTTTCAGTGATTTTCAAATTTTTAATTTTCTTTGAAAATGCAGAAAGCTAGATGCAAACAAATGATGACATATGAAATGCACACAATGCAACCAAGCAAATATATATATGTATACATGCAACATATCTCCCCCTTACTTATTTAAGAGGGGAATGAGTGTAAGAAAGATACATGAGAGTCATAACAACTAGAATGTTCATGTATAGCACCTAGGAGGTTGTGCAATCGTACGGGAGATTCATGCAATTGCTAAAGCAATCAATCAATTTTCTGAATACATAATAAATCAAATTTCAAGTGTGAGTGAGTAACATGAAAAGCGATAGTTGCAATATGGATATTCAGATTTTTAAATCAACACAATGAGACATTTTATAGACTGCACTTCAATTTTGAGAACAGCGTATTGGAGGCTTCGCTCTACCTCAAAAAATTTTTCTCAACAAATGTTTAATGATATCACAAGATAATCAGAAATTTTCTAAGAATGATCAGATTCAAATAATTCTTTTTTACGCGAGTAGACACATTGAGCTCATGCTAGAATCTCCGGTTACTCAGAATATTGAACCATTTCACCTCATTTTGAATAGAAGTACTTTAGTCAACACTTTTCAGAAATGAACCACATCACGTCTCAGGTGACATGTGCCCAATTTACTCAGTGAGACCGAGCATTGCTCTGCCTTTCATTTTCATTTTAGATTTTTCAACAAGGATAGGTAGGCAGCTTTTTCCTCAACTATCTCATCAACATACATGCAGCAAGTTTAACATCTCGAAAGTGTTGAAAATAAATTCCTATATCCTTATCTTTAACACTCATTTTCACATTTTGTGCATGAAGTATATGAATTTGATTCAGCATGTATACCGAAAATATCATGAACACATAACAGTGCAACTCCCCCTAAATAGATGCACTTATGACATATGAACTCCCCCAGAGTGTATAACATGAAAAACTCCAATAATGACTCAAATGCAGCATTATGTAGCAAGAAAATATAAGGTCAGAGAAATTTCAAAGATGGAGGTGAATAGCATATAATAACATGCAAGCACATAGAGGAAGTATATGCAATATGCAATGCAGATATGTAATGTGATGCAAGATGTCAGATTTTCATATGAATGAACTAAATGCATCTAATGCATGAACTCAAAAGCATGCAACCTATAACAACATGAGACTGTAATGTAAAGTGCAGAAGCAAGATGCAAAAGTTTATTTATTTTTTATTTTGAGACCATTTTGGCAGATTCCACAAGAAGACACTCAGTTTCAAATGATGAACCACAAGCATTTTCAATTTCATGTCTTATATGAGCAGGCATGGAGAAATGATCAAAATTAAGCAATGCATCCCATTTTTTATTTGATGCCAATTATTTTTCAAAAACTGTTCAAAAGTAGATTTTCAATCATTTTTCAAAAGTTTTGGAGACATTCACAAGCCATTCAAGAGTTGGCATTTCCATTGCAGAACTTTTCACATCATTGAGGATCAATTTTAGAAAATTTGAAGCAATCCATCATAAGCATGTTAAAGGAGGTCACTCAGTCAATAGAAAATGAACCAGCATTCATCTCAAGTTGTTTAACTAGCAAGACTCCCCCTTGATAATTACATGAATTTAAGAAAAATTCAGTGGAAGTACAATGTGTTCTCTTATGACATGGGGCTAGCTAACAAAGGAGCATTGAATATCATCATAAAAATCATTCAAGGTCAATCATCCGATTTCTTCAAGTTCTGGTACGATACGGAGAACTTTGGTCCAAAGACCAACTCACGCATAGTGAGAGTTTCGAGGTGGACGTAATCCACCTTTTCACTACTCAGCATTTGATATATCAGATACTCAACTAAGCTCAAATCACTTCAAGCAATGCAGATTGAAAGATGTTCAATAATTAACAAAATCTTTAGAATTTTTAATTCCATTCAAACTGTTTGACAAGTTCATCTCAACAGGCTAGAGGAATAACAAGTCAAGTTTTTCAGACATTGATACCTGTCAAATGAGCAACATCACCATAGCAGGCTGGGGAAATGACAATTCATGTTTTAGAATTAATACTTGAGTTCAGCAGGTATCACCATATGTCTTCAAGCACCAAAATCACTAACCTCAAGAAGGTTAGTTTTTCATATTTTGTTTTCTTACCTTGGCCTTGAGAATCCCTTATTTTTCTCAATTTCTTCACTGCCCTCAAGTTACTCCCTTTTTATCTTTTTCTAACTTCGTGGCTGTGGCCATCAGAGTTGACATTGGCTTTGCTTCTTTCATGTCATATTCCTTTAGAAACTCAACGGCGTATTTGACTTCGATTATGAGGATTCCTTGGAGCGTTTGCTTAATCTGCAAGCCAAAAAGAGAAGGATGTTAGTTTACTAACTAAGCTCATTTCAACTTTAACCTGGGAGATTTTAGCAGATCCATCACACACGGCATTGTTAATAGTTCAAGATAATTCAAGAGATGATATAGTCTTCATAAACTTGAACCATTAGCATGTCTTTACCTGAATTTCTTGTGAATGGGGTCTGATCAACCTTACCTCTCGTTGGTCAATTTTCAGGTAAGAATGAGATGTGCCTCTCATACCATGCTCTTGGTGCTTGCTTCAGTCCGTACAAGACTTTCAGATATATGTACACATACTATGGATGTTTTGGATCCTGAAAGTTATTTCACAAAAACATCTTCTTGATGTTCCCACCAGAGAGGCAGATTTAACATCCATCTTTCTCCTGGTAGCAATTTGGGGAAATCTCATCATCTTCATCCTCGCAAGATGCTCCTTAGTTGATTCAAACATAGCCATAGCTGGCCCAACATCACTTGGATTCTTGGGAGTGTGATCTGCATCCAAAGTTGAAAAGATTTGATTTGTCAATTTCGATTCGGATTTATTGACAATGACATGGAGAGCTCTCTTAACAATTAACAACCCCTTAAGAAGCTCTAGACTTAATGCATAACTTAGGTGTGAACATAAATACTAAGTTCATATGATGAATCTGGTGACTCCCCCTCAATGTGTGCATGACTGTGAGATGTTCAATAAAATTCTAATGCCATATGCAGCCTTTAAGTACTTGACTCATAGTACCGGGCGGAGAACTTAGATCCGAAAATCACCTCACACGTAGTGATAGTTTTCAGACAGACGTAACCTGCCCTTCCACTTGTCACCATTTGATATACTATGTAGTCATGGATGTGATGACATCAAGAGGATTGTAGTGCACTATGACATGAATTCATTCTAGTTTGAAAATAGATTCTTCAACTCTTGTGCATGCCAATATGTGAGAGTGTATGCAAACTCAATGTATGCAATGAAATTTGATTTGAAGATTTTCAAACTCCACTTCAACAAGATGCTATATGAAGGTGATATGCACAAGGGTATGCAAACAGCTATGGATGGAATGCATGTACATACATATGCATTATCACAAGATTCTGCACAGAGTAAGTCAAGACATTGCATCTTTTCTAGAGAAGTGAGAGGGATATCACCTGAGCATTCAGATTTCAATTTTTGGATTTTCTTTTAACCTGACTTATGTCACTTGGCCCTTGTGCCTTACCTTCTTGACTGAATGCACATTTCATGCTTCTTATTCTCAAGGCACACCTGCAAAATATATTTCTCATTTTACATTCTTAGGTATCTAAACCATCTTGAGTCCTTGTGGGTTAGCAGCACTTTTGGCACGTGATTTTCAATTTTTGACAGCATTGAAATCATCATTTTTTATAAAGAAACAACCATGCATCATGTGCCCAGATTTACCACAATAATCACAGCATGACTTTGAATACTTAAAAGCATGAAGATTCTTTGAAGCATGTGACTTTTTGTTCCAATCTTGTTTACAATTGGCAGGGGGTGTGTTGAACACATTAGAGATCCTAGGTTGACCTTCCCTTGGTTTTGGCTGCGGATAATAGGTCCAGAACACAGGATGTGTTGACACCATAGGTTGGTAGTGTTGTTTAGCCTTGGGGTGCGTCGACTTACCCTTGCCTTTTCCATTGTGCATTCTATTCCTGCATACTTCCAAATCATCATTCTTCATAATAAAACAATCATGCATGGCATGTCCATATCTTCCACAATAAAAGCATGAGATTTTCTTTCTAGATGTTTGTGTGTGTGTGGCAGAAATATGTTTAACATGCAATAGTGGTCCTAGCAGTATTTTTGATTTTTGATGTAAATTGATTTTCTGGTTTTTATTTTCTTTTTGAATCTCTTGAATAGAAGACTGCTTTGGAGGTGAAGTAGAGGTACTGGCTATACTTGAACTTTGAACAAACGAGGTATAAACTTTATTCACAAAAGACTTCTTTTTTACATGATTGTAGCCAAGGCCTTCCCTTTGAAAATTAACTTTCATGCACAAAAGTTTATCCAGATTATCTTGTCCCTCCACAAATTTGGACAGCGAATTGTTCAAGTCCTGGATTTCAGATTGAAGAGATGAAATGTGCAATTGAGTGTTGGTGAGTTCTTCTTCACAAGTAGCAAGACTGACATTCAACACATCATTGGTTTTCCTAAGACATTCAACTTCTTGTTTTATTTTCTCCACATCTTCACGCTCATCCAAAACCACAGATTTTCCTTTTTCTAGAACCAACAATCTTTTAGAAATGGCAGTGTTCAATTCTTTCAGTTTCTCATTTTCTCTAGCAAACTTTTTATCATGAACAAGTTCATTTTGACCATTGTCCATTGAATTTATTTTCTCTCTCAGCTCTTTATTTTCATTTCTCAAGGAGAAAATTTGATCTTTATGAAATTTAATGTCGAACACATGAGCCTCAATCAATTCCTCTAAATGTGAGCATTTTTTACAGGAGGAATCACAGTTATTTTGTTCAACACTCTTTTTCAATTTTTTATTTTCAGATTTTAGCTTCTTGTATTTATTTGCAAGCTCATCATATGCAACCAATATATCATCAAGAGATATGCTTTCAGAGTCTGAATTTACCTCTAAGGATGATCCATTCTGATCACTCCCTTGATCACTCGTGCCTGCCACAAGACATCTGTCTTCATGCTTTTCCTGGAAGCAAGCTAAACCATCCAATATGTCCTTAGCGGAGCTGCAATGGGAGACAAAGGAAAAATGACTAGAGTTAACTGCAGTAGAAAATAACTTTAGAACCAAACAATTTTGATCATGTTTGAGCTTATAATCTTCAGTCCAGACGGCTTTGTCTTGAGGCAATTCATAGGGACCATGTGAAATAAGCTTCCATAGCTTAGGATCGTATGAATTGACTAGACTACACATTCTTCCTATCCACAAATCAAAGTTAGAACCATCAAACACCGGTGGAGAATTCAAGGTGTACGTTTTGGTAGTCATTGATCTGGATCTCTCTAGATTGTTAAATCTATGAAAAATCGAGCCTTAGCCCTGATACCAATTGAAGTCCCGCGATCAATGACACCCAAGAGGGGGGTGAATTGGGTGATAACAAATTTAGAAAATTTTTACCCGATTTAAACGAGATGTGATGAACTAGCAACGCACGAATGAGATCTATCAAGATCTGTCACACATGATAACTAATTATGCTAGATCTGAAGAAACAAATGCGGAATAGATAATATACAATATCAATCATACAGAATGGGGATAGAAGAAATGAGCCAAACAACACAAATCAAACCACAATGCACGACGATTTTTAAGGTGGTTCGGATGCAACGACGGCAACCTACGTCCACCCCTCACCAAAAATCCGGTGAGGCTTCACTGCTGTAAACCAGCACGGGGATGAATCCCCAACATAGAGATACACTGCAACCACACATGCAGGGCGACGCCTGCACACACACACACGGGGACGCGCCTCAATACACACACACACGGAGACGAGGTCTCCAACACGATCCAACAGCCGGATCAACAACACACACACTTGCTGCAACAGATACAACACTCTACACACATAAACACTTGGATCTGGAAAGATCCACACACACACACACACATCTAAGAGGATCCACACACACACACTGATCTAAACATAACGACCACACACGACCACGGATCTGAACTGATCCACACACACAAAGATGTTTGCAGATTTTAAGAAACTCAAACTTGAAGCTTAAAACACATGAACAATAAGACACGATTGAGAAGAACTCCTGATTTGGTCTCCCCCTGAATGTATGCTGCTGATCTTTGAATGAGGCTTCAATCTTCACTTGAGCGGAGCTTGGATGACTTCAGATGAATCTTGAAAGACCTTATTCTTTTACCCTAGGGCAGCCTTCCCTTGAATCCTTGCTTGCTTGCTTCTTCACTTTCTCCCGTGGGCGGCTTTTCCTTGAATCCTTGCTTGCTTGCTTATTCTCTTCATTGGAGGTTGTTGGCTTTAGATAGACCTTGAATAACTTGGGGATGTATGAAGAACTTGATGCACAAAGTACTGTTCACGGAGCTACAGTACCCTTCTTTCTCCTTTGGCAGCCTCTCCTTCCATCTCTTGAAGTGATTAGCGTTTATGACCCTATTAGGTTGTTTTTATATCTCTTGAATGGTCAAGAGACATGCCCCATACCAGATCCACAAATCATGGCTTGATTGGGGGCAGTAGGCTTAAATAATTGGGGAAAGATCCCTCTCCACGAGCTTGAAATCAAAAGTCAACTATGGCTACCTCGGGTCTGGCAGTCGACCGGTAGCATGGGGTGGTCGACCGGAATTTTGTAGGTTTTGAAGCTTTGGTTGCTGGGAAAACCGGTCGACCGACCCATAGCTGGCGGTCGACCGAAATCTATAAAGTTCAAGATTTTGAGCTTCTGTTAATTCTGGTCGACCGGCCCTTCCTCTTAGGTCGACCGGACAGTGAATATCACATCAAAACCAATTGTTCCTTGGAGTTTAATCATTATGAAACCACATATCGACCTCTTTTCACCAAGATTCACATAAATAGATATTAACATGCATCCACATGATATTTAGGTGTCTTCCAACCGTCTCTGTCCTGTAAAAGACAAAGTAAACCATGAGATCTTCATGGATATCAAAATTTTCATTCTGAAGCTCACCTTTTGACATCAACTCATTCTTCCTTAAACATGAATGATTATCAACTGAATAGAGGTTAATGCAAGCGCATATGGTATAGTCATCCATGCATAAACCATTACATGTTCAGCCACAAAAGTTCCATTTGAAAGGAACATGAACCACATTATGAAACGCCAGAAACCATTCGCCAACTCAACCTTACATGAACACTAAGAGCACAAAAGCTCTTTGGCTATCACAAGGCCAGGTAGCATGTAGCAAGTATGAGTCATTGTAAACTCATGAAACCTCATACCCAGGTAGCATGTAGCAAGTATGAATCATTGTAAACTCATGAAATCTCATATCATAAAGTTTAGTTCTCATCAAACCATAAAGTTTAGTTATCATCAAAAATATATGCATGCCATATACAACAAAGACAATATTGTGAATGTGGTGTTATTAAATGCTATTATTTTTCAAATATGATTCTTTCTTGATATCTTCGTTCTACTGTTATATCAATATGTGCACCATGTTCTCTTTCAATTTACATCCAAGTTTTATCTTTTCATCCTTTATGATCACAAATCAAATTATGTAAGGTACATGCAGCAATGACTATCTTTGTTTGCACATCAAGTGGATATTCCAACGGTTGACATAAAATGCAAAATATTTCTTTCATAGCACTGCTAGCATGCGTTCGATAACATTTCGCATTGAAGCATGCCGCAAATTGTAAAACTCTTTTGGGTTCTGTGGAGCAAAGTGATTTGGATCAAATTCTTTCAAATAACATCTTACTCCTCGATGTGGTGCTAAAAACTATGCTATGTTTGCATAACCCGTATCAACGAAATAATATTTACATATTCACGAAAATAAGTATCGTTACATATATAAACAAATATAATTTAAGAGAAACTATTTACCTTCTGGGACATTAAATCTCTATATTATAGCACCTTCTAAAATATTAGTATCAGTCACATAAGCTTCATACCCAACATTAACAAAAAGAAAATGCATATCAAAGGAGCATACGACCGTAACGTTTTGAGATGTTTGCCATTTCCGATTATGATAAAATAATCTATCATCGACTGAAATCTCAACTAATATATGTGTTTTATCTATAGCTCGAATACAATCCTACAATAATATAACTATAAAATTACTATAAAGCATGCTTAAATTAACATTAATCACAAAAAGTATTATATTAAAAAATTAAAAATATTATCTATCACAGAAGTATCGCGAAGTTTATGCTGAAGGGAGAGAAATGAACTTTGGTGCTAAGTTGACGAGAGCATCGATTACTTCATGAAATCGACGACTTGTTATTTCATTATAATGTTGGAATCTATTTTGCGCACATCGGTTACTTACACCTTTTGTCAAAATATAAATACACATTATTACCATCTCCACTGTGTCAACTCTGGTACTCTCTTTTAACGATTTCAAATCTTATATCTCATTGCACAATAAAGAAAAAATATATTTATTCATTCGACATGTCTCATGGAATTAAATTTTAGCCCCTTGTAATAACTCTTGCATGTATGCCCCTGCCAATAAGAATATACATTCTTATGTGTTTCCTTGAATAACTCTTTTTGGCAATCATAAACAATAAATCTTCACTAATGTCAATATAATAAGAAAAATTTGACGACGATGTGCTATAAATCTTTCCTCTTCCTAACTTGCATCATGATATTTTTTTTCTATGTCCATCTATGTACAATTTGACACCAAATTTAGAGAATGCTAATATCACGTTTATTACATATGAGAATAATAAGTCATACAATCAATCAAATCTTAAAAATTGAGAACATGTTTGTATTCAAAGAAAATAAATTATAACTAACAAAACATAATATAAAAAATCTAACAAGATAAGTTTTCTTATATTTCTCATATAAAACCGATCAATTTTTCTCTAGATGTAACTTCAATCATTCTAAACGAGTTGTATCATCAAATTTCAAGAATACAAGATAAACATTATCTCTCCTAATCAAATCAATTGTTTTAACTTTCTCAAAAATTGTGTGATTTGTCATCACGAATAATTCCACACATTCTTGAATCATTTCAAAGGAAGAAGGCAATGATAACTGAGGAGGGTAAATCTTGTTTGACCCAGAAACGGCCCAAGCACGAGCGGCCCATTAAGGATGGGACGTGCTAAGCCCAAACAAGGAGCGAACATACACGCTCAACCCAATAAGAGAACGGCCGGCCCAACAGGGCGTCAGATTCCACGACGTCGATAAGGCCGACCCAAGCGCAGTTCTCATAGGAAGACACTAGGACGATCGACCGTTGCCCCCCACGACGTCGGCCTTGACCCCGTAATGGACGAGCACGCGCCATGAGTGCCGTAAGACTCGCCCAGGGACCGCCCGACGCCGGAGGTATCGCCCTCCAACAGAAAACTCCCGCCAACATAGCGGGGAACATTACTCTTCTAAACGGACCATTCCCTATCAATGGATGAGGCCCCTCACTCCAGGACAACCCATATAAAAGGGACATCGACAGAAGAGAGGAGCACGGTAGATTCTTCTACTAAACCTCATACTACTACGCAAGAAGAGATACAGCGGATACTTCTGCCACCAGAGCTTCCTACTGAGAAGAGAGCAACTCAACCTGCAACTACGACAGAGAGGTCATTCGCTACGTCCTGAGAGCCTCTTCCTCCTGTACGGCCTTACCACCCAGCGAGAACTCTTCGAGAGCCCACTGGGAGCGGCGAGCATGCGTGTAGTGGATCTACACGTCTCCTGGATCGACTACTACGGCTTCTACTTCTCTCTTACCTTACTCTTCTCTATTGCTAAATAAATCCCTTGCTGACTTAAGCATCGGAGGGTTGTCCCCTGGGATAACACCCGGGACTCCTTCTGACGTCCTTCTGGTTTCTTGGTGTGTGCAGGCATCCACGGGCGCGAGACGACTTCCCCAACGAATAAATAGAGAAGGTGGTACGTGGCCTAGGAACCATTTTCCTGTCGCTACACTTCTTGGCGCCGTCTGTGGAAATCTGAGCAAAAATCTATGGCGCCCCGTGAAAGCCTCCGCAATGCCAGCAACCGGGGGTGGGGTTCCCATCAGGGACCCAACTCCCCTCGGGGATCGCAGGAAGCTTCTTCCGCGTGCCCCTGACAAGAGGTCACCCCAGGTGACCTAGATGAGCTCCGCCAGGAAGTCCGAGCCCTAGCGGAATTCTGCCGAGAACTCCGAGACCAAAGGCCCCAATATGTCCCCACCCGAGCGACGGGAGGACGAAGGAGGCCAAGCTGGAGAAAATTTTTGGCAGGTACAGGAGGTTTCCCACGCCTCCGTTGCAAGGACCCGACGGTCACGCAACGTGCCTGTGCCTAAGGTACGCAGCCCTCTCCATTCCAACCCGGACATGAACCGTCAGCTCCAACGATGTCCTCCTGGCCACCAAGAATCACGGCCTCATCGACGACGACCAAGACTTCCACGCCCCCTTCTCCAGGGAGATCATGGAAGCCCCCATACCGCCAAAGCTTCAGCTGCCGTCGTTCGCCTCCTACGATGGCACCACCGACCCGGCCGACCATCTGCATGGTTTCGAGTCCCACCTGGTGTTCCACCGGGCCTTCGGCACCGTGAAATGCTTGGCGTCCGTTACGACCCTCCGGGAGGACGCCCGAGCATGGTTCGAGTCCCTGCCAGTCGAGACGATCTCCTCCTTCCAGCGGCTCAAGAAGCTGTTTAAGGATAACTTTGTGGGCTGCCGAA
The DNA here is from genome assembly GCA_022559845.1 of Amorphophallus konjac. NCBI lineage: Eukaryota > Viridiplantae > Streptophyta > Magnoliopsida > Alismatales > Araceae > Amorphophallus > Amorphophallus konjac. Next base: position 50,180,105 of record CM040122.1, read on the forward strand.
AGGTAGCCAAGTCTGCAGTAACCCTGCTCGCTCTCAGGTAGGGGAAAGAAGAAATGCTATGGGACTTCATCTCCCGCTTCCTCGCGGAGGCGCTCCGTATCCCTCACCTCGACGTAGGCATCGCCACCATGCCACTCACCCAGGGGACACGGGATCACATCCCCCGGCGCGCGCTGGGAGTCGAAGCCCCGATGACCCTTCCAGACCTCCTCGCGCTCACCCAGAAGCACGAGCATTGCGAGGAGAACACCGTGGCCCTGTGTCGCGCGGCCGGGACTGACCAACCCGACCGAAAGAGAGCTGCCGACCAACTACGAGAAAGTTGGAGCAAGCGGGAGTGACGGGATGGAGACTGTTGTATCCCATAGTTCGTGCTTGGTTTCAATGATATCAAAACGATTGTGTTTGTGTGTGTACGTGTTTCATTGAGCAACATGTTGTATATCTTGATTTTATGAGTTGAAAGGTGGAGTCAATGGTTACTCTTGAAAGCCATGTGAACTCTCGGTGTTTAAGGAACTAATATTATATTTATGTTGGTTTGTAGGAACATGACTTCATGGCTGATACTTGGAATCTTAAGGAGTCCATCAATGAAGCTCTTCTTCTTAAAGGGAGTTAACTCTATTCATGTTTAAAGTTATGTGAATGATTTGTATTTAAGGATCTCATGCCTTGAATATTTTGATTTGCAGGATCAAAATCCATGCTTCATGTTTGGAACTCAAAGGAGTGCGTCAATGAAGATCTTATTGAAAAAAGGGGGTTGCTTCTCTCATTGCATTGCAATGATTCTTCTACATTTCATTCATTTCATCTAATAACTTTCAACGTCTTGGTTGGATATTTTCATGTATTTTCTTCATAATATTTTTGGACTTGAAATATTCATACAAGACTTCATGAAAGTTGGTTCCATATTGCTCATGTATTGGATGAATGATTGGTCATGTGTACTTTGCTCTAAAAGCTTGAGTTAATGACTTCTGTATGAAAGAATTGCATGAAGATGGCTTTTCTGGAGATGACTTCTTTTGGGTCTTAATCTATGAGATTGTGTTCACTGAACACACATTTCTAATTGACTGATAGTGACATATCATTCATAGAGTTATTGTGATTTCAATATGTGCATGAATCTATGAAACATGCTTGGAAGAATGCACATGCCCTGTACTCAAGAGAATTCATGAGAAAGCATGCTTGCATGATTAATATATACTGATGTGTGAGATGCATGTGAAGACAATGTTCCTCTTGGGATAATGCTTCATGAATGTTAGCTCTTAATCAACAAGAATGCCATTTGAATGAATGTGGTTCCATGATATTATGCATGCTTTGCATTTGGCATATTTGTTAACACTTGTGTGATGAAGCATTTTGATGTTGAAGATTTGGTTGATTCAAGAATATGATTGAATGGTTGAGCTTCCATATTATTATAGTTGATTGAATGATAGATTCATGCTTATCATTTCAAAACCTTGTCATTTGGTCAAATATATTTTTGCTAAGTGATTTGAGAAGCAAAACGCATGTTTGAATAGGTTCAATGATATATTTTATTGTGAACATGTTCATAGTGTTAATGCATAACTCATATATTTTGATTCTCAACTAACCTCTTGGTTTATCATGTTTTTCAGGATGCAAAATCATTGTTGATCTTCATGGGATTATGGTAACATTTAATCAATTGTTTCCCTTTGGTTTGATGGAGGTTTTAGTTATTTTTTAAACTCAAACTGTCTTACAGTCTTCACCATTTTCAATCCCACCGTTGGATCTCCCCATAAAAATTATATGTTGTAGCTCTGCGAGTCCTCTTTCCAACGCCTCCAGTCTCGCTTCGATCGGAGTTCGGAGCTAGGAGAAATAATTCCTGTCGCCGGAGCGCGCAATGCTGTTTTTTATGTAACCTGCCTGAAAGGGTCGACCCCAGGGGTCGACCCCTGTAACACAAGGTGCTGTTTTGTGTTTTCCAGCAACCTGTTGCCCGAGGGTCGACCCCAAGGGTCGACCCCTTCCGGACGGGACTTCCGAAAGTGTTTAAAACCCTTTGAAAGCCCTTTCAAACATTACCATACTACCCCCTATTAGTTTCTATTGTTATTAAGGTGTTTTTAACATGTATTAGGAGGGTTTTATGAGTCTTTTCCCTACCCCTTGAGTTACTTATATAAGAGTTATGAATTTGGGATGTAATCAACCCTAATGCTCATTTTGTTCTTTCGTATAGGTGAAGAAAAAGAGGAGAACGTGCTGGAGCTCTTCCAAGGAGGATATCATCTACTTTCGTGAAGATCTAGAGATCGTGGAAGAAGAAGAAAAGGTGTGGATCGAAGAGAGGATCAAGAAGACGTAAGGATCGTTTTCATCCGGCTTCCCTCCAACTCGTGGTTCAAGGAACATCATCAACCGACCTTGAAGAACAAAGGGGGATCACTTCTATGTCTTCTATCAATTCTTTGTGATGTATTCAATGATCTATATTTTGGGTTTGAGCATGCCTGAATATTTGTGTTCATTTTCTGAACATTAGGGATATTTGTGTGTGTGACCGGTTGTGTATACGGTCGTGTTTGATCGCCTTCGTGCGATCGTGTTTATGTCTTTGTGCTGCGGTTGTTGCAGCGTGTGTGTGTGTTGTGATCTGGTCGTCGGATCGTGTGTGTGTGTGTTGTGATCCGGTCGTCGGATCGTGTGTTGTGTTTGTGATCCGATCGTCGGATCGTGTGGGAGACTTCATCTCCGTCTGTGTGTGTTGGGGTGTGTCCCCGTGTGTGTGCGGGCGTCGTCCCGTGTGTGTTTGGAGCGTCGTCTCCGTTTGGGGATTTATCCCCGAGTGAAGCCTCACCGAGTTTGGTGAGGGGTGGACGTAGGGAACCCGTCGTGGTCCCGAACCACCTTAAAAATTCTGTGTCTTGTGGTTTGCTTTTGTGGATACGTGCTTAACTGTCTATATTGGTTGAATGTTCGTGTGTGAACGGTGAGATCGAGAGAACCTAGTTATCGTGATTAGCTAATTCCTCAATCTTATCAATCTTGCTAATTCCGCTGTGCGCTAGTTTGTGTATTTTTATTGGACATAGTTTTAGTAGAAGGATCTATTCACCCCCCCTCTAGATCTGTGTTCTTGCACTACGGGACCCAACAATTGGTATCAGAGCGAGGCTCTGCAGTCCCTAGATCTCACGATCTACAGAGTGATCCTAGTGCATTCTATAATCATGAATTTTTCTGTTGAACACATGTCGATGAACTGCTTTCCTATTCTTAATAGTTCTGATGTTACTTCATGGATAGGTAAAATGTGTAGACTGATCAATTCAATTAAGCCTAATCTTTGGAAGTTAATTTATGATGGTCCTCACATATTGCCTTTAGATGAGACCAAGTGATCTAGTCAAGATAAATTGAAGAACCATGAAAATGTCATTGTCTTAAGTTTATTGAAAAGTGCCATTGATACTCATATGTTTCCATTTGTTTCTTCTTGTAGAACGGCGAAGGAGCTTATGGATCAGTTGATCAAAGCTCAAGAGATGGAAGGGCAAAAAGGCTTCATGGCCGACGATGCTTATCAATGCCGTGGTGAAAATGTTGATGAGGTAAACTCTGAAAATGAAGAACTCTCTAATGAGGAATGGCAAATGGCATATGCTACGCTGTATGATAGATGCAAGAAACTCAAATCTGAAAATAAAAACTTGAAAAGGAAGATTAATGAGAATGTGCATGATAATCCTTCCTGTGAAAATTGTAAAACTTTGGAGTCAAAGATTGAGAACCTAGAATATGAAAAAGAACTTCTAGAATCCAAAGTTGAATTATTTTCAGATGAGATGTCTTGTATGAATGAGGAGCTTGAGATGTTTAGAAAATCTACTACTGCTCTTGAAATTGATATTGATTCCCATGATTTGCTTGATCAAAATAAACACTTGTTGTCTAAGATTTCATTGCTTGAAGAAACACAAAAATATCTTAAAAGCAAGCTAGCATCTCTTTCTGATGATGATAAAATGTTTGATAAATTGCTTGACAATGAAATTGACAACAAGAGGATCATGATTGAAAATGAGGAGCTCAAAAAGTATAATGGTACTATGCTAATTCAGATTTCTCTACTTGAAAGTAGGTTGAAAAGCTCTGATAAACTTGAAAAGCAAAATACTTTGTTGAAATCTGAAAATGAACAAATGCTTGCTAAGATTTCAAAACTTGTTGAAACTGAGAAAGTCCTTGAGAAATTGACTGAAAAATTACATTCCATGAATGTTGAAAATAAAGAACTCAAGGATGAAAATGAAAGCTTCAAATCTGTGAATTGCTTGTTGAATGAAAAAGTTTGTGCATGTGAAGAAGAAATCACGAGTGCCGAATTGCATGTTTCTGCTCTTGAAGAAGAAGTGCAAAGCTTAAAAGATGATTTGTCTAGATTTGTCAAAGGGAAGGAGAACTTAGACACATTGCTAGGTGTTAAAGTGAACTTTCAAAAAGAGGGTCTTGGTTACATTCCGGTGAACAAAAAATCTTTTGAATCAAAAATGAAAACCTCTTTTGTTCATGTCTCCAACATTCCTAGCACCTCCAAAACACCTCCTCCTGTTGCTCAAGTGAAAATTTCTGAAAATGATTTTGATAAAAAGAAAAATCTTAAGAAAAAGCCTTCCATGTCAAATAGATCTCAAAAATCAAAGTTCAATGTTGAATGCTTCTATTGTGGCATGTTTGGTCATGTGATGGATGATTGTGTTGTCATGAAAGAGGATGACAAACTTGCATGCAAAAAGAAAAATGTCTCATGCTTTTATTGTCACAAACTTGGCCATGTCATGGATGATTGCTTTGTGAAACAAAATGATGATTATCATGCCATGAATGCTAAGTTTAACCTTCAAAGAAAATTCAGAAATGAACATGCTTCCCATGCTAAAAGGTGTGCATCCCATAAGAGAAACTTGTTCATAAACACTCATGCAAATAATGAAAAGTCATTCCGTAGACCCACATCTCCTTGTTACTTTCATTGTGGGAAGTACGGACATCTTATGAAAGAGTGTTGGCTTTTGAAAACAGAAAACTTCCATGCTTCTAGAATGCATGTTAGGTCTAATTTTGTTAAATCTAGACCTTTTGAAAATAGAAGATGGAATGGACTTGTAACTTCCTTTACTCCAAAAAGGAAGTATTTTGGTAAAACTACTTTTCCTCAATGCCGTTATTGTGGAAACCATGGACATATCATTGAGAATTACAGGATCATGAAGAATGATGATGTTGTAGCAATAAAAAGGAAGAAAGTATTTGGTGGCAATGCTACCAACCTCGAGGGACCCAAAAAGGCTTGGGTGCCCAAATCTGTTGAATGAATTATTTTGGATGCAAGTGTGCCTTGAGGTAAATAAAGAATGAAAGGGGTTCCAATAAAGGGAACAAGACACACTCATATGGTAAAACCCCAACTTTGCTTCTTCACTGTCAAATTTGATGATTTTGATGTTTTGGAATAAGATCTTGGTGTGTTGTTATGTTTTGCTCTAATTTCTTCACAAGCCACATATGTCTTCAATGGATGAATATTTGGTATATCAAATGATGGTTAGAGAAGGTTGGACTACGTTCAACTGGATACTTCCACTAAGCGTGATGGTGGTCTTCGGACCTATGTTCTCCGTCTAGTACCAAAATTCAGAAGTTGAATTATATGGCTTATAAGGAATCTTGTGTTGTGAATGAAATCAATTTACCTTTGATTTGAATAGCTTTCAAATTGAATCTTAAAAACTCTCTTGTTTCATAAGGCAAAATTCTCTGAGCTATGGACTTGCTTGATCAAATGCAACAATTGATATTGAATATTGACCATGGCTCAGTTTAAAGCTCATTGACCATATGTGATTGATTTGCCAAATTGATAAGTTGTTTGACATGTTCAGAAATCTACTCTTGATAATAGTTGTTCAAACACTTATCTTTCTCATTTGCTAAATTTTGTGTGAAATCTGTTGGAAACTCGGTTATTTGCATATTCACACATGCAGGGCGTATCATGTTTAAACTGAAGCTTATGTCTCATGAAATATTATTTTTGAATGATCATGGTTGAACATTTGGGTTCTAAGGGACATGGCTTTTCATGATGAAATCTGAAATAAAATGCTCATGATTCAGTGCCAAAATCATTGAAAATCCATCTCATGCATTCACATGGTTCATGCTTTTCTTATATGTTCAAGTCATTACAAAAAACTGAAAACTTACATAAAAAGAATGCATTCGCATCTTTGCATATCATTCATATACTATGCATATAAAATGACAAAAAGATGCATATTGCATATTCATGCATATAGAGCATATGTATATATTTCATGATAATCGCATATCTTGACTCATGAATGCTTGCATGAATACTTTCATCAATCCTTGCATGCTTGTAAGTATTTACCCTATGAAACCAATTCTTGATCTTTCTAAGACCTCACCTCCTTGATAAATAACAATGCAATGATTTTATTCATATGTGATCCATGTCATATATTAAGGGGGAGGATTTGATTCCGACCGTGCATACATTTAGGGGGAGTCATAGCTATGTCTTGTCGAATTCATTTTATACATGCAAAACAAAAATTTACCCCCACACTCTTGCACATAATGAATTCAATGAATTTTATTGATAAGGATTTAAGAAATTCTTTCCAACACTCTAAAGGGAACTTGAATCTCTACATGGACATTAAAGAGTAATCGTGAGGAAAAAGCTGCCTACCCCATAAAAAAATTCAATAAGTGGTATGTGGATCCGAGTAACCGGGAATCCCCCCTGAAACAAAGGAGGAAACTCGTGTCAAAAGGAGAAACAAAAATCCATTTGTGTGACGAATCCAAGTAGCCGGGAATCCCCATTGAGACATATGAGGAAACTCGCGTCGAAAAGTGAAGTCTATTAAAAGAAAATTCAGGGTTGTGCGAAGCTACCGAAAGTCGAGAATCTAAAGCGAAAGTGTAGAGAGGAGATTACCTTCTAGTGTTCTTTAGAAAATCTGACAATCCATATGGTTTGAAGCTCATTAGTCATTGCCTCACATTTCACATGGGTATTTTTGTGATGTATATATCTTATGAATTTGCCTACACTCATGGTTTATGTAGTACTCCTAGTTGTGTATGCACAAAACCTCTTAGTTATGCTTCATGTCTTACATTCTTGAATTTGAATCACATGCTCTTTTGTTAACCCGTGCCTCATTTAGGGGGAGTTACTATATGTAATATTTGTGTGTATGATGATTGTGCTTGTGTGCTTGCATGTTCATGCATTCCCCTTGAGTCTAATTCTGAGCATAAATCTTACATTAGAAGGATAGAAGTCATCATGTGCATAGCTTCATAAATTGCATGATTAGCATTCACATAGTGTATATTCAGTGCTAATTTGCATATTTGCATAGTGTATATCATGATCTACAAATGCTATCCTTGAGGCTCTCACTCTTCGAGAATTGAAATTGCCTATGTTTGTGCCTTTATCTTGATCACACACTTGGTATCATATATTTGAGCCTCTATCTTGTTCATGTTATGTCATATGCTCCCTTGTCTTTTTGTAGATGACAAAAAGGGGGAGAATGATTGGTGTGTATGAATGGTGTATGAATGTTGTTGTCTTAAGGAGTCTTGGGGAGAATGTGTATGCTCAATGTTTGCACATGTTTTCAACACATGTTTTCAAAATCTGTATTATCACACACATCGTTTTGTCATCATCAAAAAGGGGGAGATTGTTGTATCCCATAGTTCATGCTTGGTTTCAATGATATCAAAACGATTGTGTTTGTGTGTGTACGTGTTTCATTGAGCAACATGTTGTATATCTTGATTTTATGAGTTGAAAGATGGAGTCAATGGTTACTCTTGAAAGCCATGTGAACTCTCAGTGTTTAAGGAACTAATGTTATATTTATGCTGGTTTGTAGGAACACGACTTCATGGCTGATACTTGGAATCTTAAGGAGTCCATCAATGAAGCTCTTCTTCTTAAAGGGAGTTAACTCTATTCATGTTTAAAGTTATGTGAATGATTTGTATTTAAGGATCTCATGCCTTGAATATTTTGATTTGCAGGATCAAAATCCATGCTTCATGTTTGGAACTCAAAGGAGTGCGTCAATGAAGATCTTATTGAAAAAAGGGGGTTGCTTCTCTCATTGCATTGCAATGATTCTTCTACATTTCATTCATTTCATCTAATAACTTTCAACGTCTTGGTTGGATATTTTCATGCATTTTCTTCATAATATTTTTGGACTTGAAATATTCATACAAGACTTCATGAAAGTTGGTTCCATATTGCTCATGTATTGGATGAATGATTTGTCATGTGTACTTTGCTCTAAAAGCTTGAGTTAATGACTTCTGTATGAAAGAATTGCATGAAGATGGCTTTTCTGGAGATGACTTCTTTTGGGTCTTAATCTATGAGATTGTGTTCACTGAACACACATTTCTAATTGACTGATAGTGACATATCATTCATAGAGTTATTATGATTTCAATATGTGCATGAATCTGTGAAACATGCTTGGAAGAATGCACATGCCCTGTACTCAAGAGAATTCATGAGAAAGCATGCTTGCATGATTAGTATATACTGATGTGTGAGATGCATGTGAAGACAATGTTCCTCTTGGGATAATGCTTCATGAATGTTAGCTCTTAATCAACAAGAATGCCATTTGAATGAATGTGGTTCCATGATATTATGCATGCTTTGCATTTGGCATATTTGTTAACACTTGTGTGATGAAGCATTTTGATGTTGAAGATTTGGTTGATTCAAGAATATGATTGAATGGTTGAGCTTCCATATTATTATAGTTGATTGAATGATAGATTCATGCTTATCATTTCAAAACCTTGTCATTTGGTCAAATATATTTTTGCTAAGTGATTTGAGAAGCAAAACGTATGTTTGAATAGGTTCAATGATATATTTTATTGTGAACATGTTCATAGTGTTAATGCATAACTCATATATTTTGATTCTCAACTAACCTCTTGATTTATCATATTTTTCAGGATGCAAAATCATTGTTGATCTTCATGGGATTATGGTAACATTTAATCAATTGTTTCCCTTTGGTTTGATGGAGGTTTTAGTTGTTTTTTAAACTCAAACTGTCTTACAGTCTTCACCATTTTTAATCCCACTGTTGGATCTCCCCATAAAAATTATATGTTGTAGCTCTGCGAGTCCTCTTTCCAACGCCTCCAGTCTCGCTTCGATCGGAGTTCGGAGCTAGGAGAAATAATTCCTGCCGCCGGAGCGCGCAGTGCTGTTTTTTATGTAACCTGCCTGAAAGGGTCGACCCCAGGGGTCGACCCCAAGGGTCGACCCCTGTAACACAAGGTGCTGTTTTGTGTTTTCCAGCAACCTGTTGCCCGAGGGTCGACCCCAAGGGTCGACCTCTTCCGGACGGGACTTCCGAAAGTGTTTAAAACCCTTTGAAAACCCTTTCAAACATTACCATACTACCCCCTATTAGTTTCTATTGTTATTAAGGTGTTTTTAACATGTATTAGGAGGGTTTTATGAGTCTTTTCCCCACCCCTTGAGTTGCTTATATAAGAGTTACGAATTTGGGATGTAATCAACCCTAATGCTCATTTTGCTCTTTCGTATAGGTGAAGAAAAAGAGGAGAACGTGCTGGAGCTCTTCCAAGGAGGATATCATCTACTTTCGTGAAGATCTGGAGATCGTGGAAGAAGAAGAAAAGGTGCGGATCGAAGAGAGGATCAAGAAGACGTAAGGATCATTTTCATCCGGCTTCCCTCCAACTCGTGGTTCAAGGAACATCATCAACCGACCTTGAAGAACAAAGGGGGATCACTTCTATGTCTTCTATCAATTCTTTGTGATGTATTCAATGATCTATATTTTGGGTTTGAGCATGCCTGAATATTTGTGTTCATTTTCTGAACATTAGAGATATTTGTGTGTGTGACCGGTTGTGTATACGGTCGTGTTTGATCGCCTTCGTGCGATCGTGTTTATGTCTTTGTGCTGCGGTTGTTGCAGCGTGTGTGTGTGTTGTGATCTGGTCGTCGGATCGTGTGTGTGTGTGTTGTGATCCGGTCGTCGGATCGTGTGTTATGTTTGTGATCCGGTCGTCGGATCGTGTGGGAGACTTCGTCTCCGTCTGTGTGTGTTGGGGTGTGTCCCCGTGTGTGTGCGGGCGTCGTCCCGTGTGTGTTTGGAGCGTCGTCTCCGTTTGGGGATTTATCCCCGAGTGAAGCCTCACCGAGTTTGGTGAGGGGTGGACGTAGGGAACCCGTCGTGGTCCCGAACCACCTTAAAAATTCTGTGTCTTGTGGTTTGCTTTTGTGGATACGTGCTTAACTGTCTATATTGGTTGAATGTTCGTGTGTGAACGGTGAGATCGAGAGAACCTAGTTATCGTGATTAGCTAATTCCTCAATCTTATCAATCTTGTTAATTCCGCTGTGCGCTAGTTTGTGTATTTTTATTGGACATAGTTTTAGTAGAAGGATCTATTCACCCCCCCTCTAGATCCGTGTTCTTGCACTACGGGACCCAACAGAGACCACCGCAACCGCTCCGAGAAGGAAAGGGGTGGCTACCGCCACTATACGCCCCTGACGGCCCCACCCGACCAGATCCTGATGGAGATCCGCGAGGAGCCATTCCTCAAATGGCCATCACGGATGAAGTCGGATCCTGACTCGCGAAACAAGAAGAAGTACTGTCAATTCCACCGAGACCATGGCCACGACACCGCCGACTGCATTAACCTAAAGGACGCTATCGAGGATCTCGTCCGCAGAGGACTCCTCGACAAGTTCCTCACCAAAGCCGCCGAAAGGCGGCAGAAGACGCCTCCCTTGATCGACAATCGGCCCAACGGCAAGGAGATCGTGATTGTAATATGCCGGACCTTTTGGATCCTTCTTTTCGGGACCCGGATCTACTTTTTTGGAGTGTCCGGCTCTGTTGTGTGCGAAATTTTATTTTGGACATCTTTTGTGTACGGATCGTCGCGATCCGGAGTTGTTTCTGAGGCCCGGAGTGTGTCTGCGACTTTTCCGCACGTGTTTTCTGATTCCCAGTGTGTGTTTCGGTAAATCCTTTGGAACCACGTTGTGGGTGGACCGGGTCGTTCACCTAGGTGAGATTGGTACCGTTGCGATCGGTGCGTTCCGAGGATCGTGAAAATGTGATTTTTAATTTTTTGGTATTTTCCAAATTTTCTATAAATACCCCTTTCTTTTCTCTCTCCCCCACCTTCTCTTCTTCTTCCTCTTTCTTCTTCCTCCCACCATGAGCACCCCCTCTTCCCCTCTCTCTCCCATTCGACCGCGGCGGGCCTCTCTCCGGTTGTAGATGGTGGCGGGGCGACGGCGCGGTGACGTGGGCGGCGGCGAGGCGATCTCGTGGGCGTGCGGTGTTCGTGGGAAGCGTGAAGGAGCGAGGGTTCTAAAAGTGTTCTTCGTGATTTGTGGATGATCCGGCACGGCTCGAGGTGAGTTCGAGGTAGGGTGACGTTCCCTAGTCTCTTATGTTCCTTTCCCGTGATTTGTAGGCCGAGGGGAGGCCGAGAGACAGGGTTTCATGCCGGGTTTGGGTTTTCCATTATTTGGGGAGAGTTCGCCTGATCTATGGATTTGAGCCGTGATTCGACGTTTTGATGGCTTAGAAGCATGCTGGGGGTCCCCAAGGGGGTGTAACGGTCCCACGATAGACCGCCAGGGCGTTGTGATGTGCCTAGGTATGACCGTCAGGTGACGATCCGACCGTTGGCACTTGACCGTTGGTTTTTGACCGTTGGGGGTCAAGGCCTGTGACGCACCAGGGATGGCGCGTTACAGCCTTGTGACGCCCCTGCATGGGACCGTCAGAGTTGACGCAACCCATTCTTCTGAGGCGCCTGGGTAGGACCGTCAGAGATTGTGACGCCCCTAGAGGTGTGCGTCACAACCTGATTTTTCTTGTCTCATAACGCACTAGGTTGGGTGCGTCAAAGACGGTGATGCACCAGGGCTGGCGCGTCACAGACCGTGATGCACCAGGGTTGGCGAGTCATAGTTGGTTTTGCACCGAACGTGTGACGCTCCTGTGTTGGACCATCAGACGGCTGTGACGGTCCTGCGATAGACCGTCAGAGCCTGTGGCGCACCAGTGTTGGACCGCCAGGCTCTAGATTGCACCGGGTGGTTTGCACTCCCGTTTCTTTTCCGACCATGGTCACCGTGCAACGGTGCCGGTACGTGAGACGGTCCCCGTACTTTGTGGGGATCGGACGTTGTTTTTCGTTGACTTGAGAGTCTACTCCCTCAGCGACCCTCCACTAGTCGTAGCCTGCTTACACGTTTAGTGGTCCCACCTGGGAGTAGGTGGAGAGGCTTACCTTGAGGATGGTTTTTAGAGTGGTTTTCGTTGGGCCCCACGTCTTGCAGCCAGAGTCCAGCTGAGGGGAAAACCAGTTAGAGGCCAGACCTGGGACGCATGGTTTGTGTGTGCACACGTGGTTGGGGGCGGTTGGACCCACGTCGACGGGCGTGACCCCAGCTAGTCACTTACTTTGTGGTTGCTTGTACGGTGTCCGTGCCTCTGGTAGGCTCTACCACGTCAGGCAGGGCACCTGCGGTGCTGTGTAAGACGTCAGGGGAGGCTACCGACTGTGCTTCTAGTGGGAGGCACTCCTGTTCTGGACAGGGAGTGACAGACCGTCAGCTTCAGTGACTTTGACCTTCGGGTTTTGGTCGTGTTGACCACTGAGTTCCGGTTGCTTGGTCGTGGCGCGTGTGTCGGTTTTCGTGCCATAAGACCGGTACTTGTAGTTGCAGGGTTTTTCACTTCCGAGGTACTCGCTTACTACTAGTGTACGGGTTCTCCGTTTTACGAGGTAGGGTTCGAGTGATCCCTACTGAGTCTTGTTCCAAGACTCATTCCCTGCGTGTTTTCACCGTGTTTCAGGTGAGGCGCGGCCTCAGAGGAGCGCGGCTGAGACTCAGCGTGGTTCGGGTGCCCAGTGTTAGTGCCAGAGGTCAGAGCCGGGGTATGCCCCGTGTAGCTATACTTTTCTTTCTTGTCTCTGTACTAGTTGTGGACTACTGTTGTTTATTTTGTTATATCTTGTGGACCATGTATTAATTAAAATGTTTATTTATTTCTTGCTTAATTATATGAACTGTTTAATTTCTGTAATTATTTGTGATACTTGTGTAGTCTCCACACCATCCTTCTAACCCTTCCGAGTCTTCGGGCTCGTGGGTGACGGTGCGAGTCTCGGGTTATCGGGCCTTCCCGGTAATCGGATTCTCGGGTCGTTATAGCTGGTATCTACCCCTGCTGAGAGAGAGTGCTCCGCCTCGGCGCCAAGCTCGCTCCTGAAGCAAAAGACAAAAAACACAGAAATGGCAAGGTCAAGAAAATACACGATGCCCAATGCCAGCGTCAACTGTACATCAGTGGACCACTACAATTACCTATAATTCTCGTATAATCCCACAACCGCGCTCTGATACCAGCTTATGTCACAGCAGTTCGGCGGAGAGGCTGGTGAGGGCTCGTCGATCAGGGGTGGGCCAGGCTGAGCAGTGAGGGATTTCATGCAGTTCTATCCACCTTACTATAGCGGTCAGCCAGACCCTGATTTGGCTCGGAGTTGGCTCGACGAGATGTAGCGGGTCTTCAGTTCTATGCGGTGTACTGCGGAGGACAGAGTGATGTTGGCCTACAACCAGTTGCAGGGTACGGCTCGAGCGTGGTGGTCTTCCAAGTGGAAGACGTCTTTTCACCTTGAGCAGATTGTGTGGGATGACTTTGTCAGCGCTTTCGAGCTTGCCTACTGTCCAGAGTATATTGCTACGCAGAGGATGCGTGTGTTTTTGGAGCTGGTCCAGGGCAACATGTCTATGTTGCAGTACAGGGCCCGATTTGTTGAGCTGGATCGTTATGCACCTCACATCATGGAGCATGAGAAGGTGAAGACCGCACAATTCGTACAGGGATTGAGGCAGGAGCCGAGGCACCATTTGATCGCGAATGCTGCCACCGATTTGGAGATAGCTTCTCATGTAGCAGCGTCCTTGGAGATGGATATGCAGAGGACTCGAGGACCGATTAGCCAGGGGCAGCCTTTGTCAGGTCGCAGCCAGCAGTCGGCTACCCAGCAGTAGGGCTCTTTTCAGCATGCGACGGGTGGTTCAGGAGCGCAGACGTCGGCGGCGTCAGTGACATGATCTGTGTCTTTTAGCTTGAAGGTCAAGAAGTTTCTCAAGAAGTGTTTCTATAAGAAGCGTAACGATCAGAAGCAGGCATCATCGGGCAGTGTACAGCAGCCGGTCCCGTTTCAGCGGCAAGGTTCGGTTGGTGAATCGCGTACGGTGTGTCCCCAGTGTGGCGAGTCCCATCCAGGCAGGCCGTGCATGGCGCCGGTGATCTGTTTCAGGTGTGACCAGCCAAGGCATATGGCGCGTGACTGTCCTCAGAGGTAGCAGCAGTAGTAGTTTCCCCAGCAGCAGCAGTTTCCCCAGCAGTAGAGGCCACAGTAGTAGCAGTAGTAGGGACAATATCCGCCGCTACCCAAGTCAGCGAGTGTGGGAGGCAGGCAAAGAGCTCGAGGTCAGATTACACACATGACCAGGGCAGAGGCAGTGACGTCGCAGCTCATGGAAGGTACCGTTCAGATTTTGGGTTGTGCGGCTCAGGTTTTGTTTGATTCTGGCGTGTCTCATTCGTTTATCTCGCAAGATTTCACGCTGAGTATCGAGGAGCCAGTGACCCAGTTGTCTTGTGATTTGGCAGTGGAGTTACCTTCGGGTGATTTTATGATCACTCCGTATTGTTTCGATGAGGTTCCAGTGTGGGTTGAATGGCGGAGTTTGCCGGCCAGGCTTTATGCGTTGCCGCTTCATGACTTTGATGTGATTTTGGGCATGGATTGGCTCGAGGCACATCATGCGTTGGTGGATTGCGGCTCGAAGAGGGTTTATTTCTGGCGACTTCGTGGATCCACCTTCTATTTCCAAGGTATCAAGTCTTCCTCTTCCCGTTTTCTTATTTCTGCGATTCGAGCTCGTCGTTTGCTTGATGCGGGTTGTCAGGGTTTTCTCGCTTCTGTGGTCGTGGCAGACCGGATGGAGCCGGATGTTGAGGACATTCCGATGGTGTGCGAGTTTCCCGATATTTTTTCGGAGGACTTACCTGGATTGCCTCCCAGCGGGAGATCGATTTTGTTATCGAGGTTGTGCCTGGTACGGGACCCTTGGCGAAGGCTCCCTACCATATGGCTCCCGCTGAGTTGAGAGAATTGAGGGCGTAATTGCAGGAATTGTTGGCCAAGGGGTACATTCATCCTAACTTTTCCCCTTGGGGTGCGCCAGTGTTGTTCGTGAAGAAGAAGGATGGTAGTCTGAGGCTGCGTATTGACTACCGGCAACTGAATGAAGTGACCATTAAGAACAAGAATTCATTGCCGCGGATTGATGACTTGTTCGACCAGCTTCAGTCTGCTCGAGTGTTCTCGCGGATTGATTTATGGTCTGGTTACTATCAGCTGAGTATTCACGAGTCCGATGTGGAGAAGACTGCATTCAGCACGAGGTACGGGCATTATGAGTTCTTGGTGATGCCGTTCGGGCTCACCAATGCCCCTGCAGCCTTCATGGACTTGATGCATAGGGTGTTTCGTCCGTATCTGGACCAGTTTGTGGTCGTGTTTGTGGACGACATCCTTGTCTATTCGCGGTCTGCGGAGGAGCACGCGTGCCATCTGGGTGTGGTGTTGCAGACGTTGTGAGATCACCAGTTATATGCGAAGCTCAGTAAGTGCGAGTTCTGGCTTCATGATGTGCATTTTTCGGGGCACGTGATCTCTGGTGATGATATTTCTTTGGACCCCGTCAAGGCCGAGGTAGTAATGCAGTGGCCGAGGTCGAGGTCTGTGACGGAGATCCGGAGTTTCTTGGGGCTTGTGGGCTATTATCAAAGATTTATTCAGGATTTTTCTCGCATTGCGGCCCCAATGACCAGACTTATGCGGAAGGCTGTACCTTTTATCTGGATTGATGAGTGTGAGCAGAGTTTCAGGGAACTGAAGAGATTACTCACATCGACTCCGGTGTTGGTTTTGCCTTCTAGATCGGGAGGTTTTGTGGTTTGTACAGATGCTTCCGGGGTCAGATTGGGTGCTGTGTTGATGCAGCATGGTAGAGTTTTGGCTTATGCATCTCGGCAGCTAGAGCAGCATGAAGAGAACTACCCGACCCATGACCTGGAGTTGGCGGCTATGATCTTCGCGTTGAAGATCTGGAGGCATTATCTGCACGGCGAGAAGTTCGAGGTGTTCACTGACTATCAGAGTTTGAGGTATGTGTTCACCCAGAGGGACCTTAACCTCAGGCAGAGGCGTTGGATGGAGTATATGAAGGATTATGACTTCACCATGTCTAATCAGCCGGGCAGGATGAATGTCGTCACTGATGCTTTGAGTCAGAAGGTCGCTGTCAGTGCCTTGATGTTGAGGAAGTGGAGGCTCTGGGAACAAGTGCCCAAAGTGTCATTCAGGCTCAAGATTCTCCGAGAGCCAGGGTTAGCGGTGCTCCCGAGTCTGACTGTTACCCCTGCTATTCACCGTTAGGTGATAGAGGCTCAGTATGCAGACCCTGAGTTGCCCCAGATTCTGGCTATGGCTGATGTGGAACTCAGTGAGGGTGGTGTTGTGAGGTTCCGTGGTAGGCTGCACGTCCCCGCTGAGCAGCAGGTTCGTCGTGCGGTGTTGCGCGAGGCTCATGTGAGCAGGTATGCCGTACACCCGGGTGTGATGAAGATGTATCAGAACTTGCGGAGGCAGTTCTGGTGGCCTGGCATGAAGAGAGATGTGGCCGAATTCGTGACCAGGTGCCTGACCTGTCAACAGGTGAAGGCGGAGCATCAGCGGCCAGGAGGTACTCTCCAGCCCTTGGATGTTCTCACGTGGAAATGGGACCACGTGACCATGAATTTCGTGGTGGGATTACCGAGGACTCCGAGTGGGCAGGACAGTATTTGGTTGCTGGTGGATAGGCTGACGAAGGTGACTCGGTTGTTACCGGTCAAAGTTAGCTAGAGTGTGCCCAAGTTGGCTCGTCTTTACGTGGAGCAGATCGTTCCGTTGCATGGGATTCCCATTTTCATTATGTCAGATCAGGATCCGCGTTTCACTTCTAGATTCTGGAGGAGTTTCCAGCGAGCCCTTGGCACGGAGTTGGCATTTCGCTCGGTGTACCATCCTCAGTCTGATGGTCAGTTAGAGAGGACCATTCAGACTTTGGAGGATATGTTGAGATCCAGCTGCCTGGAGTGGCAGGGGAGTTGGATTCACCACCTACCGTTAGTGGAGTTTGCCTACAACAACAGCTATCATTCGAGCATCGGCGTGGCTCCTTATGAGGCGTTGTACGGACGTCCGTGTCGGACTCCACTTGACTGGTTAGAGGTTGGTGTAGTAATGTGTGAATGTCATGCACTTGGTTCGTCAGAACATATTGGCGGCCCAGAGTCGGCAGAAGAGCTATGCTGACCGGAGGAGGCAGCCTCACTTTCGCCATTGGTGATCGTGTGTTCTTGAGAGTTTCTCTGATGAAGGGGGTGATGCATTTTGGGCGGCGTGGGAACCTAAGTCCCCACTATATTGGTCCTTACCACATCGTGGAGCGCATCGGTGAGGTTGCTTATCGGTTGCGGTTACCCCCTGAGTTGGCGTCGGTGCATGACGTGTTTCTCGTCTCCATGTTAAGGAAGTATATGCCCGATGACTCTCATGTGTTTGAGGATTCTGTTTGGCCCGAGGTGACTCCAGATCTTTCTCTCCCAGAGTTTCCCGTCCACGTTGAGGATAGGCGAGAGTAGCGCCTGCGGAACAAGGTCATCCCCTTGGTTAAGATGGTGTGGCAGCGGCACTCTGGTGGTGAGGCTTCTTGGGAGCGTGAGGACGAGATGCATCAGCAGTTCCCTTATCTGTTCGAGTGAGTCCCCTCTTCTTCCCCTGAGTTTTGTTCTTGAATTTTGAGGATAAAATTTCTTTAAGGGGGGAGGGCTGTAATATCCCGGACCTTTCGGATCCCTCTTTTCGGGTCCCGTATATACTTTTTCGGAGTGTCCGACTCTATTGTGTCTGAAATTTCATTTCGAACATCTTTCGTGTACGGATATGCGCGATCCGGAGTTGTCTCGGAGGCCTGGAGTGTGTCCGCGGCTTTTCTGCGCGTGTTTTTCTATTCCCGGTGTGTGTTTCGGCAAATCCTTCGGAACCTCGTTGTGGGTGGACCAGGTCGTTCACCTAGGTGAGATTGGTACCGTTGCGATCGGTGCGTTCCGAGGATCGCGGAAATGTGATTTTTAATTTTTTGGTATTTTTCAGATTTTCTATAAATACCCCTCTCTTTTCTCTCTCCCCTACCTTCTCTTCTTATTCCTCTTTCTTCTTCCTCCCACCGTGAGCACCCCCTCTTCTCCTCTCTCTCGCATTCGACCGCGGCGGGCCTCTCTCTGGCTACAGACGGCGGCGGGGCGACGTGGGCGGCGGCGAGGTGATCTCGTGGGCATGCAGTGTTCATGAGAAGCATGAAGGAGCGAGGGTTCTAAAAGCGTTCTTCGTGATTTATGGATGATCCGGCGCGCCTCGAGGCGAGTTCGAGGTAGGGTGACGTTCCCTAGCCTCTTGCGTTCCTTTCCCTTGATTTGTAGGCTGAGGGGAGGCCGAGAGACGGGGTTTCATGCCGGGTTTGGGTTTTCCATGATTTGGGGAGAGTTCGCCCGATCTATGGATTTGAGTCGTGATTCGGTGTTTTGATGGCTTAGAAGTATGCTAGGGGTCCCCAGGGGTCTTCCCCCTTGATTCCCCCCTCTCCTATGGAGGCATGGGGGCGTGGTTAGAATTTTTGGGGGTTTCACGCCGTTCTACCATCGGGTCGGTGTGACGGTCCTTCCAGAGACCGTCACATCCTGTGACGCCCCAGGGTGGGTACGTCGCGGTTCTATTTTGGCCAACTGGGTGGTCCGTGGGTGTGACGGTCCCATGATAGATTGCCAGGGCGTTGTGACGTGCCTAGGTAGGACCGTTAGGTGACGATCCGACCGTTGGCACTTGACCGTTGGTTTTTGACCGTTGGGGGTCAAGGCCTGTGACGCACCAAGGATGGCGCGTTACAGCCTTGTGACGCCCCTGCATGGGCCGTCAGAGTTCACGCAGCGCATTCTTCTGACGCGCCTGGGTAGGACCGTTAGAAACTGTGACGCCCCTAGAGGTGTGCGTCACAACCTGATTTCTCTCGTCTCATAACGCACTAGGTTGGGTGCGTCAGAGACGGTGACACACCAGGGCTGGCGCGTCACAGACCGTGATGCACCAGGGTTGGTGAGTCACAGTTGATTTTGCACCGAACGTGTGACGCTCCTGTGTTGGACCATCAGACGGCTGTGAAGGTCCAGCGATAGACCGTCAGAGCCTGTGGCGCACCAGTGTTGGACCGCCAGGCACTGGATTGCACCGGGTGGTTTGCAGTCCCGTTTCTTTTCCGACCGTGGTCACCGTGCGACGGTGGCGGTACGTGGGACGGTTCCCGTACTTTGTCGGGTTCGGACGTTTTTTTCCGTTGACTTGAGAGTCTACTCCATCAGCGACCCTCCACTAGTTGTAGCCTACTAACATGTTTAGTGGTCCCACCTGGGAGTAGGTGGAGAGGCTTACCTTGAGGATGGTTTTTAGATTGGTTTTCATCGGGCCCCACGTCTTGCAGCCAGAGTCCGGCTGAGGGGAAAACCAGTTAGAGGTCAGACCTGGGACGCATGGTCTGTATGTGCACACGTGGTTGGGGATGATTGGACCCACGTCGACGGGCGTGACCCCAGCTAGTCACTTGCGTTGTGGTTACTTGTACGGTGTCCGTGCCTCTGGTAGGTGCTACCATGTCAGGCAGGGCACCTGCGGTGCGGTGTAAGACGTCAGGGGACGCTACCGACTGTGCTTCTAGTGGGAGGCACTCCTGTTCTGGACAGGGAGTGACAAACCGTCAGCTTCAGTGACTTTGACCTTCAGGCTTCGGTCGTGTTGACCGCTGAGTTTCGGTTGCTTGGTCATGGCACGTGTGTCGATTTTCGTGCCATAAGACTGGTACTTATAGTTGCATGGTTTTTCACTTCCGATGTACTCACTTACTGCTAGTGTAGTGGTTCTTCGTTTTGCGAGGTAGGGTTCGAGTGATCCCTACTGAGTCTTATTCCAAGACTCATTCCCTGCGTATTTTCACCGTGTTTCAGGTAAGGTGTGGCCTCAGAGGAGCGCAGTTGAGGCTCAGCGTGGTTCGGGTGCCCAGCGTTAGTGCCAAAGATCAGAGCCGGGGTATGCCCCGTGTAGCTGTACTTTTCTTTCTTGTCTTTATACTAGTTGTGTACTTCTATTGTTTATTTTGTTATATCTTGTGGACCATGTATTAATTAAAATGTTTATTTATTTCCTGCTTAATTATATGAACTGTTTAATTCCTACAATTATTTGTGATACTTGTGTAGTCTCCACACCATCCTTTTAACCCTTCTGAGTCTTCGGGCTCGTGGGTGGCAGTACGAGTCTCGGGTTATCGGGCCTTCCCGATAATCGGATTCTCGGGTCGTTACAGTGATGATCTCTGGAGGGCCCGCCGCGGGAGAAGATAGCACGAGCAAAAGACGTCGGTACGCGACGGCCATCAACACGGCGGACCGAGGCGACGGTGCCCCAAGGGAGCTTTCCACCTCAGGTCACCCGGGAGACCCCATAGTCTTCTCCGAGGATGACCTTGAAGGCGTCACGACTCCCCATTCTGATGCTTTGGTGGTTTCCGCTGTAGACACGCCAAAATTGACATTACTTTGAGTATTTCTCATATTGCCTTGTAATGCCCCATTTGACCCTCAAATTAGCTTATTTGAGTGTTTTTTCCATTTTTCATGGATTTTCTCCCCTTTCCCCCTTTTTTTAATTAACGCCCTGGAGAGGGACGTGTTTTTAAACGCGGCCTGATCCAGGGCGTGTCTCCCCATTTTATCTATTTCTCCCCATTTTACCTATTTTATAAATTCGTGACCTGGTGAAGGGCGTGTTTTAAAACACGACCTGACCTGTGACGTTTCTTAATGAAAGGACGCCCTGAGGTGAGGGCGTCAATTCCTGGAATTATGCAATTTTCGAAAAAGAATAAATGTTTGAAAAATGTTGAATCACGCCCTAACATGGGGCGTTTTTCAATTCACGCCTCTCCCTGAGGCGTCTTTCATAATTTCTAAATAAAAGAAATGTTTATTTCTAAAATTAATCCAGGAAGAAACGCCCTGACCCAGGGCGTGTTTTAAATTAACGCCCCATGACAGGTCGTCAATTCTTGAATTGACGCCCTGACCAAGGGCGTGTTTCATCTTCTGGCTTCGCAGCCCTTTCCCCAGAGAGTCCTTGCTTCGTTAGATACCTGCTGGGTTTGGGCTCTTGCCCATTCTTATCATTTCCCTCTTGGGACTCTTGCCCATGTTTATCTCTTCCTCAACCTATTTAATAGAGCCATTGGCTCTGTTAATGAGGTTCGGATTCCTCTTCTCCCTCTTTCTCCTCCCGCCGTTCTTCTTCTTCTTCTGTTTTTATTTCTTCTATTTTTTTTGTTTTCTTCTTCTTACGCAGGTGCTGTTCTTGGCTAAGGAGGGGCTTCTTCACGGTTCACCTCTTCATCCAACTGAAGCTTTTCTCCCCATTGAATATCAAAGCCAAGCTCAACAGATTTTTCTTCTCTCCCCCTCTATTCTCTATTGTTTTGTGTTTATTATATGCATGCATGTTCATATTTGATTATTTTTAATATCTCTCAACTACGTTGGGAATCTCCCCATAGTGCATCTATTGCACTCTTTCCCCTCACTTGCATGCATTCCTCATTCATTTTTCCCACACCCTTTTGCATAGGGGTTTAAGGGCCAACACCCACAAGGTGTGTTCTTGCACAATTTTCATGCTCATCTTTACATATAGAATTTGATGCTACACACCATGTTCTAATTCAATTCTTTTGTGGTGTTTGTGTCTCTTTTTGCAAGGGTAATAATTAAAGAACTCTCTTCATCGGCCGGCCGATTGGAAGAGAAAGGAGCACCTACAATCAACCGCACTTTGAGGTATTTTCGCGATCATCCTTTCCCTTATTATTTTCCACTCGAGACCCTCGTGTCTCTGGCGATCACACACACTCCCCTTGCGCACCTCGTGCATGTTTCATCTCCACTATTGTTTATTGTTTGCTTTTCATTATATTTTCCTTAAGTGGATTTTAAAGGAATCTACAAATTGGCGATCACGGTGGGACCCTTTGTGTTCTTCCTTTTTATTACCCCTTTCCCCTTTGGCACCCTCGCGTGCCCTTTCCCTTTGGTACCCACGGTACTCCTCCTTTGTGCCCCTCGGGCACCCTCCATTGTGCATTGCACTCTCCCCAAGTGGTTTGTCAATCTGATAGGTTTCTTTTAGAATTTCCACTTATCCAAAATTTTTGATGAGCATGTCATACTCGGCTGCATTTTATTGATTGCCATGTGACTGTGAGTGTTTGATATTGCTGGCCGTGGGGTCTTTCTGGGAATTAACGCCTCTGTCAGAGGCGCTTTTTAATTTCACGCCCTCACCCAGGGCGTTTTATGCATGTCTAACGCCTTCTGACAGGACGTCTTCTATCATACCCTGCTTATCTGAGAATTCACGCCCTTCTCCAGGGCGCCCTTTTATATTGTAACGCCTCACACTAAGGCGTTTTATTCATTCGCCGTGCGTACCCCTGAGAGTTGACGCCCTCGACCAGAGGCGTCCATTTGATTTTTAGCGCCCCATACCAGGGCGTGTTTTTACCTTGCCTGTGTGGGCCCTCACAGTGATTCACGACAGTGACGCTGTCGTTTCTTTTCTGGATAGCGCCCCCTTTCAGGGCGTCTTTTACTGCGGGTTTGCAGAACCCTTCCTTGCGTGATTTTTCATCATGATTCATGCCATGCTCATATTCATTGATTGATTATATTGTGGTGATTACCCTGCTTTTGTGAATTCACGCCCCTCTCCGGGGCGTCTTTTACTTGGTAACGCCTCACGCCAGGGCGTTTCTTTGTTGATTAGCGCCCCTCAGCAAGGCGTTTCTTTCGATTTGACGCCCTCGGTCAAGGGCGTCCTTTCCCCTTATAGCGCCTCACCCTAAGGCGTGTTTTTACTGTGGGTTTCCAGAACCCTTCCCGCGGGTGAGTTTTCATGATATTTCATATTGATTGATCATATTGTGTGGTTGGCCTGATTTCCCCTGTTGCATTCATTCTTTGCATTGGTTTGGGAGCCCCCTCCTCTTCATTAGGATCCACACAGCCTCTTGGAATCGGGACGACCCTCCATTGAGCATTCCGTCTCTTTGGACCGAAAATCCCTTTTCCAAGCCTCAATAAGTCTCCGCACCCGTGGATTCCCTCACGGATGCCGGGCAGGTTGTACCCTTTGAAGTCCCGAATTAGTTGGCCTATACGTGGTGAGAGAGTGTTCCTAGTTGGCATTGGAGTTAAATCACATTTGAAACTAGGTTTCTTCCCTTGTATGAATCATTCCAAACTTTGCTAAAATTCATTAATTCACCAAGGTTCAAACATAAAAATCAAGGTAACCATTCCAACTTGTGTGTTTCTTTGTAAATTGTTTGCACATTAAATTGCTTGCATAATGGTTTACTTTGATAAACAAAACAACATGTTTAATTCAATTCATGAGGATGTACAACCGTGCACATCTTATTCTCCTCAATTTCAACATGTTCGTCAAAATTCTCACCATACTTTCAAAGGACCACGTCCTCACTCTTATGGTGTGGCCCGACCCTTGGGCAATGTCCAATCCAATGGTCCTTCAACTCAATTTCGAGCCACTATTCCTATTAAGCCCTCTCGTCCCAATGATGAGAAGGTCTCCCGAATTTTGCATGCATTAGATCATCTCACCCCTGAACAGATCCAAGCCCTTAAGGCCGATGTTGAGGGTGCATCTCCTTCATCTTCCCCTTTCAATCCTAATCGGGTGGCCCATCACCCACCTCCCTCTTCTATTTACGACCATCCATGGGTGGCCCATCACCCACTTCCCTCTTCCACTCATGTTCCTAATCGGGTAGCCCATTACCCATCTCCTTCTATTCACACTCCTCCTCGGGTGGTCCGACACCCGCCTCCTTCTATTCCTCCTCCATCACGGCCCCGAGGCCCATTTACTCCTTGCAATCCGGCCCGTCCGGGTTCTTTTACGGGTCATCCCGTCAACTCCCCTCCACGGCCTTTTTATGCGGCCCTTCCTCCTTCAAGGCCCTGCCAGCCCTCGGTTGTTCAAGTCACACCCCTCCAACAATCTCTACTTGATAAGATTACTTTGATGGAGGAACAAATAAAGAGGGTCACGGCTCCTCCTACTCCAGTCAACCCTCTCCATGTCGCTTTGGACGAAATTACAAAGATGGAGAGAGAATGGAAAGACAGGAGGGATGATTACGGCGTCGGCGGTTCAAGCAAGCAAGAGCCGGCATTCGAAGAATCCGAGGCAGTATACGATGATGATGAAGCTCCGCAGGCACCCCTTCCGAGTTTCCTTAACTTTCCACTTCCCCCACTTTCATTCGATGAACCCCTGCTCAGGAGGAAACCACTCCTAATTCAACCCCTGTTTATGAGACTAGTTGGTGTTACGACGATGGGTCGATATTACAATCGCCCGCACCGGCGCCTATTGAGTCTCTTCCCATTCCCACTCCCACTCCTAACACCGCTCGCCCCATTCGGCATTTCCTACACACAAAACCTTCACCCATTAACCCTCCACCAATTACACCTCCACCCACTATACCATCAACCTTCATGACATCAGCCTCCCCCGAGCCTTCCACTATAAAACCTCTACATATTGAGCCTTTAGCCTTCACCGAGCCTACCATTAAACCTTCCCCAATTCAACCTTCCGTTATCCCATTATCACCGCCTCAACCCACCTTACCTATTCCCCCACTTAACCCTTCATCCTTACCTATGGTTAATCCTGAGCAGGATCCACCACTTTTTGCACTCGAGCTAACCCCAACCGCTTGCAAGCAAAGGGAGAAACTCGATGTGTTTGAACCTCCGCCTCCACTTACGCCAACACTTTCTATTATACCTCCACCACTCACAAAGCCTTCCGCCTCCGCTTCACCTCCTTCTATTACTCGGAATGTGGGTGTTTCTGCAAGTATATGTGCCAAAGATGATCAAGAGCCGGGCAAGACAGATTTGGCCATGGCCGTGATGTTCAAGACCCAAGAATTTATTTGCCGGATGCCAATCCGGATTATTGTGCCAAACATGGTCGAAGGGGCCAGGTCACCACCATTGCTTAGAGAATGCCAAGCATTGATGCCATCCAAGGGCCGGGCAGGGCACCCTTTATTCCATCTTCCAAATCTTGATTCCATTCCTCCATACAAGGGGCGAATGCCCATTTTGTTCAACACTTCTTGTACACCACAATTAATGGGCATGGCAATGCTTCATGTTCCAACTTTCCAACTCCCTCACATCATTGATCCTTGCCTTCCAAGGGAGTTGACATTCACCATTGAAGCTTCGGCAGGGGCTATTTCTCATACACTTTCACTGCCGTGGAGGGGCAGTTATCTTAATGCTAAGGGGCCATCCCTTATTTGTTCCACTTTCTATTCATCCATCTCCATCACGTTTTCTTCATGGGCCACTCCCAGGGGAAAGAGGAGGATCTCACCCTCTCACCCTTCACATTCCTCATCTTCTTTGCATTTCATTGCGTTCATGCATTCACTGCATTCATCACGTCCATTCTATTGCATTCATATGCATTTGCACCTCCTGCTTCCTGGGTCTCCAAACCCGTATCTTCCCCGCCTTCCGGCACCGCCAAATCCTCCGCATTTCCCACCTTATTCATATTCATCTTCATTACTTGGGCATCGCGCCCCTTTCCAACCTTTTCATCTCACTCTCCCAGATTTCTCTCCCTTCTTCCCAGGGCATCGCGTCCCTCGGCATTTTATTCCTCCGGAACCTCCGGACTTTTCCCTCGGGCATGACGCCCCTTTCCATCTCATTCCTCCGGAACCTCCGGACTTTCCCCTCGGGCACGACGCCCCTTTCCACCTTTTTCATCTCCTTCCTCCGGAACCTCCGGACTTTTCCCTCGGGCATGACGCCCCTTTCTGTCTTCTTCCTCTAGAACCTCCGGATCTTCCATACTTTCCCCTCGGGCATCGCGCCCCTTTCCATTTTATTCCTCCGGAACCTCCGGATTCTCCGTTTTATTCTCTCTATTCTCTTTCTGGGCATGACGCCCCTTTCCATCTCATTCCTCCGGAACCTCCGGACTTTTCCCTCGGGCACGACGTCCCTTTCCACTTTCTCCTTCCTGATTTCATTCCTCCGGAACCTCCGGATTTTTCTCTCCTCCCTGGGCATCGCGTCCCTCGGCATTTGCTTCCTCCGGAACCTCCGGACCCTCCATCTTTCTTCCGATTCATCTTTCTAATCTTCCTGAACATCACATCCTTCATTTTCTCCTTCCTTTTCCATCATCTTTTTCCCTATTTCGTCTCAGGGCATCGCGTCCCTTCTTTTGTCAGCCCTCCGGAGCCTTCGGATTTTTCCTCTCATGATTCTCCTCTGCCTCCGGACCCTCCGGATCCGCCTCTTTCTATCTATCAATTTCTTCTTCTAATTCCTCCTGATTCTGGGTCCGACCCAACTTCTTCCACATCCACTGCCTTGGGCATCTGCCCTTTCTCCCATTGCTTTCGAGGCTTTAGTCCTCATTCCTCCTTCTAATTCTCCTCTCCTTCTGTAGACTGTTCCATGTGATCAGGGTCTCCGCGCCTTAGTGAGGGAGTTCTAGCCCTCGCCTCTTTTCTTTTTTTTCCTTATTCGTTTGAGTCTGGTCTTGGCACCACTCCTTCTTGTTAAGCCACTTTCAATCCTTTGCTTCCAATCCTTTATCTGCCTAAGAGGACTATCCCACGATGATCAACCTCTCACGGCAGCTGCTTTAACAAAGGTTGCAAGGTAATATATTGACGTAAGTATGCATTTATATGATATCATTACCTCATTACTTCACGCATGATTTTCAAAATGAAGTGCTTCCTAACAAGATTAAGAGTGGTGTTTTAAACCTTTATCTTAGGCTTTTGTTAAATTAAATCATTGTTAAAAAGAGTCTTTAGGCTTGCTATGCAGCACCTGTGGTTATAAGAACCCCGCGCTGGGAATTCAACATTCTCTCCCCGCTTGTTAAGATCAACCCTCAGCTGGGCACCTCACACACTTCACGGCGTCCTTAGCCGGCTCCTTTGGTTAAACACCGTTGCTACCTTGGCCATGCCATGAGTATATCTGAAAGTCTTTTCTCTTCTTTACTCGGCCACGTGCAGGGGCAAGAGGTTGACGGATGAGATGACCAACCTTGGTAATCCCCAATACGAGAGGAGTCTCAAATAGGGGCAGTCTTGACCCAAACTAAATATGAATTTCATGATATACATCTCGCCAAAAGGGCTATTATGAAAATCAAGTCAAAACTTTGATAAATTCAAAATTGTGAATTATGGCATGACAAGAGTGGCAAAGTCCCCGCAGGGAAAATCCTGGTCGTATGCATGTCAAGGGTCTAAAAATCAAAGGCATAAAGCCCCGGCGCAACAGACTACCTCTTTGAGGGGGAACACCTTGGAAAGAATTCAAGTCCCGACATCTCCCATCCTGCACAAAGCTTATCTCCAATTGTTCTTCTCTTCTCCCTCCAAGACCGAATGTTTCTCAGGTATGGCCTTGGTAGGGGCACCGTTGATCAAAGACGGTCGGTTATAGGATGCCGCTTTCAATGCACGTCCAGCTTTGGACAGTTTTAGTGAAAAGGGAAGGAACAAGGACCCCTAGCCAGTGGTTCAAAACAACCCTCTGATGCTGCATTAACAATGTCTAAGCCAAAATCCAAAAAAAATTGAATATTTCCCGATCAAAATCCCAACAAAAATTCAAAATATTTTCCAAAACTCATAAAAATTTACATATTTCTAAAATCCAAAAATTTGCATTGTATTTTCTGATGGTGTTTTGCAGGAACAGCTTTGCAGAGACCAAAAGCACGGGATGGGTCCTCTCTCCACTTATTGCTATCAATCCATTGATTCTTCCCAATATTCTCATGACATGCCACCCAGGGGCATCATCTCCCTATATCATTCTGATTATCATATCTCATGATTATTCATCTCCAAATCTTTCAATCAACTCCTGCTCGTTTCATCTGATTACTCCGCCGATGGGCATTATCAGATCCTGATTATTTAACTCCAAAACTTGATTAGCCAGATTGTCATCCTCATGACAAACAACAAATAATGATGCTTTGCTATGCCATGATTTGACTTATGCTGTTCATGATATATGCTATGATTGGTTGCTTTGATTCATGCTATGCATGCTATGATTAAATGCCTTCTTCATTGCTTGTTATCTTTTATATCTTGGCTAATGAATTTTGAGCGCAGGAAGAGGCTCTTGGTCCCGCCGGCAGGGCATCATTACTCAAAGTCCCACGGTGCTTGCAGCTCATTTCTCAGTTCCCATGCTTATTGATATCACCATCTCCCTGTATGCATTCTACTATATGTTACATATGTTACTAGATTATATCAAGGACCTTGTGGCTTTGGTAAATCTGGGATTTGAGTTCCCCTTCATCAAAAACGATGACAATTTCAGAGAAGTCTTAGTCACACGGATAGGCCGTTGAGCCGTCCAAGACTGGGGACGGTGGTTCCCTTTTTACGAGTTGGTGCGTGGATAAACGGGCTTCGGCTTAGTATCAGCTCGCAGAATTAGTTTCTTGACCCAGTCTGGACAGTTTAACAATATTATCCTTGATTATCTTATATTTTCATTTGATTTAATTTTTCCTTTTAAACCCAGCATGCATTCATGTAGAATTTGAAACAATTGTTGAAAAATCATTCTGATAAGCTGATGTTGAGAGTTGAATTGATCTTAATCTTTCTCGATATGAGATTTTCATTGTCGAATTAGATCCTCAGTTTGTTTTATCGCTGTTTTGGGTCTTTTCTCGAAAGCTCCTTGTTTGGATTTTTATCATCTTATTTTTAATCATTTCCCTTTGATCCACCTTGGCTACAGCACATCCACATTGGCTGGTAACCGCTCCCCAATGGTGAAATCTACAGGTTTGTGACCTGGGGTACTTCCACCGCGCTGGAAGTTGATCATTTTATTTTATCTCCTTCGTGCACCGCGTGCACATCTCCCCTTTTATCCAAACATTGTTGATTTCATTGAATTTCCCGAGATTTGCTTCATCTCGAGCTTTTGATTTGATTCTCATCAAGTGATGTTGATTGCGTGTCTCATCACACCTTGGCATCTACTTTTCAGTTTGCTACGCTCCCTTGCAAAGCAGACGCCAAGGCGGGGCAGCTGTAGACACGCCAAAATTGACATTACTTTGAGTATTTCTCATATTACCTTGTAATGCCCCATTTGACCCTCAAATTAGCTTATTTGAGTGTTTTTTCCATTTTTCATGGATTTTCTCCCCTTTCCCTCTTTTTTAAATTAACGCCCTGAAGAGGGGCGTGTTTTTAAACGCGGCCTGATCCAGGGCGTGTCTCCCCATTTTATCTATTTCTCCCCATTTTACCTATTTTATAAATTCGTGACCTGGTTAAGGGCGTGTTTTAAAACACGACCTGACCTGGGGCGTTTCTTGATGAAAGGACGCCCTGAGGTGAGGGCGTCAATTTCTGGAATTATGCAATTTTCTAAAAAGAATAAATGTTTGAAAAATGTTGAATCACGCCCTAACATGGGGCGTTTTTCAATTCACACCTCTCCCTGAGGCGTCTTTCATAATTTCTAAATAAAAGAAATGTTTATTTCTAAAATTAATCCAGGAAGAAACGCCCTGACCCAGGGCGTGTTTTAAATTAACGCCCTATGACAGGTCGTCAGTTCTTGAATTGACGCCCTGACCAAGGGCGTGTTTCATCTTCTGGCTTCGCAGCCCTTTCCCCAGAGAGTCCTTGCTTCGTTAGATACCTGCTGGGTTTGGGCTCTTGCCCATTCTTATCATTTCCCTCTTGGGACTCTTACCCATGTTTATCTCTTCCTCAACCTATTTAATAGAGCCATTGGCTCTGTTAATGAGGTTCGGATTCCTCTTCTCCCTCTTTCTCCTCCCGTCGTTCTTCTTCTTCTTCTGTTTTTATTTCTTCTATTTTTTTTGTTTTCTTCTTCTTACGCCGGTGCTGTTCTTGGCTAAGGAGGGGCTTCTTCACGGTTCACCTCTTCATCCAACTGAAGCTTTTCTCCCCATTGAATATCAAAGCCAAGCTCAACAGATTTTTCTTCTCTCCCCCTCTATTCTCTATTGTTTTGTGTTTATTATATGCATGCATGTTCATATTTGATTATTTTTAATATCTCTCAACTACGTTGGGAATCTCCCCATAGTGCATCTATTGCACTCTTTCCCCTCACTTGCATGCATTCCTCATTCATTTTTCCCACACCCTTTTGCATAGGGGTTTAAGGGCCAACACCCACAAGGTGTGTTCTTGCACAATTTTCATGCTCATCTTTACATATAGAATTTGATGCTACACACCATGTTCTAATTCAATTCTTTTGTGGTGTTTGTGTCTCTTTTTGCAAGGGTAATAATTAAAGAACTCTCTTCATCGGCCGGCCGATTGGAAGAGAAAGGAGCACCTACAATCAACCGCACTTTGAGGTATTTTCGCGATCATCCTTTCCCTTATTATTTTCCACTCGAGACCCTCGTGTCTCTAGCGATCACACACACTCCCCTTGTGCACCTCGTGCATGTTTCATCTCCACTATTGTTTATTGTTTGCTTTTCATTATATTTTCCTTAAGTGGATTTTAAAGGAATCTACAAATTGGCGATCACGGTGGGACCCTTTGTGTTCTTCCTTTTTATTACCCCTTTCCCCTTTGGCACCCTCGCGTGCCCTTTCCCTTTGGTACCCACGGTACCCCTCCTTTGTGCCCCTCGGGCACCCTCCATTGTGCATTGCACTCTCCCCAAGTGGTTTGTCAATCTGATAGGTTTCTTTTAGAATTTCCACTTATCCAAAATTTTTGATGAGCATGTCATACTCGGCTGCATTTTATTGATTGCCATGTGACTGTGAGTGTTTGATATTGCTGGCCGTGGGGTCTTTCTGGGAATTAACGCCTCTGTCAGAGGCGCTTTTTAATTTCACGCCCTCACCCAGGGCGTTTTATGCATGTCTAACGCCTTCTGACAGGACGTCTTCTATCATACCCTGCTTATCTGAGAATTCACGCCCTTCTCCAGGGCGCCCTTTTATATTGTAACGCCTCACACTAAGGCGTTTTATTCATTCGGCCGTGCGTACCCCTGAGAGTTGACGCCCTCGACCAGAGGCGTCCATTTGATTTTTAGCGCCCCATACCAGGGCGTGTTTTTACCTTGCCTGTGTGGGCCCTCACAGTGATTCACGACAGTATTAGAGATGGAGCGACCGAAACGAGTGAGGGACGTACAGTGCCTCACTGGACGCATCGCTACTCGGGCTCGGTTCTTATCCCGAGCCGCCGAACGATGCCTACCCTTCTTCCAGCTGATCAAGCAAGCCAACCTGGCACCAGAGAAGAAAGGTTGGATCGACTAGGATCAGGAGTGCGAATAAGCGTTCGAAGAACTGAAACGCTACCTGACGACACCTCCTGTCCTCGGCAAACCCCAAGGGGGGGAACAGCTTCTCCTGTACCTATCTGTAACGCCCAGCACCATGAGTGATGTGCTCACGCGGGAGGAGTCGGGAGTCATGAAGCCGGTCTACTACGTCAACCGAGCACAGCAAGGATAGGAATTCTGGTATTCGCGGACCGAGAAGTTTGCCCTCACCTTGATTACAGCTGCTCGCAAGCTACGGCCGTACTTCCTGGCCCACCCGATTGCCATCCTAACCGATCAGCCCCTCCGGTAAATTCTTCAGAACCCTGATGCGTCAGGAAGACTGCTCAAGTGGGCCATCGAGTTGGGAGAATTCGACTTCAAATTCCAACCAAGGACAACGATCAAGGCCCAGGCCCTCGCGGACATCGTCGCCGAATGCACTCTACCCGCCAAAAATTCACCCGAGAAATCCTCGGGGCCTGCCTGGGAACTATACGTCGACGGATCGTCCTGCGCTGTTGGCAACGGCACGGGGCTAGTCTTACTCTCACCAGAAGGAGTAGAGCTACAGTATGCCTGTGGACGCACTTTTCGACACGCTTATTTGTCTTTTATTTATGTCAGTTTATTCGGTGGGTTTGTTCATCTATTAAGTGCGTGGGCGTGCCAGTCACAAAGTGACAATTTATTCGGGCTCCAAAGAGCCCATGGTGCGCTCGATCTGACTTCGTCAGGCAATTGTGTAGTTCGTATCAGGACCAAAACCCGCCGCGCCATAAAGGTCACGGCGTCATTTACATCCCCCATACGAGGGAACACCCTTGATTAATCGCCAGGATTCAGGGCCTCATGGCTAGGAAATTAATTACATGAGAGGTCCATTACGAGATATTGAAATCCTCGCGTAAGGGCGAGAAGGAAACCATTCGCGGTCATGTCGGTCGTGCACTGACCATTTAATGTTCGGACGAATGTCCGGGTCGAGAAAAGCGTAATCGTCGCGGGAAAACCGGAGCATATGTATGCCAGGATATGGCAAATTTATTGTTCAGAGGAACGGAAGACATTCGGCTAAGCCTCGGTTGGAGAGGTCGAAAACCAAAAAATCTGTTGGCCCGGTGCAAGAGCAAGCTGCGACCATACTGTATTGGGCCCCCCGCGGTCGAAGTTTGGCTCGCATGAGCGTCATTAATATTTTCGGTGCAAAGGGGCAACGGGGGAATATGCCTTGAATCAACTGGAAAGCCCTATATCTTGGGAAGCGAACATTCGAAACATATCAGTCATTCGAGAGACCGTTTAATATTCGGATGGGTGTCCGGTTTGAGAATATCGTAATCGTCGCGGGAGGACCTGGAACATATGTATGCCGGGGTACGGCAAGCTGATTATTCTGAGACACTGAGAACATTCGGTTAAATCTCGGTTAGTGTAGCAGGAAACTAGTGAATTTATTGGCCCGGTGCGAGATCGAGTCAGGACCATACCGGGGGCGCCTCCCGTGGTCCGAACGAGGCTTGCACGGGCATCATTAATATTTCCGGTGCCGGAGGGCAACGGGGAAGGGTCGCGGGACTAGACTCCAAAATCGAAAACGTGTTCAAAGGGGATGAGCTATAGGCCGGGGATATGGGTCAGACGGTGACCATGATCGGGACGGGCCCGAGGTCTAAGCGTGGCCCACGGAGGCCTTATCGATATTCCCATGCAAAGAGTCCAGGGATGACGGGAGCCATCTCATTCTATCTCGATTTTGTCGGTCACTCACGGACCTTTTCATGTTCGGACAAAGGTCCGTATTGGAGGTACGACGTAGACAGAAGCAACCCCGTACAAATGTATGCCGGGTTTACGGCAATTTCAATGAAAGGACGGGAACAAATCCCAGTAGAATGAATCCGATTTGACGAG
The DNA here is from genome assembly GCA_022559845.1 of Amorphophallus konjac. Classification (NCBI taxonomy): domain Eukaryota; kingdom Viridiplantae; phylum Streptophyta; class Magnoliopsida; order Alismatales; family Araceae; genus Amorphophallus; species Amorphophallus konjac. The sequence continues at coordinate 50,213,855 of CM040122.1, forward strand.
CTATCGACCCAGAGTAATGCCGGGCCACGACCGCGTCGGGGTGGGAGCCGTCGGCCATGTTGGTCGCTCACGGGTCTTTTCATGTTCAGACACGGGTCCGTAGTAGAAACGCGGCGAGAATCGAGGTGAACCCATTCAAATATCTACCGAACACGCGGCAATTCTAGTGGCGGCTCGGAAGGGATCCGGCCTGAGAAACGAGTCTGGTTTAGTCGAATGTCGGTCCGGGGCGAGGTCGGGTCATGGCCATTTCGGGATAATTCCCAAGACTCAAGCCCAACCCGCAAGGGCGGCATCATTGTTCCTTCGGCACCGGGTCACGGGAGAGACGGGGCTGCGATATAGATTTCACCATCCTCTTTATCTGGGATTTTTAGTCATAAGATTTGGTGCTGTTTATTCCCCTTTATATATTTGTTCAAGATGATTTTTGTTTTATTTTGTTTTATTTTTATTATTATGTTCTTCTTTTCTACTATTATTATTACTATTTCACATTTTTTTGTTTATTTCTTATGTATATTCAGATTTATTTATTTATCATAATTTTTATTAATTTCTTATTATCATTATCATTATTATTATCATTATATACATTTTTGGAGAGAGAGTGGGCCGCTAGAGGGCTAAAAGTGGTGTACCGCTGCAGGGCTAGGAGTGTGTGCCACTGAAGGGCTAAAAGGGTGTACTGCTGAAGAGCTGAGAAGTGTGCCGCTGAAGGGCCAAAAGGGTGTACCGCTGAAGGGCTAAAAGGGTGTACCGCTGAAGGACTAGGAGTGTGCCGCTGAAGGGCTAAAAGGGTGTACCGCTGAAGGGCTAGGTTGGAAAATACCGATGAGGGCCCACTCTCCCTCTAGTTCTTTTAAGGTTTTTCTTTTCTTCTTTTCTGATTTTTATTAAGTTTGCATGGGTTTCTCATTTTCTTCTCTTGATCAATTTCCATTCTTTCTCCCATGAGGACGAATGTTCAAGTTGTTTAGTTGTCGTTCGATTTGCCTCTCTTTATGTTGATTACGGTTCCCTTGCCTTGGTGAACGCATTTTTCCGTTGTTCTTTTCGTTTGTTTGTTGCTTTCTTTTAGTCCTTTTTAAGGTGTGGTTGTTCCATTTGTTTGTTGTTTCCTTTTGTCTTTTAATATGTTATCGTTTCTAACAAAAATTCGGCAGCATCTCCCCTTGACCCGAACGTAAGGGAGATACAGGGAACGCGCCCACATGGAGTGGCGGAACCCGACAATTGGAGGTGGGCGCCCGAGAGCGGCAACACCTTTATAAACCTAGGAAAACTCAGAGGGAACGGCGAGTGGAAGACTACTCTAGGACTGGCTGAGGGGGGGATGCACCGGGCAAGAAGGAAGGGCAAGTGTGCCGGGCAAGGGAGGCACGAGAGGGCGTGCCGGCGAAGGGCCTGGCCGTGGCGTGCCGGGGAAGAATTGGTTGGGGTGTGCCACCGGAGGCACAGTCGGGGTGTGCCGTTGTAGGCACAATTAGGGTGTGCCGTTGGAGGCACAATCAGAGTGTGCCGCTGGAGGCACAACTGGGTGTGCCGCTGAAGGCACAATTAGAGCGTGCCGTTGGAGGCACCATCAGGGTGTGCCGCTGGAGGCACAAATGGGCGTGCCGTTGGAGGTGCAGGAGGGGCATGAATGGAGATCCGTGGCCCCGTAGGGAGGCTAAAACACCGAAAGGGGGGGAAGACACGATCAAACGCACGCAAAATACCCAAACGGACGGAGACGGTGAGAAACCCAAAGAAGAGGGATTTCCATTCAAAAAAAAAAAGAAGAAGGCGGCCATAGCCGGCCATGTATACATCAAAAACACCGGGGGGGGGGAAGATACAGCGACGAGGAGGGAAAAGAAATGCACGAAGAAGAAAAAATGGGGGAGGTTAAGGTCGAGCAGGGGCGACGGCTCCCTGGTCTTCCCCACTCCCCCTTCTACATCTCTCTTTCTCTCTTTTTCCCTTACTCTCTCTCTCACTCGTCGGTGGTCACCGGAGGGCCTCCCTCTTCTTCCTTCTTCTTCTTCTCTTTCCCTTCCCGCGGACGACGGTGGACGGAGCAGCAGGGGGGGCCAGAGCCTCCGCTCCTCCTCTTCTCTTCTCTCTTCGCACGGACGGCGGCGGTGGGTGGAACGGCGAACTTCCCCCCTTCTCTTCTTTTCCTCCCTCTTCTTCTCTTCTCCTTCTTCTTCTCTTCTTCTATTTCTCTTCTTCTCTTCTGCGTCTCTGCCCCTCCCCTCCTTTTGTCCGTAGCGAAGAGGGGTTTTATACCCCGGGCGGCGGGAGCATACGAAGGTGGGAAGCATCCGGTGGGCATTTAATGGGAGTTGAGTCCCTCGTCTTGGGTGGCAGGAGGAGTAGGAACGTGGCCCTCTCCCCGAGCGACACCTCAGCAAGTCCACTGCGCGCCAAGAATCCATAGGGCATGGCTGTTAGATTTGGTTCGCCGGAGCATGCCGTTGAGGAGCCAACGAGCTGCGCCGTTGGAAGGTTGCAAGGGCGTGCCGCCGAAATGGCCGGCAAGCATGCCGCTGGAGGGGCCAAAGGTCGTGCCGCTGGAGGGGCAAATGGCCGTGCCGCTGGGGCTTGCCATGGTGTGGCGCCGAAGAGCTTCACGGGAGTGTGCCGCCGGAGCACCCTGGCGGGTGTGCCGCTGGGGGTCCCTGGGGGTGTGCCGCTGAATGGGCGGCAGGGCGTGCCGTTGAAGGCGGCAGGGGCGTGCCGCTGAAGGCGGCAGGGGTGTGCCGCAGAAGGCCGGCGGTGTGTGCCGCTGAAAAGCTCGCAGGCTGTGCCGCTGAAGGTCGGCGGTGTGTGCCGCTGAAGAGCTCACAGGCTATGCCGCTGAAGGGCTGTGCCGCTGAAGGGCAAAGGGGGTGCCGTTGAAGGTGGCAGGGGCGTGCCGCTGAAGGGCTGAATGGGCAGTTTTGAGCCCGTTGTGAGCACGAGTTGTGGCCCATTTAATTTTCTTCGAGGCCCATGGATTGTGGAGCTCTTGGTGGTTGATTTCTCTTCACTGTCGTGACTCCAGAGACGGCTTCACGGCAGTGTGCATATTTGGGGAGTCCGGATGACCAGTCTCTCCGGGGCTTCTTCACTCGGTGCCGTTGTTCATGCTGGGCTGAGCAGGATATCTGGGTGTGCAATTTTTGGTGTCCACAAATGCCCCCCACCCACGGGTAGCGCAGACGAAGGATGAGCCAGGCGGTGCCCGCGGGTGTACTGGTCTCTCTTTCTCTTCGTCGGTGCCGATAGGGTGTCGGGAGCTGACCTGGTTTGTTGGTCTCTTTTTCTCTTCATCAATGTCGACAGGGTGTCGGGAGCTGGCCTGGTTTGTCAGTCTCTTTGTCTCTTCGTCAGTGCCGACAGGGCGTTGGGAGCTGACATGCTCTGTTGGTCTCTTTGTCTCTTCGTCAGCGCCGACAGGATGCCGAGAGCCAACCTGGTTTATTGATCTCTTTGTCTCTTCGCCAGTGCCGACAGGGTGTCGGGAGCTGACCTGGTTTGTTGGTCTCTTTATCTCTTCGTCGGTGTCGACAGGGTGTCGGGAGCTGACCTGGTTTGTTGGTCTCTTTGTCTCTTCATCGGTGCCGACAGGGTGTCGGGAGCTGACCTGGTTTGTTGGTCTCTTTGTCTCTTTGTCAGTGCCAACAGGGTGCCGGGAGCTGACCTGGTTTGTTGGTCTCTTTGTCTCTTCGTCAGTGCTGACAGGGCGTCGGAAGCTGACCTGGTTTGTTGGTCTCTTTGTCTCTTCGTCAGTGACGACATGGCGTCGGGAGCTGACATGCTCTGTTGGTCTCTTTGTCTCTTCATCAGCGTCGACAGGGTGCTGAGAGCTGACCTGGTTTGTTGATCTCTTTGTCTCTTCGCCAATGCCGACAGGGTGTCGGGAGCTGACCTGGTTTGTTGGTCTCTTTGTCTCTTCGTCAGTGCCGACAGGGTGTAAGGAGCTGACCTGGTTTGTTGGTCTCTTTGTCTCTTCGTCAGTGCCGACAGGGTGTCGGGAGCTGACCTGGTTTGTTGGTCTCTTTGTCTCTTCGTCAGTGCCGACAGGGTGCCGGGAACTAACGTAGTATGTTGGTCTCTTTGTCTCTTTTCTTTTCTCTCCCCTTTTTTTTGAACAACATTACCGGTACAAGCGCCCTTTCGGGTTTTCGCCGGCACCGGCTCCCTCTTGCTTTTGCCCACGCGCCCTCTCGGGTTTTCACGCAGCGGGGTACCCGATTTTGCCTGTAGCGCCCTTTCGGGTTTTCGCCATAGCTGGGTTGTTGCCATTTCTGCCCTTGCCCCTTGAGTAGGGATAAGCCCGGTGGGGTATCTCTATTTTTAACCCCATTTTCTTTTCTTCTTTTTTTGACGAGCGAGTGATACGCAAGTGTTGGCTAGGGCACGAAGCCTTGCGCCGAAAGATAAGGTTCATTCATTGGCAAGAAGATAATGCCAACGCAACAGGAGAATTCCTGCCGATTCGGACGTAAGGCCCGCGATGACGATTTGCACGAGAGAAGGTGGCTAGGGCACGAAGCCTTGCGCCGAAAGATAATGTTCATTCGTTGGCAAGAAGATAATGCCAATGCAACGGGGGATTTTCTGCCGATTCGGACGTAAGGTCCGTAACGACGATATTGTGTGAGAGCGGGTGGCTAGGGCACGAAGCCTTGCGCTGGAAAAGGACTTATTTATTGGCAAGGGACTAACGCCAATGCCGGGTGGAGCCGTCTTTGCCCGTGCGGATGCCCGTCGATACGTAGGGGTGTGCGGGCGGGAGACATATGTATACACACACACACACACATATATATATATATATATCATTATTATTATTATTATTTCTTCTTTCTCCTTCTTTCTCTCTCTTTTTTTTCCTCTTTTCCTTCTTTTTTATTTTCTTCCCTCTCTTTTTTTTGTCGAAATCCCCCCCCTCTCTTCCTTTTTTGCGTTCCCTTTTTTTATCCATTCTCTTCCTCTTTTACCGTCTTTCCTCTTTTTTTTCCTTTTTTTTCCTTTTTTTTTGCTCGCCGTATAGAGGGGGCGGGGGTGGCGTGCCGCTGAAGGGCTGGCCAGAGCATGCCGCCGGGACACTTAAAGGGGGCGTTGGGAGAGAGCACAGGAGGGTGTGCCACATAAGGCACTCCGAAAGTGTGCCGCTGGGGCGCGTGGGAGCGTGCCGGATGGGGCATGTCATCGGTGCGCCGCTGGGGCGCCGGGAGCATGCCGTTGGAGCGGCAGAAGGGCGTGCCGCTGGAGGCTTCACAATGGGTGTGCCGCTGAGGGCACTTAGTAGTGTGTCGTTGGAGGCCTTGCAGGCTACTATGCCGTTGGAGCACTTCAAGAGTGTTTCCTTTTCCTCTCTTCTTCTTTTCACCTTCTCTTCTCTTTTTTCCCCTTCTATATTCCCCTGCACGTAAACATGGGGTGAGAATTTATTTAGTGTCCACGAATCGGGAAAGCGGACTACAGAAGTCTAAATTGGGGAGCGGGCTGCCAGAGCCAAAATTGGGAAAGCGGGCCACGGGGGTCGAAGTATACTGAAAAGCTGGCTACGAGAGCCGAAGGGAAGCAGGCCACGAGAGCCGAAATTGGGAAGTAGGCCACGTGGGCCAAAGGGAAGGAGGCTGTAAAAGCCAAAGTTGGGAAGCTGGCTATGGAAGCCGAATTGGGGAGGCAGGCCATAAAAGTCAAAGGGAAGCAGGCTGCAGGAGCCAAAGTTGGGAAGCAGGCCATGAGGGCCAGAATTATGGGGAGCAGGCTACGGAAGCCAAATCAGGGAAGCAGGCTACAAGAGCCAAAATTGGGGCGCAAGATGTGAACGCCCAAATCGGGGAAGCGGACTATAGAAGCCGGAATTGGGAGATTAACGAGCCGTGAGGGCAAGAGGTAGGCCATGGGGGCCAAGATTGGGCTCTACGAGTCAGAGCTGAGAAAGTAGGCTTCGTTAGCCGAAATTGAGTTTATTGAATACACATATTTTTATTATTTATTATTTTGTTCTCTTTTTATTATATATTTTTCTTTTTAAACATGCAAACATTCATTAGCAGGCATAACATAGATATAAGTAAGGCAGCTCCCTCTATAGGGGATAGGATAGGGACATCGCCCGTAATTCGTAGATACGGTGCGGGCCACGAGGCACAATTGAGGGGTGGTGCACCCGTCAAGAGGATATCGCATGTCTTGCATGCACAGCCTAAATTCACGCATTTCGCCCGAGGCAATTCTCTGTGGCGTGTCAGTGCAAATGTGTGAACAAAGAGCCCTAACCATAGGGATATGCAGGTTTTCCTAGTGACACTCGAGGATCACTCTAGCACCTACACATTAGTTCCAGGCTTTCGACTTTCGGTAGCTTCACACAGCCTCCATCTGTTTATTTTGGTAGCGGATTTCACCGTTCGGTGCGAGTCTCCTCATGTGTCGCAATGGGGATTCCCGGCTACTAAGATTCGCCCTTATTGTGATTCACTTCACCATTTCGCTCGAGTCTCCTCATTTATTTCAGTGGGGATTCCCGGCTACTCGGTTCCGCGTTTCTCTCTCTTTTCTTTTTTTTCTCTCTTTTTTTCTCTCTCTCTCTCTTTTTTTTTACAGTGGGGGTAGACAACTTTTTCCTCACGATTACCTTTCACGTGAGTGCAGGAATTCAAGTCTCCGTAGAGTGCTAAGAAGAAATTTGGGCAATCCCTATAGTCAAAGGCTATTGAACACATTAAGTGCTAAGTGTGGGAGCGTTGCCTCAGGTTTATTTTGTGAGTTGGGCTTAGCGATTCAGCCATGACTCTTCCCCTTGACGTGTGCACCCGCCATAGTTGGGTTCCCTTCGAGCGCGCGTCATGACGCCCATGGATCCGGAATCGGGGCGATATTATTTAGCAAGGAAGCGTGGTCCTAGAAAATTTCAAAATGGTGTATTATTCTATATTAAGCAAACATGCAAGCAGGGTAGCCAAGCAATTCTTATTTTTCTTTCTCTTCTTTTCTCTCTCTCTTTTTTTTTACGTAAGAACATACTATCGTTACGTATATGTATCTTGTATATGCATATAGAATCAAAGCAGCAGCCAAGGTGCTGAGGAAGGAGGCCGCGAAGGGCCGAAAGGACATTGGGGAAGCGGGCTATAAAAGCCGAAGTTGATATTGGAAGTAGGCCACAATAGCCAAAAATCGAGGAGAGCGGGCTGCGAGAGCCAAATTATGAGAAGCAAGCTGCAGGAGCCGAAGTTGGGAAGCGGGCTGCAGGAGCCAAATTTACGGGAAGCGGGCCGTGAAGGCCGAATCCTGGAAAATAGGCCGTAAACGCCGAATTCTGGGGAGCAGGCTGCAAGAGCCAAAGATATTGGGTAGCGGGCTGCAAGAGCCGAAATTATGGGAAGCGGGCCGTGAAGGCTGAATTTTGGGAAGCAGGCCGTGAAGGTAGAATCCCGGGAAGCAGGCTGCAAGAGTCAAAGATATTGGGAAGCGGGCTGCAAGAGCCGAAATTATGGGGAGCAGGCTACGGAAGCCAAATCGGGGAAGCGGGCTATGAGAGCCAAAATTGGGAAGCGGGCTGTAGGAGTCAAAATCATGGGAAGCGGGCCGTGAAGGCCGAATTCTAGGAAGCAGGCCGTGAAGGCCGAATTCTGGGAAGCAGGCGGTGAAGGCTGAATTCTGGGAAGTAGGCCACGAGGGCCAAAGGTGAGCAAGCTGCGAGAGCCAGAACTGGGGAGCATGCCACGAAGACCAAAGGTAAGTAGGCTGCGAGAGCCAGAACTGGGGAGCAGGCCACGAAGGCCAAAGGTAAGCAGGCTACAAGAGCCAAAATTGGGAAGCAGGCTATAAAAGCCAAAGGGAAGCAGGCCACGAAGGCCAAAGGTAAGCAGGCTACAAGAGCCAAAATTGGGAAGCAGGCTATAAAAGCCAAAGGGAAGCAGGCTGCAAGAGCCAAAGTTGGGAAGCAGGCCACGAGGGCCAAAGGTAAGCAGCCTGCGAGAGCCAGAACTGGGGAGCAGGCCCCGAAGGCCAAAGGTATTGAAAAGTAGGCTAAAAAGTCAAGGGATATTAGGAGCGGGCTGACAAGCCGAGAGATGTTAGAAGTATGCTAAAAAGTCGAAAAGATATCGGAGAGCACGGTGGGACGGATGGATTAATCCTGATAGTGGGCCTTGGCCGACATGGCTGAGCCGAAGGGCGTCGGGTAGCGGGCTACGAGAGCCGAGGTGAAGGGTTTGTGAAGCGGCAGGTTCAATGACCATGTTTGCCTCATGTCTCTTTTTTCTCTTCTTCTTTTGTGTGGGGAGGCAGGTGTGAAGACCGTGTTCGCCTCGTAATTGCTTTCTCTTTTCTTCTCTTCTTCTTCTTTTCTTCTCTTTTTTATTGTGAAGAGGCGGGTGCAAAGACCATGTTTGCCTTATGACTCTTCCTTCTCTTCTTCCTTTGTGTAGGGAGGCAGGTGTGGAGACCATGTTTGCCTCGTAATTGCTCTTTTTCTTCTTCTCTTCTTCTTTTGTGGAGGGGCAGGTGCAAGGACCATGTTCGCCCCGTGATTGTTCTTTCTCTTCTTCTCTTCTTTTTTTATGGAGAGACGGGTGCAAAGACCGCGTCCGCCTCGTGACTATCTTTTTTTTTCTTCTTTTCTTCTTTTGTAGAGAGGCAGGTTCAGGGACCATGCTCGCCTCATGACTCTTTCTCTTTTCTTTTTTTTTTGTGAGGAGGCGGGTTCAAGGACCACGTCTGCCTCATGTGTATTCTTTCTTTTCTTCTCTTCTCTTATGTGATGAGGCGGGCTCGAGGACCATGTCTGCCTCATGTGTCTTTTCTTCCTTTTCTTCTTTTCTTTTGCGTAATGAGGCGGGCTCGAGGATCACGTTTGCCTCATGTATATTCTTTCTTTTCTTCTCTTCTTTTGTGTGATGAGGCGGGCTCGAGGACCATGTCTGCCTCATGTGTCTTTTCTTCCTTTTCTTTTGTGTGATGAGGCGGGCTCGAGGACCACGTCTGCCTCGTGCGTGTCTTTTTCTTTATTCTGCTCTTCTTTTCTCATTAATGCTTCCGCGCTGGAGTGTATTTCTCTTAATGTGCCCCCGGGTTGGGGTGTAGCTTCATTTGGTATGCATCCCCCCTGAGGGGTGTGTTTCGCCTCTTCGCTTCTGTGCCCCCAGGCGGGGTGTATTTTTTTTGGCTTCTATGTCCCCAGACTAGGGTGTGTTTTTGTTTAATGCCCCCGAGGCGGGGTGTAGCTCTCTTCAAATGCCCCCATGGTGGGGTATACTCTTCACGGCTTCTATGCCCCCAGGTGGGGTATGTTTCTTCTTCAAATACCCCTAAGCCGGGGTGGACTCTTTTCTTCTTATACTCCCAAGGCAGGATGTAACTTCTTCAAATGTCTCTGAGCCGAGGCGTGTTCTTTATGACTTCTATGCCCCCAGGTGGGGTATATTTCTTCTTCAAATACCCCTAGGCCGGGGTGTATTCTTGTTGCTTCTCATGCTCCCGAGGCGGGATGTGACTTCTTCGAATGCCCTTAAGCCGGGGCGTATTCTTCATGACTTCTATGCCCCCTGGCGGGGTATGTTTCTTCTTCAAATGCCCCTAAAACAGGGTGTGTTCTTATACTTTTTGCGCCCCCCATGGCAAGGTGCATTCCTCTCCATATGCCCCTAGCATGGGGTGTGCTTCTGTTTCTTATGCCCCCCGGCCGGGGTACGTTCCTTCTTCATATACCCCTAAGCCAGGGTGAGTTTCTCTTTTTGTGTGTCCCCAGGCCGGGATGAATTCTTTTCTTTTTATGCCCCCATGGCGGGGCATGTCTTTGCTTCAAGTGCCCCCATATCGGGGTGTATTTTCCCTTCAAATGCCCCTAAGTCGGGGTGCAGCTCTATTTTTTCTTACGTCCCCAGGTCAGGGCGGATTCTTCTTCAAATGCCCCGAAGCCGGGGTGTAGCTTTTGCTTTGTGTGCCCCTCAGTCAGGGCGGATTCTCTTCATGTGCCCCTGGGAATGGGGTGTATTTCTTTTTTTTGCTTCCTATGCCCCCGTAGCAAGGTATATATCTTCTTCTCATCCCCTATGGCGGGGTATGTGCATGCTCTCTTCGAGAGTGGTGGCCGTGCTTGGCCTTTTTGCTATAAAGCATTCCCCGCAGCGGGCATCAATTCATCGAGCTACAGTTGAGGCTTGCTGGGTCTTTTAACAGCCACTCGGGGGGCCGTTTTGTGCCGGATAGAGGCAGCAGGAAGGAGGAACGGACCGGGTCATTGCACCGCGAACTTGGGTCCTCCTAGAGTCAGGCAGGATGCCGGGTTTCTTCTTGCTCTTTTTGGTCGACAATACTTGCTAGCTTTTTCTTCTTCTCATTTTTAATTTCTTTTTTTTTTCTCTTTTTTGTATGATTGACCAGGGTGGAGGTGCAGGAGAGCACTCACCCCCTCAGGGAGGGGATGAGTGGTTCGCTCCACCGCATCAACCCCGCAATGGTAATCTTAATTCAGCGCGGGTCTCGACGGACATGGGCGTACAACCCTCTCCTCGCCGAGTCTTTCTCTTCTTTTTTGTTTCTTTCTTTTCTCTTTTTTTCTTCTTTCTTTTCTTCTTCTTTTCTTCTTTTCTTCTTTTCTTCTTTTCTTCTTTTCTTCTCTTTCTTCTTGAGGGAAACGGGGGGCTGATTTCCCCTCCCTTCTCTTCTCTTTCTCTTCTCACTTTTTTTATAACAGCCCCCATGATTCCTGGAAGCCGCATATGCTTCGAAGCAGCGTTGTTTCGACCGTCTTTTCCTTCGCTCCTTTTCGTTGGTATTTTTCATTCGTTTATTTCGCGGGTCGATCGACCAATTGACTGACTTGTAGTCAACTGACTGATTGACGACGCGGGCGTGCCAGTCACATGCGTGACGATTTATGATGCGCTCATCCTGACCCATGTAGGGCGAATGTGAGGTTCGGTCGGGACCAGCAGTCCGCCATACCATAAAGGCTATGGCGTTAATTACATCCCCCACGAGGAGGGAACACCTTTGATTAATTGCCGAGATATCGGGCTGTCGAAGCCGGAAAAGGGAACTACATGATGATTATTAGTTGAAGGACTTGCACCCCTCTGTGATTAGCATAAGAAATCATCCCATAAGTGGGAAAGGGGTTAGAATGATGCGACGACACGATTCGGAACGAAACCGGTGCAGTGCATGCGAAGACAGGGATCAAAACGCTTGAAACGGCGCCCTGAAACGTAGGTAAAAAGCTTAAAACGGCGCCATAACCGTAGGTAAAGGGGCAGGCCGTTAAAACGGCGTGGGGAGCTGGGGCGCGCCGGGAAGGGCGCGCCGGATAGGGCGCGCCGGAAAGGGCGCGCCGGGAAGGCCGCGCCGGGAAGACCGCGCCGGGAAGGGCGCGCCGTTTTAAAGCGTGATCGCGCATGAACGCGCTGAATTAGCCCGATTTCAAGGAGGCAGGGGCCTCGTTGGTTTATTCATAGATTTATTAAGATTTTGGATGGTTTTGAGAATTTTATTAAGTTGATTATTCATCGGAATCGGTGCCGAGTCATGGGCTCGCGTGAGGCGATTGTTCCGAGCTTAACTCGTTCGAGCCGAAATTTCGGCAGCATCTCCCCATCCCAAAGGATAGTCGGGGAGACGCAGGGAGTACTCACGTGGCGGAGTAAACCCCTAAAAGCCGGGTGGCACAACGGCGGCCGGCAGACCCAAACGGATAGGAAAACCCCGAGGGCTAGCCTGCTAGGGGCACCGAGTCCGTGGGTAACGGTGAGTGAGTGAGGTGACTCGATGTGGGAGCGAAAACCCCGAGGGCTAGCCTACGAGGGGCATGCAACCCAAATCACCACACTACTCTAGTCGGGACGACCGAGTAGAGAAGGGAACCCCGAGGGCCAGCCTACGAGGGGTACACGCGTCTCACGGCCACCACAAAGTCCATTAAGGACTGTGGATTTTAAACTGTAGGGCTTAGCCCCCCCCTTTGCTGTACATCCAATGGTCCACAGGGACACTCATCATCGATAGATAAGCCCCTATCAACCGGATAACCAACATGGAAGATTAGAGGAATATTCCCCTCCCCGTCGGACAAATTCTTCGAGAAAATCGTCATGAATAAGACAAGACAGGATGCATTCGGTAGAAGGGAGTTAATTGGCCTATGCGCGTAATAAACCCGCCGGTTGACTAGTTAGCAAGGGGGATTATGTTGATATCGGGGTTAGCCTGTCAGCATAGACAGTAGCTTGTTGGCTTGTGGCTTTCCACAACCGGGGGAGGGCATGCCATTGAGCGCTCGGAATAACGAACAGAAAGATAATAATACCTACAGGCATTGCGTTTTTATTATGGGGATACCCCCATCCCCCTCCATTCATGACTGGGAACAGAAGGAGAGCGATGGGAGAAGGTCCCGTGGTTCTGACCAGAGGAGCATCGAGGTGCCTTCCTCTGGCCAATGACCCTCCACGGAATAAAAATAGATGCGAGAAGAAAACCCTTGGGGAGAGGGTGATATCACTGTTGCCCTTGGAATCATCAGGGCGTGTGCATCAGAGAAACCGCGGAAAGAAACCTCGATCCAGTATATGGCAACGACTCCTCGAATATGCAGATAGACACTGGTGATTTTATTCAGATATAGAAAGGGCAAATGCCCAAAGGGTTCATTACAAATGGTCCGCATCTCACAGTCGGCATTCAAGCCGGAAATAAGACGGGTAAATAAAGTTAGAAGAAACAGGGCATCGTGGGCTCATATCATCGCCCAGGATGCTACGGCGTCATACCCGCGCAGGGGCTTTCCGAGGAAAAAAAAAAAGGAGGAAATAAATGATGAAGGAGGAAAGGGCTCGTATCATTGCCCTGCCCGCTCCATTTACATTGCATCAGAAGATAAAAAAAAAACGGAGAGAATCGTCGGAAGCAAATCACGAAACCCACCTAAACTTCTTCTCCAAAGCAGAGTATCGGAACTAACTCCTCTTCTCCGACTGCGGAGGGCTTCGAGCGAACAGACCGGGAAGGGTCGGGGCGGCCCTCAGCGGAAACCCTTTCTTCTCCCCCAAGACTTCTCGCTCTCGGACCTCCCCCTTTCTTTCTAATTCCCTTTTTTTTCTTTTTGATTCCGCTCCCTCTCTTGATCGGATCCCCCTTGATCTCCTCTCTTCTCTTCTTTTTTCCAAATCCCCCCCCTTTATCTCTTCTGTCGACAGGCTATATATAGCCTTGGAGTTAAAACGGCGCCCCAGGAAGCGCGCCGGGTTGACGGCGCCGGGGAAGGCCCCTATTTGGTCTTTGCGCGCCGGATAGACGGCGCCGGGGAAGGCCCCTATTTGGTCTTTGCGCGCCGGATAGACGGCGCCGGGGAAGGCCCCCATTTGATCTTTGCGCGCCGGTTTGACGGCGCCGGGGAAGGCCCCCATTTGATCTTTGCGCGCCGGTTTGACGGCGCCGTTTTAAGCGGCGCCGTTTTAACCTGTTTGCCAGGCACGGCCAGGCCGGTGGGTCCGGGGATGGTTCCGGAGACTCCAGTTGACTGTTTCTCTCGTACTGGCTCTCGGGGAGCCTTGACGGGGTGTTGACGAAGCTCTTGACGCGACGAACGGCCTTGATCAGAACTTCGTGTGCTTCCGGTCCGGACACACGGGTGTCCCGTCGGTACGACTTTCGGCACTGTGATTGGTGCCTCTCATCAAGACGGACCTGTGTCCGAAGCTTCCTTGCAGGATGGCATTGCATCCTGGGTAATTCCGCCTTGAACGGCGATCCATCGGCCGCTAATGGGCTCACTAGGGCGAGAAGCCGAACCCGTGTCGGGTGATCGGGATCTTCTTGCTGACAGAACCTCCGGCCCCTTGTTGTGGATGGCCGAGGGCATTCTTCCTCTTTCGGAGAATCATAAGGTAGACCGTCGTCCTTGATCGGACGTCGGATGTGGGGTAGCGGCATGACAGAGTCGATGCCGGATCATTGGGCAGGCTTGATCGCACTGCCGATTGGTTGCGGGTTGACTTTGACTCTCCTGAGGTGAGGTCCCCGGTGTTCCCTTCAAGGTGGCTTGGGGCTTCGTCAGCTCGAGGGACCCTCGATAAGTTGATTTTCATCGGCTTCTGTGCTTCAGTGGGCCGTATCATTCGTCTTTGCGGCTTGGTCGCCAGGGATCATATTTTGAGTGCCAACAAATGCCCCCCAGACGTGGGTGGTGCAAGCGAGGCAGGAGTGCAGCAGTGCCTACGGATGAGCTTCGTGTGATGACGAGAGCTCGAACGGCGCTCAATTCTGGCTCCGGATGCCCGTCGGACGAGGCGGGAAGCCTGACGGCGTTGCTTAAAACGGCGCGGCCTTTGCTTCGAGCGTTAAAACGGCGCGGCCTTTACGGCGCGCCCTGGGCCTTCGGGGTTAAAACGGCGCGGCCTTTACGGCGCGCCCTACCCCTTTCTGGAGTTAAAACGGCGCGCCCTCCCCGGCGCGCCATTTGCTTAAAACGGCGCGCTCCGGGGCGCGCCGTTTTAACGAGATGAGAGGGGGGGCCTATAAAAGGCTCTCTTCTCCATTTTTCTTCTTCAGTCTTCATTTGCAATATTTTTTTCTCTCTCCTCATTCCTCTCTCCATCTCTCGCGGCGCCGAGTGAGCTCTGAGCTCGGGCGATTTTCGCCTGTGAGTAGGTGAGTTGAGTGGTTTATTGCTTCGGGTTTTGAACCCATTCTTCGGGCCCCGGGAGGCTCTTTGTAGGACTTGTCCTCGGAGCTAGATCCCTCGGGTGTCCCATTTGGCCTTGGCTTAATGCCTATGGCTGCTTTTAGGGGCTGCTCCCTCTGTGGACGGCTTCCGCTTTCTTTTTGGCAAACCCTCGAGCTGAGGAGATGCTGCCGAAATTTCGTCAGAAATATTGTTTCGATCCACTAATTTCTGACTTTTGTTTGTTCTTTTCCGGGTTCTGTTTTGCAGATAACATGGCTTCCGGCTCTTCTTCCTCTGTATCTCGGGTCGCCGTGACATGGGGGAACGTCCATTCCCTTGATCGGGGGCTCCGACGTGTAGCCGTGGTGGCTGAGTCTTCGGACTCAGAAACCGACACAGTCGACACCGGCCATTTGTTGATCCTCGACGGCAACCAATTCAGGTATGACCGAGGGGACGACATCAGACGGGACCACCCCAAAGACAAGCACCTGATGGCGTTTCTTGAGCGCTTCAACCTCGGTGGGAAGCGTGATTTAATCCTGGTCCGCAGAGCTGAAGGAGCGCTACTGGCGGAGCGGGACAGCCTGACTGAGTCAGTCACATATGGTATGCCCATGTACATCCCCGGGGAACCCAGGAAATGGGGGGAAAGCGACTGATCTTGCCGATGGTGGCAAGGGTCGAAAAGGGTAGATGGTCTTGCCGATGATGACAAAAACCAGAAGGGTAGCGACCGATCTTGCCGATGATGACAAGGGTCGAAAAGGTGGACGGTCTTGCCGATGATGACAAAAACCGTTATAGGTAGCGACCGATCTTGCCGATGATGACAAGGGTCGAAAAGGTAGACGGTCTTGCCGATGATGACAAAAACCGGAAGGGTAGCGACCGATCTTGCCGATGGTGACAAGGGTCGAAAAGGGTAGACGGTCTTGCCGATGATGACAAAAACCGTTATAGGTAGCGACCGATCTTGCCGATGGTGACAAGGGTCGAAAAGGTAGATGGTCTTGCCGATGATGACAAAAACTGTTATAGGTAGCGACCGATCTTGCCGATGGTGACAAGGGTCGAAAAGGGTAGACGGTCTTGCCGATGATGACAAAAACCGGATAGGGTAGCGACCGATCTTGCCGATGATGACAAGGGTCGAAAAGGTAGACGGTCTTGCCGATGATGACAAAAACCGGATAGGGTAGTGACCGATCTTGCCGATGGTGACAAGGGTCGAAAGGGTAGACGGTCTTGCCGATGGTGACAAAAACCGGATAGGGTAGTGACCGATCTTGTCGATGGTGACAAGGGTCGAAAGGGTAGACGGTCTTGCCGATGGTGACAAAAACCGGATAGGGTAGTGACCGATCTTGCCGATGGTGACAAGGGTCGAAAGGGGTAGACACTGGACGTGTATAAGTGGGATATCGGATGAAGATCCTCGTCACGACCTTGAAAGTGGCCTTTCGGATGGAGGATGGTTCATCACTATTCATCATTTTTTTTTTATTCACATTACCGGCCTAAGTGCCCTTTCGGGTTTTCACCGAGACCAGCCCCCTCTTGCTTTTGCCCACGCGCCCTTTCGGGTTTTCACGTGGCGGGGTACCCGATTTTGCCTGCGACGCCCTTTCGGGTTTTCGCCCCAGCTGGGTTATAGCCATTTTTGCACTCGTCCCGATAGAGGAGCAAGTCTGGCGGGGTATCTCTATTTTTAACCCCTTTTTTTATTTTATTATTTTTTGAGTTCGAGGTGCAGAAGAGCTGGACCGCGAGAGTGTTGATCGGCCTTGTTGATGATGACAAGGCTCGGATTTTAGTTCATTTCGTCGACACTGGCTAGATGTCGAAGCAAAGGATATGGTTTGTTAACAAGGATGTAAGATCCGAGTCAAAGATGAAGATCGACCGATCTCGCCGATGATGACGAGGGTCGACCACGGGTTTGTTCGTCGACATGAGATATTGCCAAAACAAGGATGGGGTTGTCAACAGGGACGTAGGGTCCAAGTTGAGGGTAGAGATCGACCGATCTCGCCGATGATGACGAGGGTCGAAAATGGTTTGTTCACGGATTACCGGCGAGACTTTGATGATTGTCCCTCTCGGGGTTTGTTAGGTGGAGAATAGGAGAGGGATTTGGAAATTACCACTTTACCGACTCAAGCGCCCTTTCGGGTTTTCGCCGAAGTCAGCCCCCTCTTGCTTTTGCCCACGCGCCCTTTCGGGTTTTCACGTGACGGGGTACCCGATTTTGCCTGCGACGCCCTTTCGGGTTTTCGCCACAGCTGGGTTATAGCCATTTTTGCACTCGTCCCGATAGAGGAGCAAGTCTGGCGGGGTATCTCTATTTTTAACCCCATTTTTATTTTATTTATTATTATTTTCTTTTATTTATTTATTTAATTTTTTATTATTATTATTATTTTTTTTTATTCGGAATGAGAGCCAAAGAAGGATAGCTTGATCAGGACGGAGTGTCGCTAACCAAGGAAAACGTAGCTCGATCAGGACGGAATGCCGCTGACCAAGGGCAGGGATAGCTTGACTAGGGCGGAATGCCACTAACCGAGATAAAGAAGGGTAGCTTGATTAGAGCGGAATGCCACTACCCAAGATAGGGTAGCTCGATTAGGGCAGAGTGCCACTAACCAAGGAAAAGTGTAGCTCGATTAGGGCGGAGTGCCGCTAACCGAGGAAAGGTAGCTTGATTAAGGCGGAATGCCGTTAACCAAGGAAAGGTAGCTTGATCAGGGCGGAATGCCGCTAATCAAGGAAAGGGTAGCTCTGTTAGGGCGGAATGCCACTAACCAAGATGAGGTAGCTCGATTAGGGCGGAGTGCCGCTAACCAAGATAAAGGGTAGCTTGATTAGGGCGGAGTGCCGTTAACCAAGGAAAGGTAGCTTGATCAGGGCGGAATGCCGCTAATCAAGGAAAGGGTAGCTCGGTTAGGGCGGAATGCCACTAACCAAGATGAGGTAGCTCGATTAGGGCGGAGTGCCGCTAACCAAGATAAAGGGTAGCTTGATTAGGGCGGAATGCCGTTAACCAAGGAAAGGTAGCTTGATCAGGGCGGAATGCCGCTAATCAAGGAAAGGGTAGCTTGATTAGGGCGGAATGCCGCTAATCAAGGAAAAAGGTAGCTCCGTCCGATCACTCGGGGAGGGTTGGTTGCGCTGCGTGATACAGCTTAATATGTTTTCCATTGAGGGGAGAGAACTGGATGACTCCTTTGTGGTCCACCAGGACGTAGGCTCCTCCTTCATATACTCGGCGGACGATATACGGTCCGACCCAGTTTTCGACCAACTTCCCTTTGGGGTTAGAGGCCATTACTTCTCTTCTTTTGACCATTACCAGGTCTCCTTTCTTGAACTCTCGACCCTTGACTAACTTGTCAAAAGCGCGGGCCATGCGAGCTTGATAGAGTTGGATGTTTTGTTGCGCCAGGAGGCGTTTTCCTTCGAGCTCAGCGAGCTCTTCCAGTCTTCTTTCTGCATTGTCTTGCTCACCACTGACTAGTCCGTGCTGGATGGCAACTCGCAACGAGGGCACCTCAAGTTCGATTGGCACCACAGCTTCCGACCCATAGACGAGGGAGAAAGGTGAACAGCCGGTTGGGGTTTTATAGACGGTACGATAGGCCCAAAGTGCCTCGTACATCCTTTCTTCCCAATCTTTCTTATTAGACTTGACAGTCTTTGCCAGCAACGTGCATAAAGTCTTGTTAAAGGCTTCTGCTAATCCATTGGCTTGAGGGTTGTAGGGGGACGATGTCCTCCAGTCAATTTTGTATTTGTCGGCTAGCCGATAAATCTTCTGATTTCTGAAATGGCTGCCATTATCAGAGATGATTCGGCTGGGAATCCCAAACCGGAATATTACATTTTGTCGGAAGAACCTTGCAACTAGTTCTCCCGTCACATCTCTTAGTGCTACTGCCTCTGCCCATCTGGAAAAGTAGTCTGTAGCTGCTAAGATGTATTTGCACCCTGATGAAGATGCTGGTAGTGGCCCCACCACGTCCGTGCCCCACTGAGCAAACGGCCAACTTGGTAGAGTGGGATGCAGCGGCACTGGAGGTCTCCTCGCCACATTGGCATGTTCTTGACATTTCCGACAGGCTTTGGCAAACTTGCAGCAGTCATTGAATATAGTGGGCCAATAATAGCCCAATTTCTTTATTTCTATCTTCATTTTCGGACCGGCCTGGTGTGCTCCAGCCGATCCTGCATGAACTTCTTGCATTACTTGTTCCGCTTCTGCTGACGACAAGCAACGGAGTAGGATTTTCCTTCGGGCGTCTGCCATAATCCGGAACAAAGTTCCGCTTCTCATCTCGTAAGAATCCTTGATCCTTAGGAGCTTCATTCTCTGTTCTTTTTCTTTTGGAAGTTGCTGGTGTTGAAACCAGCATAGAAGATGTTCCCGCCAATCGGGTTGCTGGACCCTTTCAGCGACTGCTACTTCTATCTCCCGTTCGTCGGTTAGATCCTCTGTTACACTGGGGACCTGTCGGCGGTTGATTACTGTTATATTCAGGCTTACGTCTGGCGGGACTGCCAACGAACTAGCCAGCTTAGCGAGGGCGTCTGCCTGAGCATTCCGGCCTCGATTGATGTGTTTAACGCTGATGAAGTAAAATTTCAACATCAGGCGAGTTGCCAACTGGTGATAGGGGAGGAGCTCTTGCTTTCGCACCTCGAACTCTCCTTCCAGCTGTTTTATAACTAGCATGGAGTCTCCGAATGCTTCCAGCATCTGAATTCCCATGGACAGAGCAATCTGCAACCCGATTATCAGGGCTTCATATTCTGCTTCATTGTTTGTGCATGGTTTATTTATGGAGCAGGATGTATGCACCACTTCTCCTTCTGGGGATTTCAGGACTATGCCTGCCCCTGCTCTGACTCTGACCGATCCAGTGGCAGAGGTGTCAATTCTGGAAGCGCCATCAAAATATAGCTGCCACGGGGACGGCTGTACTTGAGCGGCTTCCAAAGTTTCATCTTCGGGGAGTTCTGGTTCCCACGGGTAGTTTCCGGGTACCGGATGCGCAGCAAAGAAGTCTGCGATAGCTTGACCTTTAATGGCCTTGCGCGGGACGTAGGAGATATCAAACTCCATAAGGATCACCGCCCATTTGCCCAGACGGCCTCTGAGTGCTGGCTGGGACATGATATATTTCAGGGGATCCTCCTTGGATACCAAGCTGATTTCATGCGACAACATATAGTGTCGGAGTTTCTTAACTGCGAAGACTAGTGCCAAGCAAATCTTCTCAATATAAGTGTATTTTTCTTCAGTTCTGACCAGTCTCCGACTGAGGTAATAGAGGGCTTGCTCTTTCCCTTCTTCATTATTCTGGGCTAGCATTGCCCCCAGAGAGTTGTGTGTAGCTGCTATATACAGTATCAACGGCCGTCCTTTCACCGGTGCGCCTAATACTGGAGGAGTCTTCAGATAATCCTTTAGTTTGTCAAAGGCTGTCTGGCAATCTTCATCCCAATAGAAGGGAACATCTTTCATCATCAACTTGTGAAAAGGCTGGCATCGCCCTGACAAATTGGAAATGAACCGCCGGATATAAGCCAAGCGGCCTTGTAGTGACCTCAGCTCGGAGATGTTCCTTGGTGGAGGTAACCCCTGAATCGCCCTGATCTTTGCGGGGTCTATCTCGATTCCCCGATGTCGGACGATGAAGCCCAAGAATTTTCCGCTCGACACTCCGAACGCACATTTCATAGGATTCATTTTTAGCTCATGTTGCCTCAGCCTCTGAAAAACAATCCGGAGGTCTTGCAGGTGATCTTCTTTTCTTCGGGTTTTGACCACCAGGTCATCTATGTAGCACTCGACCTTGTGGTAGAGCAATTCATCAAAAATTTTAGTCATTGCGCGCTGATAGGTTGCGCCAGCATTCTTCAGTCCAAATGGCATTCTCTTGTAATGATAAATGCCTTTGGGAGTTCGGAAAGCAGTATGGACCCGGTCGTGCTCCGCAATCCAAATCTGATTGTAGCCGGACGACCCATCCATGAATGACAGGGCTTCATGGCCGGTTGTAGCATCGATCATTACCTCGGTTATTGGCACCGGGAAGTCATCTTTAGGGCAAGCTTTATTTAGATCCCGGAAGTCAACACAAATCCGGATCTGTCCATTCTTCTTCTTCACAGGGACGATATTTGCCAGCCAGGTGGTGTACTGATTTTCTTCAACAAATCCCACATCAATGAGCTTGTCAACTTCAGCACAGATTCGGGTGATGAGCTCTGGCCTCATACGCCGCGGTGGTTGTTTCACCGGCTCGGCTTCGGGACTGATTGTTAGCTCATGTTGTGAGACAGCAGGGTTTAGACCTGGCATCTCTTTATAAGTCCAGGCGAAGCAATCCCGGTATTCTAGCAGCAGCTGGATGTATAGCTCCCGTTCTTCTGGGGACAGTTGGGCACTGAGGAAGGTAGTCCTAGGGTCCTTCTCATTTCCCAGGTTGACTTCTATTAGTTCATCGACTGTGGCTTGGCCTCCGTCTTCTATTTCCGGAGGTGCCGGCTGGAGGTCGACGAAGTCTGGAATACCATCTTGAGGGTCGAGTACTTCGACTTCCTCGTCAGACACCGCCAGAGCTTCATGGGGTCTCTTGATCTCTTGTGCTAGCGGCTGGGCGGATTGTTCTATTAGAAGATCCATTGCCGGTGCAGCTCCCGAGGGCGAGAGGACAGCTTCAGTGCTTGTAGGTGAGGTTGCAGCCATGACAGGCCAGCAGTTATTTGCCGCCGGACTCGGACAGCCTATTGGGTTGGTAGCAGGAGTTGAGGGAGTCTCGCCTTCTGGGACAGTTGTGTCTTCCACAGAAGTGGCTTTTTCTTTTCTGGTAGCCGGCTCCCCTTGATTGGAGTAAACCGAGGCTCTGTTGACTGTCAGAAAGGGTGTTGAAGTCGTCATTAGCATGACCCATGCGGAGGGAGAGACTTCTGCTCCTTGAGCATCTTCGGCTCCGCTGCTGCTAGCTGTATCAAATTCGGCCTGAAAGGCCGCTCCTTCAGGATGGACCTGCTCCCAGCATCGGCATGAGATCAAGGTCTCCATTTGTTGATTCTCGGATATGGTTAATTCAGCATGTTCGGCTTCCGCCGGATATTCATCAAAGGTTGCCCCCAGGGGGCTGTCTTCAGTTGGATAGAAGGTGGAGATGGTGTCCACCTCGTACCGCCCACTGTAATAGTAGTCTTCCAGGGTGAAACCCAGACCCGGGTGTTGAGAGACACGTCTCATTTCTTTGTCCAGATTTACAGGATACCACATCTTCTGGAAAGCTTCCTTGCGTTTTTGAGGCTGATCGGGAGGGATGTGTTGCTTTTGAAACATCCTGGCCGTCCGATCAGTGGTGAATGCCAGGCCCTGCACAGGAACCCGTGGGTTGGCTAGATCTTCAGGGAGGCTGCAATCCGTGTCTTCCTGAGTAGGATGCTCCTCAGCTGTATAGAATAAGCTGCTGTGCCCATCTTCCTGTGCCACTTCCCAAGCTTTGAAAGGTTCGACGGTGGGACCATCGAGGCCGGAGACTGGCTTGGTGAGGCCGGCCGGGACTCCGATGCGGTCGTGTTGTCGGTCAACATGCACTTCCTTAGCTTTGGGGTATAATGCTGGGGGTGTCACCCTGCCGGCATTCCCAGAAGCCGTGATGTGGGAGACCACCTTCGGCTTGACATATCCGCGCGGCGGTGGTGGATACCAACCGTCACCCGATCTATTCTTCGATGCCCCTACGGGGGCTTCAGTTTTAGAAGTCTTCCGGGGAGACCCCGTATACAGATTGGCGTCCGCCAAGTGACACTCAAACACCTCGAATGGGTGGATGTCAGCAAATATCCTTTCCTCCTTCCCCTGGAGGCTGTATTTGATGCATTGGTGGAGCGTGGAGGGCACCACCAAGTTTTCATGCAGCCATGGGCGGCCGAGCAGTGCTTTGTAGGAGGTGCGAGAGTCAATGACGTGAAACTGCACCGTTGTAGTGAAATCTGCCAGAGTCAGTGTGAATTCTGCCACCCCCATAGATACTTCACATTTCTGGTTGAAGCCCGCGATACGCATATCCCCGGCCTTTTCGAGATGCACATTGAAGTGGTACCTCTCGTATATTCTATATGGCAGGATGTTGACTGCTGCGCCAGGATCGACCAGAATCCGGTTCAGTTCTCTTCCATTCAGGTGCCCTTTCATATATAGCGGCCTGTTGTGACTGGCCGTAGGCAGTAGCATGTCTTCTGGAGAGAAGGTCATACTGGCTTCTGGTATAGCCTCAGCTATGCAGGTTTCAAACTGGGCAGGCGTCTGCAGAGCAGTGATGATTGCCTGTCTAGTTTCTTCACTCAAAGAGAGAATTTCCCAGATCGTAAAACGAGCAGGGAGCTTCTTGAGCAGCTTCATTATTCGGCTTCCAGCCCGGACATTGGAGAGCTTCATCTCCTCAACCCATCTGGGCTTAGGAAGGTTTTGATTTGTGGGTCCAGACGGACCTGCTTCATCTTCCTCGGACTCGGCACCCTCTCGACTGGCACCGACTGTCGAGTCTTCTTTATTGGTTGCTACAGGGCAAGCCCCATCTGCATTTGTATCCTCCGTAGATTGCACTGGCCGAGGGTGATTGACCCCGGGTGTAGGGTTGGCGTCTTGACAAGGCTGTTTCCCCTTTGACATCTTCATAAATTCAAGAAATGAGGGGACAGCCTTGCCCCCGCTCTTGTTGTATAGACCGGACGGAGGAGGGATTTGAACTCCCTTGACCTCCGGCGGAGGTGTCTTGTAGGGTTGTTCCCCTCTGAACACAATATTGTGGTTGGGTGGGGGTTGGCGCCCCCATTTTCGGCCTGACCGCGTGGCATGTGCAGCAGTGGCGGCCTCGACCTTGCTTTCCCCAGTGTGGGGTGTAAAGCATATTTCTTCTTCTTCCTCTTCCCCGGGTAGGTTGAAGAGGGCTGATAGTGTATTACAGGAGACAACCTGTGCTTTATTGGCGCCAACGGCCTTTCTTTTCTTCTTCTTTTGCTTCTTTTTCCTTTTTGCTTCTGCGGGCACCTGCCCCCAGAATAGACTGCTCGCTTCAGGGGGTGCTGCTTCAGCTTCCTCCGTCTGCTTGAGTGAGAGTTGCTCCAGCTCCTGCCATGGGACGTAGTCCCGTACGAGCAGGGGTTTCAATTCGGGCTGTACATATTCATCTAGCCCTTCAATCAGGTGTTGCAGTCGAAGGACCCCGGGGTTGGTTTCCTTGACCACTGGCAGGGGAGTCTGTCTCCTTCTGTTGGGTGCATGTATTCTGATAGCTGCGGATGGAGTAATCCACGTAGGCGCTATCACTGGCGGAGCAGGCCGGGGCGTGACGCCACGGATATGTGCCCCCTCTTTCGGGCAGGGTGCCCTCTTCTTATTGTGCTTCACAGGGACGGGATGCCACCCTTGCTTTTCTTTCACGGGCTCCAGGAAATGGATTTCGTAGGTGCTCCGTGTGCTTGCTTCAGAGATCTCCTCAGGTAGTGCCTGGTAGAGGGAGACCATGTTGACTGTCGCCCTTCTGGGAGGAGCTTCATGTGGCTGAGGAGGGTCTACTTTGTATTCTCCTAGCTCTATTTCATTTTTCTTCACCATCCCCTCGATGACGTCTTTGAAAACATAGCAGTCTTCGATTGAATGTCCCAACATTTGGTGGTAGGGGCAGAATCTCGGACTGTCTTTTCTTTTCAGGTCTTCTGGTCTCCTTGGCTCAGGCAGAGTGACCATGTCATATTCCGTTACCCAGTCGAACAGGATGCGAGTTTTATTCTTAGGAAAGGAATAAGCCTTCTTCATTTTGTCCCTCAGCGAAGGACCTTCTTTGTCATCTGGAGCTTTTGCAGGTTGCGGGGAAGCCGCTTTCTTGCCTTTCTCCTTTTGTTGTTCGAATGCCTTGATATCAAGCGCATTCGCTTCTTTGGGTGTGGGGCGCCGTTCCGCCGCCTTGCCTTTCTGGGCTGTGCTGGCAGCTGACGGCGGGACGGGCTTGGCTAGAAAAGCCTCTACCTCGGCCACCACATTATTCAGCCGGTCGAACGACCGTATTTCCATCCCGATCATTTTTTCCAAGACCTCCCTCCTGAGATTTTGCTTACATATTTGCACAGCGTCCTCCTGATGCGGGGGCCGCTTACATCTCATTCCGAGGTTCCTCCACCTCTTGATGTAGTCAAGGGCGGTCTCATCTGCCCTTTGTTTTGTCGAATAGAGTTCGGCCACTGTGACCTCCCTCTCTGTGACATGGAATCTTTCCCTGAATTTCCTCTGCATATCTGACCAGTCATTGATTGACCCGGCCGAGAGGCTGGAGTACCATTCAAATGCGAGCCCCGTCAGCGAGGACCCGAAGAATTTCAGCAGATATGACTCGTCGGTGGACAGATCACCCATAACGGTCATATAATATGCAATATGTTCTTTTGGGGAACCTTTCCCGTTGAATTTGTCAAATTTGGGCGGCTTGTTGACTCCCGGGGGAAGTCGCTTAGCCGCATGGTGTTGCGGGTAGGGCACCCGGTAGGCATCGAATGCGACGTAGTCGCCTTCGCTCTTCTCTGCGAGCTTCAGCTCGATCATCCTTTCCACCATCATCCGGCTCACGACCGTGGGGTCGACTGGCTCCGGATAGAAGTGTGCTGGCTGCAGGTACGGGGTGACCAGGGTGGTCGCCTGTGGAGGATGCAGCAGCGGGGGTGTTGGGTGCACCTGAGGAAGCACCGGAGGCAGCAGCGACTGAGGCTGTGGCGGCCGCTGTTGTGCTGTCGTCACAGTTGGCTCTGACGGCTGGGGTAGTGTGCAAAGTGGTGGAGGGTCGTCTCGACGAGCCGCTCCCCGGGATGATTCACCTTGGACTTCGGGTGGTTTGGAGGCTGATGAGTGTTCAGTTTTCTCCATCAGCTGTTTCTTCAGGGAATCTATTTCCCGTTGATATCTTTGCAGCAGCATCAAGACTGATGGGTCTATAGTGGTGGGGACACCTTCTGTCGTTTCCCCGGACGTACCCTCGGGCAGGATATCGAGGAGTACGTCGTCTTCTTCTTCCGTTGTTACCACATTAGCGGTCAAGACGGGGGCTTTGTCATCCCAGTGGAGGTATGACTGGGGCTGTTTCTCTTTCATCGCTGTCAGAAGCCCTCTTGCTGCTTCTGTCCTGCGGGTAGCTGGTCCCGGCCGTACGGCCAACTGAGCCAGTTCTTGGGAGTTTTCAGGAAGCTTCCCATATCGGCTGGACACGCCAGCCATGTTGCAAGTGAAAACCTGCATCCTCCTTCTTTGTCGATGGACCCTCCGCCTTGCTTGTTGCGGGAAGGTCAGCCTCTCGAACACAGAAATTCTTCTTCTTTCTTCCCGCTCGGGGAAGGCTTCATCGGCTTTGATCTCAGAGCCGTCATTGTGTCCGTTGTCATCGACCGACGACATCCTTATTATATCCTCTATTTCTTCTTCATCTGCCGTTGATGGGCAGCAATTTTCTTCAGTGGCGACTGTCTGCATCAGCCGCTGCTGTCCGAGTGAGGTGTTACCCAATCCTCGGAAATAGCTTCTGACCAGGCAGGCCATTTCTTCTTGACCCCGTTCTTGATGTAGCATGGGGGAGAGTGGTCGACCTCCAGCAGGAGGAATGTAGGCCAGTCGAGCTCTGTCAGCTGGCTGTTGGAACCTTCGCCCCGTGGCAGGGACGTTGGCTTGACGGGCCACAGCCCGAAACTTCTGTGACGCGGAGGATCCGCAACCACCTCTTCTTCATTCATCAGGGACAAGCCCCTTTCTCTTCTCGCTCTCGCCTCGTCGTTCATAGGACGATGGCGGGTGGGTGTTGGATGGTAGGCAGGTCGGGTCCGCTTGGGAACCCACACCTGTTTGAATTTCCTCGGCCTGAGCGCCGGGTTTTCTTGGCCATGGTGGCCGGCTTCTTCTCTTTCTGCCCTCCTTCCAGCGAGAGCTTGATAGTTGTTGTAGACAGGGACGTTTGGGATGACGCGATCTGGGGTCACCCGTGCCGTGCGCCCGTTGAGGAAGACACGCATACCTCCCACCAGCATTGATTTTCCGGACTGAGAGACAGTTCCGGTGATCACGGCAGGGTTCTTGCGAGCCTGGCGACGCTGACGTCCTCCAGGGGGCTTGTTGATATCAGTGGGATGCATCACCCGTACCAGGTGGTGCACCAGGCAGCTAGCGGCCGGAACCGGGTTCTTGAGCGAATCACCGCGGCAGGGGGCCTTCAGAGGCTCCATTTCCTTCACATCTTCCTTGACGGGTTCCATGGCCTCGACTTCCAGCATGTCGACAAAGGCCAACCCCAAGAAGTTGGGGAAGCCCACAGCAGGAGGAAAGCTACCAAATTCCATGGGCACCGCCAGGTACCCTTGCGCGTGTCCGGCGACTATCGATTGGTCGAAGTCGACGCCAGCTATTCCATGAGTCGTCATTGTTTGCACTGAAAAGATAGACAGGAAAACAATCAGTAGTCTTTGAAAGGGCTTCGAAGCCCGAATATCTCGGCAAAGAGATGAAAGGTGACACCGGTCCCACCGGGCGTGCCAGACTGTTTCGACCGTCTTTTCCTTCGCTCCTTTTCGTTGGTATTTTTCATTCATTTATTTCGCGGGTCGATCGACCAATTGACTGACTTGTAGTCAACTGACTGATTGACGACGCGGGCGTGCCAGTCACATGCGTGACGATTTATGATGCGCTCATCCTGACCCATGTAGGGCGAATGTGAGGTTCGGTCGGGACCAGCAGTCCGCCATACCATAAAGGCTATGGCGTTAATTACATCCCCCACGAGGAGGGAACACCTTTGATTAATTGCCGAGATATCGGGCTGTCGAAGCCGGAAAAGGGAACTACATGATGATTATTAGTTGAAGGACTTGCACCCCTCTGTGATTAGCATAAGAAATCATCCCATAAGTGGGAAAGGGGTTAGAATGATGCGACGACACGATTCGGAACGAAACCGGTGCAGTGCATGCGAAGACAGGGATCAAAACGCTTGAAACGGCGCCCTGAAACGTAGGTAAAAAGCTTAAAACGGCGCCATAACCGTAGGTAAAGGGGCAGGCCGTTAAAACGGCGTGGGGAGCTGGGGCGCGCCGGGAAGGGCGCGCCGGAAAGGGCGCGCCGGATAGGGCGCGCCGGAAAGGGCGCGCCGGGAAGGCCGCGCCGGGAAGACCGCGCCGGGAAGGGCGCGCCGTTTTAAAGCGTGATCGCGCATGAACGCGCTGAATTAGCCCGATTTCAAGGAGGCAGGGGCCTCGTTGGTTTATTCATAGATTTATTAAGATTTTGGATGGTTTTGAGAATTTTATTAAGTTGATTATTCATCGGAATCGGTGCCGAGTCATGGGCTCGCGTGAGGCGATTGTTCCGAGCTTAACTCGTTCGAGCCGAAATTTCGGCAGCATCTCCCCATCCCAAAGGATTGTCGGGGAGACGCAGGGAGTACTCACGTGGCGGAGTACACCCCTAAAAGCCGGGTGGCGCACGGCGGCCGGCAGACCCGAACGGATAGGAAACCCCGAGGGCTAGCCTACGAGGGGCACCATCATTCCGTGGGTTGAAAGGTGATCAGACGAAGTGACCAATAAGAGAAGGTAAACCCCGAGGGCTAGCCTACGAGGGGCACTCGACTCATAGCCAAATCATGATCGGAAGGGACAGCCAATAGGGAGGAGAAGCCCTTGAGGACTAGCCTGTGAGAGGTTTCCAACCCGTGGCCACCACAATGCCATTGAGGATAGTGGATTTATTGTTGGGCCAAAGCCCCTGTTTATATTCACCGAACGGACCATGAGGATACATACCACGAAGGGGTATGACCCCGTGATCCCCTGGTGATTCATGGGGGAATGTCCCCTCTCCCCGTCGGACAAATTCTTCGAGAAAATCGTCATGAATAAGACAAGACAGGATGCATTCGGTAGAAGGGAGTTAATTGGCCTATGCGCGTAATAAACCCGCCGGTTGACTAGTTAGCAAGGGGGATTATGTTGATATCGGGGTTAGCCTGTCAGCATAGACAGTAGCTTGTTGGCTTGTGGCTTTCCACAACCGGGGGAGGGCATGCCATTGAGCGCTCGGAATAACGAACAGAAAGATAATAATACCTACAGGCATTGCGTTTTTATTATGGGGATACCCCCATCCCCCTCCATTCATGACTGGGAACAGAAGGAGAGCGATGGGAGAAGGTCCCGTGGTTCTGACCAGAGGAGCATCGAGGTGCCTTCCTCTGGCCAATGACCCTCCACGGAATAAAAATAGATGCGAGAAGAAAACCCTTGGGGAGAGGGTGATATCACTGTTGCCCTTGGAATCATCAGGGCGTGTGCATCAGAGAAACCGCGGAAAGAAACCTCGATCCAGTATATGGCAACGACTCCTCGAATATGCAGATAGACACTGGTGATTTTATTCAGATATAGAAAGGGCAAATGCCCAAAGGGTTCATTACAAATGGTCCGCATCTCACAGTCGGCATTCAAGCCGGAAATAAGACGGGTAAATAAAGTTAGAAGAAACAGGGCATCGTAGGCTCATATCATCGCCCAGGATGCTACGGCGTCATACCCGCGCAGGGGCTTTCCGAGGAAAAAAAAAAAGGGAGGAAATAAATGATGAAGGAGGAAAGGGCTCGTATCATTGCCCTGCCCGCTCCATTTACATTGCATCAGAAGATAAAAAAAAACGGAGAGAATCGTCGGAAGCAAATCACGAAACCCACCTAAACTTCTTCTCCAAAGCAGAGTATCGGAACTAACTCCTCTTCTCCGACTGCGGAGGGCTTCGAGCGAACAGACCGGGAAGGGTCGGGGCGGCCCTCAGCGGAAACCCTTTCTTCTCCCCCAAGACTTCTCGCTCTCGGACGATTGGCTCTCTTTCTTTCTATTGAGTTTCTCCCTTTTTTTTTTTTTAAAAATCCGCCTCCTCTCCCGATCGGATCTCTCTTGATCTTCTTCTCGACAGGCTATATATAGCCTTGGGTTAAAACGGCGCCCCAGGAAGCGCGCCGGGTTGACGGCGCCGGGGAAGGCCCCTATTTGGTCTTTGCGCGCCGGATAGACGGCGCCGGGGAAGGCCCCCATTTGATCTTTGCGCGCCGGTTTGACGGCGCCGTTTTAAGCGGCGCCGTTTTAACCTGTTTGCCAGGCACGGCCAGGCCAGTGGGTCCGGGGATGGTTCCGGAGACTCCAGTTGACTGTTCCTCTCGTACTGGCTCTCGGGGAGCCTTGACGGGGTGTTGACGAAGCTCTTGACGCGACGAACGGCCTTGATCAGAACTTCGTGTGCTTCCGGTCCGGACACACGGGTGTCCCGTCGGTACGACTTTCGGCACTGTGATTGGTGCCTCTCATCAAGACGGACCTGTGTCCGAAGCTTCCTTGCAGGATGGCATTGCATCCTGGGTAATTCCGCCTTGAACGGTGATCCATCGGCCGCTAATGGGCTCACTAGGGCGAGAAGCTGAACCCGTGTCGGGTGATCGGGATCTTCTTGCTGACAGAACCTCCGGCCCCTTGTTGTGGATGGCCGAGGGCATTCTTCCTCTTTCGGAGAATCATAAGGTAGACCGTCGTCCTTGATCGGACGTCGGATGTGGGGTAGTGGCATGACAGAGTCGATGCCGGATCATTGGGCAGGCTTGATCGCACTGCCGATTGGTTGCGGGTTGACTTTGACTCTCCTGAGGTGAGGTCCCCGGTGTTCCCTTCAAGGTGGCTTGGGGCTTCGTCAGCTCGAGGGACCCTCGATAAGTTGATTTTCATCGGCTTCTGTGCTTCAGTGGGCCGTATCATTCGTCTTTGCGGCTTGGTCGCCAGGGATCATATTTTGAGTGCCAACAAGCGTCCTCGAGGCCACGAAGGCAGCTGCGCTGAGTCTGGATTTTCTCCCCATAGGGCTGGCGAAGACAGTACCTACAATTCATCAAAGCAGGCAAACATCGTTTATTAGGGGGCTATGAGACCCTGAATCCCGGCGAAGAGATGAAGGGTAGTTTCGGTCCCACCGGGCGTGCCAGACTTGTGGACGCACTTTTCGTCACGCTTATTTGTCTTTTATTTATGTCAGTTTATTCGGTGGGTTTGTTCATCTATTAAGTGCGTGGGCGTGCCAGTCACAAAGTGACAATTTATTCGGGCTCCGAAGAGCCCATGGTGCGCTCGATCTGACTTCGTCAGACGATTGTGTAGTTCTGTTAGCGCAACAAGAGTGATATAGAAGGGGGGGATGAATAGATCACTCCCAATTTGTAGAAACTTAGGCGGAAAATAACTTCTACTGCTAACGCACCTCCTTAACCCGTACATAGAGAAATGTAAATGAGAATGAAGAACTGATCACATGGAAGCAAAGAGACAAGCAGATGAAGAGCGCAGATAACAATAGCAAACCACAGAGGAGGCACTCGGTTTTTAGGTGGTTCGATTGCAGTCCGCAATCTACATCCACACCTCACTCCAACTAGAGTGAGGATTCCACTAGACGATGCTAGATCAATGCAGACTCAGTCTGCGAACAACATGCTGCCACACAGCTTGAACACCCAAGGGAAACAAATCTCTCAACCAAGCTCTGCTACCCACAGAACTTGAAACCTGTTCTAGCTCCCAGCTAGAACACAACCAGAGAGTCCTCTCCCTTCCTCCACACACCGGAGGGAAACTGTTAATGACAACCAGTCACTAACACTACAAGAGATCACTGATCTCTCTTCCTCTACAACTCAGAGGGAAACTGGAGTAATACTCCCTTCCTCCACACACCAGAGGGAAACCAATTCAAATTTGAAGGATGAACAAAATGAAACGAAAACAAAGTAGAAACAAAAACCAATGAAGAAGAAATCGGTTCTGAAACCTAATACAAATGTAGCTTCAAATGAAGCAATTCATCAATCCACAACCACAGATCTCTCTCTCTCGAACAAACTCCTCTCGGATCTGGAACTCTCTGCTCTTTTTCTTTTCTGGATCGTGCAGACTCTCACCAATGGCTTCTACTTTTTCTTTTCACGATCTACCTTCTACTGAAGGATGAAGCTCTATATTTATAGCAGATATTGGCGTGTGGCTGCCAGGTTCCCGCCCATGCACTTTTTGCCAGATCATTTGAATTTTGACCACATGGCATCATCCTGACTAGGTTGCCATCCACGTGTCATGTGCCTGTTATCTTGGATCACGTGCCAGGTGCCAACCTCGGTTCACGTGCCCAATCATCAGCCTGAATCGCCTGCAGACAGACAGAAGTAATGTAATACTTAGTCAGTTCAGGCTATTAACTAGAATGTATATACTTCAGAAACACAACTGAGTAAGTGTGTACAGCGTGAGAGAGTGTACAAACTTACTGAATAAAACACATGTGAAGGCAGTGTATAGACATATGAACAGTGCGCATGAATGGCAGTGTATAGACATGTGAACAATGTAAACGAATGTGAACAATGCAAACGAATGCCAGTGTATAGACTTATGAACAATGCATATGAAGGCAGTGGATAGACTTATGATCAATGCATACGAGCCTTACCATTGTGTAATCTTAACAAAGCTTCAGCCACTGTATAGACTTCACGAAGTCTAAACAGTGTACAGACTTGGAACCTGTGTGAGACTCTTAATAAGACTGTGAGCAGTGTGTAGACTTGATGCTCAACAGAGATGTATAGACTTCGACAAGCTTTAGCCAATGTATAGACTATGCCAGAGTGAGACGATGCATTAGACACTCGACTGTACAGACTTGGAAAGTTCTGTATGAGACGATCGGCTGTTGAACCGATGTTCAGACTCTAGATGCAAAGGTAGTCTGTATAGACTTGAATCGCTTGAAGCGATGTACAGACCATGGATGAAGCTCAAGCACTGTACAGAATTGTGAAGACTTCAGCGTTGTACAGACTTGGTGAAGCTCAAGTGAATGTATAGACTTGATGAACCACCGTGGATGTGTGGACTTGAGCGAATGAAGCCGATGTACAGACTTACCTAAGACGCAGCATGAGACGCTGGCTGAGACGGACGCTGTACAGACTTTGAAGAGCAGTTCAATGTATAGACTTGAACGAATGAGGCCGATGTACAGACTTGCCTAAGACGCAGCATGAGACGCTGGCTGAGACAGACGCTGTACAGACTTTGAAGACTTTGAACGTTTGAGCAGAATGCAATGTACACACTTAGTGATGTACAGACTTGGCCAGGAAAGCATAGGGAAATGTTGAGTGTATGGACTTGGAACAGATGAGGAGTGTACAGACTTGGCGGTGTATAGACTTGGCTTTGAACGCTTGGGCTGAAGGCAATGTGCAGACTAAGCGATGTATAGACTTCGCCCAAGGAACTGAATGTATAGACTTTGCCACAGTCTAATGTACAGACTTTGCAAAAGTGAACGAGCCAATGTATGGACTTCAAAAGAAGCAGTCCGATGTACAGACTTCAAGAATTCTAGACAATGGACGCTGTACAGACTTGGACTCAAGGAGTGTATATACTTAGCATGAAGACTGCCAGTCGATGTATAGACTTGGCTGAAGCTATCTCTGAACCAATGTTCAGACATTGTGCAATGTAAGAACTTTATTGTGTGCAAGCCTGCTGACATGCAATGTGTAGACTTGAGTGATTGAAGCAGGCATTGTATAGACTATGCAAGCATGACACTGGGCGCTATATAGACTTACACTATCGGATGTGTAGACTTCATGAGAGTGTAGTAACCAGTGTACAGACATTAAGCTTGACACTCCAATGTATAGAGTTGAAGCTTGGAAGGATGTATAGGGTTGAGCTGAACTAACTTTGGCAATGTGCAGACTTAGTTGGTCGGGCAGTGTACAGACTTAGAATTTTAATACCAGTGTGTAGACTTCAGTTAGAAGGTGCCCGATGTACAGACTTGAAGAAGTTATGCCAATGTACAGACTCAATAGACCAAGCTGGTGTATAGACTTTGGTACCCAAGCTGTCAATGCTCTGATGCGTCGACCCACCCTTGCTGATGAGTCGACTCACTACTGTTCATATTAACCAGACAGTGTGGATAAATGAAATAATGAAACAACATATGAACTGAACTCACTTAGGTGATGAACCAGCATATATCTAGAGATAGAAGATTGATTTATAGTGTGAGACATCATCAAAACCATAGGGATGCAACAATCTCCCCCTTTTTGATGATGACAACACTATGAATCAAGCAATATCAAGGTTCAACAAGAGATTTATATCAGCTACAACAAACAAAGTAAATTCAAGGCATGCACATGCAGATGAATTATACAATCCCTTCAACACACTCTCATCTCCCCCACAACTCATAACCATATCTTCCCCGAAGCAACATGACTCCCCCAAAGCACAAGACAAATACAAGACTCACTGATATTGCAGAACTTCACTCACTGATATTGCAGAACTTCTCTCCCCCTTTGACATCAGCAAAAAGAAATACAGAATGTATGACAGTGCTGGAAACATGAAGAATAAGAGCAGTAATTTCTTAGTGTAGACAGTCACTAGGAGGTCTTAAGAGAATAAGTGAGTTTCTAATCTCAAGAGAAGATTCTTTAAGTTCTAGTACACAATAGAGAAATAGAATGATTGACAAGTTTATCAGCATACATAGTGGATGATTTAGAGCAGGAGTTCACAAGTATGGCCAGATATAGCTGATCATTCAACTATCCCACAAGACAGCAAGAGACGAAATCAGAGAGGTGTTCTCAAGGTATTGAAGACAAGCAATCCATTAGTTGCATAACAACAAGGAATTTTTGTTGTTGAGATGATTTTCAAGAAGATCAATGAGTAAGTTGGTAGTTCACTCCTTTGACATTAGAGAGACACCTGGATTAGAGGCCTGAATCCCCAGTTACTCAGAGTGAGTACCTCATTACTTCCCCTTTTTTTATATATTAAGGAACAGAGTTAGTAACTGTGGTTTTTGACATGAGGAAACACCTTGATTAGAGGCCAGAGTCCCCAGTTACTCACCAGCAAGCCACCATTGCTCTGTCATGTCTTTTCATTCATTTTAAGCATTTGACACCTCATGACATGGGAGAAAAATTCATTTCATTGATGAAGCTCCCAGTTTCTCAGTGATCAAGATAGAACATGTTTGTTCAGTTAATCCCTTGAGTTAAAGAGATAGAATGATTGAAAACAATACCAAAAGGACTATTTCTTGAATTGAGTCTTGAAGTCTAGATTTCAAGTTGACTGGGTCAGATATTAAGACATACAGGTTTTTGGCCTGAACCAGAATCAATGACAATGTAGGAAGATATACTTTATGCAATTAGTCCAGATCTCTGAAGGAGTACTAAGGGAAAGATTCTAATCTGGAGATTAGAGTCACTGACTTATAGACTTAAGAGATAAGTGACACTCTACTATCTGAGAGAACCACTCTAGATCAGTCATGCAAGACCAGTAAAGTTACACATCTGGACAGCCCTTTTGAATCTGTCAAAGAACTTCTCTTCTCACATCACAACTCAGCTCCCCCTAAGACATAGCATTCCTCAATAAAACATTCCAGCATAAACTCAAAGCTTCCCCTTACTCAAAGTATTCCTGTAAGCTAACCAGTAAGCATTCTGAACTCCCCCTTAAAACCAGCATGAAAGAAGGCTAAACATCAGACAAACAGAACTCCCCCTCACAACAAGAACAGGCTTTATAATTAAGATAATTTGTATAAGCCTAATTCTCTTCTCAATGTGGTGAATTTTTCATTATCCAGAGGTTTTGTGAATATGTCAGTAATCTGATTATCTGTGCCTACATGAATCAGTTCAAAATTATTCTTAGACACCTCATCTCTTATAAAATGATGTCTTATCTCTATGTGTTTGGTTCGTGAATGTAAAACAGGATTTTTAACAATATTGATGGCACTAGTATTATCACAGTAAATTGGTGTGCACCCCAGGTCTACTTGGTAGTCCTGAAGCTGGTGTTTAATCCATATCACTTGTGTTCCACAACTCCCTGCAGTCACATATTCAGCTTATGTAGTGGAGAGGGCCACAGAATGTTGTTTCTTGGAGCCCCAAGACACTAAACACCCAAAAATTCACAATGGCCACTAGTGCTTTTCCTGTCTAGTTTACAGCCTGCATAATCAGCATCTGTGTATGCTACTAAGTTAAGTGTGTGAGATGCAGGAAACCATAAACCAAGAGAATGACTAGCTGACAAATATCTGAAAATTCTTTTAACTGCAGCTAAGTGTAATTCAGTAGGTCTAGACTGATACCTTGCACACATTCCTACACTGAACTGTATATCAGGTCTAGAGGCTGTCAAGTAAAGTAGTGATCCAATCATACCTCGATAAAGTTTGGCATTTACTTCTTTACCTGTCTCATCTGCATCCAATGAAGTATTGGTGCCCATGGGTGTAGTAATGTGCTTTAAGTTTTCCATGCCAAACCTTTTGAATAGTTCCATTGTGTATTTGGTTTGGTTGATGAAGCACCCATCTTCTAGCTGCTGTACCTGCAATCCAAGAAAATATTTTAGTTCACCAACCAAGCTCATTTCAAATTCAGCAGACATCATGGTAGAAAATTCATCACATAGTTCATGCTTAGTTGATCCAAATACAATGTCATCTACATATACCTGAACTATGATGAGATCTCTGTTTATGCCCTTGGTAAATAAAGTTTGATCAACTTTACCTCTTTTGTAGCCCTTGCTGATCAGAAATTCAGATAATCTTTCATACCATGCTCTTGGAGCCTGCTTTAGACCATACAAGGCTTTGTTTAACCTGAAAACTTGGTTAGGTTGAGGAGAGTATTGAAATCCAGAAGGTTGTTCAACAAAAATTTCTTCTTTAATGACTCCATTTAAAAAGGCACTTTTGACATCCATTTGTTGGAGTTTT
Organism: Amorphophallus konjac; assembly: GCA_022559845.1. Lineage (NCBI taxonomy): Eukaryota > Viridiplantae > Streptophyta > Magnoliopsida > Alismatales > Araceae > Amorphophallus > Amorphophallus konjac. The sequence continues at coordinate 50,250,478 of CM040122.1, forward strand.
ATATTCTTTGAGCAAGCAAAGGCAAGTAACAATCTTATAGCTTCCATCCTAGCAACAGGTGCATAGGATTCATCAAAGTCTACACCGAATTCCTGACAGTAGCCTTTGGCTACTAATCTGGCCTTATTCCTAGAGATGATTCCATCTTCATTCATCTTATTTTTGAACACCCACTTGGTTCCTATGATATTAATACCATCAGGTCTTGGGACAAGCTCCCAGACATTATTCCTTTCAAACTGACCTAATTTCTCACACATAGCATTGGCCCAAGCTTGATCAGCTAAAGCCTCTTCTACTGTTTTGGGTTCAATTTGTGAGACTAAAGCAATTAAGTCATCATTATTCACATTTCTAAAATGAGACCTAGTCCGAAGAGGATCTTCAGGCTGGCCTATGACATTATCTAATGGATGGTCTTTAAGAAATCTAATATTTGTTGAAGACTCACCTGTTTCTCTTGGACCTTCCTGGTTTGGGGAATTTGTTTCTCCACTCGGCTGAGTCTTCTCTTCTTCCTGTTGGTCTTCTAGAAAATCCCCACCATGATTGGAATCCCTGTCAAGATTTTCAACATTAGAGACATCTTTCTTTTTACTAAAAAGGATGTGTGGAAACTCTTCCACTTTCTGATCTGATATGTTAAATACCCTATATGCCCTTGACACTTCAAAGTAACCCAAGAATATTCCAGGTGAACTTTTGGCTTCAAACTTATCTAAATCTTTCTTATCATTGTTATGAATAAAACATTTTACTCCAAAAATTCTGAAATGAAACAAGTTTGGTTTCTTACCTTTTAGAAGCTCATAGGTGTAGATTCCTTTAAAATCCACTTAAGGAAAATATAATGAAAAGCAAACAATAAACAATAGTGGAGATGAAACATGCACGAGGTGCACAAGGGGAGTGTGTGTGATCGCCAGAGACACGAGGGTCTCGAGTGGTAAATAATAAGGGAAAGGATGATCGCGAAAATACCTCAAAGTGCGGTTGATTGTAGGTGCTCCTTTCTCTTCCAATCGGCCGGCCGATGAAGAGAGTTCTTTAATTATTACCCTTGTAAAAAGAGACACAAACACCACAAAAGAATTGAATTAGAACATGGTGTGTAGCATCAAATTCTATATGTAAAGATGAGCATGAAAATTGTGCAAGAACACACCTTGTGGGTGTTGGCCCTTAAACCCCTATGCAAAAGGGTGTGGGAAAAATGAATGAGGAATGCATGCAAGTGAGGGGAAAGAGTGCAATAGATGCACTATGGGGAGATTCCCAACGTAGTTGAGAGATATTAAAAATAATCAAATATGAACATGCATGCATATAATAAACACAAAACAATAGAGAATAGAGGGGGAGAGAAGAAAAATCTGTTGAGCTTGGCTTTGATATTCAATGGGGAGAAAAGCTTCAGTTGGATGAAGAGGTGAACCGTGAAGAAGCCCCTCCTTAGCCAAGAACAGCACCTGCGTAAGAAGAAGAAAACAAAAAAAACAGAAGAAATAAAAACAGAAGAAGAAGAAGAACGGCGGGAGGAGAAAGAGGGAGAAGAGGAATCCGAACCTCATTAACAGAGCCAATGGCTCTATTAAATAGGTTGAGGAAGAGATAAACATGGACAAGAGTCCCAAGAGGGAAATGATAAGAATGGGCAAGAGCCCAAACCCAGCAGGTATCTAACGAAGCAAGGACTCTCTGGGGAAAGGGCTGCGAAGCCAGAAGATGAAACACGCCCTTGGTCAGGGCGTCAATTCAAGAATTGACGACCTGTCATAGGGCGTTAATTTAAAACACGCCCTGGGTCAGGGCGTTTCTTCATGGATTAATTTTAGAAATAAACATTTCTTTTATTTAGAAATTATGAAAGACGCCTCAGGGAGAGGCGTGAATTGAAAAACGCCCGACGTTAGGGTGTGATTCAACATTTTTTAAACATTTATTCTTTTTCAAAAATTACATAATTCCAGGAATTGACGCCCTCACCTCAGGGCGTCCTTTCATCAAGAAATGCCCCAGGTCAGGTCGTGTTTTAAAACACGCCCTTCACCAGGTCACGAATTTATAAAATAGGTAAAATGGGGAGAAATATATAAAATGGGGAGACACGCCCTGGATCAGGCCGCGTTTAAAAAAACGCCCCTCTCCAGGGCGTTAATTTAAAAAAGAGGGAAAGGGGAGAAAATCCATGAAAAATGGAAAAAACACTCAATCAAGCTAATTTGAGGGTCAAATGGGGCATTACAAGGTAATATGAGAAATACTCAAAGTAATGTCAATTTTGGCGTGTCTACAGCTGCCCCGCCTTGGCGTCTGCTTTGCAAGGGAGCGTAGCAAACTGAAAAGTAGATGCCAAGGTGTGATGAGACACGCAATCAACATCACTTGATGAGAATCAAATCAAAAGCTCGAGATGAAGTAAATCTCGGGAAATTCAATGAAATCAACAATGTTTGGATAAAAGGGGAGATGTGCACGCGGTGCACGAAGGAGATAAAATAAAATGATCAACTTCCAGCGCGGTGGAAGTACCCCAGGTCACAAACCTGTAGATTTCACCATTGGGGAGCGGTTACCAGCCAATGTGGATGTGCTGCAGCCAAGGTGGATCAAAGGGAAATGATTAAAAATAAGATGATAAAAATCTAAACAAGGAGCTTTCGAGAAAAGACCCAAAACAGCGATAAAACAAACTGAAGATCCAATTCGACAATGAAAATCTCATATCGAGAAAGATTAAGATCAATTAAACTCTCAACATCAGCTTATCAGAATGATTTTTCAACAATTGTTTCAAATTCTACATGAATGCATGCTGGGTTTAAAAGGAAAAATTAAATCAAATGAAAATATAAGATAATCAAGGATAATATTGTTAAACTGCCCAGACTGGGTCAAGAAACCAATTCTGCGAGCTGATACTAAGCCGAAGCCCGTTTATCCACGCACCAACTCGTAAAAAGGGAACCATCGTCCCCAGTCTTGGACGGCTCAACGGCCTATCCGTGTGACTAAGACTTCTCTGGAATCATCATTGTTTTTGATGAAGGGGAACTCAAATTCCAGATTTACCAAAGCCACAAGGTCCTTGATATGATCTAGTAACATATGTAACATATAGTAGAATGCATACAGGAGATGGTGATATCAATAAGCATGGGAACTGAGAAATGAGCTACAAGCATCGTGGGACTTTGAGTGATGATCCCCTGCCGGCGGGACCAAGAGCCTCTTCCTGCGCTCAAAAATTCATTAGCCAAGATATAACAAGCAATGAATAAATCATAGCATGCATAGCATGAATCAAAGCAACCAATCATAGCATATATCATGAACAGCATAAGTCAAATCATGGCATAGCAAAGCATCATTATTTGTTGTTTGTCATGAGGATGACAATCTAGCTAATCAAGTTTTGGAGTTAAATAATCATGATCTGATAATACCCATCGGCGGAGTAATCAGATGAAACGAGCAGGAGTTGATTAAAAGATTTGGAGATGAATAATCATGAGATATGATAATCAGAATGATATAGGGAGATGATGCCCCTGGGTGGCATGTCATGAGAATATTGGGAAGAATCAATAGATTGATAGCAATAAGTGGAGAGAGGACCCATCCCGTGCTTTTGGTCTCTGCAAAGCTGTTCCTGCAAAACACCATCAGAAAATACAATGCAAATTTTTAGATTTTGGAAATATGCAAATTTTTATGAGTTTTGGAATATGCAAATTTTTATGAGTTTTGGAATATGCAAATTTTTATGAGTTTTGGAAAATATTTTGAATTTTTGTTGGGATTTTGATCGGGAAATATTCAATTTTTTTTGGATTTTGGCTTAGACATTGTTAATGCAGCATCAGAGGGTTATTTTGAACCACTGGCTAGGGGTCCTTGTTCCTTCCCTTTTCGCTAAAACTGCCCAAAGCTGGACGTGCATTGAAAGCGGCATCCTATAACCGACCGTCTTTGATCAACGGTGCCCCTACCAAGGCCATACCTGACAAACATTCGGTCTTGGAGGGAGAAGAGAAGAACAATTGGAGATAAGCTTTGTGCAGGATGGGAGATATCGGGACTTGAATTCCTTCCAAGGTGTTCCCTTCAAAGAGGTAGTCTGTTGTGCCGGGGCTTTGTACCTTTAATTTTTAGACCCTTGACATGCATACGACCAGGGTTTTCCCTGCGGGGACTTTGCCACTCTTGTCATGCCATAATTCACAATTTTGAATTTATCAAAGTTTTGACTTGATTTTCATAATAGCCCTTTTGGCGAGATGTATATCATGAAATTCGTATTTAGTTTGGGTCAAGACTGCCCCTATTTGAGACTCCTCTCGTATTGGGGATTACCAAGGTTAGTCATCTCCTCCGTCAACCTTTTGCCCCTGCACGTGGCCGAGTAAAGAAGAGAAAAGACTTTCAGATATACTCATGGCATGGCCAAGGTAGCAACGGTGTTTAACCAAAGGAGCCGGCTAAGGACGCCGTGAAGTGTGTGAGGTGCCCAGCTGAGGGTTGATCTTAACAAGCGGGGAGAGAATGTTGAATTCCCAGCGCGGGGTTCTTATAACCACAGTTGCTGCATAGCAAGCCTAAAGACTCTTTTTAACAATGATTTAATTTAACAAAAGGCTAAGATAAAGATCTAAAACACCACTCTTAATCTTGTTAGGAAGCACTTCATTTTGAAAATCATGCGTGAAGTAATGAGGTAATGATATCATATAAATGCATACTTACGTCAATATATTACCTTGCAACCTTTGTTAAAGCAGCTGCCGCGAGAGGTTGATCATCGTGGGATAGTCCTCTTAGGCAGATAAAGGATTGGAAGCAAAGGATTGAAAGTGGCTTAACAAGAAGGAGTGGTGCCAAGACCAGACTCAGACGAATAAGGAAAAAAAAGAAAAGAGGCGAGGGCTAGAACTCCCTCACTAAGGCGCGGAGACCCTGATCACATGGAACAGTCTACAGAAGGAGAGGAGAATTAGAAGGAGGAATGAGGACTAAAGCCTCGAAAGCAATGGGAGAAAGGACAGATGCCCAAGGCAGTGGATGTGGAAGAAGTTGGGTCGGACCCAGAATCAGGAGGAATTAGAAGAAGAAATTGATAGATAGAAAGAGGCGGATCCGGAGGGTCCGGAGGCAGAGGAGAATCATGAGAGGAAAAATCCGAAGGCTCCGGAGGGCTGACAAAAGAAGGGACGCGATGCCCTGTGACGAAATAGGGAAAAAGATGATGGAAAAGGAAAGAAAAAATGAAGGATGTGATGTTCAGGAAGATTAGAAAGATGAATCGGAAGAAAGATGGAGGGTCCGGAGGTTCCGGAGGAAGCAAATGCCGAGGGACGCGATGCCCAGGGAGGAGAGAAAAATCCGGAGGTTCCGGAGGAATGAAATCAGGAAGGAGAAAGTGGAAAGGGGCGTCGTGCCCGAGGGAAAAGTCCGGAGGAATGAGATGGAAAGGGGCGTCATGCCCGGAAAGAGAATAGAGAGAATAAAACGGAGAATCCGGAGGTTCCGGAGGAATAAAATGGAAAGGGGCGCGATGCCCGAGGGGAAAGTATGGAAGATCCGGAGGTTCTAGAGGAAGAAGACGGAAAGGGGCGTCATGCCCGAGGGAAAAGTCCGGAGGTTCCGGAGGAAGGAGATGAAAAAGGTGGAAAGGGGCGTCGTGCCCGAGGGGAAAGTCCGGAGGTTCCGGAGGAATGAGATGGAAAGGGGCGTCATGCCCGAGGGAAAAGTCCGGAGGTTCCGGAGGAATAAAATGCCGAGGGACGCGATGCCCTGGGAAGAAGGGAGAGAAATCTAGGAGAGTGAGATGAAAAGGTTGGAAAGGGGCGCGATGCCCAAGTAATGAAGATGAATATGAATAAGGTGGGAAATGCGGAGGATCCGGCGGTGCCGGAAGGCGGGGAAGATACGGGTTTGGAGACCCGGAAGCAGGAGGTGCAAATGCATATGAATGCAATAGAATGGACGTGATGAATGCAGTGAATGCATGAACGCAATGAAATGCAAAGAAGATGAGGAATGTGAAGGGTGAGAGGGTGAGATCCTCCTCTTTCCCCTGGGAGTGGCCCATGAAGAAAACGTGATAGAGATGGATGAATAGAAAGTGGAACAAATAAGGGATGGCCCCTTAGCATTAAGATAACTGCCCCTCCACGGCAGTGAAAGTGTATGAGAAATAGCCCCTGCCGAAGCTTCAATGGTGAATGTCAACTCCCTTGGAAGGCAAGGATCAATGATGTGAGGGAGTTGGAAAGTTGGAACATGAAGCATTGCCATGCCCATTAATTGTGGTGTACAAGAAGTGTTGAACAAAATGGGCATTCGCCCCTTGTATGGAGGAATGGAATCAAGATTTGGAAGATGGAACAAAGGGTGCCCTGCCCGGCCCTTGGATGGCATCAATGCTTGGCATTCTCTGAGCAATGGTGGTGACCTGGCCCCTCCGACCATGTTTGGCACAATAATCCGGATTGGCATCCGGCAAATAAATTCTTGGGTCTTGAACATCACGGCCATGGCCAAATCTGTCTTGCCCGGCTCTTGATCATCTTCGGCACATATACTTGCAGAAACACCCACATTCCGAGTAATAGAAGGAGGTGAAGCGGAGGCGGAAGGCTTTGTGAGTGGTGGAGGTATAATAGAAAGTGTTGGCGTAAGTGGAGGCGGAGGTTCAAATACATCGAGTTTCTCCCTTTGCTTGCAAGCGGTTGGGGTTAGCTCGAGTGCAAAAAGTGGTGGATCCTGCTCAGGATTAACCATAGGTAAGGATGAAGGGTTAAGTGGGGGAATAGGTAAGGTGGGTTGAGGCGGTGATAATGGGATAACGGAAGGTTGAATTGGGGAAGGTTTAATGGTAGGCTCGGTGAAGGCTAAAGGCCCAATATGTAGAGGTTTTATAGTGGAAGGCTCGGGGGAGGCTGATGTCATGAAGGTTGATGGTATAGTGGGTGGAGGTGTAATTGGTAGAGGGTTAATGGGTGAAGGTTTGGTGCGTAGGAAATGCCGAATGGGGCGAGCGGTGTTAGGAGTGGGAGTGGGAATGGTAAGAGACTCAATAGGCGCCGGCGCGGGCGATTGGAATATCGACCCATCGTCGTAACACCAACTAGTCTCATAAACAGGGGTTGAATTAGGAGTGGTTTCCTCCTGAGCAGGGGGTTCATCGAATGAAAGTGGGGGAAGTGGAAAGTTAAGGAAACTCGGAAGGGGTGCCTGCGGAGCTTCATCATCATCGTATACTGCCTCGGATTCTTCGAATGTCGGCTCTTGCTTGCTTGAACCGCCGACGCCATAATCATCCCTCCTGTCTTTCCATTCTCTCTCCATCTTTGTAATTTCGTCCAAAGCGGCATGGAGAGGGTTGACTGGAGTAGGAGGAGCCGTGACCCTCTTTATTTGTTCCTCCATCAAAGTAATCTTATCAAGCAGAGATTGTTGGAGGGGTGTGACTTGAACAACCGAGGGCTGGCAGGGCCTTGAAGAAGGAAGGGCCGCATAAAAAGGCCGTGGAGGGGAGTTGACGGGATGACCCGTAAAAGAACCCGGACGGGCCGGATTGCAAGGAGTAAATGGGCCTCGGGGCCGTGATGGAGGAGGAATAGAAGGAGGCGAGTGTCGGACCACCCGAGGAGGAGTGTGAATAGAAGGAGATGGGTAATGGGCTACCCGATTAGGAACATGAGTGGAAGAGGGAAGTGGGTGATGGGCCACCCGTGGATGGTCGTAAATAGAAGAGGGAGGTGGGTGATGGGCCACCCGATTAGGATTGAAAGGGGAAGATGAAGGAGATGCACCCTCAACAGCGGCCTTAAGGGCTTGGATCTGTTGAGGGGTGAGATGATCTAATGCATGCAAAATTTGGGAGACCTTCTCATCATTGGGACGAGAGGGCTTAATAGGAATAGTGGCTCGAAATTGAGTTGAAGGACCATTGGATTGGACATTGCCCAAGGGTCGGGCCACACCATAAGAGTGAGGACGTGGTCCTTTGAAAGTATGGTGAGAATTTTGACGAACATGTTGAAATTGAGGAGAATAAGATGTGCACGGTTGTGTATCCTCATGAATTGAATTAAACATGTTGTTTTGTTTATCAAAGTAAATCATTATGCAAGCAATTTAATGTGCAAACAATTTACAAAGAAACACACAAGTTGGAATGGTTACCTTGATTTTTATGTTTGAACCTTGGTGAATTAATGAATTTTAGCAAAGTTTGGAATGATTCACACAAGGGAAGAAACCTAGTTTCAAATGTGATTTAACTCCAATGCCAACTAGGAACACTCTCTCACCACGTATAGGCCAACTAATTCGGGACTTCAAAGGGTACAACCTGCCCGGCGTCCGTGAGGGAATCCACGGGTGCGGGGACTTATGGAGGCTTGGAAAAGGGATTTCCGATCCAAAGAGACGGAATGCTCAATAGAGGGTCGTCCCGATTCCAAGAGGGTGTGTGGATCCTAATGAAGAGGAGGGGGATCCCAAACCAATGCAAAGAATGAATGCAACAGGGGAAATCAGGCCAACCACACAATATGATCAATCAATATGAAATATCATGAAAACTCACCCACGGGAAGGGTTCTGGAAACCCACAGTAAAAACACGCCTTAGGGTGAGGCACTATAAGGGGAAAGGACGCCCTTGACCGAGGGCGTCAAATCGAAAGAAACGCCTTGCTGAGGGGCGCTAATCAACAAAGAAACGCCCTGGCGTGAGGTGTTACCAAGTAAAAGATGCCCCGGAGAGGGGCGTGAATTCACAAACAAGCAGGGTAATCACCACAATATAATCAATCAATGAATATGAGCATGGCATGAATCATGATGAAAAATCACGCAAGGAAGGGTTCTGCAAACCCGCAGTAAAAGACGCCCTGAAAGGGGGCGCTATCCAGAAAAGAAACAACAGCGTCACTGTCGTGAATCACTGTGAGGGCCCACACAGGCAAGGTAAAAACACACCCTGGTATGGGGCGCTAAAAATCAAATGGACGCCTCTGGTCGAGGGCGTCAACTCTCAGGGGTACGCACGGCCGAATGAATAAAACGCCTTAGTGTGAGGCGTTACAATATAAAAGGGCGCCCTGGAGAAGGGCGTGAATTCTCAGATAAGCAGGGTATGATAGAAGACGTCCTGTCAGAAGGCGTTAGACATGCATAAAACGCCCTGGGTGAGGGCGTGAAATTAAAAAGCGCCTCTGACAGAGGCGTTAATTCTCAGAAAGACCCCACGGCCAGCAATATCAAACACTCACAGTCACTTGGCAATCAATAAAATGCAGCCGAGTATGACATGCTCATCAAAAATTTTGGATAAGTGGAAATTCTAAAAGAAACCTATCAGATTGACAAACCACTTGGGGAGAGTGCAATGCACAATGGAGGGTGCCCGAGGGGCACAAAGGAGGGGTACCGTGGGTACCAAAGGGAAAGGGCACGCGAGGGTGCCAAAGGGGAAAGGGGTAATAAAAAGGAAGAACACAAAGGGTCCCACCGTGATCGCCAATTTATAGATTCCTTTAAAATCCACTTAAGGAAAATATAATGAAAAGCAAACAATAAACAATAGTGGAGATGAAACATGCACGAGGTGCACAAGGGGAGTGTGTGTGATCGCCAGAGACACGAGGGTCTCGAGTGAAAAATAATAAGGGAAATGATGATCACGAAAATATCTCAAAGTGCGGTTGATTGTAGGTGCTCCTTTCTCTTCCAATCGGCCGGCCGATGAAGAAAGTTCTTTAATTATTACCCTTGCAAAAAGAGACACAAACACCACAAAAGAATTGAATTAGAACATGGTGTGTAGCATCAAATTCTATATGTAAAGATGAGCATGAAAATTGTGCAAGAACACACCTTGTGGGTGTTGGCCCTTAAACCCCTATGCAAAAGGGTGTGGGAAAAATGAATGAGGAATGCATGCAAGTAAGGGGAAAGAGTGCAATAGATGCACTATGGGGAGATTCCCAACGTAGTTGAGAGATATTAAAAATAATCAAATATGAACATGCATGCATATAATAAACACAAAACAATAGAGAATAGAGGGGGAGAGAAGAAAAATCTGTTGAGCTTGGCTTTGATATTCAATGGGGAGAAAAGCTTCAGTTGGATGAAGAGGTGAACCGTGAAGAAGCCCCTCCTTAGCCAAGAACAGCACCTGCGTAAGAAGAAGAAAACAAAAAAAACAGAAGAAATAAAAACAGAAGAAGAAGAAGAACGGCGGGAGGAGAAAGAGGGAGAAGAGGAATCCGAACCTCATTAACAGAGCCAATGGCTCTATTAAATAGGTTGAGGAAGAGATAAACATGGGCAAGAGTGCCAAGAGGGAAATGATAAGAATGGGCAAGAGCCCAAACCCAGCAGGTATCTAACGAAGCAAGGACTCTCTGGGGAAAGGGCTGCGAAGCCAGAAGATGAAACACGCCCTTGGTCAGGGCGTCAATTCAAGAATTGACGACCTGTCATAGGGCGTTAATTTAAAACACGCCCTGGGTCAGGGCGGTTCTTCCTGGATTAATTTTAGAAATAAACATTTCTTTTATTTAGAAATTATGAAAGACGCCTCAGGGAGAGGCGTGAATTGAAAAACGCCCCATGTTAGGACGTGATTCAACATTTTTCAAACATTTATTCTTTTTCAAAAATTGCATAATTCCAGGAATTGACGCCCTCACCTCAGGGCGTCCTTTCATCAAGAAACGCCCCAGGTCAGGTCGTGTTTTAAAACACGCCCTTCACCAGGTCACGAATTTATAAAATAGGTAAAATGAGGAGAAATAGATAAAATGGGGAGACATGCCCTGGATCAGGCCGCGTTTAAAAAAATGCCCCTCTCCAGGGCGTTAATTTAAAAAAGAGGGAAAGGGGAGAAAATCCATGAAAAATGGAAAAAACACTCAAATAAGCTAATTTGAGGGTCAAATGGGGCATTACAAGGCAATATGAGAAATACTCAAAGTAATGTCAATTTTGGCGTGTCTACAATAGGGTGTTTTCTTGTGTATGGGTCTTACCATGGCCCTGTTGATTATGTGGGTTGCTGAATTGGCCGCTTCTGCCCAAAACCTTCTAGGTAATTTACTTTCAATCAACATGGTTCGGGCCATCTCCACCACTGTTCTATTTCTTCTCTCCACAATCCCATTTTGTTCAGGTGTCCTGAGAGAAGAAAACCTGTGAGTTAGTCCTTCTTTGTCACAAAGATCAGTAAACATGTAGTTTTAAAACTCACCTCCATGGTCAGATTGAATAGAACAGACCTTGTACTTCCCTTCTTGTTTGATCTTATTGAAAAACAGATTAAACTTTTGAATTGCATCACTCTTATTTGCTAAGAAAAATATCTATGAATATCTAGAGAAGTCATCTATGATGACATAGCCAAACCTGTTTCCATTAAGACTCTGAATTCTAGTGGGACCGAAAAGGTCCATATGAAGAAGTTCCATTGGTCTAGAAGACAATGGCTCAGATCTTAATTTAAAGGAATTTCTGGTTTGTTTGCCTAGAGCACAGGCATCACATGCTTTTGATATTGAGTTGAATTTAATTCTAGACATGCCTCTAACTAAATCATGCTTGACCAATTTATTTAAAGTTGAAAAGCTAGCATGACCTAGACGTCTATGCCATTCAAAGGCATCATTTTCAGAATTGGCAGATAAGCAAATAGTAGATTCAGATTTCTCATCTAAGTCTACAATGTAGACATTATTAATCCTGTTGGCTACAAATTTAACCATGTCAGAATTTGTTTCAAGGATTTTGCATGAACTATCATCAAATACAACCCTGTGACCCCTGTCACATAATTGACTAATGCTAATCAGGTTGTGTTGAAGCCCTTCCACAAGTAAGACTTTTTCAATGGAGTTTATGGAAGACTTACCTACTGTACCAACTCCAATTATTTTACCTTTATTCTTTCCTCCAAGCTTGACCAGATGGGCTTCATCTCTATCTTGCTGAACTTGGATCGGTCTCCTGTCATATGCCTGGAGCAGCCACTGTCGAGGTACCACTTGTTGTCTTCAGCTGCCAGGCCGACCTACACAAATATATCAAGCAGAGTGATTTGGAACCCAAGATGAGTTGGGTCCAAGGACATTGTTCAAATCTCTGATCAAGTGTTTAGGTATCCAGATTTGTTTCAGCATGGTTTTCTCTGGCACCTTCCTTTCTGGTTTATTAAAGTTGAATCCAGCTGAACTGGAGAAATGAGTTCTATTCCATTCATTAGTCTTCCTATTCCTAGGAAATTTCCTGTAGGCTTGTTGATTAGCATATCTTTGATCATGAAAGTTATTTCTCCAGTAGGTCCTGTTTGGACCCATCTGATTGTTGTAATTCCAGCTTTTATTCTGATTTACTTTCTTGGTCCATCTACCATTTGTGTTCTGGTGAGTGGGCTTAGTGCTATTCTTCATAAAATTCATTCCCATCTTAAATGGTTGTCCAGTTCTGGTTTTTGTGTTTTCTTTAGGACTTTGAATTTCCTTAGAGCTGTTTGAGCTGGATGGTGTGTCCAGCTTTTCTTTTCCCTTCTCTGGGCAGAAGGTGATGGTCTTGAATTGCAAGGGTCTCTTGTTGGTTGGGTCATAGCCTAAACCTTCCTTATTGAAATTGACCCTAGTCCCTAGTATAGCATCTAAGCTAGTCTTTCCTTGGACAAACTTTTCTAAGACTTTCTGTTTATCTTCCAGCTCCTTTTGAAGAGACTCAGAATTCTTTAGGAGTTCAGCATTTACTTTCTTCACAGCTTCATATTTCTCTGAATTCACTCTAATTTCATTCATGCCTTCTTCAATTTTAGTTTTGAATTCATTGAGCTGTTTTTGACTTTCTTGAGTTTCTTCCTTGAGCTTATCATTTTCTTTCCTTAGTGAGGTCATTTCTTCTAGTTGTTCTTTTAGCTTTTCATTTTCCTCACAGACTAGAGTTTGTTCTTCAACATTTGTGTTAAATTTTCTTTTCAGAACTCTGTGCTCTTTGCTAAGAGAATTAAATTTATCTAGCAAGTCACCATAAGCATCCTCCCAGTCATCAATTGAGAAATTTTCAAAAACGTTTATTACCTCCTCTTCACTGTTTGCCATAAGGCAAATTCCATCTTCATATTCTTCTGAGGAAGCATCTTCGGGGTCTTCTTCTTCCTCGCTCCATGTGCAGACCATCGCCTGTGGCTTCTTCTTCTTTTGCACCTTTATGTTTTTCTTCTGAAGATAGGGACCCTTCTTATGGAGGTCTGGGCATTCGTCTTTCATATGTCCCTGTTTGTTACAATTAAAGCAAGTCAGTCTCTTAGGATTTCTGTCCCTGTAACTAGTAAATTCAGCACTCTTGTTAAAAGAGTGTGGCTTCTTCTTCATAAAGGTCTTTCCCTTTTTCTTCAAAAATTTTCTGAACTATCTAGTGAGCATAGCCTGCTCCTCCTGGTCGAGATTTGACAAACCTTCAAGCTCAGACTCAGACTCGGGGCTACTGCTGCTGCTCCCACTGTTGCTACCCTTGTTGCGGGAAGCTCTTAGAGCTACATTTTTACCCTTCCTCTCACTTCCTTCTCCACCTCCTTGGAAATTCATCTCATAGGTCATAAGGGATCCTATGAGTTCATTCACAGTCAAGACAGTCAAATCTTTTGACTCCTCAATCACAATGGCCTTAGTGTGCCATGCCGGGGATAAAGATCTAAGGATTTTCCTGACTATATCTGCCTCAGCAAGATCCTTCCCTAGCCCTTTAAGAGTATTTGTGATTAAAGATAACCTGGCATACATATCAGTTATATTCTCGTCTGCATTCATCTTAAACATTTCATACTTAGAAGTGTAGAGATTTACCTTCGAGGCTTTCACTTGAGCTGCACCTTCATAGATCAATTGCAGCTCATCCCACATTCGCTTGGCAGTCTTGTAGGCAGAGATACGGGCATACTCCTCTGGATGAACAGCACACTGGATGATATTCAGCGCCGTCCAGTTGAGTGAGGAGAACTTGACATGGTCATCTATCCAAGCGTCCTCGTTTGGTGGTAGATCATATGGCCCCACCGTGATTACTCTCCACAGTTTATGGCTTTGAGCCCTGATGAACACTTCCATCCTGTTCTTCCAAAACAGATAGTTAGTACCATCAAAATAAGGAGGGCGACAAATGGATTGACCTTCGGCCATGAAGGTTCTAGGACCACCAGCATTTCCTTGACCGTTCGTCCACATGGCACAAACCTGCTCTGATACCAATTGTTAACGCAGCAAGAGTGATATAGAAGGGGGGGGGGATGAATAGATCACTCCCAATTTGTAGAAACTTAGGCGGAAAATAACTTTTACTGCTAACGCACCTCCTTAACCCGTACACAGAGAAATGTAAATGAGAATGAAGAACTGATCACATGGAAGCAAAGAGACAAGCAGATGAAGAGCGCAGATAACAATAGCAAACCACAGAGGAGGCACTCGGTTTTTAGGTGGTTCGATTGCAGTCCGCAATCTACATCCACCCCTCACTCCAACTAGAGTGATGATTCCACTAGACGATGCTAGATCAATGCAGACTCAGTCTGCGAACAACATGCTGCCACACAGCTTGAACACCCAAGGGAAACAAATCCCTCAACCAAGCTCTGCTACCCACAGAACTTGAAACCTGTTCTAGCTCCCAGCTAGAACACAACCGGAGAGTCCTCTCCCTTCCTCCACACACCGAAGGGAAACTGTTAATGACAACCAGTCACTAACACCACCAGAGATCACCGATCTCTCTTCCTCTGCAACTCAGAGGGAAACTGGAGTAATACTCCCTTCCTCCACACACCGGAGGGAAACCAATTCAAATTAGAAGGATGAACAAAATGAAACGAAAACAAAGTAGAAACAAAAACCAATGAAGAAGAAATCAGTTCTGAAACCCAATACAAATGTAGCTTCAAATGAAGCAATTCATCAATCCACAACCACTGCTCTCTCTCTCGAACAAACACCTCTCGGATCTGGAACTCTCTGCTCTTTTTCTTTTCTGGATCGTGCAGACTCTCACCAATGGCTTCTACTTTTTCTTTTCACGATCTACCTTCTACTGAAGGATGAAGCTCTATATTTATAGCAGATATTGGCGTGTGGCTGCCAGGTTCCCGCCCATGCACTTTTTGCCAGATCATTTGAATTTCGACCACATGGCAGCATCCTGACTAGGATGCCATCCACGTGTCATGTGCCTGTTGTCTTGGATCACGTGCCAGGTGCCAACCTCGGTTCACGTGCCCAATCATCAGCCTGAATCGCCTGCAGACAGATAGAAGTAATGTATATACTTAGTCAGTTCAGGCTATTAACTAGAATGTATATACTTCAGAAACACAACTTAGTAAGTGTGTACAGCGTGAGAGAGTGTACAGACTTACTGAATAAAACACATGTGAAGGCAGTATATAGACATATGAACAGTGCGCATGAATGGCAGTGTATAGACATGTGAACAATGCAAACGAATGTGAACAATGCAAACGAATGTGAACAATGCAAACGAATGGCAGTGTATAGACTTATGAACAATGCATATGATGGCAGTGTATAGACTTATGATCAATGCATACGAGCCTTACCATTGTGTAATCTTAACAAAGCTTCAGCCACTGTATAGACTTCACGAAGTCTAAACAGTGTACAGACTTGGAACCTGTGTGAGACTCTTAATAAGACTGTGAGCAGTGTGTAGACTTGATGCTCAACGGAGATGTATAGACTTCGACAAGCTTTAGCCAATGTATAGACTATGCCAGAGTGAGACGATGCATTAGACACTCGGCTGTACAGACTTGGAAAGTTCTGTATGAGACGATCGGATGTTGAACCGATGTTCAGACTCTGGATGCAAAGGTAGTCTGTATAGACTTGAATCGCTTGAAGCGATGTACAGACTATGGATGAAGCTCAAGCACTGTACAGACTTGTGAAGACTTCAGCATTGTACAGACTTGGTGAAGCTCAAGTGAATGTATAGACTTGATGAACCACTGTGGATGTGTGGACTTGAGCGAATGAAGCCGATGTACAGACTTGCCTAAGACGCAGCATGAGACGCTGGCTGAGACGGACGCTGTATAGACTTTGAAGAGTAGTTCAATGTATAGACTTGAACAAATGAGGCCGATGTACAGACTTGCCTAAGACGCAGCATGAGACGCTAGCTGAGACGGACGCTGTATAGACTTTGAAGACTTTGAACGTATGAGCAGAATGCAATGTACACACTTAGTGATGTACAGACTTGGCCAGGAAAGCGTAGGGAAATGTTGAGTGTATGGACTTGGCCAAGCGTAGGAACAGATGAGGAGTGTACAGACTTGGCGTTGTATAGACTTGGCTTTGAACGCTTGGGCTGAAGGCAATGTGCAGACTAAGCGATGTATAGACTTCGCCCAAGGAACTGAATGTATAGACGTCGCCCAAGGAACTGAATGTATAGACTTTGCCACAGTCTAATGTACAGACTTTGCAAAAGTGAACGAGCCAACGTATGGACTTCAAAAGAAGCAGTCCGATGTACAGACTTCAAGAATTCTAGACAATGGACGCTGTACAGACTTGGACTCAAGGAGTGTATATACTTAGCATGAAGACTGCCAGTCGATGTATAGACTTGGCTGAAGCTATCTCTTAACCAATGTTCAGACATTGTGCAATGTAAGAACTTTATTGTGTGCAAGCCTGCTAACATGCAATGTGTAGACTTGAGTGATTGAAGCAGGCATTGTACAAACTATGCAAGCATGACACTGGGCGCTGTATAGACTTACACTATCGGATGTGTAGACTTCATGAGAGTGCAGTAACCAGTGTACAGACATTAAGCTTGACACTCCAATGTATAGAGTTGAAGCTTGGAAGGATGTATAGGGTTGAGCTGAACTAACTTTGGTAATGTGCAGACTTAGTTGGTCGGGCAGTGTACAGACTTAGAATTTTAATACCAGTGTGTAGACTTCAGTTAGAATGTGCCCGATGTACAGACTTGAAGAAGTTATGCCAATGTACAGACTCAATAGACCAAGCTGGTGTATAGACTTTGGTACCCAAGCTGTCAATGCTCTGATGCGTCGACCCACCCTTGCTGATGAGTCGACTCACTACTGTTCATATTAACCAGACAGTGTGGATAAATGAAATAATGAAATAGCATATGAACTGAACTCACTTAGGTGATGAACCAGCATATATCTAGAGATAGAAGATTGATTTATAGTGTGAGACATCATCAAAACCATAGGGATGCAACAAGTTTATGTCGGGACCAAAATCCGCCGCGCCATAAAGGTCACGGCGTCATTTACATCACCCATACGAGGGAACAGCCTTGATTAATCGCTAGGATTCAGGGCCTCATGGCCAGGAAATTAATTGCATGAGAGGCCTGTTACGAGATATTGAAATCCTCGCGTGAGGGCGAGAAGGAAACCATTCGCGGTCATGTCGGTCGTGCACTGACCATTTAATGTTCGGACGAATGTCCGGGTCGAGAAAAGCACGATCGTCGCGGGAAAACCGGAGCATATGTATGCCAAGATATTGCAAAATTATTGTTCAGAGGAACGAAAGACATTCGGCTAAGCCTCGGTTGGAGCGGTCGAAAACCAGTAAATCTGATGGCCCGGTGCAAGAGCAAGCTGCGACCATACTGCGGTGGGCCCCCCCGCGGTCGAAGTTTGGCTCGCATGAGCGTCATTAATATTTCCGGTGCAAAGGGGCAACGGGGGAATATCCCTTGAATCAACTGGAAAGCCCTATATCTTGGGAAGCGAACGTTCGAAACATATCAGTCATTCGGGAGATCGTTTAATATTCGGACGGGTGTCCGGTTTGAGAATATCGTAATCGTCGCGGGAGGACCTGGAACATATGTTTGACGGGGTACGGCAAGCTGATTATTCCGAGACACTGAGAATATTCGGTTAAATCTCGGTTAGTGTAGCCGGAAACTAGTGAATTTATTGGCCCGGTGCGAGATCGAGTCAGGACCATACCGGGGGCGCCTCCCGTGGTCCGAATGAGGCTTGCACGGGCATCATTAATATTTCCGGTGCCGGAGGGCAACGGGGTAGGGTCCCGGGACTAGACTCCAAAATCGAAAACGTGTTCAAAGGGGATGAGCTATAGGCCGGGGATATGGGTCAGACGGTGACCATGATCGGGACGGGCCCGAGGTCTAAGCGTGGCCCACGGAGGCCTTATCGATATTCCCATGCAAAGAGTCTAGGGATGACGGGAGCCATCTCGTTCTATCCCGATTTTGTCGGTCACTCACGAACCTTTTCATGTTCGGACAAAGGTCCGTATTGGAGGTACGACGTAGACAGAAGCAACCCCGTACAAATGTATGCCGGGTTTACGGCAATTTCAATGAAAGGACGGGAACGAATCCCAGTAGAATGAATCCGATTTGATGAGCTATCGACCCAGAGCAATGCCGGGCCACGACCGCGTCGGGGTGGGAGCCGTCGGCCATGTTGGTCGCTCACGGGTCTTTTCATGTTCGGACACGGGTCCGTAGTAGAAACGCGGCGAGAATCGAGGTGAACCCGTTCAAATGTCTGCCGAACACGCGGCAATTCTAGTGGCGGCTCGGAAGGGATCCGGCCTGAGAAACGAGTCCGGTTTAGTCTGAATGTCGGCCCGGGGCGAGGTCGGGTCATGGCCATTTCGGGATAATTCTCAAGACTCAGGCCTAACCCGCAAGGGCGGCATCATTGTTCCTTCAGCACCGGGTCACGGGAGAGACGGGGCTGCGATATAGATTTCACCATCTTCTTTATCTGGGATTTTTAGTCATAAGATTTGGTGCTGTTTATTCCCCTTTATATATTTGTTCAGGATGATTTTTGTTTTATTTTGTTTTATTTTTATTATTATGTTCTTCTTTTCTACTATTATTATTACTTTTTCACATTTTTTTGTTTATTTCTTATGTATATTCAGATTTATTTATTTATCATAATTTTTATTAATTTCTTATTATCATTATCATTATTATTATCATTATATACATTTTTGGAGAGAGAGTGGGCCGCTAGAGGGCTAAAAGGGGTGTACCGCTGAAAGGCTAGGAGTGTGTGCCGCTGAAGGGCTAAAAGGGTGTACTGCTGAAGGGCTGAGGAGTGTGCCACTGAAGGGCCAAAAGGGTGTACCGCTGAAGGGCTAAAAGGGTGTACCGCTGAAGGGCTAGGAGTGTGCCGCTGAAGGGCTAAAAGGGTGTGCCGCTGAAGGGCTAGGTTGGAAAATACCGATGAGGGCCCACTATCCCTCTAGTTCTTTTAAGGCTTTTCTTTTCTTCTTTTCTGATTTTTATTAAGTTTGCATGGGTTTCTCATTTTCTTCTCTTGATCAATTTCCATTCTTTCTCCCATGAGGATGAATGTTCAAGTTGTTTAGTTCTCATTCGATTTGGCTCTCTTTATGTTGATTACGGTTCCCTTGCCTTGGTGAACGCATTTTATCGTTGTTCTTTTTATTTGTTTGTTGCTTTCTTTTAGTCCTTTTTAAGGTGTGGTTATTCCATTTGTTTGTTGCTTCACTTTGTCTTTTAATATGTTATCATTTCTAACAAAAATTCGGCAGCATCTCCCCTTGACCCGAGCGTAAGGGAGATACAGGGAACGCGCCCACATGGAGTGGCGGAACCCGACAACTGGAGGTGGGCGCCCGAGAGCGGCCAGACCTTTATAAATCTCGGAAAACTCGAAGGGAACGGCGAGTGGAAGACTACTCTAGGACTGGCTGAGGGGGGGATGCACCGGGCAAGAAGGAAGGGCAAGTGTGCCGGGCAAGGGAGGCACGAGAGGGCGTGCCGGCGAAGGGCCTGGCCGAGGCATGCCGGGGAAGAATTGGTTGGGGTGTGCCGCCGGAGGCACAGTTGGGGTGTGCCGTTGAAGGCACAATTAGGGTGTGTCGTTGGAGGCACAATCAGGGTGTGCCGCTGGAGGCACACTTGGGTGTGCCGCTGAAGGCACAATTAGAGCGTGCCGTTGGAGGCTCCATCAGGGTGTGCCGCTGGAGGCACAGATGGGCGTGCCGTTGGAGGTGCAGGAGGGGCATGAATGGAGATCTGTGGCCCCGTAGGGAGGGTAAAACACCGAAAGGGGGGAAGGCACGATCAAACGCACGCAAAATACCCAAACGGACGGAGACGGTGAGAAACCCAAAGAAGAGGGATTTCCATTCATAAAAAAAAAGAAGAAGGCGGCCATAGCCAGCCATGTATACATCAAAAACACCGGGGTGGAAGATACAACGACGAGGAGGGAAAAGAAAAGCACGAAGAAGAAAAAATGGGGGAGGTTAAGGTCGAGCAGGGGCGACGGCTCCCTGGTCTTCCCCACTCACCCTTCTACATCTCTCTTTCTCTCTTTTTCCCTTACTCTCTCTCTCACTCGTCGGTGGTCGCCGGAGGGCCTCCCTCTTCTTCTCTTCTTCTTCTTCTCTTTCCCTTCCCGCGGACGACGGTGGACGGAGCAGCAGGGGGGGGAGCCAGAGCCTCCCCTCCTCCTCTTCTCTTCTCTCTTCACACGGACGTCAGCGGTGGGTGGAACGGCGAACTTCCCCCCCTTCTCTTCTTCTCTTCCCTCTTCTTCTCTTCTCCTTCTTCTTCTCTTCTTCTCTTTCTCTTCTTCTCTTCTGCGTCTCTGCCCCTCCCCTCCTTTTGTTCGCAACGAAGAGGGGTTTTATACCCCGGGCGGCGGGAGCATCCGAAGGCGGGAAGCGTCCGGTGGGCATTTAATGGGAGTTGACTCCCTCGTCCTGGGTGGTAGGAGGAGTAGGCAGCGTGGCCCTCTCCCCGGGCGACACCTCAGCAAGTCCACTGCGCGCCAAGAATCCATAGGGCATGGCTGTTAGATTTGGTTCGCCGGAGCATGCCGTTGAGGAGCCAACGAGCTGCGCCATTGGAAGGTTGCAAGGGCGTGCCGCCAAAATGGCCGGCAAGTGTGCCGCTGGAGGGGCCAAAGGCCGTGCCGTTGGAGGGGCAAATGGCCATGCCGCTGGGGCTTGCCATGGTGTGCCGCCGAAGGGCTTCACAGGAGTGTGCAGCAGGAGCACCCTGGCGGGTGTGCCGCTGGGGCTCCCTGGGGGTGTGCCGCTGAAGCGAGCCTGGCGTGCCGCTGAATGGGCAGCAGGGCGTGCCATTGAAGGCGGCAGGGGCGTGCCGTTGAAGGTCGGCGGTGTGTGCCACTGAAGAGCTCGCAGGCTGTGCCGCTGAAGGGCAAAGGGGGTGCCGGTGAAGGCGGCAGGGGCGTGCCGCTGATGGGCTGAATGGGCAGTTTTGAGCCCGTTGTGAGCACGAGTTATGGCCCATTTAATTTTCTTCGAGGCCCATGGATTGTGGAGCTCTTGGTGGTTGATTTCTCTTCAATGTCGTGACTCTGTAGACACCCAATTTTGGTCGATAAATTGAGCATTTTCTTTGTTCTCCCAGTTAATGCCCCAAATTGATCCTTAGTTGGTTGATTTTCTGGGATGTCTCTCTATTCTTGGCCCAACATTTCAATTCCATACCTTGGATCTCGTCTCGAGTTTGGCATTCCCGCGCTATCCGTTCTCATCGCTTTCTTATAGCGCGTTGTGGATCTAATTGGAGTTATCATTTGAACAGTTGTTATTTTCTTGACATCCGATCATTATAGCATCCACTTTGGATGTTATTCTCACCTAACATTTGATTAAATGGCTGCCCAAAGGATATTTCTCCTTTTTTAAATCATTTAATGGCCTTTAATTATCTCGCTATATCGTCATAGCGCGTTCTTCATGAACGCGCTATGGTCATATAGCGCGTTGTCAAGCAGAGCCCTTTCCAAACCGGACTCCCTTCTTTCGACTCAGAGTCCTTATTTGGTAAGTTTCTGGTCGTGTTTCTTATCCAAGAAGGTTTCTAAACCTAGTAGGAGCCTTTTCCCCTCATTAATCGGCAGGATTACCTCAATTTGAGCCGCCAAAATCATCGGATTGAATTGAACTCCGACCTAGGGTTGCTTCTTGATCTTTCTCCTATAAATTGCACCCTTTGGCCGTCGTTTCGGGGGGATGCCACTCGAGATATTAATGAGGAGGAGGAAGTTCTTCGTGCCAAGTCAATAAATCCTCGCTCCTCGCACATCCAAGGGAGTATTTAGGGGCTCTTTTCGTGTTATTCCTCTTTCTACTTTTCTTTCCCCAATTTACGAATTTTAATCTTTGCATAGCATTGCATATTGATTTCAAAACACTCCTTTTACGAAATACATGCATACACACACACCACACCTATCTTTTGCCCTTCCATAGGGGTTTAAAAACCACCAAACCCCCAGGTAATCGAGCCCCCCGTTTGCATGCTTTTGATTAAGAATAGGGGTAGATTCTACTAAAATCTCGATCTAATGGGCCTTTTGTTTGTTGTTTATGATTGTTTGCATGCACTAGAAGACTAATACGTGGAGCCCATGCACCTTGGCCGGCCTTGGAGCAAGGAAGGAACGAATCCAAATAAGCCCGCTTCCTGTCTGATATCGCGCTATATGTTCCTAGCGCGACTTGAAGAACGTGCTAGGACGATATAGCGCGTTCATCTCTGGGCCTACGGCTGGCCCTCATGAATTTCTGAGGTATGTAACATGCCCCCATCTTAATATTTTTATTATTTGGCATGTTTCTGGCCTCAGTGGCGATCACGGATCTTATTAATGCATGTTTCACCCCTCTTTTATCATCGACTTTAACGCTTTTATCTTGCTAAATTATCTTGCTAAATACAAATTCATCAATTTTGGGGGGTGTTCTAAACCCATGATCTACAAATTGGCGATCACGGTGGGACTCTTTGTGCTACCACGTTCGTGCTTCTAGTTGCCTGCTTGTCAATACATCAGTGTGTGTGTTTATTTGATTTTTGGGCTTTTCCCCACTATCGTTGATCGCGCTATGTGTCCATAGCACTTCCTATAGATCGCGCTGGGGACATATAGCGCGTTCATCACCTGAGGGTATTCTCAGGTACACCTTCTGTTGGGGTTCATCTCTGGTGGCATCTTGTATATTTCTTGCTGTGTACTTACATATTTTTGTTTTATTTGTCAGTTCTTGTTTAGATGTTCTTGCATAGCATGGCATTCATCTTTGCATTTGGTTTGAGAGACCTCCTCTCTCTACACTAGGATCCCGCACACCTTTCTTGGAATTAGAACAACCCTCCATTGAGCATTCCGTCTCTTTGGACCAGAAATTCCTTTTCCAAGACCTCCGTAAGTCCTCGCACCCGTGGATTCCCTCACGGACGCCGGGCAGGTTGTACCTTTGAAGTCCCGGGTTTAATTGGCCTATGCATGGTGAGAGAGTGTTCCTAGTTGGCATCGGAGAAATACCACATTTGAAACTAGGATCATCCCTTGAGTGATCACACCAATTTGCATAAAATCATTAATTCACCAAGGTTCAAACAAACAAAAAATCAACGGTAACCATTCCAACTTGTGTGCTTCTTTGCAAATTATTTTTGCTTGAACTTTGATTGCATAATGGCTTACCTTGATAGATAAAATAACATGTTTAATCTTATTAAGGATGCACAACCTAGCACATCTTATATTCCTCAATCTCAACATGCTCGTCGTAATTCTCACCATATTTTCAAGGGACCACATCCTTATTCTTATGGTGTTGCCCGGCCCATGGGCAATGACCAATCCCATGGCCCCTCGATTCAATCGCGAGCCACTACTCCTATGGGACCGTCTCCTCCCGACGATGAGAAGGTCTCCCAGATCTTGCATGCATTAGATCATCTCACCCCTCAACAAATCCAAGCCCTTAAGGCCGTTGTTGAGGGTTCATCTCATTCCTCTCATCCTCCTTCCAATCCTATGCGGGTGGCCCATCACCCACTTCCCTCTTCTATTCACATTCCTACTCGGGTAGCCCATCACCCATCTCCTCCTATTCACACTTCTCCTCGGGTGGTCCAATGCCCGCCTCCTTCTATTCCTCCTCCACCACAGCCCCAAAGCCCATTTATTCCTTGCAACCCGGCCCATCCGGGTCCTTCTTTGGGTCGGCCCATGAATCCCCTTCCACGGCCTTTTTATGCGGCCCCTCCTTCAAGGCCCTGCCGACCCTCTATTGCTCAAATCTCACCCCTCCAACGAACTCTTCTCGGCAAAGTCACTTTGTTGGAGGAACAATTAAAAAGGGTTACAAGCCCACGGCCTGCTCCTTCAACTCCAGTCAATTCTCTCCACGCCGCTCTGAATGACATTACAAAGATAGAGAAAGATTGGAAGGATAGGAGAGATGACTACGGCATCGACAGTGCAAATAAGCAAGAGCCGGCGGGTTTCAACGTTCAAGTGGACGCCATCCATCCTCCACCCATTCACCCAGTTCACATATATGGCCCTCCACCTCCACGTACACAATACCATTACATTCCACCACCCACATACATGCCTCCACTATGGTGTCCACTTAAACCAGCTGATGAAGAACCGGAGATTGAAGAATTTGAGACGGCATACGATGAAGCTCCTCAAGAAGCACCCCTTCCGAGTTTCCTTCGCTTCCCTCTCCCTCCACTACCACTTGATGAACCCCTTGCTCAGGACGAAGCCACAGTCCCCGATCCAACCCCCATTTATGAGACCTCTTGGTGTTACGATGATGGGACGACATTCCAATCACCCACACCGCCGCACCATGAGTCACATTCTATCCCTAACACCGCTCGCCCCATTCGGCATTTTCAACGCACTAAACCTTCACCTCCCATAACCACACTAGTAGCCTCCATTCCACCGGTCTCCGCCGAGCCTTCTATTACTCCCCCCCTTTGTCCGCCACCTCAGCCGTCCACTATGCCTATAACCCCTATTCCACTACTTAACCCTTCACCCTTACCCGTGGCTAGTCCTGAGCAAGATCCACCCGTTTTTGCACTCGAGCCAATCCCGACTACCTCCAAGCAAAAGGGGAAGCTCGACGTGTTTGAATCTCCGCTTCCACTCACCCTTTCTCCAACACTTTCCACTATATCTCCACCATCCGTGGAACCTTCCGCCTCCACTTCACACCTCTCTACCACTCAGAATGGGGGGCTTTCATCAAGTACTTGTGCCGAAGATGATCAAGAGCCGGGCAAGAAGGATTTGACCATGACCGCGCTATTCTAGATGCAAGAGTTTGTATGCCGGATGCCAATCCGGGTTGTAGTGCTGAGCATGGTCGAAGAGGCCAAGTCCACGCCACTGTTCGCTAAAAGACAATGTCAAGCTGTGATGCCATGTAAGTTTGCACCCAAGGGCCGGGCGGGGCACCCCTTGTTCCAACTTTCGAATCTTGAACCCTTTCTTCCATACAAGGGGCGAATGCCCATTCTATTCAATATTCTTTATATGATGTCACAATCCATGGGCAACACAATGCTTCATATCCCAACTTTCCAACTCCCTCGCACTATTGCTTTCCACTCTACAAGGGAGTTGTCATTTACCATTGAAGCTTCATCATGGGCTTGTACTTTGTCTATTGGGCCAATTGGCTATACACTTTCACTACCATGGAGGGGCGGTTATTTTGGTGCTAAGGGGACTTCCACTATTCTATCCACCTTCCATTCAATGCCATCCACATTCTCTTCATGGGCCACTCCAGGGGTAAGGAGGAGGATCTCATCCTCTCGCCCTTCATGTTCTTCATATTCTTTGCATCTCATGCATTCTGTTGCATCCATGCATTCATCGCATCTATTACATTACATTCGCATACATTTGCACTTCTTCTTTCCCAGGTTTTCGGACCCGTATCTTCCCCGCCTTCCGGAACCTCCGGATATTCCGCATTTACCATTTTATTCATCTTCATCCTCTTCCAATCCACTCTCCCTTGGGCATCGCGTCCCCTTTCCTGCTATTTCCTTGAAACCTCCAGGTGTTTTATCCATCCTCTTAGGGCACGACGCCCCTTCTAATTCCACCCCTCCGGAACCTCCGGATTCTCCATCTTATTCTTTCTATCTTCTTTCGGGGCATCCCGACCCTTCTAATTCCATTCCTCCGGAACCTCCGGATTCTCCATCTTATTCTTTCTATCTTCTTTCGGGGCATCCCGACCCTTCTAATTCCACCCCTCCGGAACCTCCGGATTCTCCATCTTATTCTTTCTATCTTCTTTCGGGGCATCCCGACTCTTCTAATTCCATTCCTCCGAAACCTCCGGACCCTCCATCTTTCATCCGTCTCATCTTCTTGCTCCTCCAGGATATCACATCCTTTGTCCTCCTCTTCCTTTTTCATCATCTTTTTGCATATTTCTTCCTACGGCATCGCGTCCCTCGAGATTCTTCTCCTCCGGATCCTCCGGATTCCTCCTATCAGGATTCTCCTCCACAACCTCCGACCCTCCGGATCCGCCTCTTTCCATCTACCAATTTCTTCTTATAATTCCTCCTGATCATGGGTCCGACCCAACTCCTTCCACATCCACTGCTTTGGGCATCTGTCCTTTCTCCCACTGCTTCCAAGGCTTTAGTCCTCACTCCTCCTGCTAATTCTCCTCTTCTTCTGTAGACTGTTCCATGTGATCAGGGTCTCTGCACCTTAGTAAGGGAGTTCTAGCCCTCGCCTCTCTTCCTTTTCTCCTTATTCGTCTGAGTCTGGTCTGAGCACCACTCCTTCTTGTTAAGCCACTTTAAACCCTTTGCTTCCAATCCTTTCTTCTACCAAAGAGGACAAATCCCACAATGATCAACATCGCATCTGGCAGCTGTTTCAATAAAAGTTGCAAGGTAACATATTGGCGTAAGTACGCATTTTAATGATATCATTATCTCATTACTTCACGCGTGATCTTCAAAATGAAGTGCTTCTTAACAAGATTAAGAGTGGTGTTTTAGACCTTTATCTTAGGCCTTTGTTTAATTGAATCATCATCAAAAGAGTCTTTAGGCTTGCTTTTGCAACACCTTTGATTAATAATAACCCTGTGCTAGAAGTTCGGTATTCTCTCCCCGCTTGTTAAGAGCAACCCTTAGCTGGGCATTCCACACACTTCACGGCGTCCTTTAGCCGGCTCCTTTGGTTAAACACCGTTGCTACTTTGGCCATGCCATGAGTATATCTGAAAGTCTTTTCTCTTCTTTACTCGGCCGAATGCAGGGGCAAGAGGTTGACGGATGAGATAACCAACTTAGGTAATCCCCAATACGAGAGAAGTCTCAAACAGGGGCAGTCTTGACCCAAACTAAAATCAAATTTCATGATATACATCTAGCCAAAAGGGCTACTATGAACATCAAGTCAAAATGTTAATAAATGCAAAATTAAGAATTATGACATGTCAAGAGTGGCAAAGTCCCCGCAGGGAAAACCCTGGTCGTATGCATGTCAAGGGTCTAAAAATTAAAGGCACAAAGCCCCGGCGCAACAGACTACCTCTTTGAGGGGAAATACCTTGGAAGGAATTCAAGTCCCAATACCTCCCATCTGCATAAAGCTTATCCTCAATTATTCTTCTCTTCTCCCTCTAAGACCGAATGTTTCTCGGGTATGGCCTTGGTAGGGGCACCGTTAATCAAGGACAGTCAGTTATAGGGCGCCACCTTCAATGCACACCCAGCTCTGGGCAGTTTTAAGTAAAAAGGGAGGGAACAAGGACCCCTAGCCAATGGTTTAAAACATCCATTGATGCTGCATTAGCAATGTCTAAGCTAAAATTCCATAAAAATTTGAATATTGCCAAAATTCCAAACAAACAAAAAAGAGTTTGAATATTGCCAAAAAAAATTTCCAATTTTTTTTTGAATATTGCCAAAAATTCCAAAAAATATTCATATATTTCCAAAACAAACAAAAAAACAAAATATTCTTTTCAAAAAACTTATAAAAATTTGCATATTTTCAAAAATCCAAAAAAATTACATTTCTGATGGCATCCTTTTGAGGCACGCAAAATAAAAAACAATCACAAGAAGTGCAACAAATATCAACAACTGTCTCATTCCACTATAAGTCTCAAGAGTACAAAATGAAGATGGATACAACAATCTCTCTAGCTCTCCCCTCGACCCTCCTGGTCTCCCCCTCTACAAGAGCTCTCAGCCTCCTCCTGTCCTCCCCGGGAGGACCTAGGAGGAGCCATCTGTCCCCGAGAAGTTGAACCCCTGTCACCGCGAGCTCCCCTCTCAGCTTCTTCCCTCCTTTGATGCTCAGAGGAGGTAACTAAATAGTCAGTGTTCGAATAAGCTCGGGAGTATCCCTCACGCCGAGCCCGCTCACGCCCCCGTCGGTAGCGATTCTCCGCATCCTTCGCCCGCTGCTCGGCGATCCCTAATCTGGTACGCAGCTCCACCCTCTCTAGCTCCCGCTCCACTCTCTCTCTCTCCCATCTCTCTCGCTCTCTGTCCCGCTCCACTCTCTCTCTCTCCCATCTCTCTCGCTCTCTGTCTCGATCCTCCCTCTCCCTCTGCCGCTCACTCCTCTCCACCCCGAGGAGGAGGCGTAACTCTGCCACATCTCGAGGAAGCTCCTCCGCATCATGGCGTGTCAGCTCTGCTTCTGCTGTCCGCAGCTCCTGCTCTTGCATCTGAAATCTTGGTCAATAACTGATAATAATAAAAATTTTCAAGACTAAGATTAAAAGAACAGATTGCTTACTCTCTCCTGTAGGGAGGCCTCAGCTGCCTCCGCCCGAGCAACCGCACTAGCAAGCTGGCTCTCTAGATCGGTGTGGTCGCAAACGGGCTGGGTGGAAGATGAAGCACCATGCGAGGAGCGGACTGCCTCCAGCTCCTCGCGCTAAAAAGGAAAAGCATTACCATTAATTGAAATTCAAATCCAAATCTTTCTAAAAATACAAGTGCTTACCAGTTCATCGACGGTATGCTGGAGGTCCTCACGCTGTCGGATCGTGGAGTCGAGGAGTCCCTGTACCATAGCCAGTCTCTCTTCTATGTCGAACTGCAATAACACATGTTGGTCACATATTGAATAATCAGGTTGTATAAATGGAAGTGCAAATAAATTAAAAGCATACCTGTCCACGAGCACTCTGATAAACTCGGCTGCCATATGCCTGAGAGTAGGCCTAGAGATAGGCATCATCTGAATCCGCTCCCGTAGGGACTGCTCGGCCACGCCACTTCCAATCTGCCAACTGCTCTCGAGCTCGCTGCCGCCAATCGTCTGTCCCCTGTAGCCCTCGAAAACGTCATCCAGGTCGTGGGTCCGTCGCCTGGGTCGGGAACTCTACCACCGCCTGGTGGAGCCCTAGTGTCCTCATGATTAGCCTTTGATATAGGGGCTCGACCAGGTTGAGGGCATGTAACCAGATCTCTCTTCCGAAGTATGGGATGGCCGCCTCCACCCAAGGCATCACCCCGATGTCCCTCTGATAGGAAGTCCAGACCACCTGCAGAATTCCATTTGTCATCGCCCTTGATCTTATATAAATAATTCAATTTCACAATTAAATCTTACCTCTATATGGGGCATCATGTCTAGCGTCTCCTGAATATGGGTGACCTGGTCCTTCAGAGATCGGCTATCTCGTGTAGGGGTCCATCGTCTGGCCAGGGGCAGTAGCTCTCCCCGATCCTCCCAAGCGCGCCTGAGGGTAGGAAGATATAAATAGCTCCAAACCTGAAATATAGCTCATGTGATCAACATAAGAGGCAAGTGCATAATTTAATTCACAAGTTTGAGGCTTAGAGAGATACCTGAAGTAGTGGGTAGAATCCCCCAAGTGAAGACTGGAGTGAAGAAATGTCGAAGCTGTCAAACAAGTGGGCAAGGACTGCCGCACCCCAAGTATACCGTCCGACTCTGTCCAGATCCTCCAGTAGGGGTAGAAAGCGGCAGCTCACTGCATCACCCTGGGTCGCTAGAAGCAACTTGCCAATCATCAGAATGAGAAACCTCCTCAGCTCTATGTCTGCCTGTGGGCCTGCCTCTGTCGTGAAAGTCTCTCTGGCCCCAGCCTCTAACCTCTTCTCATGAGCTGTCAAAGTCTCTCCCACCTCCCTCTGTGTGTGGAACAAGCCGAGACTCTCCTGCAAAGCAATCCTCGACACTAGCGAGGTCCGGCCAGTCCCCTCCAACTCCAAGCCTAGTAGCCTGCGCGCCATCTCTCGGTAGTCGGGGTAAGTGCAGCCCGTCACTGCTGATCCATGCACCCGCAGCCCGGTGATACGGGTGACGTCCTCTAAAGTCAGGATCATATGACCCCAGGGGAAGAGGAAGGCCTTGCACCCTGCGTCCCATCTGGCTTTCAGAGCTCTTATCAGTCCCACATCAACTCTCAGCACTTCTATTTCCAGAAATTCTCCAAAGCCCATTCGGCGGAGGTGGGCCCTTTGAAACTCCGGTAGTGCAAAGTAGGCGGCCCGAACCAATGTCCATGAAATCCGGGCACGGACTGCACCCTCCACACCCTGCACACAACATAAAAGCAAGAGGTATCAATCTGTGTGCATCAAACAAAAGAACAAATCAGAAAATAAAAAAAAATGGTATGCTGATCTTTGTCGCGCTATGTCGTCATAGCGCGTTCATCTTCTGAAGGTAGGGGACGACCCCCGTTTACCCATGCCCTTTTTGTGGGCATCTTGGCCCTCTGCAATGATCAAGGGGGATTCCTTTCCCTCCGTTTTCATCTTTCATGAAAGAAAAAAAAGAAAACTCAAAGAAAAAATAAGATTAGGGTGGTTTTCTTACCAATCGGCGTTTTCAGGCCGCCACGCTGCCAACGGGCTCCGTCGCTATTTCCTCGACCGCCGGGGCACCTTCAACCTCTTCGGCCTCGTCCGGGGGGATCTCCATTTCGTCCCCTTCAAGTCGGGCCGAGACGGTCGCCTCCGAGTCGGCATTCTCTTCCACGGGAGGGGGCGTTCGTTCCTCCTCCGTGCGTGATCTTGGACGGCCGCGGACGACGCGCCGTTTTGAGCGTCGAGGACGTTCCCCTTCCATTGGATTAAGGCGGTGGGGTGCTGGGCTGGTAAGAGGGCGAGAGAGGGGGTCGAGAGAGGGAAGAATGAGTTGTTTGAACAGAAAGGGGGGGGGGAGCCGGTTTTTGAACTATGCGGGTAGTGGACGCGCTATATGTACATAGCGCGACACTGTCGCGCTATGTACATATAGCGCGATAATCAAAGTAAAAAGAGAAAGAAAATAAAAGGGGGGAGAAAATAAAAGAAAAAAATGCAGGTTGTGGCTGAATAAAATTTTTGTGTTCTTTCATTTGCTCTACTTTCTCCTAACAATTGTGTCTCCAGGAAAAGAAGAAACAGTTGCACGTCATCAGGTAAGTATTCCCGTATCCCTTCCTTTATTGCATTACTATATGATATTTACATTATTTATCATCTCAAGGACCGGCTGGTTCTCTGTATGTTTCGGGATTTGAGTTCCCCTCTATCAAAAACGGTGATGATCTAGAAACATGCAGTTAATCGTCAGATATGCCGTTATGTCAAACAAATTTGGGGACGACGGACTTCATCTCGCACGCCGTGGTTGCGAATAACTCTTGACTCAAAATTTGTTAGATTTAACAATATTATCCTTGAGTATCTTATATTTTATTTTATTTTTTTCTTGGCATTTGTTTTAATGATTTCTTTTATTTTAGCCCTACACGCATCATGCCTTTTTGCATCCATAAATGCCCAACTCTTCTTCCTAATTAAGGATCAATAATGCTTATGTCCTTGAACAAAGAAATTCAATTCCATTCCGAATTTGAAAGATTGCTCCTAGTTGAGCACTAGATCTCGCTGGTCGATGTGACCCTTGCCTAGAATTTGCTTATCCCCTTTCAATCCAATTCAACTTATCTTCCTTCTTTTGATCCACTCATTAGCTGTGAACCGCACAATGGCGTCGATGGATCCGCCGGGCTCGCGTCTATTCCACTAATTGAGTGAAATTCGTAGTTGCCACGCGCTGCGGATGCCTCTTTTTGTGTAAGAGGTTGATCAGCTCCCTTTTCTTTGTTCCGTGCCTGTCATTCTTGGCAGGAGTCACCGATGCTAGCTTGACCTTGCGGTTAGCTCGGAGTTTTCTGGATTATTCCTATCATTTGTCGGTTGTGATGGGTGTCTCTTTTTCCTTGATATCCACTTATCAGTCCGCTCCACGGCATTTCCACTTCGTCTCCCCGTCACTACCACTCTGTGTCGTCTCCGTTTTGCCTCCGTTTCACCTCCGTTTCGCTCCCCTGAAAAGCGGATATCAAGGAGGGGCATCTGTAGACACCCAATTTTGGCCGATAAATTGAGCATTTTCTTTGTTCTCCCAGTTAATGCCCCAAATTGATCCTTAGTTGGTTGATTTTCTGGGATGTCTCTCTATTCTTGGCCCAACATTTCAATTCCATACCTTGGATCTCGTCTCGAGTTTGGCATTCCCGCGCTATCCGTTCTCATCGCTTTCTTATAGCGCGTTGTGGATCTAATTGGAGTTATCATTTGAACAGTTGTTATTTTCTTGACATCTGATCATTATAGCATCCACTTTGGATGTTATTCTCACTTAACATTTGATTAAATGGCTGCCCAAAGGATATTTCTCCTTTTTTAAATCATTTAATAGGCCTTTAATTATCGCGCTATATCGTCATAGCGCATTCTTCATGAACGCGCTATGGTCATATAGCGCGTTGTCAAGCAGAGCCCTTTCCAAACCGGACTCCCTTCTTTCGACTCAGAGTCCTTATTTGGTAAGTTTCTGGTCGTGTTTCTTATCCAGGAAGGTTTCTAAACCTAGTAGGAGCCTTTTCCCCTCATTAATCGGCAGGATTACCTCAATTTGAGCCGCCAAAATCATCGGATTGAATTGAACTCCGACCTAGGGTTGTTTCTTGATCTTTCTCCCATAAATTGCACCCTTTGGCCATCGTTTCGGGGGGATGCCACTCGAGATATTAATGAGGAGGAGGAAGTTCTTCGTGCCAAGTCAATAAATCCTCGCTCCTCGCACATCCAAGGGAGTATTTAGGGGCTCTTTTCGTGTTATTCCTCTTTCTACTTTTTCTTTCCCCAATTTACGAATTTTAATCTTTGCATAGCATTGCATATTGATTTCAAAACACTCCTTTTACGAAATACATGCATACACACACACCACACCTATCTTTTGCCCTTCCATAGGGGTTTAAAAACCACCAAACCCCCAGGTAATCGAGCCCCCCGTTTGCATGCTTTTGATTAAGAATAGGGGTAGATTCTACTAAAATCTCGATCTAATGGGCCTTTTGTTTGTTGTTTATGATTGTTTGCAGGCACTAGAAGACTAATACGTGGAGCCCTTGCACCTTGGCCGGCCTTGGAGCAAGGAAGGAACGAATCCAAATAAGCCCGCTTCCTGTCTGATATCGCGCTATATGTTCCTAGCGTGACTTGAAGAACGCGCTAGGACGATATAGCACGTTCATCTCTGGGCCTACGGCTGGCCCTCATGAATTTCTGAGGTATGTAACATGCCCCCATCTTAATATTTTTATTATTTGGCATGTTTCTGGCCTCAGTGGCGATCACGGATCTTATTAATGCATGTTTCACCCCTCTTTTATCATCGACTTTAACGCTTTTATCTTGCTAAATTATCTTGCTAAATACAAATTAATCAATTTTGGGGGGTGTTCTAAACCCATGATCTACAGACTCCGGAGACGGCTTCACGGTAGTGTGCATATTTGGGGAGTCCGGATGACCAGTCTCTCCGGGGCTTCTTCACTCGGTGCCGTTGTTGATGCTGGGCCGAGCAGGATATCTGGGTGTGCAATTTTTGGTGTCCACAAGGGCCTACGCTTCAACTTCCTGACCACGAATAATGTGGCCGAGTACGAGGCGCTCCTCTCCGGGTTGCGCATGGTGAAGCACCTAGGGGCGTCAAGCGTGCAGGCATACAACGACTCCATGCTCATCGCCAAGCAGGTCAGGGGGGAGTTCGAGGCCCGAGACCCCTCCATGATGAAATATTTAGAGAAGGCCAAGGCAGTGGCGAAAGAATTCACCCACTTTGAAGTGGTTCACATCCCATGCGAGGAGAATGCCCGAGCAGACACCCTCTCCCGCCTAGCGTCAGCCACAACAGTCTCCAGTTCGAGGTCGGTCCTGATAGAGGAGCTGTCAGCATCGAGCATAGATGATCCAACACTCCATGTAAACGTCATCGGCTATGAACCCTCCTGGATGGATCCTCTGCTCGATTCCCTCCTTCGGCAGTAGCTCCCCTGTGATCACGCCAAAGCATGGCGCACACGGGCAAGAGCGACCCACTTCACTATGGTGGATGGCCAGTTGTATCGTCGGTCCCTCTCAGCTCCTCTGCTCAAGTGCCTGTTCCCCACGGAAGCCAACCAGGCCATTCAAGAAGTCCATGAAGGACTCTGCGGAAGTCATGTAGGAGGGCGAGCGCTTGCGAGGACGCTGATCCGACAAGGGTATTGGTGGCCCACCGTGCAGCAAGACTGCCTCAGCTATGTTCGAAGGTGCCCTCAATGTCGGAAATATTCCCACCTGCACCACCAGCCGGCAACACAGCTCCACGCCCTGACGGAGCCCCGTCCGTTCGCTCGGTGGGGGATCGACATCCTGGGGCCCTTCCCTGAGGCACAGGGGAGGAAGAAATTCCTCATAGTCGTCATCGACTACTTCACCAAGTGGATCGAGGCCGAACCATTGGGGAAGATAACAAGCGAAGCAGCCTAAAAATTTGTGCCGCGAAGCATCATTTGTCGGTTTGGGATCCCTGGGGATCTCACTACCGACAATGGCAGACAGTTCGCAAGCACTACCTTTCAAGAGAAGTGCTCGGAGTTGGGGATTTGGAACCACTACACCTCGATGGGACATCCCCATGCCAACGGTCTGGTGGAAAACACCAACCGTACTCTACTCCCTGGCATGAAGACCCGCCTGGATGAAGCAGGCGACGCATGGATTGATTCGATCCCCAACATTCTATGGGCTCACCTGACCACCGCTAGAGTCGCCACCGGAGAGTCGCCTTTCCACCTCGCTTATGGGGCTGAGGCAGTGGTCCCGGTGAAAATATCCAACCCCTCTTTACGAGTGGGACATTTTGACGAGGCCAGAAACAACCAGGTGATGCGAGAGAACCTGGACTTGCTCGAAGAAAGAAGAACCAACGCCCAAGTAAAACTTGCGGCATATCAGCAGAAGTTGGCTCAGTACTACAACACCCGGGTTAAGGAGTGACACTTCTTAACCGGATATCTGGTTCTATGACGAGCAAGCGTGGATGACCCGGAGGGGCCGCAGGAAATCTAGCATAGAACTGGGAGGGCCCGTACCGGGTAACAGAAGCACTCGGCAAAGGAGCGTACAGGCTAGTGACGTTGGGGGGGAGAGAGGTGCCCAGGACGTGGAACTCCGTCAACCTCAGGAAATACTTCCAGTAAAATGTCACCAGCCGTACCCCACTGAGGTAAGTTGCCAATGATAAAGAAGGTAACCTAAGGGTTCCCTAAAGGTGCGAGTACTGCTCCCCTTGAAAATAAGAAGGTAACCTAAGGGTTCCCTAAAGGCAAGCACTGCTCCCCTTGAAAACGAGAAGGTAACCTAAGGGTTCCTTAGAGGCAAGCACCGCTCCCCTCAAAAATGAAGAAGGTAACCTAAGGGTTCCCTAAAGGCGCGAGCACTGCTCCCCTTGAAAACGAGAAGGTAACCTAAGGGTTCCTTAGAGGCCAGCACCGCTGATGTGGCACAGCCAAAGGATGCCAATGAAAGAATGGTTGAACCTAGGACTTAGATCCACAAGCATACAAGCACTATCAATGGACTCACACTAGCGGCTCACTCGTACGGTTCAAGCGATCACCCGGTGGGGCCGGGGATGATGGCGAGGATCCGAGGTGGGACCCTAATATTCAAATGACTAGATTGACTTAGGCTGACCCCTAAGGGTCTGGGAATTCCCAACTTCATGGGCAGCTGGCATGCCGGGGCGTGGGGTTGGGTGGCTCTCACTCACGATCCGCGGTAGGCACGCAAATCGAGCAATAACGGGACCGAGCACTAACTCACCGACTGACGGGCATAAGAAGCAATGCTAGACTAGCAAAGCAATAGAATAACCAGGTAGGGTCTAGTCACTCACCTGATCGGTGTGAAGACACCGATCCCGACCGAAGACGAGGGCGAGCGGGGAGGCGTGGGTACGCACCCGCACGCCGCGTCGATGCCGCTTGGCCTGAAAACTTTAAGAGTACAACACTACTCCTCTCGCAGGAGGGTGGATCAAGGGGACGGGGTTAATGTGTTACAGTCAAATACTACCTCCACGCAGGGAGGGGCTGTCAGCCGGCCAGGCGGGGTGGGGAAACTATGAGATAACACCGACTTGCGGAGTTGTGCCGATTCTGCTTGCTTTAGGAACAGCCTAACAAGTTGTTGATGTCGGCGCTGCCACGGACTCAAATGAACTCAGAATTGATTGAAATTGGTACTGAAACGTTACTGACTGACTCGGGATGCCGCCTGAATTTTTGTGGAAGATCGTGACGACGTCGCCGGCCGGGGCAGAACCTGGAACGGGGCTAGTCTTTGCTGGTTCTGGTTGCTCTCAGGATGATGCCTCTGGAATAAGAAGGTCAGCAAACTGATCCGTACTCTGTTGGAGGCGAGACAGGTACCGTTGAAACCGTGGTCGAGTCTTCTTTTCTTCGGGACTGACGGCGTTGTCAGCCAATGTCGGAGCAGATCGTGAGAGCCCAAACAGTAGAGGTGTGTCGGTTCTGGCTCAGGAACACAGACCAGACACACTTGGAATGGAAAATTCATAACTTTTAATGCCGAGATCCAAACTTCGCTCTGTTTCTTGAGGATTGAAGAGGACTTGAAGTGGAAGCTCCCACCCAAGTTGTGCGCCCAGATCTGCAAGGAGGAGGCCGTGGTTGGACTGGATCCGAGGCTCTGGTTCTCTGCCTAGATAGTTCTGCGCAGTCGAGGGAGAATCGCTTCTACGGGCAGCTCGATACTTGGATGAGGACGAAACCACCTCGCCTGGAAAGCTCTCTGGACAACCTTTCCATAGATATATGCCTTGCTACCAGGAGGATCAGGCAATGGCCGGAGACAAAGTGACTTTCAGGACCACAGTTGCTGCCTGCAACCTGCTACCTGGAGCTGCAAGTGAAAATGGTTATGAGTGAAGGGATGGTGGGGTGTGGTTGGGGAAATGGGGTGGCTGGAGGTTGTGGGGAGTGGAGGTGGTTGATGGAGGGCTGTTGTGGTGGCTGGAGAAACAAGGAGGTGGTGGGTGAAGGGGGCTGCAGCTGGTTGTGGGTGAGAGGGGAGGGGAGAGGGTTGCACAAGGTGGACAATGGAGAGGGGAGTGGGGGGCGACCTTGGCTGGGTTGGGGCTGGTGTTGGGCGACCAAGGGTGCTATGGGGGGTGGAAGATGGGGGGAAATTCGAATTTGGGCCTTGGGAGGAGTTATTTCAGCATTGGGAAGGTGGTGGGATGTTTGGGGAAGGAGAGAGGGGTTGTTGGGGGTTGGGAGGTGGGGTGTGGATTGGAGGAGAGCTCTTGGGGTTGGGGTGAGTTAATGGAAGGGTGTGGGGACTAGGGAAAGAGTTATTAGGGGAGGGGAAGTGAGAGAAAGTGGTTGGGAGGGGGGAGGAGAGAGAAAGGGGCGCACCCCTTAGAGAAAGAGAGAGATAATGAGAGAGAGAGAGTGAAGAGAAATTTGGTAGAAGAGAGAAAGACTAGAGATTTTCTTCTATTCAAATGATTCTTCAAAAGTTGAGTACATGAGGGGAGATGGGGCCTATATATAGGCATCCACTCTTTACATGACCATAGTACCCTTGACAATTAGACAAAAGACCGAGCATATCCTAGACTCAACCTAATGGGCCCATAACTAAGGTAATAAGGCCCAATTAAGCATAACAAGGGAAATGACTAAAACAACATGACTCAATAAAGGAAAATACATAAGATATGACTCAAAGAAAATGAAAATAATATGTGATCTCATAGCCAAGCTTCCTCAAAATGATGCAGGCGAACTGAGCCAAAGAGTGCGTTGAGAGATGCCCTCATCAACCGCTCCCCTCAAAAATGAAGAAGGTAACCTAAGGGTTCCTTAAAGGCGCGAGCACCGCTCCCCTTGAAAACAAAATGGTAACCTAAGGGTTCCTGCGGAGGACGCGAGAAATGTGAACACGAGCATGGAGGATCGCCCAGAAAAGCATGCAGAAGCACTCCAATAAAAGGTACACAATAGTATTGGCTCAAGAACAAAGAATTTATATTTCTTTAGTCAAAATACAAGCTGCCAGAAACTAGCAAAAATACCCTCACATGGGCCAAGTACAAGTACATGGAGGAACAAGACGTGCTCAATAGTGGCGACATGTAACTCCAGCAACTCGTTCCGTTGGCATCGTCCTCTATCAACGATCATGCAGAGTCTCCGAGCAGACGTAGGTGCCCACCTTTGTTCTGTGGGAGGGTACCTACGGAGAAGCCTCCTATGCCAGAGAAGAGGGACAAAGCCCTCAGGCCAACAAAGGGCTTCACTGGTAGAAGGCCTGCATGAGGAAAACTAGGCCAGTAGCTCCGGCCATCCCTGCTTGAAGAAGGACCAGCAAGGTCCACCTGTTACAGGGAACCAGTAGGCCTACCCAAGCCAACGGGCGACATCGGTACTAAGAGGCCAACACATTGAGAATGCCATCCCGACGTACTGGCCACGTTTCCAAACTGGCGAACAAGGCCCCGCTGCCCCGGCTGCCACCAACACCTCTCTTGAATGGAGAGGTTGTCTTGTGCCTCGCCATGAACAGCGTATGGCAGCAGCGGCAGAGAGACGTGCTGGCCATGCCTCCAAACTGAGGAGCCCACCGCCATCGTCCAAGCTGCACAATCGCGGCTACCGAGTGGAAGAATGGAAAACAGATTCCACCCTTCCTTACGATCCTTCCTACCAGAAAGTAGGAAGATGTTTCAGCAACAAGGAGGATCTTACCAAGCACCTGCAAGGAGCAAACAATGGTTACATACCGCAAAAACAAGCAAAGAAAGCTAGCTGAAAAATAGAAAGCAACGCTACCCTAACGCTTCTCGTCCCGTCAAGGACGGAACTTATCAGGCTCAAGAAGCAGGACTCCCCTGCCGGCATACAAGCGATCAACCTTCTCCAAGGCCTCCCGCCAGCCATCCAGGTACCCAAGCCTGTATTGCTCAGATGCCGGACCACCCTCTCCGGGCGCAGGCCACGGCTGCCAAGGTACCGGCACCGGGTTTCCCCGAGGACCAAAGGTCGACGATGAGCCTGCAGAAATTCATCATCTGACGAAGTACCAGACTCTCCTGAGGACATTCTATAAGAGGGCTACCTACAAAGGCTCTCAATTGCATAAGCTGATCGCTGGAATGCTGTAGAATCCACCATTTATAGGGAAGGCAAAGTCCCCAGAGGTATGAGGACTCTTACCGCCTGTGGACGCACTAAAATTCGCTCATTCAGGTGGTTCGTTTGTTCGTTTATTTAGGCGTGGTTTATTCGGTGGGTTCATTAGTCTATTAAGTGCGTGGGCGTGCTAGTCACCGGAGTGACAATTTATTCGGGCTCCGAAGAGCCCATGGTGCACTCGATCAGACTCGGACAGACGATTGTGTGATTCGTGTCGGGACCAAAACACGCCGCGCCATAAAGGTCATGACGTCATTTACATCCCCCGTACGAGGGAACACCCTTGATTAATCGCCGGGATTCAGGGCCTCATGGCCAGAAAATTAATTGCATGGAAAGGCCTATTAGGGAGCATTGAAATCCCCGTATGAGGGTGAAAAGAAAGCATTCGCGGTCATGTCAGTCGTGTACTGACCATTTAATGTTCGGACGAATGTCCGGCTCGAGAAAAGCGCAATCGCCACGGGAAAACCGGAGCATATGTATGCCGGGGTAC
This sequence comes from Amorphophallus konjac, assembly GCA_022559845.1. NCBI lineage: Eukaryota > Viridiplantae > Streptophyta > Magnoliopsida > Alismatales > Araceae > Amorphophallus > Amorphophallus konjac. The sequence continues at coordinate 50,290,464 of CM040122.1, forward strand.
GGCAATTTTATTGTTCAGAAGAACGAAAAACGTTCGGCTAAATCTCGGTTGGAGCGGTCAGAAACCAGTAAGTCTGTTGGCCCGGTGCAAGGACAAGCTGCGACCATACTGCGGTGGGCCCCCCGCGGTCGAAGTTTGGCTCCATGAGCGTCATTAATATTTTCGGTGCCAAGGGGACCACGGGGAAATATCCCCTGAACCAGCTGAAAAGTCCTATGTCTTGGGGAGCGAACGTTCGACACGTATCGGTCATTCGAGAGACCGTTTAATATTCGGATGGGTGTCCGGCTTGAGAATATCGTAATCATCGCGGGAGGACCTGGAACATATGTATGCCGGGATACGGCAAATATATTATTCCGAGACACTGAAAACATTCAGTTAAATCTCGGTTAGTGTGGCAAGAAACCAATGAATTTGTTGGCCCGGTGGAAGATCGAGTCAGGACCATATCGGGGGCGCCTCCCGTGCTCCAAACGGGGCTTGCGTAGGCATCATTAATGTTCCCGGTGCCGGAGGGCGAGGGGGAAGAGTCCCGGGACTAGATTCCAAAACCAAAACATGTTCGAAGGAAGCGAGCTATAGGCCGAGGGTGTGGGTCAGACAATGACCATAATCGGGACGGACCTGAGGTCCAAGCACAGCCCACAAAGGCCTTATTGATATTCCCATGTAGAGGGTCCAGGGATGACCGGAGCCATCTCGTTCCATTCAGATTTGTCGGTCATTCGTGGACCGCTTTATAATCGGACAAATGTCCGTGTTGAGGGTACGACGTAAACAGAAATAAATCCGTACGAATGTATGCCGAGTCTACGGCAATTTCAATGAATGAGCGGAAACGGATCGCAATGGGAATGGGTCCGGCTTGATGAACTATTGGCCCAGGACGATGTCGGATCACGGCCATGTTGGGATAATTCCCAAAGCCCGGACCCGACCCGCAAAGGCAGCGTTATTGTTCCCTTTACACCGGACCATGGGGAGAGACGAAGCTGCAGGGCAGATTTCATTATTTTTTTTATTGTTCGAATTTCGATACTTTTGGTGAGTCTGTTGTTATTGTATGTTTATTTTGTTATCATTTGTTTATTTATTATTTTCTTGTTGAGTTTATTATTATTATTACTTATTTCTTTATTACTGTTATCTATTTATTTTTTGGTGTGTTATCATTATTCATTTATTTATTCTTTGTTTATTTATTATTTATTGTTGAGTTCATTATTATAATTATTAACTATTTATTTTATTATTATTTATTACTGTTGTCTTGAGTTTATTATTGTTATTACTTATTTGTTTTATTATTATTTATTTTTGTGTCGTTATTTTTGTTGAGTTCATTATTATTATTATTATTATTATTTATTTTTTTTATTATTTGTTTATGTATTATTGTTTTTGTCGAGTTTATTGTTATTATCACCCATTTATTTATTTTATTATTATTTGTTTATTTATTATAATTTTTGTTAGGTTTATTATTATTATTACTTATTTATTTACTATTGTTATTTATTTATTTACTTCCTAAATTTGTTAATATTATTTATTTATTTATTTACTATTATTACTATTATTTATCCCTTTTTGTGGGTTTGTTATTATTATTATTTATTTTTTTATTACACTTGGGGCATGTGTGGGAGGGTCGGTGCAGTGTGGTGGGAGCGGTGTAGATGGACTATGCCGGGCAAAAGGCCTTCCAGGTGTGCCGGACAAGGCCCCGGGAGAGGTGTACCGGATGAGGCATGGACGGGTGCACCGGGAAAGTGTTAATGAAGGGCTGTGTGTGTGCCGGCCAAGGTAGGATTGGGGTGTACCGGCGAGGCCAAGGCTAAGGGTGGGCTGGTGTGCCGAGGAGACGGGGTTTAGGTGCTGGGGATAGTGTGCCGCTGGGAGGAAGGAGCAAGTGTGCCGCTGGAAGGTGGTGGAGGTGCACCGGGGAAGGGTTTTTTAGGGAGTGTGCCGCTGGGGGATGAGCTAGGGTGAGGGCTAAGGGGGAGGTCCTTGTAGATTCTAATTAGAAATCCACTTAAGGAAAATTTAAGAATATGAATAAATAAGCATGAAATAGCACAAGGTGCTAAGGGGAATTTGTGATCGCCAGAGACGCGAACGCCTCAAAAGTATAAGAATAATAAATAGGGAGGGATCGTGAAGAATACCTTTAAAAGCGCGGGGATGTGAGTGCTCCTTTCTCTTCTAGATCGGCCGGCCGATGAAGAGAGTTCTTCCTTTGATTACCCTTGCAAAAAAGACACAAACACCAATAAAAGATAGGAATTAGAACATGGTGAGTGTAGCATCAAATCCTAAATAAAAAATATAAGCATGATAACATGGTGAAGAACACACCTTAAGGGTGTTGGCCCTTAAACCCCTATGCAAAGAGGGTATGGGGAAATGAATGATGTGATGGATGCATGAAAAATAAAAAAAATATGAACAAAGGGGAAAGAGTGCAAGAGTTGCACTATGGGGAAAGTCTCAACACGTTGAGAATAAAAATCAAAGGGGGAAGAGCATGCATGCATATACGTATGATGCAATAAACCAAAAAATAAAAGAAAACAGAAGAAGAAGGGCCTGTGCTGATGGCTTTATATTCTCGACGGGGAGAAATCTTCAAAAGATGAAGAGATGAAGATGCGCACGGAAGTCTTCTCCTTCAACCAAAACAGCAGCAGCACCTTCAACCTGTAAAACAGAGAGAAGAACAAAGGAAAAAGAAAACGGAGGGGGAAAGAAAAGGGTCGAACAGGAGGGATCCGAAGAGGAGGAGTCCAACCCAACAACAGAGCCCATCGGCCCTATTAAATAGAATTGGATGAAGAGATAAGAAGGCAAGAGTCCAAGGGGGGAAAGGATAGGAATGGGCAAGAGCCCAAACAAAGCAGGTGTCTAACGAAGCAAGGACTCTCTGGGGAAAGGGCTGCGAAGACAGAAGATGAAACACGCCTCTGGTCAGGGCGTCAATTCAATAATTGACGACCTGTCATAGGGCGTTAATTCAAAACACGCCCTGGGTCAGGGCGTTTCTTCCTGGATTAATTTTTAGAAATAAACATTTCTTTTATTTGGAAATTGTGAAAGACGCCTCAGGGAGAGGCGTGAATTGAAAAACGCCCCATGGTAGGGCGTGATTCAACATTTTTCAAACATTTATTCTTTTTCAAAAATTGGATAATTCCAGGAATTGCCGCCCTTTCTAGCGGTCGTCACTTCTTTAAGAAACGCCCCAGGTCAGGTCGTGATTCAAAACGCGCCCTGGATCAAGGCGTGAATTCATAAAATCATAAAATGGAGATAAATGTCAAAAAATCCAGAAAAATAGGATTTAATAGGAAAAATAGGGGAAAATAGGGGAAATTCAAGAAAAGTGGGAAAAACTACTCAAACAAGCTAATTTGAGGGTCAAATGGGGCATTGCACGGCAATATGAAATATACTCAAAATAATGTCAATTTTAGCGTGTCTACAGCTGCCCCGCCTTGGCGTCTGCTTTGCAAGGGAGCGTAGCAAACTGAAAAGTATATGCCAAGATGTGATGAGACACGCAATCAACATCACTTGATGAGAATCAAATCAAAAGCACGAGATGAAGCAAATCTCGGGAAATTTAATGAAATCAACAATGTTTGAAAAAAAGGGGAGTTGTGCACGCGGTGCACGAAGGAGATAAAATAAATGATCAACTTCCAGCGCGGTGGAAGTACCCCAGGTCACAAACCTGTAGGTTTCACCATTGGGGAGCGGTTACCAGCCAGTGGACGTGCTGCAGCCAAGGTGGATCAAAGGAAAGGATTGAAATAAGATGATAAAAATTCAAACAAGGAGCTTTCGAGAAAATCACCCAAAAACAGTGACAAAACGAACTGAAGATTCAATCCGGCATGGAATATCTCATATCTGGAAAGATTAAGATCAATTTCAACCCTCAAAGTCAGCTCATCAGAATGATTTTTCAATAATTGTTTCAAATTCCTACATGAATGCATGCTGGGTTTAAAAGGAAAAATTAAATCAAATGAAAATATAATATAATCAAGGATAATATTGCTAAGCTGCCAAGACTGGATCAAGAAACCGATTTCACGAGCTGATACTAAACCGAAGCCCGTTTATCCACGCACCAACTCATAAAAAGGAACCATCGTCCCCAGTCTCGGACGGCTCAACGGCCTATCCGTATGACTAAGATGCCTCTGGAATTGTCATCGTTTTTGATGAAGGGGAACTCAAATTCCAGATTTACCAAAGTCACAAGGTCCTTGATATAATCTAGTAGCATATGTAACATATAGTAAAATGCATACAGGAGATGGTGGTATCAATAAGCATGGGAACTGAGAAATGAGCTGCAAGCACCGTGGGGCTTGGATGATGATGCCCAGTCGGTGGGACCAAGAGCTTCTTATCCTGCGCTCAAAAAGTCATCAGCCAAGATATAAAAGATAACAAGCAATGAATAAGGCATTTAAGCGTAGCAAGCATAGCATGAATCAAAGCATCAATAGCATGTCACAACATAGTAACTATTATGAGTTGAATCATGATATTGCAAAGCATCATTGTTTGTTATTTTGTCATGAGGATGCCAACTTGGCTAATCAAGATTTGGAGTTGAATGATCAAGATCTGATAATGCCCATCGGCAGAATTGATCAAGAGAAATTAGTAGGAGTTGATTGAAAGATCTGGAGATGAATAATCAGAATGATAATCAGGAGATATAACCAAAATGATATAAGGAGGTGATAACCAAAAATACCTAGGGTGGCATGTCATGAGAATATCGGGAGAATCAATAGATTGATAGCAATGAGTGGAGATAGGACTCATCCCGTGCTCTTGGTCCTTGCAAAGATGTTCCTGCAAAACACCATCAGAAAATACAATGCAATTTTTATGGAGTTTTTTTTTTGAAATATGCAAATTTTTATGTGGTTTTTAAAAATATACTCAAATTTTTATGAATTTTGGAAAAATATGCAAATTTTTATGGGTTTTGAAAAATATTTCAATTTTTATGAATTTTGGGAAAGATATTCAAATTTTTATAGATTTTGGACAAGAAATATTCAATTTTTTGTTTGATTTTGGTTAGACATTGCTAAAGCAGCATCAAAGGGTGTCTTAAACCACTGGCTAGGGGTCCTCGTTCCTTCCCCTTTTGCTAAAAACTGCCCAAAGCTGGGCGTGCATTGAAGGGTGGCGCCCTATAACCGACTGCCCTTGATCAACGGTACCCCTACCAAGGCCATACCTGAGAAATGTTCGGTCTTGGAGGGAGAAGAGAAGAATAATTGGAGATAAGCTTTATGCAGGATGGGAGATGTCGGGACTTGAATTCTTTCCAAGGTGTTCCCCCTCAAAGAGGTAGTCTGTTGCGCCGGGGCTTTATGCCTTTGATTTTTAGACCCTTGACATGCATACGACCAGGATTTTCCCTGCGGGGACTTTGCCACTCTTGTCATGCCATAATTCACAATCTTGCTTTTATCGAAATTCTGACTTGATTTTCATAATAGCCCTTTTGGCGAGATGTATATCATGAAATTCATATTTAGTTTGGGTCAAGACTGCCTCTATTTGAGACTCCTCTCATATTGGGGATTACCAAGGTTGGTCATCTCATCCGTCAACCTCTTGCCTCTGCATGTGGCCGAGTAAAGAAGAGAAAAGACTTTCAGATATACTCATGGCATGGCCAAGGTAGCAACGGTGTTTAACCAAAGGAGCCGGCTAAGGACGCCGTGAAGTGTGTGAGGTGCCCAGCTGAGGGTTGATCTTAACAAGCAGGGAGAGAATGTTGAATTCCCAGCGCGGGGTTCTTATTAACCAAGGTGCTGCATAAGCAAGCCTAAAGACTCTTTTTAACAATGATTTAATTTAACAAAAGCCTAAGATAAAGATCTAAAACACCACTCTTAATCTTGTTAGGAAGCACTTCATTTTGAAAATCATGCGTGAAGTAATGAGGTAATGATATCATATAAATACATACTTACGTCAATATATTACCTTGCAACCTTTGTTAAAGCAGCTGCCGCGAGAGGTTGATCATCGTGGGATAGTCCTCTTAGGCAGATGAAGGATTGGAAGCAAAGGATTGAAAGTGGCTTAACAAGAAGGAGTGGTGCCAAGACCAGACTCAGCCGAATAAGGAAAAAAAGGAAAAGAGGCGAGGGCTAGAACTCCCTCACTAAGGCGCGGAGACCCTGATCACATGGGACAGTCTACAGAAGGAGAGGAGAATTAGAAGGAGGAGTGAGGACTAAAGTCTCGAAAGTAATGGGAGAATGGGCAGATGCCCAAGGCAGTGGATGTGGAAGAAGTTGGGTCGGACCCAGAATCAGGAGGAATTAGAAGAAGAAATTGGTAGATAGAAAGAGGCGGATCCGGAGGGTCCGGAGGCGAGGAGAATCGTGAGAGGAGAAATCATCCGGAGGCTCCGGAGGGATGACAAAAGAAGGGACGCGATGCCCTGAGAAGAAATCTGAAAAAGAGTGATGAAAAAGGAAGAAGAGAACGAAGGAGGTGATGTCTTGGAAGAACAGAAAGATGAACTGGAAGAAAGATGGAGGGTCCGGAGGTTCCGGAGAAAGCAAATGCCGAGGGACGCGATGCCTAGGGAGGAGAGAAAAATCCGGAGGTTCCGGAGGAAGCAAATGGAAAGGGGCACGATGCCCGGGGAAAAGATGGAGACAATCAGGTGGAGAATCCGGAGGTTCCGGAGGAAGAATATAGAAAGGGGCGCGATACCCAAGAGAGAGGAATGAAGGAGGATCAGGAGGAAAATCCGGAGGTTCCGGAGGTAGCAAATGAGAAGGGGCGCGATGCCCAAGGGAAAAATCCGGAGGTTCCGGAGGAGGAAGGTGGAAAGGGGCGCGATGCCCGAGAGAAAGGTCCGGAGGTTCCGGAGAATGGAAAGGGACGCGATGCCCGAGGGGAAAGTCCGGAGGTTCCGGAGGAATAGAATCAGAAAGGGCGGGATGCCCAAAGAGGAGGGATAAAATTCCTGGAGGTTCCAGGGAGATAGCAGGAAAAGGGACGCGATGCCCCAGGGATAGTGGATAAAAAGATGAAGATGAATAAGAAGGGAAGTGCGGAATATCCGGAGGTGCCGGAAGGCGGGGAAGATACGGGTTTGGAAACCTGGGAAGCAGGAGGTGCAAATGCATGCAATGGGATGGATGCGATGAATGCAGCGAATGTAGTGAATAGAATGAATGCATGAAGGAAGATGAAAAATAAGAAGAATACGAAGGGTGAGAGGGCGAGGTCCTCCTCTTTCCCCTGGAAGTGGCCCATGAAGAAAACGCGATCGACAAGAATATGGATGGGGTGGATAAAGGAGTGGAAGGCCCCTTAGTGCCAAAATAACTGCCCCTCCACGGCAGTGAAAGAGTATAGCCAACTGGCTTAATGGACAAAGCATAAGCCCATGATGAAGCTTCAATGGTAAATAACAACTCCCTTGGAAGGTGAAAAGTAATAGCGGGAGGGAGTTGAAAAGTTAGGCTTGGAAGCATCATGTTGCCGAGGAGTTCAATATTTGGAAATTGGAACAAAGGGTGCCCTGCCCGGCCCTTACGCAGCATCAATGCTTGGCGTGGTGGCGACTTGGCCTCTTCAATCATGCTTGGCACAATGATCCGGATTGGCATCCGGCAAATAAATTCTTGGGTCTTGAACATCACGGCCATGGCCAAATCTGTCTTGCCCGGCTCTTGATCATCTTCGGCACATATACTTGCAGAAGCACCCACATTCCGAGTAGTAGAAGGAGGTGAAGCGGAGGCGGAAGGCTTTGTGAGTGGTGGAGGTATAATGGAAAGTGTTGGCGTAAGTGGAGGCGGAGGTTCAAACACATCGAGTTTCTCCCTTTACTTGCAAGCGGTCGGGGTTAGCTCGAGTGCAAAAAGTGGTGGATCCTACTCAGGATTAACCATAGGTAAGGGTGAAGGGTTAAATGGTGGGGTAGGTAAAGTGGGTTTTAGGGATGGTGGTAATGGGATAACGGGAGGTTGAATTGGGGATAGTTCAATGGTAGGCTCGGTGGAGGCCGATGGTGTGGAGGTTGATGGCTTAATAGGTGGAGATTTAATTAGTGGAGGGTTAATGGGTGAAGGTTTGGTGCGTAAGAAATGCCGGACGGGGTGAGCGGTGTTAGGAGTGGGAGTGGGAATGGGAAGAGACTCAATAGGCGCCGGCGCGGGTGATTGGAATATCGACCCATCGTCGTAACACCAACTAGTCTCATAAATAGGGGTTGAATTAGGAGTGGTTTCCTCCTGAGCAGGGGGTTCATCGAATGAAAATGGGGAAAGCGGAAAGTTAAGGAAACTCGGAAGGGGTGCCTGCGGAGCTTCATCATATACTGCCTTGGATTCTTCAAACGCCGGCTCTTGTTCACTTGAAATGCCGACGCCATAATCATCCCTCCTATCTTTCCATTCTCTCTCCATCTTTGTAATCTCGTCCAGAGCGGCATGGAGAGGATTGACCGGAGTAGGGGGAGCCGTGACCCTTCTTAATTGCTCCTCCATCAAAGTAATCTTATCAAGCAGAGTTTGCTGGAGGGGTGTAACATGAACAACCGAGGGTTGGCAGGGCCTTGAAGGAGAAGGGGCCGCATAAAAAGGCCGTGGAGGGGAGTTGACGGGATGACCCGTAAAAGAACCCGGACGGGCCGGATTGCAAGGAGTAAATGGGCCTCGGGGCCGTGATGGAGGAGGAATAGAAGGGGGCGGGTGTCGGACCACCCGAGGAGGAGTGTGAATAGAAGGGGATGGGTAATGGGCTACCCGATTAGGAATATGAATAGAAGAGGGAGGTGGGTGATGGGCCACCCGATTAGGATTGGAAGGGGGAGATGAAGGAGATGCACCCTCAACAGCGGCCTTAAGGGCTTGGATCTGTTGAGGGGTGAGATGATCTAATGCATGTAAAATTTGGGAGACCTTCTCATCATTGGGACGAGAGGGTCCCGAAGGAATAGTGGCTCGTGATTGAGTAGGGGGACCATAAGGATGGACATTGCCCATGGGTCGGGCAACACCATAAGAATGAGGACGTGGTCCCTTGAAAGTATGGTGAGAATGATGAACATGTTGAATTTGAGGGGAATAAGATGTGCTAGGTTGATCACCCTCATGAACATTAATTGAATTGAACATGTTATTTTGTCTATCAAAGTAAGCCATTCAGTGTGCAAACAATTTGCAAAGAAACACACAAGTTGTGATGGTTACCTTGATTTCTTATGTTTGAATCTTGGTGAATTAATGATTTTATGCAAATTGATATGATTCACACAAGGGGAGGAACCTAGTTTCAAATATGATTTAACTCCAATGCCAACTAGGAACACTCTCTCACCACGTTTAGGCCAACTAATTCGGGACTTCAAAGGGTACAACCTGCCCGGCGTCCGTGAGGGAATCCACGGGTGCGGGGACTTATGGAGGCTTGGAAAAGGGATCTCCGGTCCAAAGAGACGGAATGCTCAATGGAGGGTCGTCCCGATTCCAAGAGGGTGTGTGAAATCCTAGTGAGGAGAGAGGAGGTCTCCCAAACCAATGCAAATAAATGAATGAAATGTAGCAGATATGAACAAATCAATAGTAAGCTAAGCCAAACAACCAATACAATAATCAATGCAGCATGTAGCAAGGCTCTGTGAAAACACAGGAAGAAACGACCTGTAGAAAGTCGCTATCACCAAAGAGACGCCCTGGGGCAGGGCGTGAATCACTGTGGAGGGCCCACAGGCAGCATAAAACGCGCCCTGATATGGGGCGCTACAAACCAAAGAAACGCCTCCTGGTGAGGGCGTCAAATTCCAGGGGTAGAAAAGAAACGCCTTAGTGTGAGGCGTTATCGAATAAAGAGACGCCTTGGATAAGGGCGTTAACTCACAGACCAGAAAATAAAAAGGGAGACGCCTGTGTGAGCGTCGTGACACGCTGTAGGGGTCCACAGCCAGAGCAAAAAAACACGCCGTGGATACAGGCGTTAATTCTAAAAGAAGCGCCCAGAGGTATGGGCGTCAAAACAATATACAGGGCTCGCTCTGTGAAATCCAAAACACGCCTTAAAGAGAGGCGCCACAAAATAAATAGACGCCCTGGAAAAGGGCGTTAATTCAAAAGTGCCTCTGTCTGAGGCATTAATTCTCTGTGTTGCCTTCCAACGGCCAGAAATATCAAGCAGGAACGCTCACAACCACGAGGCAATCAATATAAACAATAACATGCTCATCAATTTTTTTATTTTTAAGAGGATAAGTGGAATTTCTAAAAAAAGAATCTAACCAAACTAGCCAATCACTAGTGGGGAAGTGCAAAGCACAATGGAGGGTGCCCGAGGGGCACAAGGGAAAGGGTACCGAGGGTACCAAAGGGAAAGGGCACGCGAGGGTGCCAAAGGGGAAAGGGGTAACCGAAGAAAAACAAAAAGGGGTCCCACCGTGATCGCCAATTTGTAGATTCTAATTAAAAATCTACTTAAGGAAAATTTAAGAATATGAATAAATAAGCATGAAATAGCACGAGGTGCTAAGGGGAATTTGTGATCGCCAGAGACGCGAACGCCTCAAAAGTATAAGAATAATAAATAGGGAGGGATCGCGAAGAATACCTTTAAAAGCGCGGGGATGTGAGTGCTCCTTTCTCTTCTAGATCGACCGGCCGATGAAGAGAGTTCTTCCTTTGATTACCCTTGCAAAAAAGACACAAACACCAATAAAAGATAGGAATTAGAACATGGTGAGTGTAGCATCAAATCCTAAATAAAAAATATGAGCATGATAACATGGTGAAGAACACACCTTAAGGGTGTTGGCCCTTAAACCCCTATGCAAAGAGGGTATGGAGAAATGAATGATGTGATGGATGCATGAAAAATAAAAAAAATATGAACAAAGGGGAAAGAGTGCAAGAGTTGCACTATGGGGAAAGTCTCAACACGTTGAGAATAAAAATCAAAGGGGGAAGAGCATGCATGCATATACGTATGATGCAATAAACCAAAAAATAAAAGAAAACAGAAGAAGAAGGGCCTGTGCTGATGGCTTTATATTCTCGACGGGGAGAAATCTTCAAAAGATGAAGAGATGAAGATGCGCACGGAAGTCTTCTCCTTCAACCAAAACAGCAGCAGCACCTTCAACCTGTAAAACAGAGAGAAGAACAAAGGAAAAAGAAAACGGAGGGGGAAAGAAAAGGGTCGAACAGGAGGGATCCGAAGAGGAGGAGTCCAACCCAACAACAGAGCCCATCGGCCCTATTAAATAGAATTGGATGAAGAGATAAGAAGGCAAGAGTCCAAGGGGGGAAAGGATAGGAATGGGCAAGAGCCCAAACAAAGCAGGTGTCTAACGAAGCAAGGACTCTCTGGGGAAAGGGCTGCGAAGACAGAAGATGAAACACGCCTCTGGTCAGGGCGTCAATTCAATAATTGACGACCTGTCATAGGGCGTTAATTCAAAACACGCCCTGGGTCAGGGCGTTTCTTCCTGGATTAATTTTTAGAAATAAACATTTCTTTTATTTGGAAATTGTGAAAGACGCCTCAGGGAGAGGCGTGAATTGAAAAATGCCCCATGGTAGGGTGTGATTCAACATTTTTCAAACATTTATTCTTTTTCAAAAACTGGATAATTCCAGGAATTACCGCCCTTTCCAGCGGTCGTCACTTCTTTAAGAAACGCCCCAGGTAAGGTCGTGATTCAAAACGCGCCCTGGATCAAGGCGTGAATTCATAAAATCATAAAAATGGAGATAAATGCCAAAAAATCCAGAAAAATAGGATTTAATAGGAAAAATAGGGGAAATAGGGAAAATTCAAGAAAAGTGGGAAAAATCACCCAAACAAGCTAATTTGAGGGTCAAATGGGACATTGCACGGCAATATGAAATATACTCAAAATAATGTCAATTTTAACGTGTCTACAGTCCTCTTGACCTATGAAGTTCAGATGGAAGGTTCTGGATGGCCAGTTTCTCAATTCCCCATTGGATGATTAAGTCCGGGGTCGTGCTTAGCAGTCTGATTCTTTGAGTCTTGCGTCATTCCGTTGTTTTGATTATGACGTTCTATCATGACTTGTTCGTTTATTAATTACTTCTCTTTATCTTTTATCATGGTATTGCTTTTAATAAAAATTCGGCAGCATCTCCCCTTGACCCAAGTGGTAAGGGAGATATAGGGAACGCACCCACATGGAGTGGCGGAACCCGATAATTTGAGGTGTGTGCCAGGGCAGCATCACCTTTAAGAAAACTTTGGAAAACCCGGAGAAATCAGCGAATGGGCGCTGGGCTAAAACAGGCTATGGGTGTGCCGGTCAGGGCAGGTTGGGAGGTGTACCGGCTAGGGCGCGGGCGAAGGGGTGTGTCGGGCAAGGCAGGCTGGGAGGTGTGCCGGCCAAAGCCCAGGCCAAAGGGTGTGCCGGGTTAGAGGGGAGATGAAGTGTGCCGGGCTAGGCGCATTCGGGATGTACTGGGCTGGGCATGGCATGGGCAAAGGCCAGCTAGGGTGTGTCGGGTAGAGCTCGGTGGAGCGTGCCGGGATAAAGGGGTCAAGGGTAGGATTGGCCAGGGAGGCTGTGTCGAGCTGAGGGAAATTCCCAGTTAGGTGGGGGAGAGGGTTGCAAGGTTATTGGACCCGGACGGTCAAAGAAGGAAGGAAGGGCACCCCCCCCCCCTTTCTGGCCAAGAAAGTGAATGAAAGTGGAAGGGAAGCCACCCTGACAAAAAGGGGGGGAAATCCCCACAGGGCTCCACCGGCAATAGACCCCCTAAGGAGGCGAGCCGACCTCATGGGAAAGAAACCATTGATTATGAAGAGAGAAAATCACCGGAGACAGGAGAGAGGAGAAATCACACGCGCATAATGGCTCAAGCCAACGGGAGCGACAAGAGACCGAGAAAGGCTACTTTCATTCATAAGATGAAAATGGCCATGGCTGGCCGCATACATCGGAGCATACATTCAAGCCCAGACGTGGGGTAAAAAAAAAGAACTCAAGTGTAGAAGAAGGACGAGGAGACGAGGTGGGAGTTGGGGTCGCGCATGCTGGTAGATCCCTGCTCTCCCCCGCTCCCTCCACTACGTTAGAGCTCTCTCACCCTCTCTTACTCTCTCGTTTGGTGGTCGTTGGGGAACCCCACGCCGGAGCAGCCGGTTTCTTCCTCTCTCTTCTTCCTTTTTTTTTTTTCTGTGGCAGCCCCTGCCCCTTTTCTTGCTCTCTGTCTATCTCCCCTTTTTGAGCGCCGGAGAAGAAGGGCATTTATACCCCAGTCGCGGGAGCGTCCATGGCCGGAACGTGCAGCATTGAATGAGATTTGATTTGGGCTGTCCTTGGTGGCAGAGAATAGCCTGCATGCCTTCACGAGGAGGCGACACGTCAGCTGGCCCATTGCACGCCAAGAATCTATAGGGGATGGAGTTTTGATTTGATCTACCGGAGCGTGTCGCTGAGGAGCCAACGAGTTGCACCGTCGGAGGGCTGCAGAAACGTGCCGCTGAAAGGGCTGGCAAGCGTGCCGTTGAAGGGGCTGACAAGCGTGCCATAGAAGGCTCGCCATGGTATGCCGCTGGAGGCCCTTGGGGGTGTGCCGCTGGGGCTCCCTGGGGGTGTACCACTGGGGCTCCCTGGGGGGCGTGCCACTGGGCGCCTGGGGGGGGTGTGCGGCTGGGTGGCCTGGGGGGGCGTGCCGCTGGGCGCCTGGGGGGTGTGCCGTTGGGTGGCCTGGGGGGCGTGCCGCTGGGCGGCCTGGGGGGCGTGCCGCTGGGCGCCTGGGGTGTGTGCCGCTGGGCCCCCCTTGGGTGTGCCACTGGACTCCCACGAGGGTGTGCCGCTGGAGGCACCCTGGGGGTGTGCCACTGAACCACCGCCGGGGTGGGCCGCTGAAGGCCTGGGTGTGCCACTGGGGGCTCCCAGGGGTGTGCCGCTGGGGCCATCCAGGGTGTGCTAGTGGGGCTGACTTGAGCCCGTTTTGAGCACGAGTTATGGTTCGTTTGATTTTCTTCGGGGGCCACGGATTGTGAGCTTTTCGGGGGTTGGTTTCTCTTTGCTGTCGTGACTCTGGGGACGGCTTCACGGTAGTGTGCATATTTGGGAGTCCGGATGACCAGTCTCTCCGGTGCTTCTTCACTCGGCGCCATTGTTGATGCGAGGCCGGGCAGGATATATGGCTGTGTAATTTTCGGTGTCCACACCGCCTCAGCCAAATCCATGAAAATCGAAGCGACGGGTCCCAAAAGTCACGCTCCTTCGGAAGCCATCATTGAGGACACCGTTTCGTATCCCCAGAGGATCTCGCGACGGTTTAGGAGGAAAGATATACACGGAGGAAATCTCAAGATTTGCAGATAAAAGGAAATTTTTCATTCCCAAAAAAGAGAAATTACAAAAAGGGGCTACTGCCTCAGAAAGTGTGAAAAAAAAGGAAGGAAAAGACAACTAGGGGCATCCCCTCGAGGACCTGCCCCGGTTACATCATCACGTTCCCTGGGCTCAGCAGGTGTACGCACAGCAGCAGCACTAGGAGGAGGTGGCTCGTAACTCAAGTCCACCACGGCAGCATCCACGGGCTCTTGCTCATCCGCGCTCGACACCGACTGCTCGGTGCCCGCCTCTACGGGGTCAGGTCCCTCTTCTTCATCTTCGGCCCCCGGGCCGTAGGGATCTGAAGGGGGAGGGAGGACCGGGGCCACGAGGTCAAAGTGCCCTGCTATGGCCTTCACGGCAGCACTCCAACCCTCCCGGAAGCCACTGTCACGCGTCAGTTCGTAGTACCCCAAGGCCACCTCCGTCAGCTCGGCCCGATAAGTCGAGGAAGAGCGGAAGGCCTCCACAGCCTCCTCGCCAGCCGAGGATAGTGACATGCGTAGCCTAGCGAGCTCCACCTCGATCTCCTGGCCGCGGGCCTCCATCTCCAGCTTGGCCGCCCGCTCTCCAGCCACGTCAGCCCGCGCACGGAAAGAGCCCCGGTCGCTCTCCATGCCCGCCAGGGCCAACTCCAGCTGAGACAACTACTCTCGAAGTCTGACGTTCGTAGCCTCGGAATCCTTCAAACGCCCTTTGGCCCCTGCCTGAAGGGCCCGACTGGCCTCTAGCTCCCGCACGGCGTCCAAGAAGCGGTGCCTCCACAACCCAAAGGCGCTGACGACCAGGCATACGCTCTTCGCGGCAACGGCCGTCAGCTCGTCCACGATGCCAGGACCCAGCTCCCCAACGTGCTCATGCCAGCGAGCACTCCGCATCATGAGGTCGACAATGCCTGGGACACCGGGCACCCCTGCCGGTGAGTCCTCGGGCCACGAGGACCGACCACGCAGAGGAACTCTCTGCGGAGGGGGAGGATCAACCTCGACAGCAGCAGGGGCCTTGCCCCTTTCGCACCCCCGGCTACTGGAGGCGGACGTCGGACTAGCAGTCGCCGGCGCTACCGAGGACGACAACGGGCGAACGCTGGGGGGAGGCACCCCAGGCGAGGGTGGGACCCGACTTCTAACCGGGGTCGAATCCCTCCACCTCTTCCTCGATCAGCGGCGACTGTCCATCTCCGCCAACTCATCCTCGATCATATAAACTCGACCACCGCCAGCCATGGTAGACTCTTCACCAGGTGCGCTAGGAGTGGCCTCGGGAGAACTCCGCCGAGGACTAGGCCCTCTTTTGGCCACCGACGCCTCGGGCGAATGCGCTAGAGGAATGCCGACAGGGGCCGGATACTGCAACCTCCACGGGGCAAAAGCAACCTGGACTGGGGGGGCGACGACCGACACCTGGCCGGTTCCCGGAGCAACGTGATCCACGGGCCGAGGAGCGAGCCGCGGCAGTCGGACAATCTCAAGGGTCAAACCCAGCGCTTCGGCCGCCCCTGAAAATAAGAAGCAAGGTTAGTCACGCACCAGTCACTACTACCACGGCCCTGCTGGGATATAAAGCCAGTACCCTGTGGCAATGGAGGACACAACCCCAGCTCTCGAAGCAGCACCGGGGTCAGGACGTGGTCTGCATCGGCGAGGGGATACCGAGAAATAGCCTTCAGGTCTCGGCGACCCTCGCATTGAGGGGAGGCTTCGAGTCACACCAAGGGCGAGGAAAGCCACTCCGCATCCAGCCATCAGAGGCCCTTTCCCAGTCCTTCGACTTGATCAAGTATACATATCGCTCCGCCCACCCCTTACGGTTTGCCGCGGTACGAAAGACTGTGATGAAATGGTCGCGGGTACGAGCCTTGAAATAGGCAAAAAAGGTGTCGGATGGGCAACTATGGAGGAGGAAGAATTGCCGGAACAAGTCGACACTCGGCTCCACCGATGCTCTGCGACAGGCATAGATAAACCTGCAGAGGATGCTATAAGAATTGGGGGATATGCCCCCAGGGTTCCACCCGTAGTGGCGAAGGATGGCTGAGATGAAAGGATGGACCGGGATACGAAGATCCGCCTGTAAAGAGGCCACCGAGATCATGATCCCGCCGGAAGGGTGACTTGTTATGTCATCTCCCATAGCGGGGAAGATGATGTCATACTCGGGGGGAATCTGGAAGGTCTCCCGTAAGCCATGGAATACCCTATAGGCCACTAAGGGCTAGGAATCAAGCCGACTAGTGCCCGCACCTGAGGTGATCGACGCACCGCCTCGACTCTGAGGCATCTCCTCCGAAGAGGAAGACTCGACGCTCAGAGCTCTCCTACATGGAGGCATCACTATCGAAGAAAAGAAGAACCGAGAAAGAAGGATCCTCACCAAGCAAAGGGAGGAAGAAGCCTACGACGGAGCGCGGCGACCAGCGAGATATGGGTATGGTTTTCGAGAAGCCCCACAACACTCCTTATAAACCACCCACTACAGTCTGATGGTTGCCCCCTGAGGGTCAGGCGAAGGGATGCCTGCCGCTACGGTAGTACGGCTACCGAGGCCAGGCGACTGTTCTGAGCCCACATCCCTAGAACAAGACAAGACCCGACGTCATCATTGCCAGCGTGGCTTCTGCCACCGCCAGAGGCCCCCTGTGCGCCATGCAGGTCTCGAAGCCACCAACTCCCGCCGTACGAGGAAATCATCTTCGGATCACAGCTTCCAGAAGAACCCTCTCTTGGGCTACTCTCAGTCCCCTGTGAGTGCTCGGAAACTAAGAGTAGGGGGGAAGTGAGGAGGGTAAATCTGGTTTGACCCAGAAATGGCCCAAGCACCAGCAGCCCATTAAGGATGGGGCGTGCTAAGCCTAAGCAGGGAGCAAACATACACGCTCAACCCAATAAGAGAACGGCCGGCCCAACAGAGCGTCAGATTCCACGACGCCGATAAGGCCAACCCAAGCGCAGTTCTTGCAGGAGGACACTTCGATGACTGACCATTGCCCCCCATGACATCGGCCTTGACCCCGTAACAGGCGAGCACGCGCCATGAGTACCGTAAGACTCGCCCAGGGATCGCCCGACGCCGAAGGTATCGCCCTCCAACGGGAAACTCCCGCCAACATAGCGGGGAACATTACTCTATTAAACAGACCCTTCCCTATCAAGGGACGAGGTGATGTGAGACGAACATCCGAGTGTGAAATTTTCTCTTCTGTATATTTTCTCCACTTTTTCTTTTATTTTTCTTCAAAAAGAACACATTAGTGGGAGAGAGATAAAGAGAGAGAGAGAATAGAGAGAATGAGTGGATGAGAGGGATGATGAGAGAGAAGGTGATCAGAGAGAGAGGTACCCGCGGCCATGCAATTGACGGAGGGGAGAGAGAAAGAGAGAGGATGGGTAGAGAGAGAATGGTGCCGTCGGACTCGAATGACCTAGGCGGTGCACTGGCAGGAGGTCATGCTCGCCATGCGACCCGGTTGCTCACCAGGTTGTGGATATCGCCGAGGTAGAGGGAGGTGGAGCTATTGGCCCTCGCATGCTCGGGGGGGCAGCGGCTACGTACACGGGGTGGCGAGGAGACTGCTCGGTGCGGCTGGAGTTGTAGCTGGTTGCTCGTCCGTCGTGGGTGAAGAAGGTGGCGGGCACGAACATTGCCGATATGTGGACGACGGTGGTGATGAGAACGGGCTGTCGGAACCCTACGGCGTGCTCGGGCCCTCGGCAATGTTGGCTAGAGGTGAACTAGGCGTGGGTTGCATGGAGGAATGCCATGCTCATCATGTGGCCTGGGTGCTCGCCGCATCCTGGGTATGGCCGAGCTCAAGAGGGGGTCGTGCTCAGAGGGTGGCTGGCGACGTGGCTCAGATGTGGGTGCGTGGTGAATGTTGGCGGCCTGCCCGGCAGCGAGAGCAGGTGGCTCGCGGGTTAGTTCCTCAAGCGAGTGTGGCGATGGGAGTGCATGGCGGTGGGGTTGGGTTTGCAGATAGGGTAGGGTGCATGGCGATGGGGAAGGTGGGTTTCTCGGACAGGGTAGATGAGTGAAGGGAGTGGGGGAGTGAGAAGAGGAGGGGGTTGGAGGCTGTGAAGGGGAGAGAGGGGAGGGAGATGGGTGCACCGACGGTGCCCCTGTTCCAAACAGGGGACCGCCCCATGAGTTTGAGAGAGTGAGGGATAGGGGAAAAGAGAACATGGGGCTGGGTTTTACGTGATGTGGGGGTGTGGGTTAGTGGTGGGAGGTGGTGAGAGGGAGGATGGAGGGAAGGAGGGTGGCGGACGGGAGATAGGGAGGGGCATCTCACCCCAGGCTTCTCACCCATGGACAGGGGTATCTCACCCCATCTCCTTCTCGGAGAACCCAAGAAAGGCTTCACACCTTACGTGGATGGTTTCCAAAAATTTTAATCACTTCATTGTCTTAAACAAAGATTACATGACCTTTTATAGACTCCACAAAGAAGACCAAAAGATAACTCACCTAACACCTACTTCCTACCACTCATAACTACCTTAGGAAGACTAAAAGACACAAATAAAAAAAGACTCTTACATAATAGTTGGGGACATAATTAAAACGTAAAACATGGCCCATTTGGCCCAAACATGCGACCCAATTAATAAGAGATGGTTAAACATAGATATATATTTGATACTTTTGTTGAAGTCTATTCCGTCAAACCCCTCCACTTGGAGAAGGCTCGACCTCTAACCTTGATTCTTGAATCTCGAACTGTAGGACCACGGCTTGTTGGTACAAACCGACGACTTGCTCTGATACCATTTGATGTGAGACGAACATCCGAGTCCGAAATTTTCTCTTCTGTATATTTTCTCCACTCTTTCTTTCTTTTTCCTTCAAAAAGAACACATCAGTGGGAGAGAGATAAAGAGAGAGAGATAGAATAGAGAGAATGTGTGGATGAGAGGGATGATGAGAGAGAAGGTGATGAGAGAGAGAGGTACCTGTGGCCATGCAACTGACGGAGGGGAGAGAGAAAGAGAGAGGATGGGTAGAGAGAGAATGGTGCCGCCGGACTCGAATGACCTAGGCGGTGCACTGGCAGGAGGTCATGCTCGCCATGCGACCCGGTTGCTCACCAGGTTGTGGATATCGCCGAGGTAGAGGGAGGCGGAGCTATTGGCCCTCGCATGCTCGGGGCGGCAGCGGCTACGTACACGGGGTGGCGAGGAGACTGCTCGGTGCGGCTGGAGTTGTTGCTGGTTGCTCGTCCGTCGTGGGCGAAGAAGGTGGCGGGCACGAACATTGCCGATACGTGGACGACGGTGGTGATGAGAACGGGCTGCCGGAACGCTACGGCGTGCTCGGGCCCTCGGTGACGTTGGCTAGAGGTGAACTGGGTGTGGGTTGCATGGCGGAATGCCATGCTCATCGTGTGGCCTGGGTGCTCGCCGCATCCTGGGTATGGCCGAGCTCAAGAGGGGGTCGTGCTCGGAGGGTGGCTGGCGATGTGGCTCGGATGCGAGTGCGTGGTGAACGGTGGCATCCTGCCCGGCAGCGAGAGCAGGTGGCTCGCGGGTTACTTCCTCAAGCGAGTGTGGCGATGGGAGTGCATGGCGGTGGGGCTGGGTTTGCAGATAGGGTAGGGTGCATGGCGATGGGGAAGGTGGGTTTCTCAGACAGGGCAGATGAGTGAAGGGAGTGGGGGAGTAAGAAGAGGAGGGGGTTGGAGACTGTGAAGGGGAGAGAGGGGAGGGAGATGGGTGCACCGACGGTGCCCCTGTTCCAAACAGGGGACCGCCCCGTGAGTTTGAGAGAGTGAGGGATAGGGGAAAAGAGAACATGGGGCTGGGTTTTACGTGATGTGGGGGTGTGGGTTAGTGGTGGGAGGTGGTGAGAGGGAGGATGGAGGGAAGGAGGGTGGCGGATGGGGGATAGGGAGGGGCATCTCACCCCAGGCTTCTCACCCATGGACAGGGGTATCTCACCCCATCTCCTTCTCGGAGAACCCAAGAAAGGCTTCACACCTTACGTGGATGGTTTCCAAAAATTCTAATCACTTCATTGTCTTAAACAAAGATTACATGACCTTTTATAGACTCCACAAAGAAGACCAAAAGATAACTCACCTAACACCTACTTCCTACCACTCATAACTCCCTTAGGAAGACTAAAAGACACAAATAAAAAAAAGACTCTTACATAATAGTTGGGGACATAATTAAAACGTAAAACATGGCCCATTTGGCCCAAACATGCGACCCAATTAATAAGAGACGGTTAAACATAGATATATATTTGATACTTTTGTTGAAGTCGATTCCGTCATGAGGCCCCTCACTCTAGGACAACCCATATAAAAGGGACATCGATAGAAGAGAGGAGCACGATAGATTCTTCTACTAAACCCCATACTACTACGCAAGAGGAGATACAACGGATACTTCTGCCACTAGAGCTTCCTATGTAGAAGAGAGCAACTCGACCTGCAACTACGACGGAGAGGTCATTCGCTACGTTCAGAGAGCCTCTTCCTCATGTACGGCCTTACCACCCAGCGAGCACTCTTCGAGAGCCCACTGGGAGCGGCGAGCACGCGTGCAGAGGATCTACACGTCTCCTGGATTGACTACTACAGCTTCTACTTCTCTCTTACCTTGCTCTTCTCTATTGCTCATTAAATCCATTGTTGACTTAAGCATCGGAGGGTTGTCCCCTGGGGTAACACCCGGGACTCCTTCTGACGCCCTTCTGGTTTCTTGGTGTGTGCAGGCATCCACGGGTGCGAGACGACTTCCCCAACAAATAAATAGAGAAGGTAGTACTTGGCCTAGGAACCATTTTTCTGCCGCTACAATAACTTTTTGAGTTCTTGAGTTACCTCCACCATTGCTTCACATACCTAAAGATGATACTGGTTCTTTCGACCTTCTTCTTTTAAACTTTACAATTGAGACAATAGATTCTTTACCCTTATTACGTTTATTAGTACTTCCTACAAGTTTAAAATTAGGAATAGATATTGAACTATCATCATTTTTTTGTCTAATCTACACGTTTTTTATGAGGAGGTGTGATAAATGGATTGCTAGCTTCAGATGTTTCTGTACGTGGAAGTGTATTTTGTATTTATTTTAGTACCTATAATTGAACAAAAATAATTATACATATATATTAAAATGTTAATATTTATATCTAATAAATAAAAGAAAGAGAAGTAATGCCCTCAAATATTTCATACCACTTAGTATATAGTGGTATAGTTACTCATCTCCATACCCCTGCTACAGGATGTTTCTGAAATATACTAAAATAATTATTAAATATCTCTCAACTTATACATAAAATAAAATATTTTATCATGAAAACTAGTTATTACCTGAATATAAGCCTCCAAGACTTCATCAGTTGCAAAAAATGTATTCAATACAAGGTTGAAACCAATGCCACTTGCATTGAGTATATTCTTTATTACAACATAATCATTCTTCTTGCTTCCCATATTTCGGGCTTCCAACTAGTTGATGCCCTTTTTCCAACACGATGATATTCTATTAACATTTTAGTTAGGTAAGTTAATTGAGTTTGATCCCACCTCAACCTTTCATTAAGACCACTTGTTGAGAGTACTTGTGTTTCAAACTCTATATCTATCATGTATTAAAATAGAAAATAATAAAATATTAATTTAAGAAGATACATAATCAGTTGATTCTTTTCCTTGAGTAAAGATGCAACATGATTCATGAAAATCCATATGGAGCATAATGCAGCCTACCATGTATGCGAAAGCACAGTCAGTTGCCAACAGAAAAGAAAAGTCCATTATAGAATCAGTATCCAACTAGTTTGCACATACAGTAACATACTGACATTAATGTACATAAAAAGGGAAAATGTATAATCCATGCTAAAAACACAAATTATATAATTAGTATTCAACTAGCATTTGCTGATCCTATTCTAAATCAGATCGGAACTAGCCAATCACACATTGATCCATGCCTAAAATAAAAATTAATACATACATAAATTAATACCTACTCAAAATATGAAAGTAATACATAGATACATACACAAATACACAAATCAATGCATAGATTCACACACAAATACATCATTGCCTCCTCTATAACAGATGGGTGAACAGGGGAGAAGACGGTGATGTGCAGTGGGGGGGGGGGAGGGGCAGCGAGGAAGGGGGGCCACCTGTGGCGCGCTGGGAAGAGGGGAGGGAGAGGGAAGGGGACACGCTGGAAGAGGGGAGGGTGAGGGGTGCTGCCAGCACTGGGGCACCAGTGGCGCAAGGAAGAGGGGCAGCAGGGAAGGGAGGGCCACCTACGGCGTGCCAAAAGATGGGAGGGAGATGGAAGGGGGCATGCTAGTCAAGGGAGGGTGAGGCGATGTGGCCGGTGTCCGGGCACTAGTGGCGCAAGGCGGAAAGACAACAAGGAAGGGGGGCGCTGCGGTGTGCCGGAAGAGGGGAGGGAGAGGGAAGGGGGGACGCTGGTCAGGGGAGGGCGAGGGGGTGTGGCTAGCACCAGGGCACCAGTGGCGCAAGCTAGAGGGGCAGTGGGGGCTGAGGGGTAGCGGGGAAGGGGGATACCTATAGCTCGCGGAAGAGGGGAGGGATCGGGAAGGGGGGATGCAGGTCATGAGGAAGGCGAGGGGGGGGGGCTGGCTGGCACCTTGAGGAGGGAGGGAGGGAGCAAGCATACATTGAGGGAGATGCAAGAGTAGATTTCAACAACGGCGACAAAGTCTATCACAAACTTCAGTAGTCAGGAGAGGCCAATGGGGAGATGAGTGTACCTTGAGGGAGAGAGGGAGTGGTGGAAGAGAGGGTCTCAAGGGAGAGACTTTGTAGAGCCCCAAGATTTTATAAAAGTAATTTCTAGCTATTTAAATAACATTCTGGCATTAATTGGGCTAAATAATCAATATAGGGCCAAAATTGTGTTAATCAATTAACCCAACCCACTTAATTAAAGTCCAAAAAGGGTTTAGGACCTAGACCATTAGGTTTGGCCCATATTCTAGAAGGTATTTAAGCCTATCCACGGATATTAAGGATAAATACTAATAATATAAGATAATTATTTAGATAATTAACAAAAGAGTTTTTATAAATTGAAACTCTAAGCTACGATGACTGTAACGGTCTATCGTAAGACCGCCACATACATGTAACGCATGGGCACTCGACCGTTACATTCCCGTTAGTTCCGTAAGTGAAGGGACTCATGAAAAGATTGGAACTTGATGTTCCTATCCACTATGGATCAACTTGGGAAGGATTGTAAAAACTCTAAGGACTCTTAGAGATTAGGATTTGATGAAATAAGGACTCTAAACTCGATCTAATCCTCAAACCCTAGCCCAAACTCTATAAATAAGGCATAGTTCTGAACTGTGCGACCCTTACTTTTTGGACGTAAAGAAGCAAGGTAAGGAGTCATTATCTCAGGTAAGTTCTTTAGAATAATTTGTTTACAATACTTTAGACTAACTCCCCTCCGAATTTCACATCTTTAGGTCAAGAGGGCGTGGAGTTAGAGCCTAAAGAAGTTGCTGAAAAAGTCACAAGAGAAGGAAGGGAGCTAGGGCAGGGTTCTCAACCAAATTCAGAAAATACAGTTTAAGTAAGAGGTAGGTTATCTCATGAACGGCAAAAACAGCATGATAGGACTAAAAGCCCTCTGGTTTGATTGAATTCCATGCCTTATAGAGCATTGATTTCATGTTTTATTTGTTCTATGCACATCATGCACCTCTTAGCCAAATTAAGGAATTAAAACATGACTATTCATCTATTCCTGATTTCCTATGCATGTAGATGGCCTTACTTCGTTAACATGACTAGAAGCTCATCATGTTTTGATAAAAGACATGATGGAGTTGATCTCTTAGTTTCTATGATTGTTTTCTGTTAGCAGATACTGTAACGCACTAGCATAGGACCGTCACTTTCAAGTAACGGCCCTACGACAGACCGTTACACACTCTGTAGTATTTGAATTGCACGGATGTTTCTAACGCGCTTGGACAGACGCGTTACATTAAAGTAACGGCTTGATCATGACCGTCACTTTCACTGTGATGCCCCATCTCCATACCGCTATATCCTGTGTTCTGTCAACCCTATGACGGAATACAACCTGCCAATCTTATTATGGTTAAAACCTAGTTACCTAAGTGTTAAACCTAATCATGTGATTTTAAGGATATTTGATTATTCATGATAGGTATTGCATGTTTTGTCATCACTTCTACTTAAGTTATGTAAAACAAAATTCTATAGTTTTGTACTATAAAGCATGACTTTTTAACATTGTATTGACAGAGTTTTTATCATGATTTTCACATTGATTATACGTATGTCTCTCTGTCAATAGAGTCAATTCTATACGTACATGACACATATTCCGGTATGTTGCCATTAGTTCACACTTTGCACTATAGGAACACAATCTTGGACATGAGGACCTCTCTATTGGATATTCCTTCCAATGGACTAGGAAATCATTGTTTCAAGGCCTCCGTAATTCTCCGTGAGCCTGGGATTCCCACTAGGACGCCGAGTTGGTTGTACCAATGAAAGCCCATTAATTAGAACACTCTATCGTGGTTTTGATTCATGAAATGTAACGGCCTTGAACTGGACCGTCAGGCACATGTAACGGCCCAGTGCCAGACCGTCACATTCCTCTAAGTCTATTTTTATCTTTCTGGACTCGGATCACTGTAACGGCCCATTACTGGCTCGTTACATAATGTAACGGCCCAGCAAATGACCGTTACATAGCTTGTTTATGTTAACCTAAGGTTTTACCAAGGGTTGATATTCCAATGATTCTAGACAAACTTTGATGATCTAGAACTTGTCATATTGCTTAAATTGATCTAAAAGAAATGGAAGTTAAGGAAAATACCGTTATGCTGTCGATTTATTCTATAAGCATAACTTAGTTTAAATATCATTCTTGATCTCATATATTCAAAATTTAAGCATTCATTCATTGATTATTGTTATCATGGAATTATTGGAAGTGCTATATTCTTGGCCATACGTTACTGTTATACTGCGTGGAAGTAGTTTAATTTATAACTGAAGATGCGATCGAGCACTAATTGTGTTCAAGGGCTCTATGCTAGTCCCCTCGGCTGATTGCCGGAAACATACTATTTTATAAACCATGGGGTATGATGCTATTGGCGTCGCATTGTGCTGGGAGTACTATTTTTATAAATAAGTGAAGATCCACCGCACAACATGACATTTTTGCTTGATATTCCATAGAAATTCACGAAGCACTTGCTCTTAAGTATAAGATGCTAAAGTGAGGAATATGTGGCTTGCTAGTACAATCTCGTTATATTCTTGTTCATGGAAGGCCAATATCATGTTCTTGTTATATTCTTGCTAGCTCATTCTTGATCATTCTATCTTACATGGTTATCTTGTTTCTATTGATTTGATCGCATGATGGGTTCGCATTGCATGATTTTACCTTATTTCTTTAGAGCAAAAATGATAATTATTTAAATAGTGCCTTCATGTTGATGCGAAGATACCTACTGGGCAAGTGTGCTCATGACCTATTTTCCAATATTTTTCAGGAGATGGAAATAGTTCGGATTCGGATTCGGGCTATACTAGTAGTGGATCCGGAAGCGAGTGAAAGTGTTATAAAGATGAGAGTGAAGACATAGGAAGTTAAAATGTCTAGATTGAGTCAATGTAATTTTCCTATTTCTTGAGTCTAATAGAATGGAAATCAAATTAGTGATTGTATCTTGAATATTGATCATTTATGAAATAAAGTTGGAGTTTGAATATTATTGTGTAATTGCATTTATTTATGTGATTGTCTTGCGCTCTGATTGATTCTTGCTTGCGAGAGGCTTACCATGCCGACTGTTCGCGCTCCCCGAGCGAGTCTTCCGTTGTAATAAAGGCTCGGGACGTGACAGTTAAGTTGGTATCAGAGACTAAGTTTCAGGACTTAAGGAAAAGAGTGATGTCATAGGATAAGTCCAAGGTTAAGGACCCCTACCTATGAACTAAGGAAAAATTCCACACCCATGTGAGGATTGGGTAGAACCCGGGATAAGATACCTAATTAGCTTTAAGAATTATTTTGATTCATTCCAATTTCATGAGAAATAATAAGTTGTTATTTTCTCTCAGGTACCTTATTATTCTTATCATGGCTCATCGTGTAGATTGGGACGGTATGCAACAAACTGTTGGCGGCCTCACCCAGGCACTGCAAACTATAGCACAAGATGGTGCGGGGGCAAGGGCAGGAGACCTTCATCGCAATTTCCGGAGTCTAAATCCTCCGCCTTTCTATGAATCTTCCAATCCAGACGAAGCAGAAAATTGGATCGACGAGATGAATAGGATATTTGATGTTATTCAATGCACTGATCAGGAGAAAGTCCGTCTAGCTACGTTCCAATTAAACAAGGATGCTCGCACTTGGTGGAAATCGGTTCCGGTACCTCCAGCCGATGCGCCACATACATGGAATGTTTTTCTCACTTTATTCCGTGCCAAATATTTCTCCGAGCATGTAAAGGAAAGGAAGGCTATGGACTTTGCCTCCCTTCGTCAAGGGATGATGTCTGTGACAGAATATGAGTTGCAGTTTTCAAGGCTAGCACTGTATGCACCACATTTGATTAGTATAGACTTATTAAAAGTAAACCGATTTATGGACGGGTTACGGCCCGGTTTCATTCAACAACTGGGGACACAGAATATCCGCACTTATGCGGAGATGGTTCAAAGGGCATATTTATGCGAGAGGACCTTAGAGAAGGTCGAAAGGTTGAAAGGAAAGGGAGAAGAATCTAGCCGGCACTCTGATCGGCATTATAAGAAAGAGAAGTTCAGCATCACAGAACCATACAAAAGCCGTGATAATAAGAAAAGATCAAGGAACGGGAACGGTGGAAATTCTCAAAAGAGTAGTAAAAAGGTGAAGGAAGAAAAGGAGCAAGTCACCTCAGCGTGCACCTTTTGTGAGAAATTCGGCCACTCGGCTGAAGAATGCTGGAAGCGCCTAGGTGCTTGTTTGCGTTGTGGGAGTAGGGAGCATCGTGTGCCAGATTGCCCCCTTATGAAAGACCAACCAAATAATGGAGGACGTAGGAGGCAGGCTCACCTCAATGTAGTTATAGATTAAGAAGAAGCGCCCAGGGATCAAAATGATGGGCTCATGGAAGGTACTCTTCAAATCTGTTCTCGTCCTGCATTCATGCTTTTTGATACTGGTGCTTCTCATTCTTTTATCTCCACCACTTTTGTAAAAACCTTACCAACTGTATCAGTTCCCCTACCTTCAGATCTCGCTATTACTACACCTTTAGGATCTGGAACTAAGCTTACCAACTATTATCCTGATTGTGAGGTAGTGGTAGAAGGACACAATCTCCCCGCAAACTTAGTATGCCTTGACATGAATGGATATGATGCCATTTTAGGGGTAGATTGGCTTGTAGACCATGATGCTTACATCAACTACCGAAATAGGATTATATCTTTCCGAAAGCCCGATTTTCCAAGATTTTCCTTTCTTGGCATCAAATACAAGAAGCATCCTACCATTATATCTTCTCTTCACGCCTGCAAACTTATCTCGCAAGGATGTGAAGCTTTTCTTGCTTCAGTCATTGTCACCGAATCTAAGGAAATTATCCTATCAAACATTCCTATTGCAAATGAATTCCGGACGTATTCCCATCTGAACTACCTAATTTACCGCCCGAGAGGGAAGTAAACTTTACCATTGAACTCATTCCAGGTACAGCACCTGTTTCTATAGCCCCTTATAGGATGTCCCCCACAGAACTCAAGGAATTAAAGAAGTAATTACAGGAACTTCTAGACAAGGGTTTTATCAGACCTAGCACATCCCCATGGGGTGCGCCGGTTCTATTTGTCAAGAAGAAGGATGGTTCTCTAAGGTTATGCATTGACTACCGGCAATTGAATCAACTTACAATCAAGAACAAATACCCATTGCCGCGTATTGATGAGCTCTTCGATCAGCTTTCGGGAGCAGAATATTTTTCTAAGATTGACCTAAGATCAGGTTATCATCAGCTTAGAATCAAAGAAGAGGACATTTACAAATCGGCTTTTTGAAGTCGTTATGGCCACTATGAATTCGTGGTAATGCCGTTTGGGTTAACTAATGCCCCAGCAGCATTCATGCAACTTATGAACAGTGTCTTCCAGCCATATTTAGATCAGTTCATCGTCGTCTTCATCGATGATATCCTGATATACTCCAAGACAAAAGAAGAACATGAAGAACATCTAAGAATATCTTTGCAAACACTTAGAGAACATAAGCTATATGCCAAACTCAATAAGTGTGAATTCTGGCTCAAGGAAGTCTCATTCCTAGGCCACATTATTTCAAAAGAAGGTATTGCTATGGATCCTTCTAAGGTAGAAGCTGTCAGAGACTGGAGCCGACCAACGACTATATCTGAAGTTAGAAACTTTTTGGGTCTAGCAGGTTATTATAGAAGATTCATAAAGGACTTCTCAAAAATCGCGGTTCCTTTAACTAGACTTACCAGAAAAGAAAATCCTTTTGTCTGGTCGAAGGACTGTGAAAAGAGCTTCCAAAGTCTTAAGAATCATCTTATAACAGCCCCTGTTTTGTCACTACCAATAGAGGGTGCTGGATTTGAAGTATATACGGATGCATCTGGAATTGGCTTAGGGTGTGTCCTTATGCAAGATGGGAAGGTGATTTGCTATTCTTCAAGACAATTGAAACGTCACGAAGAAAATTATCCTATACATGATTTGGAATTAGCAGCAGTTATTTTTGCCTTGAAAATTTGGCGTCATTATATTTATGGAGAAAAGTTCACTGTCTATTCGGACCATAAGAGTTTGAAATATTTATTTTCTCAAAAAGAGCTTAACATGAGGCAGAGGAGATGGTTGGAATATCTTAAAGACTTCAATTTCGCTATTCAATATCACCCTGGCAAGGCAAATGCTGTAGCAGATGCACTCAGCAGGAAACCAATTGGTATGTTATCAAGTCTCATGATTAGTATGACTAACCTTGTTCCTCAATTTGCTCAATTGAATCTAGATGTTGACATTAAGGAAAATAATTGTTTCATGGCAAATATCCGAGCTCAACCAACATTGATTGAGGATTTGGCCAAGTTACAAGAGGATGACCCAATTTTACTGGAAATTAAGGCCAATATTGAACAAAGACCGGATTTTTCTATATCCAAAGATGGAAGAATGCTATTCAAGGGCCGAATGTGTATACCCGATCATGAAGATACAAACAAATTGATCTTAGAAGAAGCACATAAATCAAAGTATACCATTCATCCAGAAGGTATAAAAATGTATCAGGATCTCAAAAGAAACTTTTGGTGGCCCAATATGAAGAGGGAAGTAGCTGACTTCGTATCTCGGTGTCTCACATGTCAACAAGTGAAGGCGGAACATTTCAGACCCGCATGTAAATTACATCCCTTAAGTATCCCGGAATGGAAATGGGAAAGCATAGGAATGGATTTCATTATGGGACTACCTAAGACAAGAGGTGGACACGATGGAATATAGGTAATTATAGACCGATTGACTAAATCTGCACATTTTATACCAATAAAAAGTCGATGGTCTGTAGATATTCTAGCAGCACTATACATAAAAGAAATTGTCAAACTACATGGTGTCCCTGTCACTATTGTATCAGATAGAGATCCCCGATTCACATCACAATTCTGGAAGAGCCTACATCATTCACTTGGGACTAGATTGAATTTTAGCACCGCTTTCCATCCACAAACTGATGGTCAAACAGAAAGGACAAATCAAGTGGTAGAAGATATGCTCAGGACTTGTGTCATTGATTTTGGAGGAAGTTGGCATGATCACTTGCCTTTGGTAGAAATTGCATATAACAATAGCTATCAAGCAAGTATACAAATGGCATCTTTTGAAGCCCTATATGGGAAAAGTTGTCGATCACCAATATGTTGGAATGAAATAGGGGAAAGGCAATTTCTAGGCCCCGATTTAATCAGGGATTCTACAGAGAAAATCAAGCTCATTCAGGAAAGGATGAAAATGGCACAAGATAGGCAGAAATCTTACGCTGACAATCGAAGGCGCGACTTGGAATTTCAAGTAGGAGAACATGTATATCTAAAGGTTTCTCCGGGTCGTGGTATTCGAAGATTTGGCATTAAAGGAAAGCTAACTCCAAGATTTATCGGTCCATTTGAAATCCTCGAAAGGATCGGTGAAGTGGCTTATAAATTGGCTTTGCCACCACAGTTAGCAGGAGTTCATGACGTATTTCACGTCTCGATGCTGAAGAAGTATATGTATGATCCAGATCACATTATCACTTATGACAATCTGGAGATTCAGAAGGACTTGACATATGAACAAATGCCAATGAAGATTTTGGAACGAGAAGTACGTCAACTCAGAAATAAGGTCATTCCTATGGTTAAGATTCAATGGAAGAAAGCATGGCCTTATGAAGCAACATGGGAAACCGAATCAGCTATGAAGAAAAGATTCCTGAAATTATTTAATTGTAAGTACACTCTCCTCAATCCATGAATTGAATTTGGGGACCAAATTCTTCTAAGTGGGGGAGGGTGTAGAGCCCCAAGATTTTATAAAAGTAATTTCTAGCTATTTAAATAACATTCTGGCATTAATTGGGCTAAATAATCAATATAGGGCCAAAATTGTGTTAATCAATTAACCCAACCCACTTAATTAAAGTCCAAAAAGGGTTTAGGACCTAGACCATTAGGTTTGGCCCATATTCTAGAAGGTATTTAAGCCTATCCACGGATATTAAGGATAAATACTAATAATATAAGATAATTATTTAGATAATTAATAAACGAGTTTTTATAAATTGAAACTCTAAGCTACGATGACTGTAACGGTCTATCGTAAGACCGCCACATACATGTAACGCATGGGCACTCGACCGTTACATTCCCGTTAGTTCCGTAAGTGAAGGGACTCATGAAAAGATTGGAACTTGATGTTCCTATCCACTATGGATCGACTTGGGAAGGATTGTAAAAACTCTAAGGACTCTTAGAGATTAGGATTTGATGAAATAAGGACTCTAAACTCGATCTAATCCTCAAACCCTAGCCCAAACTCTATAAATAAGGCATAGTTCTGAACTGTACGACCCTTACTTTTTGGACGTAAAGAAGCAAGGTAATGAGTCATTATCTCAGGTAAGTTCTTTAGAATAATTTGTTTACAATATTTTAGACTAACTCCCCTTCGAGTTTCACATCTTTAGGTCAAGAGGGCGTGGAGTTAGAGCCTAAAGAAGTTGCTAAAAAAGTCACAAGAGAAGGAAGGGAGCTAGGGCAGGGTTCTCAACCAAATTCAGAAAATACAGTCTAAGTAAGAGGTAGGTTATCTCATGAACGGTAAAAACAGCATGATAGGACTAAAAGCCCTCTGGTTTGATTGAATTCCATGCCTTATAGAGCATTGATTTCATGTTTTATTTGTTCTATGCACATCATGCACCTCTTAGCCAAATTAAGGAATTAAAACATGACTATTCATCTATTCCTGATTTCCTATGCATGTAGATGGCCTTACTTCGTTAACATGACTAGAAGCTCATCATGTTTTGATAAAAGACATGATGCGAGTTGATCTCTTAGTTTCTATGATTATTTTCTGTTAGCAGATACTGTAACGCACTAGCATAGGACCGTCACTTTCAAGTAACGGCCCTACGACAGACAGTTACACACTCTGTAGTATTTGAATTGTACGGATGTTTCTAACGCGCTTGGACAGACGCGTTACATTAAAGTAACGGCTTGATCATGGCCGTCACTTTCACTGTGACGCCCCATCTCCAGACCGTTATATCCTGTGTTCTGTCAACCCTATGACGGAATACAACCTGCCAATCTTATTATGGTTAAAACCTAGTTACCTAAGTGTTAAACCTAATCATGTGATTTTAAGGATATTTGATTATTCATGATAGGTATTGCATATTTTGTCATCACTTCTACTTAAGTTATGTAAAACCAAATTCTATAGTTTTATACTATAAAGCATGACTTTTTAACATTGTATTGACGGAGTTTTTATCATGATTTTCACATTGATTATACGTATGTCTCTCTGTCAATAGAGTCAATTCTATACGTACATGGCACATATTCCGGTATGTTACCATTAGTTCACACTTTGCACTATAGGAACACAATCTTGGACATGAGGACCTCTCTATTGGATATTCCTTCCAATGGACTAGGAAATCATTGTTTCAAGGCCTCCGTAATTCTTCGTGAGCCTGGGATTCCCACTAGGACGCCGAGTTGGTTGTACCAATGAAAGCTCATTAATTAGAACACTCTATCGTGGTTTTGTTTCATGAAATGTAACGGCCTTGAACTGGACCGTCAGGCACATGTAACGGCCCAGTGCCAGACCGTCACATTCCACTGAGTCTATTTTTATCTTTCTGGACTCGGATCACTGTAACGGCCCATTACTGGCGCGTTACATAATGTAACGGCCCAGCAAATGACCGTTACATAGCTTGTTTATGTTAACCCAAGGTTTTACCAAGGGTTGATATTCCAATGATTCTAGACAAACTTTGATGATCTAGAACTTGTCATATTGCTTAAATTGATCTAAAAGAAATGGAAGTTAAGGAAAATACCGTTATGCTGTCGATTTATTCTATAAGCATAACTTAGTTTAAATATCATTCTTGATCTCATATATTCAAAATTTAAGCATTCATTCATTGATTATTGTTATCATGGAATTATTGGAAGTGTTATATTCTTGGCCATACGTTACTGTTATACTGCGTGGAAGTAGCTTAATTTATAACTGAAGATGCGAGCGAGCACTAATTATGTTCAAGGGCTCTATGCTAGTCCCCTCGGCTGATTGCCGGAAACATACTATTTTATAAACCATGGGGTATGATGCTACTGGTGTCGCATTGCGCTAGGAGTACTATTTTATAAATAAGTGAAGATCCGCGACACAACATGACATTCTTGCTTGATATTCCACAGAATTCACGAAGC
Organism: Amorphophallus konjac; assembly: GCA_022559845.1. Classification (NCBI taxonomy): domain Eukaryota; kingdom Viridiplantae; phylum Streptophyta; class Magnoliopsida; order Alismatales; family Araceae; genus Amorphophallus; species Amorphophallus konjac. The sequence goes on from CM040122.1 coordinate 50,323,933, forward strand.
ACTTGCTCTTAAGTATAAGATGCTAAAGTGAGGAATATGTGGCTTGCTAGTACAATCTCGTTACATTCTTGTTCATGGAAGGCCAATATCATGTTCTTGTTATATTCTTGCTAGCTCATTCTTGATCATTCTATCTTACATGGTTATCTTGTTTCTATTGATTTGATCGCATGATGGATTCGCATTGCATGATTTTACCTTATTTCTTTAGAGCAAAAATGATAATTATTTAAATAGTGCATTCATGTTGATGCGAAGATACCTACTGGGCAAGTGTGCTCATGACCTATTTTCCAATATTTTTCAGGAGATGGAAATAGTTCGGATTCGGATTCGGGCTATACTAGTAGTGGATCCGGGAGCGAGTGAAAGTGTTATAAAGATGAGAGTGAAGACATAGGAAGTTAAAATGTCTAGATTGAGTCAATGTAATTTTCCTATTTCTTGAGTCTAATAGAATGGAAATCAAATTAGTGATTGTATCTTGAATATTGATCATTTATGAAATAAAGTTGGAGTTTGAATATTATTGTGCAATTGCATTTATTTATGTGATTGTCTTGCGCTCTGATTGATTCTTGCTTGCGAGAGGCTTACCATGCCGACTGTTCGCGCTCCCCGAGCGAGTCTTCCGCTGTAATAAAGGCTCGGGGCGTGATAGACTTCATGAGATAGACTTCACAGGTTGCGTCGAGGTCGGGGCCGAGCATTCTCAAATTAAAAAAAGGTGGGGAGTTGTTTATATTTAGAAGGAGGTTTCAACGGGATGGGATTCTTCCCCAAAAATTAGGTAAGCAACCACCAAATGTGGTTAAGTGGGTTACATGTTTATCTGAAGCTTCAGTTGGTGTTTACATTTCTCCTGTTCGTGTTTTTTCTGCTGCACTTGCAATATTTCTTCTTTTATGTTTTTCATTTGTCTCATTTCATCTTGAACCGTCCCTACCGATTTGTGTGTAGGAAGATAGACGAGGTGTGCTCTGGTCTGTGGAGATCCATCCCTACCGGTTTGTGTGTATGAAGACAACCGGTTTGTGTGTAGGAAGATAGACGGAGGTGTGCTCCGGTCTGTGGAGAACCGTCCCTATCGGTTTCTGTGTAGGAAGACAGACGGAGGTGTGCTCCGATCTGTGGTGAACCGTCCTAGCCGGTTTGTGTGCAGGAAGACAAACAAAGGGTGTTCTCTTGTAACGATCCGAGAATCCGATTACCGGAAAGGCCCGATAACCCGAGACTCATACCGCCACCCACGAGTCCGAAGACTCGGAAGGGTTAGAAGGATGGTGTGGAGACTACACAAGTATCACAAATAATTGCATAATTTAAACAGTTATATAATTAAGCAGGAAATAAATTAACATTTTACATGATACATGGTCCACAAGATATAACAAAATAAACAACAGTAGTCCACAACTAGTACAGAGACAAGAAAGAAAAGTACAACTACACGGGACATACCCCGGCTCTGACCTCTGGCACTAACGCTGGGCACCTGAACCACGCTGAGCTTCAGACGCGCTCCCCTGAAGCCGCGCCTCGCCTGAAACACAGTGAAAACACGCAGGGAATGAGTCTCGGAACAAGACTCAGTAGGGTTCACTCGAACCCTACCTCGCAAATGGAGAAACCGCCACGCTAGCAGTAAGCGAGTACCTCGAAAAGGGAAGCCCTGTCATCTACAAAACATTGGTCTCACGGCACGAAAATCGACACACGTGCCACGATGAAATGACCGGAACACCACGGCCAACACTACAAAAACCCGAAGGTCGAAGTCGCAACGACTGACAGTCTGCCACTCCAGACTCGACAGGAGTACCTCCCATAAGAAGCACAGTCGGTTGCGTCCCCTGACGACTTACACCGCACCGCCGGTGAACTGCCTAACGTGGTAGCACCTACCAGAGCCACGGACACCGCACAAGTAACCACAAAGCAAGTGACTAGCTGGGGTCACGCCCGTCGGCGTGTGTCCAACTGCCCCCAACCACAAAACAACACCTCCTGTGGCTACACAATAGCACAACACCTGGCCTCAACACGATGCCCAGCATCTGTCAGGCTGCGGGTCGGCACGTGGACCGAGGCCCACGCCCCCGGGACTCAAATCGGCCAAGAAAGAAACACCGGTTAGACAAGCTCATTGAACGGACCTTCCTAGGCTGCACAAGAGACACGCGGCCAGGAACAGGCCGCTCCAGGGATGGACGGACAACTAAGGACCGTTCTACCCCTGGTCCAAATGGAATATGAATGGCCACTCTTTTAGCCGCTCAACCAAAAGAACGGCTAACCTGTAATATCCCGGACCTTTCGGATCCTTCTTCATGGGTTCCGGATCTGGTTTTCAGAGTGTCTGACTCTGTTGTGTCCGAAATTTCGTTTCGGACATCTTTTGTGTTCGGATCGGTACGATCCGGAGCCGTTTCGGAGGCTCGGAAGCGTTTCATGAGTTTTTCGCGTGTGTTTTTCGATTACCGGTGTGTGTTTCGGTAACTCCTTCGGAATCTCGTTGCCGGTGAACCGGGCCGCTCACCCAGGCGAGAGTGGTACCGTTGCGATCGGTGCGTTCCGAGGATTCCGAAAATGTAATTTTTAATTTTTCGGTATTTTCTGGATTTTCCAGATTTTCTATAAATACCCCATTTTTCTCTCTCTTCCCCACCCTCTTCTTCTTCTTCTTCTTCTTCCTCCCCCACCGTGCGACACCCCCTCTCCCCCTCTTCTTCGTCCGGCGAGACCGCGGCGGCACCCCTCCGGCTGCAGACGGCACGGAACGGCGACGTGGTGACGACGGCGGCGGCGAGGTGATCGTGGGGGCGTTCGTAGCTCGTGGGAAGCGTGAAGAACGAGGGTTTTCAAAAGTGATTTCTTGCGTTCGTGCACGATTCGGCGGAGCATTCACTCCATTGAGGTAGGGTGACGTTCCCTAGCTCCCCGCCGTTCATTTCCGTGATTTATAGGCCGAGGGGAGGCCGAGGGGGGCATATTTGAGCGAGTTTGGGGTTTTCCATGATTTGGGGAGAGCTCGCCCGATCTATGGATTTAGCTCGCGATTTTGTGTTTTGATGGCCTAGTATCATGCTAGGAGTCCCCTGGGGTCTTCCCCTTTGATTTCCCCCGCTCCGGTGGAGGCATGGGGGCGTGGTTGCATTTTTTGGGCTTTTCCCGCCGTTTCGCCGTCGGGCGGGTGTGACGGTCCTTCCAGTGACCGTCACACCATGTGACACGCCTAGGTGGGTGCGTCACAGCCCTTGTTTATCCAGTTGGGGGTCAGGGACTGTGACGGTCCCACGATAGACCGCCACAGGCGTGTGACACGCCTGGGTTAGGCTGTCAGAGCGTCCAGACCATTGGCATCCGACTGTTGATTTGACCGTTGCGGGTCAAGGCGTGTGACGCACCAGGGCTGGCGCTTCACAGCCTTGTGACGGCCCAGTGTGGGTGCGTCAGAGTTGTTAAACCCCAGGCCATGTGACGCTCCAGGGCTGGACCGTTACATGTGTGTAACGCTCCAGGGATGGACCGTCACTTGCTGTGACGCACCGAGTGACACGCGTCACAGCTTGCCCTTGTTTTCTCTGTGACGCACCTGCATAGGCGCGTCATAGTCTGTAATGGGCCAGGGCAGGTGCGTTACGTTCTGTTTTACACTGAGAGTGTGACGGCCCTGTGTTGGGCCGTAAGGTGCCTGTGATGGTCCAGCCTAGACCGTCAGAAGCCTGTGACGCGTCTAGGGTAGACCGTCAGGCTTGGGCTGCTCCGGGTGGTTCGCAGCCCTATTTTCTTGTCCGACCGTGGTCACCGTGCGACGGTGCCGGTACGTGGGGCGGTCCCCGTACGTCGTCGGATACGGATGTGGTTTTTCGTTGACTTGAGAGTCTACTCCTTCAGTGACCCTCCACTAGTCGTAGCCTGCTTACACGCGAGTGGTGGAACCAGGGAGTGGTGGAGAGGCTTACCCTAAGGATGGTTTTTTAGACTAGTTTCCGTCGGGCCCCTCGTCGTTAGCCAGAGTCCGGCTACGGGGGAAAACCAGTCAGAGGGCCAGACCTAGGACGCATGGTCTATGTGTGCACACGTGGTTGGGGGCAGTTTGACCCACGCTGACGAGCGTGACCCCAACTAGTCACTTGTTTGTGGTTCTTGTTCGGTGTCCGTGCCTCTGGTAGGTGCTACCACGTTAGGCAGTTCACCGGCGGTGCGGTGTAAGTCATCAGGGGATGCAACCGACTGTGCTTCTTATGGGAGGTACTCCTGTCGAGTCAGGAGTGGCAGACTATCAGTCGTTGCGACTTCGACCTACGGGTTTTTGTCGTGTTGGCCGTGGTGTTCCGGTCGTTTCACCGTGGCACGTGTGTCAGTTTTCATGCCGTGAGACCGGTGTTTTGTAGATGGCAGGGCTTCCCTTTCCGAGGTACTCGCTTACTGCTAGCGTGGCGGTTTCTCCGTTTGCGAGGTAGAGTTCGAGTGAACCCTACTGAGTCTTATTCCGAGACTCATTCCCTGCGTATTTTCACCGTGTTTCAGGTGAGGCGCGGCTTCAGGGGAGTTCGTCTGAGGCTCAGCGCGGTTCGGGTGCCCAGCGTTAGTGCCAGAGGTCAGAGTCGGGGTATGCCCCGTGTAGCTGTACTTTATTTTCTTGTCTCTGTACTAGTTGTGGACTATTGTTGTTATTTTCTTGTTATCTTGTGGACCATGTATTAATTTAAAATGTTAATTCATTTCCTGCTTAATTATATAAACTATTTAATTTCTGTAATTACTTGTGATACTTGTGTAGTTTCCACACCATCCTTCTAACCCTTCCGAGTCTTCGGGCTCGTGGGTGGCGGTGGGAGTCTCGGGTTATCGGGCCTTCCCGGTAATCAGATTCTCGGGTCGTTACATAACCCTTAGCCGCTCGTGGGGGATGGACGGTCCAATCCGTCCGTTCATCGTCCCAACAGTACAAAACATGGGCGGCTAGAACCTCGCCACTCAAGGGGATGAGCGGACCCACTCGGGCCGCTCGTCCACCAATGGCACCACAAGATGAACGGGCAGTCCCTGGCCACTCATGGGGACATGCGGCTAGACCCTAGCCGCTCACCCCGGTGCACTGTGCACGGTTGGTCTCGGGCCGCTCTTGGTGATGTGCGGTCGCACGACTAGCCGCACATGCCCCACTACGCTCCGAGCCGAAGGGCGGTCAGGCCAGGGCCGCGCATAGGATTAACGGACCCTGGTTCGACCGCTCAACCTTCACCGGCCCGAAAATGGTGAACTCGCTGGATTCGCCACTTTCGGCCCCCAAACATGCCCCACGGAGGGGGAAACGAGGGGAAAAGCACTCCCAAGCCCCCTAGCATGCTTCCACGCTCCCGAAACGTGGAATCACTGGCTAAAAACATAGATCGGGCGGTCGCTCCCCACGACATGCTCAACCCTTCCCGGCGCGATAAAACCCACTCTCGGCCTCGCCTCGGCCTAAAAGTCACGGGGAAGGAACGCAAGAGGCTAGGGATCGTCACCCTACCTTCGTTTCACGTCGAGACACGCCTGATCGAGCTCAAACCACGAAGAATGCCGGTAGAAACCTCATTCCTTCACGCGTCCCACGAACACCGCATGCCCACGAGATCGCCTCGCCGTCGCCCACGTCGCCGCGTCGTCGCCCCGCCGCCGTCTACAGCCGGAGAGAGGCCCGCCACGGTCGCCGTCGGTCGAAGTGAGAGGGAGAGGGGCCGCGGTTCTTACGGGAGGAAGAAGAAGAGGGGAAGAAGAAGTAAGAGAAAGTAGGGGGGAAAAGAAAAAAAAGAAATGGGGTTTTATAGAAAATCTAGAAATATCAAAAAATAAAAAATCACGTTTCTGCGATCCTCGGAACGCACCGATCACAATGATACTACTCTCGTCTAGGTGAACGACCCGGTTCATCCGCAACGAGGTTCCGAAGGAATTACCGAAACCCACACCGAAAATCAGAAAACACGGGCGGAAAAGTCGCGGACACACTCCGGGCCTCCGAAACAACTCCGGGTCGCGCCGATCCGAACACGAAATATGTCCGAAACAAAATTTTGGACACAATGTAGCCGGACACTCCAAGAAACCAGATCCGGGACCCACGAAGAATGATCTGAAAGGTCCAGGATATTACAGCCCTCCCCCCTTAAAGGAATTTTGTCCTCGAAATTGAGAACAACCCAAGGGGAAAGAAGAGGAAGACTCACTCAAACAAGTAAGGGAACTGCTGACGCATCTCATCCTCACGCTCCCAAGAAGCCTCACCACCAGAGTGCCGCTGCCACACCACCTAGACCAAGGGGATGACCTTATTCCGCAGGCGCTGCTCTCGCCTATCCTCAACGCAGACAGGAAACTCTCGGAGAGAAAGATCTGGAGTCACCTCGGGCCAAACAGAATCCTCAAGCACATGAGAGTCATCGGGCATATACTTCCGCAACATCGAGACGTGAAACACATCATGCACCGACGCCAACTCAGGAGGTAACTGCAGCCGATAGGCTACGTCACCAATGCGTTCCATAATAAGGAAAGAACCGACATAGCGGGGACTCAGCTCCCAATGCCGTCCAAAATGCATCACCCCCTTCATCGGAGAAACTCTTAAAAACACACGATCGCCAACGGCGAACGTGAGAGGCTACCGCCTATGGTCAGCATAGCTCTTCTGCCGACTCTGGGCCGCCAACATGTTCTGACGAACCAAGTGGACAACATTCACACACTGATGTACCAACTCCGGTCCCGTCAAAACACGCTCACCAACCTCAAACCAATCAAGTGGAGTCCAACACGGACGCCCATACAACGCCTCATAAGGAGCCATGCCAATGCTCGAATGATAGCTGTTGTTGTAGGCAAACTCCACCAACGGTAGGTGGTGAATCCAACTCCCCTGCCACTCCAGGCAGCAGGATCTCAACATATCCTCCAAAGTCTAAATGGTCCTCTCTGACTGACCATCGGACTGAGGATGGTACGCCGAGCGAAATGCCAACTCCGTGCCAAGGGCTCGCTGGAAACTCCTCCAGAATCCAAAAGTGAAACGCGGATCCTGATCTGACACAATGGAAATGGGAATCCCATGCAACGGAACGATCCGCTCCACGTAAAGACGAGCCAACTTGGGCACACTCTAGCTGACTTTGACCGGTAACAACCGAGTCACCTTCGTCAGCCTATCCACCAACAACCAAATACTATCCTGCCCACTCGGAGTCCTCGGTAATCCCACCACGAAATACATGGTCACGTGGTCCCATTTCCACGTGGGAACATCCAAGGGCTGGAGAGTACCTCCTGGTCGCTGATGCTCCGCCATCACCTGTTGACAGGTCAGGCACTGGCCACAAATTCGGCAACATCTCTCTTTATGCCAGGCCACCAGAACTGCCTCCGCAAGTTTTGATACATCTTCGTCGCACCCGGGTGTACGGTGTACCTGCTCCCATGAGCCTCGCGCAACACCACACGACAAACCTGCTCCTCGGTTGGGATGTACAGCCTACCACGGAACCTCACAGCACCGTCCTCACCGAGCTCCACATCAGTCACAGCCAAAATTCGGGGAAACTCAGGGTCTGCATGCTGAGCCTCTATCACCTGATGGCGGGTAGCATGCGTGATAGTCAGACTCGCAAGCACTGCTAACCCTGGCTCTTGGGGAATCTTGAGCCTGAAAGACACTTCGGGCACTTATTCCCAAAGCCTCCACTTCCTCAACATCAAGGCGCTGACAACGACCTTCCGACTCAAGGCATCGGCGACGACATTCATCCTGCCCGACTGATAAGACCGGGTGAAGTCATAATCCTTCATATATTCCATCCAACGTCTCTGCCTGAGGTTAAGGTCCCTCTGGGTGAACACATACCTCAAACTCTGATGGTCAGTGAACACCTCGAACTTCTCACCGTACAGATAATGCCTCCAGATCTTCTGCGCAAAGATCACAGCCGCCAACTCCAGGTCATGGGTAGGGTAGTTCTCCTCATGCAGCTTTAGCTACCGAGATGCATAAGCAGCAACTCTACCATGCTGCATCAACACAGCACCTAATCCGACTCCGGAAGCATCTGTACATACCACAAAACCTCCCGATCAGAAGGTAAAACCAACACCGGAGCTGAGGTGAGCAATCTCTTCAGTTCCTTGAAACTCTGTTCACACTCATCAATCCAGACCAAAGGCACATCCTTCCGCGTAAGTCTGGTCATCGGGGCCGCAATGCGAGAAAAATCCTGGATAAACCGGCGATAATAGCCTGCAAGCCCCAAGAAACTCCGGATCTCCGTCACATACCTCGGCCTCGGCCACTGCATTATTTCCTTGACCTTAGCGGGGTCCACAGAAATACCATCACCAGAGATCACGTGCCCCAAAAAGTGCACCTCATGAAGCCAGAACTCGCACTTACTGACCTTCGCATACAACTGGTGATCTCGCAACATCTGCAGCACCACACCCAAATGGTACGCGTGCTCCTCGGCAGACTGCGAATAAACAAGGATGTCATCCACAAACACGACCACGAATTGGTCCAAATAGGGACGGAACACCCTTTGCATCAAGTCCATGAAGGCTACGGGGGCATTGGTGAGCCCGAACGGCATCACCAGAAACTCATAGTTCCCATATCTCGAGCTGAACGCAGTCTTCTCCACGTCAGACTGTCGAATCCGCAACTGATAATAACCAGACCGTAAATCAATCCGCGAGAACACTCGAGCAGACTGAAGCTGGTCAAACAAGTCATCAATCCGCGACAACGGATACTTGTTCTTAATGGTTACCTCATTGAACTGTCGGTAGCCAATGCACAACCTCAGACTACCATCCTTCTTCTTCACGAACAACACTGGCGCACCCCAAGGGAAAAAGCTAGGACGAATGTACCCCTTGGCCAGCAACTCTTGAAACTGCGCCCTCAACTCTCTCAACTCAGCGGGAGCCATACGGTAAGGAGCCTTTACCAAAGGTCCCGTACCAGGCAGAACCTCGACAACAAAATCGATCTCCCGTTGGGGAGGCAATCCAGATAAGTCCTCCAGAAAAACATCAGGGAACTCACACGCCACCTGAATGCCCTCGACATCCAGACACGGCTGGTCTACCAAGACCACAGAAGCGAGAAAACCCTGGCAACCCGCATCAAGCAAACGACGAGCTCGAATCGCCGAAATAAGAAAACGGGAAGAGGAAGACCTGATACCTTGGAAACAGAAGGTGGGTCCACGAAGTCGCCGGAAATAAACCCTCTTCGAGCCGCAATCCACCAAAGCATGATGTGCCTTGAGCCAATCCATGTCCAAAATCACATCAAAGTCCTGAAGCGGCAACGCATAAAGCCTGGCCGGTAAACTCCGCCCTTCAACCCACATCGGAACCTCATCAAAACAATACGGAGTGATCATAAAATCACCCGAAGACAACTCCACTACCAAATCACAAGAGAACTGGGTCACCGGCTCCTCGATACTCAGCGCGAAATCCTCCGAAATAAACGAATGAGACACGCTAGAATCAAAGAAAACCCGAGCCGCACAACCCAAAATCTGCATGGTACCTTCCACGAGCTACGACGCCACTGCCTCTGCTCTGGTCATGTGTGTAATCTGGTCTCGAGCTCTCTGCCTGCCTCCCACACTCGTTGACCTGGGTAGTGGCGGATACTGCCCCTGCTGCTGCTGCTGCTGCTGCTGCTGCTGCTGCTGCTGTGGCCTCTGCTACTGGGGAACCTGCTGCTGTTGAGAAAACTGCTACTGCTGCTGCCTCTGAGGACAGTCACGCACCATATGCCCTGGCTGGTCACACCGGAAACAAACTATCGACGTCGTGCTCTACCTGCCTGGATGGAACTCGCTACACCGTGGACACGGTCCTCGCGATCCACCCACTGATCCCTGACGCTGAAAAAGAATCGACTGTTGTACACTGTCCGATGATGCCTGCTGCTCACGGCCTCCCTTCTTCTTCCTTCGGAAACTCTTCCTGAGAAACTTTTTGACCTTAGAGCCAAAAGACACAGATCCTGTCACCGACGCTGCCGGTGCCGGCGCTCCTGAACCACCCAATGCATGCTGAAAGGAACCTACTGCTGGGTAGCTGACTGCTGACTGCAACCCGACAAAGACTGCCCCTGGATAATCGGTCCTCGAGTCCTCTGCATATCCATCTCCAAGGAAGCTGCTACGTGAGACGCTGTCTCCAAATCGGTGGCAGCGTTCACGATCAAATGGTGCCTCAACTCCTGCCTCAAGCCCTGTACAAACTGTGCGGTCTTCACCCTCTCATGCTCCATGATATGAGGTGCATACCGACCCAGCTCAACAAATCGGGCCCTGTACTGCAACACGGACATGTCGCCCTGGACCAGCTCCAAAACTCACGCATCCGTTGCATATCAATATACTCTGGACAGTAGGCACGCTCAAAAGCGCTGACAAAGTTATCCCACACAATCTGCTCAAGGGGACGCGACTGAAAAGATGTCTTCCACTCAGAATACCACCATGCTCGAGCAGTACCCTGCAACTGGTTATAGGCCAACATCACCCTGTCCTCCGCAGTACACCGCGCGGAACTGAACACCCGCTCCATCTCCTCGAGCCAATCTCGAGCCAAATCAGGGTCTGGCTGACCGCCATAGTAAGGTGGATGGAACTGTATGAAATCCCTCACTGCTCGGCCTATCCCACCCCTGATCGACAAGCCCTCACCAGCCTCTCCACCGAACTGTTGCGACATAAGCTGGTACATGTCACGGAAGAAATCCTCGGCCCCCGGAACTCTCACAGCATCCACTACTTCGATGGCCACTGGTGGCACTCTACTCTGCTCCTCCTGAGCCTCCTGCTGAATCTCTTGAACCACAGCCGACTGCCCCTGCTGAGAGTGAGTCGCCCGCCTCGGCGCCATACTCGCACCTGAAGAAAAAGATAGCAAACACGGAAACGGCAGGGTCAAGAAAAACACACGATGCCCGATGCCAGCGTCAACTGTACATCATTACTGTGGACTAGTGGACCACTATAATTACTTATGATTCTCTTATAATTCCACAACCGCGCTCTGATACCAGCTGTAACGACCCGAGAATCTGATTATCGGGAAGACCCGATAACCCGAGACTCATACCGCCACCCACGAGTCCGAAGACTCGAAAGGGTTAGAAGGATGATGTGGAGAGTACACAAGTATCACAACTAATTACAGAAATTAAACAGTTATATAATTAAGTAGGAAATAAATTAACATTTTACATGATACATGGTTCACAAGATATAACAAAATAAACAACAGTAGTCCACAACTAGTACAGAGATAAGAAAGAAAAGTACAGCTACACGGGGCATACCCCGGCTCTGACCTCTGGCACTAACGCTGGGCACCTGAACCATGCTGAGCCTCAGACGCGCTCCCCTGAAGCTGCGCCTCGCCTGAAACACGGTGAAAATACGCAGGGAATGAGTCTCGGAATAAGACTCAGTAGGGTTCACTCGAACTCTACCTCGCAAACGGAGAAACCGCCATGCTAGCAGTAAGCTAGTACCTCGAAAAGGAAAGCCCTGCCATCTACAAAACACCGGTCTCACGGCACGAAAACTGACACACGTGCCATGGTGAAACGACCGGAACACCACGGCCAACACGACAAAAACCCGAAGGTTGAAGTCGCAACGACTACAGTCTGCCACTCCCGACTCGACAGGAGTACCTCCCATAAGAAGCACAGTCGGTTGCATCCCCTGATGACTTACACCGCACCGCCGGTGAACTGCCTAACGTGGTAGTGCCTACCAGAGGCACGGACACCGCACAAGTAGCCACAAAGCAAGTGACTAGGTGGGGTCACGCCCGTCGGCGTGTGTCCAACTACCCCCAACCACGTGTGCACACACAGACCATGCGTCCTAGGTCCGGCCTCTAACTGGTTTTCCCCTGGAGCCGGACTCTGGCTACCGACGAGGGGCCCGACGGAAACCAGTCTAAAAATCATCCTCAGGGTAGCCTCTCCACCACTCCCTGGTGGGTCCACTCGCGTGCAGGCAGGATACGACTAGTGGAGGGTCACTGAAGGAGTAGACTCTCAAGTCAACGGAAAACAACGTCTCAACCGGTCAGGGTACAAGGACTGCCCCTCGTACCGACACCATCTCACGGTGACACAAGCCGAGAACAACACCTCCCGTGGCTACACAGTACCACAACACCTGGCCTCGACACGATGCCCAACATCTGTCAGGCTGCGGGTTAGCACGCGGATCGAGGCCCATGCCCCCGGGACTCAAATCTGCTAAGAAAGAAACACCGGTTAGACAAGCTCATTGAACGGACCACCCTAGGCCGCACAAGAGACACGTGGCCAGGAACGGGCCACTCCAGGGGATGGACAGACAACAAAGGACCGTTCTACCCCTGGTCCAAATGGAATACGAACGGCCACTCTTTTAGCCGCTCAACCAAAAGAATGGCTAACCCTTAGTCACTCATGGGGGATGGACGCTCCAATCCGGCCGTTCATCGTCCCAACAGTACAAAACATGGGCGGCTAGAACCTCGCCACTCAAGGGGATGAGCGGACCCACTCGGGCCGCTCATCCGCCAATGGCACCACAAGATGAACGGGCAGTCCCTGGCCGCTCATGGGGACATGCGGCTAGACCCTAGCCGCTCACCCCGGTGCACTGTGCAACGGTAACAAAGAATGGTCAGAAACTCACGGAATGCGCGGTTGGTCTCGGGCCGCTCTTGGTGATGTGCGGTCGCACGACTGGCCGCACATGCCCCACTACGCTTCGAGCCGAAGGGCGGTCAGGCCAGGGCCGCACATAGGATGAAGGGGCCCTGGTTCGACCGCTCAAACTTCACCGGCGTGAAAACGGCGAACTCACCGGATTCGCCACTTTCGGCCCCCAAACATGCCCCACGGAGGGGGAAACGATGGGAAAAGGACCCCCAAGCCCCCTAGCATTCTTCTACGCTCCCGAAATGCGGAATCACAGGCTAAAACCATAGATCTGGCGGTCGCTCCCCACGACATGCTCAACCCTTCTCGGCACGATAAAACCCACTCTCGACCTCACCTCGGCCTACAAATAGCGGGGAAGGAACGCAAGAGGCTAGGGTTCGTCGCCCTACCTTCGTTCCACGTCGAGACACGTCGGATCGAGCTCAAACCACGAAGAATGCCGGTAGAAACCCCATTCCTTCACGCGTCCCATGAACACCGCACGCCCACGAGATCGCCTCGCCGCCGCGCCGTAGCCCCGCCACCGTCTGTAGCCGGAGAGAGGCCCGCCGCGGTCGCCGTCAGTCGAAGAGAGATGGAGAGTGGTCGCGGTTCTTACGTAAGGAAGAAGAAGAGGGGAGGAAGAAGAAAGAGAAAGAAGGGGGGAAAAAGAAAAAAGAAGAAATGGGGTTTTATAGAAAATCCAAAAATATCGAAAAATAGAAAATCACGTTTCCGCGATCCTCAGAACACACCGATCACAACGGTACTACTCTTGTCTAGGTGAACGACCCGGTTCACCCGCAACGAGGTTCCGAAGGAATTGCCGAAACCCACACCGAAAATCAGAAAACACGCGTGAAAAAGCCGCGGACACACTCCGGGCCTCCGAAACAACTCCGGGTCGCGCCGATCCGAACACGAAAGATGTCCGAAACAAAATTTTGGACACAACGGTGCCGAACACTCCAAGAAATCAGATCCGGGACCCATGAAGAAGGATCCAAAAGGTCTGGGATATTACATCTCTGGTCTGTGGTTTGGGGCGTATCCCCAGTCAAGCTATGTGTTAGTAGGAAAGCCTCACCGGGTTTGGTGAGGGGTGGACGTCGGTTGCTGGTTTGCAACCGAACCACCTTAAAAATCCCTGTGTTATGGTTGTGCACCAAGTGCGATTGCTTCATCTTCTCTATCCCCATTCACATGTTGGTGTGCATGTTTCAACGTATGCAATCTCGATTGTTTTTCTATTGCACACATCATTTTACTCCTCACACACTAGAGATTCGCTGAGCAGCCAATGATTCTAGTTGATCACCAAGGCACACACACAAAGCTAGTCAGTTCACACCTTGTTGATGTGCATTGTGATCTCTGCTGGCCAATAGCATTCAGTCATTCCATCTGATCCATTCCTATTCTATTCACTGTGCTTTGTGTCTAAGCATTTTATCTGCCTGATAGGAGTGGTTTACTAATTTTGGTAGCTAAGTTTTAAATAGGCCAAAGTTCTTGATAGGATCTATTCAACCCCCCCTTCTAGATCCGATTGCACCACGCAGAACCTAACAGAAGGTGTGAAGGTGGAGAGCCCCAAGGTGCCCAGCCATACAAATGTCGGAAAGGAGGGCTTCATGCCTAGCCATGTTGGTTGTGGCTGAGAAGTCGAAGCACAATGCGTATTGGAGCTCGATCCCTTTTAATGAAGAGAGGACCACCCCGCTTCGCTACCACTAGAGCATGAGGACCCATCCACGTACAATTCTTAGGTAGTTGTCAAAGGTAATGCGTCCTCACTCTCATCGGGGAGCGTGCACTTGGTGGCAAAATCAACTAATGACTGGGCTTTGATGGCGGTCCTTGGATGGAAGTGGATGTCGAACTCTCCCAACTCGATAGCCCATTTGACCAAGCTTCCTGATGTGTTAGGGTTCTGGAGAACCGGGCATAGGGGCTGATCCGTGAGGACCACAATGGAGTGGGAAAGCAGATATGGCCACAGCTTTGGTGCAGTCATCAGTAGAGTAAGCGCTAACTTCTCTACCCGCGAATAAATGAATTCTACCCCTGGGGGGCCTTGATAATATAATAAACGGGCTTCATTATTTTGTCATCTTCTTGGCGAGCAGAGCATTGAGTGTGCTCGGCGTCACAGATAGATTGAGCAATAGCTGCTCACTAGGTCGAGGCTTTGAGAGGACTGGTGGTGAGGAGAGACACTTTTTTAGTTCTTCAAAGGCATAGTCGCACTCCTGATCCCACTAGATAGATCCTCTCTTCTTTGGCGATCTATTAGCTTGCTTGATCAACCTGATGAACGGGAGGCACCACTCGGCTACTTGGGATAGGAACTAACTGAGTGTGGTGACATGGCCGATGAGGCACTAAACATCACGCACTCGCTCGAGGTGCTTCATTTTTAACATATCCTTGATCTACTCTGGGTTAGCCTTAATCCTTCGGTGGTGACCAAGAAACTGAGGAAGTTGCTTAATTGGACTCTGAATGCACATTTATTCGGGTTGGGCTTCATGCTATACTGAAGTAGGGTGGCAAACGTCTCTGCTAGGTCCTCCAGGTGGTTGGTCGCATGTTCGCTCTTGATGAGCATATTGTTAATGTAAAACTCCATGTTGCAGCCGATCTGGGAGTCAAACAAGTGGTTGGCCAAACATTGGTATGTCGCCCCTGTGTTCTTCAACCTGAATGACATTCTGGTGTAGCAATATAAGCCGTCGTCGGTGACGAATGTCATTTTTTCTAGGTCGGGCTCGTGCATGCTGATCTGGTGGTACCGAGAGTACATGTCCAAAAAGCTGAGCATTTTGTGCCTGAATGGCACGTGAATGAGCTGGTTGATGTGTGGTATAGGGAAGCTATCTTTTGGTGTTGTTTTATTAAGGTCGGTGTAATCGACACACATCCGCCACATCCCAGTGTTCTTGGGAACTAGGACTATGTTAGAGAATCAGTTTGAGAATTGAGTCGACCTTAGTAGTCCTGAGTGTAGCTTCTCATTGACTTGCTCCTGGATGATCGCCTATTGCTCAGGGTTGTAGCGACATCGCCACTACAGTATTGGGCGACAATGTAGATCCAGTTTGAGCTGATGGGTAATTACTTTAGGAGGGATGCAAGGGAGCTCATCCTTGGACCAGGCAAACACATCCTAGTTAGCCTCCAGGAAGCACTGTTATGCCTTCTTCTCCTCCTCAGACATGAGCGAGCCAATTTGCAAGGAGCGGCTGGGGTCCTCATCGATTTGGATGAGGAAGAAGTATTCGGCTGGTGTGCTTCCGCTGGGTCCAAGCTCATATGTCCTGGGCTTCTTCTCAAGTGGTGTTCCTTCTAATGTTCTCTCCCTGGTGGAGATTAAATAGCACAATCGAGATTCCCTCTGGTCACCTAGGATATCCCCCACTCTGTGGGGAGTGGGGAACTTCAACTTTTGGTGGTAAGACGAGGGCACTCCCTTTAACACTCCTAGGATACCTTGGCCGATGATGGCGTTGTATCTGGACATTCCCCTCATGATGGTGAAGTCAGCCACGAAGGTCATCTACCTTGCGGCAGTCCCTAAAGTGATTGGAAGGGAGATATGCCCTTCTGGGTAAATGGTGGAGCCGTAGAAGCCAATGAAAGCAGTGTAAGATGAGAAAGATTCACATCCATCACCAAGAGGTAGTCATAAGAAATCACATTGGGACCACTTCTATTATCCATTAAGATTCGATGCACAGTACATTGTTTGATCATGGTGGAAATCACTAGAGCGTCGGAGTGAGGAGTTGTCACACCTGCTAAGTCCTCGTCTGAGAAGATGATAGGCTCCTTGAGATGATCCTGGGCAGGGATCCTCTTAGGTAAGTCACGATAGCTAGAGTCGTCGAGCTCGACCTAGTTTACATGGCACCCATAGGCCGACACCGGTTAGAGCTATCCCCTTCTGATGCCAACCCTCTGAAGATCATCATAATCTCTGTTTCGTTGGGTTAGTGTTGACATCTAAAATCTACAATCAGTCAAAATCACATAAAGCTGAGAGCAGATAGCTAGTCTACTGAAGGTCAAATCGAAGATTAGGCTACAAAGATGTTCTCAAAGCCCCAACCATGATAGAAGGAAGGTCTATCACAGTTTATACTTTGTCCGGCTAAAGCCTTTGGCAAAGCTGCTACCCGGTGCGATCGTCATTTCGTATGATCTAGCCGATTAAACCAATCGTCAAAGTCAATGAAATTCCAGTCATTCGTATGCGAGGAAAGGCCTCCACAACATCATGGAAGAAGTAAGAGGACAAGATTGATATCACTGGCCAGACAAGCTTAAATGTAATATAAGAAAGGGTTGCAAATTGTTGCATTGTAAAGGCTTGTTAAGAAAAGCTTATATAGACTTGTAGCCCATGATCCATATGTCCATATGGGCTAGAAAGAGGGCCCATTAACACAAAAGCAGTGCCGAGCCCTGTGGCACAAAGCGCGCCGATGTCCTGGGCAAAAGGCGCCCTGGGGAGAGGGCGCGCCGATTGGTGATTCACCTATAAAACCTCTGTTTTAAACAGAGTTCAAAAAAAAAGAGGGGGAGGAGAAGAGAAAGAAAGCAGTAACTATAGTAAGAAGAGAGTCCAAGGGGAGAGACAGAGTGAAGTCCGCTGAGAAGGAAAGAAGAGAGGGAGACAGTAGAGTCTGATATATACAGGGTGTGAGTGCAGAGACGAGAGCCAGACTTCTTCTGTGAGAGCTACGACGGAGGAGAGAGATCATCCTCGCCATCCCGTCCAAGGTGGGCGTCCGTAGGTCAAATGCCCTTTGGGGCTACATTCGCCCCCTTTTTTCATTCCCTAGTCTGAAATTCCGGTCGTTGTATTCTGTGTTATTTTCATCTGATGTTAAGCATCGATACAATCCCATAGATTTTTAAGGGCTGTCAGCCTGTGTGTAACTGTGTGGTTTTCACTCTGTATATGCATTTGACCTAATGAAATGGGTTCTGGAAATCTCTCTCTCTCTCTCTCTCTCTCTCTCTCTCTCTCTCTCTCTCTCTCTCTCTCTCTCTCTCTAGTCTGAAACATGTATATGTGACTTCTCTGTAGGCAGCTTTACTGCACGAAGCACACGCATGCCACAGTTCGTACGAATTCGCCTGTTATTCTCTTTGTTGTTTTCCAAACCTCATAGCCATAATGAGGGCCCGAGACAGTCTATCTCATGGTGTCTCATCTATGAGATGGTGAGGGATATGATCAAGGCACGATCTATGTGGTTTAATGATTATCTGGTTCCTAATGATACTTCTGTGTGAAGTCCCTTTGCTTCCCTGGGATGATCTGTTTAAAATCAATTTTTAGTACCCTTTTAGCCTCCTTGAAACCCCTGAATAAGGGATTGAAACCCCTAAATCCCCATGCCATCCTTTCTCGGCCCCCCTAATTATGCTCTCGGCGCATATCCATTCTGTGCCTGAAGTCCCTTTTCCCCCGTGCCGATGGTACCTTCGCGCCGAACTCTAGGCGCGCCGATACCTAATTCTAGGCCACCTTCTGCGCCGACCCCCCTATTGATGCCCAGGCCGATTGGTGCAGACATCAGAGCGAGCGAGAAGAACGAACCGGCGAGCCGTCGATACCGTACGCGGAGCACCACTCGGGCTACATCGGCTTCCCTTTGGCTCGGAGATAGTCTGGAGTCTCCGCCATGAGTTTGGACACTTTTTTAGCATTTATTTGCATTGTATTTGAGCTTGTAATGTGTGTTTTTACTTGGGTTTTCATTTTGGGCTCTTTGTAAGGCTCTTAATAAGCCATTTGGATTAAGCCCTTTAGAGTTCATTAAGGGATGTGACCATATTGGACCTTTTGGCTTCATAATGGGTCTTTAAGCTACTTAAGGCCCAATTGGGCTTCTCCCTCACATGGGCCACCTAGGTTGGAAGGCCCATAGGCTATCATGGGTTCATGGGCTTGTGGATAGCCTTGGACCAAATTTGGCCGAAGAAAGGCCCATGAAGGGGGCGCCCCCTATTTTGGCTCTATTAGGCTAGTTTTTTTTCTTTTCTTTCCTCTCTTTGACCACATGGGAAATATGTAATTTTAGCTTTCCCAAGATGCCCCTCATCAACCCTAGATATGAGGGCATGGCTAGTCATTTACCATGAGAGGTTAATTCATATAAAAGGTTGTAGTTTTCATTTCTATCACAATTAATGGAGAGAAAATCTGGAATTTCTTCCACAAGGCAAGGGATGCCCCTCTCTCTCTCTCTCCTCTCCCCCCCTTCTGCAGCTGGGAAGGCTGTGAATTAGAGGTGGGAAGCCTCATCTATCAGGTGTGAAGATTGTCGCCGCCGCCCCACCGCCATCGTGCCGCCATCGCACCACCGCCATCATCGTCGGAGTTCTGTCCACTCAGGATAGCCCCCTCTTCCCCGAATTTCTGCTCTGAACCATGAGATCTTTTGGAGCCCAAACTTTTAGGGTGTGTTCTAGAGGTTCACCCCACGTTTCAGAAAAATTGGTGGGACTTCTAGCATTTGTTTTCCATTTTTCCATTTTCGTTCTTCCCCTCCTTCCAGATCTGCCTACAGTCTGTCCAGTTTTCCAGAAACTAATTAGGTCGTTCATGAACCCACCTTCCCTTGGTCTGAATGACTTGAAATTTTTATTGGGGGTTCTGTCAACCTAAGCCTTCATCCACGAAGTTTCTTGGGATTTCTAGAATCCTCTACCTATTTTTAAAAATCATGGTCAGATCCCAAATTCAGTTCTGCCTCTACTGTCCAGATCCGACCACCCGGTGCTAATAAATACATTTCCCCATCCAAATCTCCACCAAATCCTTCAAAAAAATTATATCTGTCTTCATCTCTCTCCCCTCTACAACTTTCGTGAAGAGCTCAACATCTAATTCGGAGGTATAGATCACGGTCAACGCTGGTTCTTAGTCAGATCTCAATATGCTTGACCAGATCTGAGACTGATCACAGCCCTATTGTAAAATCTGCCATCAAAATTACGGCCCCGATGAAATTCCAGGGACCATAGAGGGTCGGAGGATTTCGAGTCAGCGTTCCAACGGTGCTGGTTTCGTGCCGATCCGACGTCGGTGCTCATCGCAGCAACAGATCTCGCCAGGTCGCGCGCTGAAAAATAGAAGCTGCAGGTCCGTGTACAGCAACCCCGAAGAGTGAAGATCGGAGCCACCCAGCCTCCGACCGGTGTTCCAGCCTGGCCGCCATCCAGGGGAGCGCGCCACCAGGTGTCACCATCACAGAGGGACCCACCCCGTCAGATCCGGAGGATTGAGCAGCACGTGGGCCCCACGAACCCACAGATCGCGCCATCCGGACAGCACCAAAACGCCGATTTCGGCACCGTCGGAGTGACATCAAGATGCTGCCCGTCAACCCAATTCCTGATACTCCCGGGCTCCACATGTGACCTGTTACCTCCCTGCGTGGAGTGGGTCGAAACATTTGTACCGCTGTAATATTTGTTAACCGCGAGTACAGATTTGGCTGGGGTTGTCTTCCCCACGCCGGGAGCGTGGAGGTACGGTCCTAACTCTTTCGCATTACATTTGCTTAGCTAGTATATGGTCATATGCCACTGTGAGTGCATAGGAATCTAGCCCGCGAGTTCATATCACCGCTGTGAGCGAGAGAGTGACCCGTCCCGTGGCTCGATCCGAGCATAGAAGTGAGTCGACCACCCTTGACTCTGTCGGTTTCTCAACCCCGCGGATCCACGTTTTCCCTCGCTTGGGACGATGAGTGAGCTTGCATTTCTGTTAGCGACGTATAGCCCATAGGAACTCTTAGTGTCGGGCCAAAGTGTCTCCATTGTTCGTATGTTGCTGGTCGCGTCTACATTTAGAGTCCATGGTTCGCATCACTTAGAGTCGGTCCCCGTGTCCGTCCTGCATCTGATACAAATTTGATGCCGGACGGACACGCGACCGGGCTAAGACATACGACGGACTCGATGTGCGGCCAGCACTAGCACGCTAAGGTAAGCCGGGCAGCTGACCATCGTGGCGTTCTCCGGGTGGAGACGTCCCTCAACATGAACTCTAGCTAGCCCGACGATCGTCCCTTGCGAGGGAAACGTGAGATCGCAGCGGTTAAGGAACCATTGTCGCCTAGGGTGGTGCAGTCCGAGCTCGGTGCTCGACTGGAGCTAAGGAACGGGCGCTCTCAACTCACAATCACGGTGATTTGTAGCTAACTATCAGCCCTAATCTCACAAACGCAGCATGATAGACAATATACTAAATCAGCAAAGTGAGGGTGGAATGAAGCACGTACCTCTACGACTAGTGCGTGGGCAAGAAAATCTCGGCCAAATCTGTACTCATGGTTAACAAATATTACAGCGGTACAAATGTTTCGACCCACTCCACCCAGGGAGGTAACATGTCACATGTGGGGTCCGACAGTATCGGGAATTGGGTTGACGGGCAGCATCTTGATGTCGCTCCGACGGTGCCGAAACCCACGTTTTGGTGCAGTACGGATGGCGCGATCTGCGGTTCGTGGGGCCCACGTGCTACTCAGTCCTCCGAATCTGACGGGGTGGGTCCCGCTGCGATGGTGACACCTGGTGGCGGGCTAATGCGGGACGAGACCACGGACACGACTCGAATGAGGAATGCAGTCCTCGGACTCTAGGTGAGCTCGTGATTGTCCCTTAACGAGGGAAGCGTCGGACGTGCACAGTTGAGAAACCGGCAAGAGCTAGGGTGGTCAATTCTCTTTTGTGCCCGGATCGGGTCACAGGATGGTCACGCTCTCTCTCTCGTAGCAGCGGTGAAATAAATATTACGAGCTAACGGCCCTACACATGCTCTCTAGCAGCGGCATATAAAGCATATAAGGAAATAAGCGAAATGCCGAGTGTAAGAGCGAATACGATACCTCCACGCTCTCGGCGTGGGGAAGACGGACCCGACCGAAGTCGTACTCCCTGGACAAATATTACACAATGATGACAGCAATGAAATATCACCCACTCTAAGCAGGGAGGTAAAGGGCTACACAAGTGGGCCCGGGAGGATCGAATTCGGGTTGACGGGCGGCTTCTCGCGTAGCTTCGGCAGCACACCTACTCGCAACCGTGGGGCCCACGTGCTGTCCGGAGGGGCCGTGTGGGACCTGTAGATCGTGATAAATCCACACATGAAGAAGAGTTTAAATATGAGAAAACACAATGGGGGAGAGATGATATAATGATGAATAAAAGAAGCACATGGTGCTACTAAGGAGGGTGATCGCCAGAGGGGTTACCTCAAGAAGAAACAAAGAAGATCGCGAATACCTGGTGGAAAATAAAACGCGGGATGGATTGTGAATTCCTCCTCCTCCTTCAATCGGCCGGCCGATGAAGGGGGTTTTCCTTTATTGATTACCCTTGCAAAAAAAGATAAAACAAACAAACAAAGAAGTGGATCAGCCAAGTGAATGTAGTATCAATCCCAAGTAGATGATATGAGGATGAATAGAGAATAAAACATGCGCACCTTTTTTTTTGTTTTAAAACCCCTAAAGAGTTAGGGAAGGAGAAGATATGATGAAACTAATGCAAAAGGAGAAAAAACGTATGATGACCGACGGAAAAACAACAGTTAGATAAGCAAGAAAAACCCTGCTGTCCCTGATGACAGTAAAGGGAACCGAAACCAATGCTGTTGACAGGAAGAAGATGGAAACAGAGAGCTTTAAAGACCGCGCAGGAAGAAGATGGAGAGCCTCAACGTCTATGCATAAAAACTCTGATCTCGATAGCCTGCTCTCGTAACCTGCCAACCTCGCGCGAGGTCGATCAAGACATCCCTATATAGGGTTCCAGATCCAAGATAACCTCAGATTCGGAAGGATAAGAACGGGCAATGATCAAAGAGGGCAGGACTCTAGCTCCAATTCGAGCAAGGAGACCATTGAAGGCAGGGAACCCCCCAGGAAAGACGAGTTTAAGCAGGACACCGAAAGATAAAACACGACCTTCAGAAGGGCGTCAAATCACAAATTGACGACCTACATCAAGACGTTACTCAAAAACACGACCATGATCAAGGGCGTCACTTCTTGGATTTAATTTTGGCAATAAAACTTACTTTATTTGAAAATTATGAGAAAACGCCTGAGATGAAGGCGTTACTTGAAAACACACCCTGAGGAAGGACGTTAATCAATAATTTGAAATTATTTTGAAATCGGAAAATATCAGGAATTGACGCCCTGACATTTGGTCGTCCTTTCTTTTGAACACGCCCTAGATAAGGTCGCTTTTTAAAACACGCCCCTCCTCAGGTCGCGAATCATAAAAATGCAAAGATCAAAATCAAAAACACACACAAAAATAGAAAAACTCCATATTATGAATGTATTGAAGTTCACTTTGGGGTGTCAACATAGTGACATGAGATTTGATCAACATAGCGTCAATTTTGGCATGTCTACAGCTGCCCCGCCTTGGCATCTGCTTTGCAAGGGAGTGAGACGAAATGGAGTGAAAGTGCAACAAACGGAATGAAGTGGAGCGAACTGATAAGTAGATGCCAAGGTGTGATGTGACACGCCTCAGACACTAAGCATTGGAAATCTTTCCAAGATTCAAAGTGAAACAACTCCGAGTGATTCTAAGGAAGCATCGATTTGCTGGATAAAGGAGATTAAACTAAACAAGTAAAAATGTGCGCATGGCACGATAAGGAGACACCATTGGAGAGCGGTTACCAGCCAACGTGGATGTGCTACAACCAAGGTGGATTTGCGGGAAAAATAATGGGAATTGAGATGGAGATCCAGCAAAGGGACATTTTCAAGTAATCAGCCTAAGCGGCTTCAAAGAGAATAAAGTACTCAATTTGGAATGGAATATCTCATGTCAACTCAATCAAGAGCGAGTGACCTTCATTACTGCCATAATATGAAGATTTTCAGCATGAAGCTCAAAGTCCTACATGATGCATGCTGGGCTAAAAGAAAAAGATAAGACAAACTAAAAGATAGAAAATAATCAAGGATAATATTGTTAAGCCATCTAGATTTGGTCAAGAATCTAAGTCTCTGAGCTGACACTAAGTCGAAGCCTGTTTATCCGCGCATCAACTCAAAAAGTGGAACCATCGTCCCAGACCTTCAACGACTCAACGGCCTATCCGTGTGATCAAGGCTCTCCTGGAACTATCACTGTTTTTGATGAAGGGGAACTCAAATTCCAAGTTCATCAGAACCACAAGGTCCTTGATATACTATAATAGCGTAGAATACTGATGTGAAACCACTTGGGGTATGCAGCAAGCAAATGTAAACTTAGGACCTATTCCGCATTCACAACCACATAACAATTAAGTTGATAAATCGGGGCCAAATTGCCGTCGCACACACGCGAGCCCGGGGTGACTAAATGATGCTAGGGGGAGGTGATGGATCAAGACCCTTGCTGGTAGAGTGCCAGCTGGGCTAGGGTTGCCCTCCCGAGGGTACTTAGCCCACGCTTATGGGGCTGGCCGGTGCCAATTGGGGCACTAGGTCCCACTCTCTCACTTTAGCCACGGTGACCACACTAAGATGGTGGTTCCGAGATCGGGCACTCGCTCGCATGCACAACGGAGCTACGTCTACGGATATTAAATAAACAGACACTAAATAGTAATGGAGCAAAGTTTAGAGCTCACCTGGTTGGTTTGAAGAAACCAACCCCGTTCGGAGACGTGGGCGAGCGGGGAAGTGTGGATCCCGCACACTGCGCCGATGTAGCTTGAGCTGCTTAATACAAACACTACTCCTCACGCAGGAGGGTTGGACTAAGGGTGGGGAAATCAAGCTTACATCCAAACACTACCTCCACGCAGGGAGGGGCGCTAAGCCGGCCAGGCGGGAGGGGGAAACTCGCCGAGGTTGTAGAAGAGGAAGCCGACGTAGGATCTGCTCGCTTGCTGTGAGAGGGGACAGGCCACCGCTGTTGCAATCGTAGTTCTTACTCCGGAATTCTGCCGGCAACGAGACCAGGAGGGAATTCTTCGTGACAGAAGCTGGGACGCCTCTGAATTTTACTGAATTCTTCTAACGTCGTCGCTGGCCGCGGCAGAGGCTTGAACAGGACGAAGGAATCTGGGGTTGACAGCTTCAGATCTGATGCAGTAGGATGCAGAGGTTGTACCGTGGGATCCCGAGCTCCGAATGTTGAACCGTCAGAATTTCTGGAACCGTGGATGAACCCTCTTTGCATAAAAACTGATGGGGAGGCCGTCGGACGTCGGGGTGGCCTGGGGGACACCGATGAGTGAGTGCTGGTCGCAGAAGACTGGAGAAGGCAGTCCCGTGCGACTGGAGGGGAAAAATTAGAACTTTGGCTCCTGGATGCTGAATGTAGCTCTGCTTCTTTCTCCTGGTCGGGGACAGGGGGAGGAAGAACTTTGAAGAAGGAACTTCAGTCAGATTCCTTCACTGTGAATCGTGGTTCAGCTTCTGGTCGAACTCTGGTGCTCTGCAGATGGAGCTTGGTGAAGTCAAGGGAGAATGGCTCTCCCGGGCAGCTCCGGACTCGGAATGGTACGATTCTTTCTCGCCTGCGTAGTGGACTGGACGACCTTTCCAGAAAGGTAAGGTACGCTCTCAGATGTCACCGGATGACCTCGGCGGAGCTTCTGCAAGACGGACCTTCTTCTGCCACCTGCAGATGTGACAGAATGAATGGGATGGTGGTGGGGTTAGGTTAAGGGGGATTGGAGTTTGGTAATGGAGGGAAGGGTGGAGGTGATTGCAGATGGGGGAGGGATGTGTGGGGGTGATGAAAGGGGCTGAGCAGGTGGTATGGAGATGCAGGAGGGTGGAGGGGAGTGGGGGCCGAAGCTAGGAGATGGGGGGAGGGAGTGGTCGGCCAAGGTAAGAGGAGGGGGGTGAGTGGATGGAGGGGGTTGCACAAATGGTAGTGGGGGTGGGGGTTTGAATGCTTGGGGATATGAATGAGTGTGTGGGGGAGTGGAAGGGATGCTTGGGGAAGAGGGATGGGTGCCTTGGAGGTGGAGAAGGTGTATGGGGAATGGGAAGAGTTGCTTGGGGAAGTGGAGGTATTGATGGGAGTTAAGGCTCTTGGGGAGGTGAAGGGTTGGAGGGTGAGGTGGCACGTGAGGTGGCAGGGGAAGGGGAAGGTGAAAGGGCAGGTTCGCCCAAGGGAGAGAGAGAGAGAAGGGGTAAGAGAGAGAGGGGTTCGCCCCCTAGAGAGAGAGAGAGAGAATGAGAGAGCTAGAGAGAGAGAGAGGGGGGGCACTTATGCTCAAATATTCAATACTTCATTACCCATCTCAAGGGGGGTTGGGGTCCTATTTATAGGGATCCCAACATTTACAAAACGTCCCTGGAGAAAATACTAAAAGCAAATAAGCAAGGGGGTGGGGGAAGGAAGAGGGCGCCCATGGGCCAGGCCCATCTAATTGGGCCCATATGACCCCTTAGCCTAACAAACATAGATAGATAACGTGATAATCTAGTGACATGACTCAAAATAAAGACAAGTACATCAAGATGACTCAAGAAAGGAGAAAATACATCAATATGTCTTCAGAAATAAACTCCCGTGTCGCCGTGGGCCCATCAAGTCGTGTAGTCGCACACTACCTGTCTCCGGAAGGGAGAGAGGTGTCGAGCCAAAGGAAATTCTGGGTGATGTCCCCATCAACTCCCCCGGGCTGCGAAGAGCTCAACTCTGTCGAGAAAGGGTCCACTCGACTGCGGTAATGCTCCAGGAGGTCGGGGTCCAGCTGCTGAAGATCCTCCCTACTCACCCATGAATCATCTGAAGGGGGTCGGCCCTTCCACCTGACCAAGTATCGCTCGTATGCTTTGCTCCGGGTGACAGTGACATGTTCATCCAATATCCGCTCTATTTGCTCCCGTTGGCCCCTTTGGACTGGTGGAACTCTCTCATGGGTGGTGGCTCTCTCAGAAGGTGGAACAGGCTCAATTCCCTCACTAGGTGTCATCGTGGGACCCCTATATGGCACCAAGTCAGCCACATTGAATGTGGGACTTACTGCGTACTCCTCGGGGAGGTCCAACACGTAAGCGTTTGTGCCAATCCTCCTCAGAACCTGGAAGGGGCCTGATCCACGCGACCTCAGTTTGGAGACATTTCCAGGGAAAAGCCTCTCAGTTCTTACCATCACATAGTCACCCACGTGAAACTCCTGGTGGCGTCGGTGGGAATCG
This sequence comes from Amorphophallus konjac, assembly GCA_022559845.1. NCBI lineage: Eukaryota > Viridiplantae > Streptophyta > Magnoliopsida > Alismatales > Araceae > Amorphophallus > Amorphophallus konjac. The sequence goes on from CM040122.1 coordinate 50,350,882, forward strand.
GTCGTTTTTTTATACACCTCATTGCTTTTGTTAATGTGTTTGCGGATTTCTTCATGCAATTCTTTCATGTGTTGGGCAAACGACTCAGCACTAATAGACACTCTAGCATGTGGAGGCAAAGGAATGAGATCTGTAGGCTTTCTAGGCTTGTACCCATGCACAGCTTCAAATGGGCTCATCCCTATCGACCTATTCACTGAATTGTTGTATGCAAACTCTGCCTGGGGTAATATGAGATCCCAAGTCCCGGGGCGATCCTCAACAAGACAACGGAGTAGATTCCCAAGACTCCTATTAATGACTTCGGTCTGGCCGTCAGTTTGAGGGTGATAGGCCGTGGAAAATTTGAGAAGGGTCCCCATTAGGTGCCAGAGAGTTTTCCAGAAATAGCTGGTGAATTTGACATCCCTATCAGAAATGATGGTCTTGGGTAGGCCATGGAGGCGGACTACCTCATCGAAGAATAGACGGGCCACATGAGAGGCATCGAAGGTTTTAGAGTAGGGGATGAAATGGGCCATCTTAGAAAACCTATCCACTACGACAAAGATGGAATCATGCCTTTTTTGAGTCCTAGGTAGGCCTAAGACGAAGTCCATGCTTAAGTCCTGCCAGGGACGATCAGGGACAGGGAGTGGGGTGTATAGGCCTGTGTTCTGTCTTGTCTGTTTGGCTGAGGCACATATCCGGCACTGTCCTACAATTTTGGCTACGTCCCTTTTGAGGCTTGGCCAGTAGAACTGACCCTCAACCAAAGCAATGGTTTTATGCACCCCAAAATGCCCAGCAAGGCCTCCTGCATGTAACTCCCAGACCAGGAAATCCCGTAGAGAGGTTCTAGGTATACAAAGTCTATGGCCTTTGAAGATGAATCTGTCTTCTAAGATGAATCCTTGGTGTTCCTTAGGTGAGAGGGTGGACAGAGTGGTATGGATTGGACCAAAGTCCGAGCAATCAGAGTACTCCTCCTTGAGTCTTTCAAATCATATGACTTCCACCCGAATGGTAGCTAGCAAGGAAATTCTCCTACTGAGGGCATCGGCAGCATGGTTTTCACTTCCGACTTTATGTTTGATCACAAATGTGTAGGCCTGGATGTATTCGACCCATCGGGCATGCCGAGCATTCAGTTTCTGCTGGGAGTTGAGGTATTTCAGGGCCTCATGGTCAGAGAATATGACAAATTCTTTAGGCAAGAGATAGTGTCTCCAATGCAGGAGGGATTGTACCACGGCATAAAATTCCTTGTCGTAGGTGGAGTACCTCATCCTGGCATCACACAACTTCTCACTAAAGTAGGCCACTGGGTGTCCTTCCTGGCTAAGGATCCCACCAATTCCTACCCCGGAGGCATCACAAGTCACCTCAAAGACTTTGGAGAAGTCAGGGAGGCATAATACTGGGGCTTGGGTCATCCTTTCTTTGAGCTCTTGGAAGGCCCTAGATGCTGACTTGGTCCACACAAAGGTCCCCTTTTTGAGGCAGTCGGTGATAGGGGCTGTGACTGTGCTGAACCCACGGATGAACCTACGGTAAAAGGTAGCTAACCCATGAAAACTCCGGACTTCATGGAGAGTGCGGGGCTCCGGCCATTCGAGGATGGCTTGGACCTTTTCAGGGTCCATGGATACCCCCTCGGTGGAGACAACATACCCAAGGAAGGTAATGGATTTTGTCATGAAGTGACATTTTCCCAAATTGGCAAAGAGGCTTTCCTTCCTAAGGGTGGTGTAGACTTGCCTAAGATGACTGAGGTGTGCTTCCTTGGACTGGCTGTAGATGAGGATGTCATCAAAATAGACTACCAGGAAGACTCCAATGTAGGGCCTAAGGACCTCGGTCATAAGGCGCATAAATGTGCTTGGGGAGTTAGAGAGCCCAAAAGGCATCACCAGCCATTCAAAGAGCCCATCCTTGGTTTTAAAGGCAGTTTTCCACTCATCCCCGAGCCTTATCCTAACCTGATGGTAGCCACTCTTGAGGTCTATCTTGGAGAAAATGGTGGCTCCAGCTAGCATGTCGAGCATATCGTCAAGTCTAGGTATGGGGAACCTATATTTGACGGTAATCTTGTTGATGGCCTTGCTATCAATACACATGCGCCATGTCCCATCTTTCTTTGGTGTGAGGAGGGCTGGGACAGCACAAGGACTTTTGCTAAGACGGAGGAAGCCTTTTCTAATGAGTTCCTCCACTTGCCTCCTCAATTCAGCATGCTCAGTGGGATTGAGGCGATAGTGGGGAAGGTTTGGGAGGGTGGCCCCTAGGACAAGGTCAATAGCATGCTGGACATCCCTCATGGGTGGCAGTTGATCGGGGAGCTCCTCGGGGAACACATCCTTGAATTTTTCTAGGAGAGGGTGTATCTCCACAGGATGAGGGTTGGAGGGGGTGGGTTCCCCTAGGCATATGACTACAGCGCATATGGGTGTCCCGAGGGCTACCTCTTCCTCGAGTTCTTGTCTAGTGATGAGGTGAAGGCCTTTGATGGGACCCTCATGGGTGGACAGTTGACTTGTTGGTTGGGTTGGGGGTGATGTGACCCCTGGGTTTTGAGGTGGTGTGGGGAGAATTTCCTTGGAGGGTGGGTCCTTTCGGGGTGAGGAAGGGTTGAGGCGAATGGTCTTCCCCTTGTGTTCAAAGGTGCACGTGTTCGTTTTCCCATGGATGGTAGCATTAACATCATATATCCAAGGTCTCCCTAGCAGGATGCTCCCTACAGCCATAGGTATGATGTCACACCATATTGGCTCTTGGTAGGATGAGAAGGTGATGGGGATAAGACAACATGTGTTGACGGGTAGAGAATGGTTGTTTATCCATGAGACACGATATGGTTTGGGGTGGGGTGTTGGGGTAAGTCCTAGGAGCTTGACGGTGTCCGGGGACACGGTATTGACACAACTTCCGTTGTCTAGGATAACCTTCCTAACATGGTCCCCAATTTTGGTGAAGGTGTGAAAAATGGAAGTCCTCCTCCAATCATTCTCTTGTGGTTGGGTAAGGGTGCACCTTATTACTCCCAAGTGGGTGGAGTGGGGGTCATCTTCTACACCTTCCTCAAAAAATTGCTCCTCGTATTCCTCTTCCCACTCTAAGGTAGCCTCGTGTTCCTCAATAGTATTCTCATGGGTTTCTTGGGATGTGGTAGGTCCGCCCTCAATAACAAGGCTTGACATCCCCTTGGAAGGGCATTGGGAGGCTATGTGGCCATAACCATGGCACTGAAAACATTTAATCGTACTACTCCCTGGGGTCTTCCCTTTGGAGGCTTCCTCCCTTCGGGGAGGAGGGTTGAGTGGGGTGGTCTTTGTGGGGGTGGGAGTGATTGGTTGGGGATAGGGCCGAGTGGGGGTTCCCCCATTGGGAGGAGGTGTTCTTAACAGAGGAGGTAGGTTGGGACGGGGTCCCGGGCCCTTGGGGGGGGCAAACCTAGAATTCCTAGAAAATCTCTCTACATCCCGGGCTATTTGATAGGCAATTTCCAAGCTATGTACTTCCCTCATAAAAAGCTCCCGTTTGATGTGGGGGAGGAGACCATTCCTAAACCGGGATAAAGTGACGGCTGGGTCTTCAACCACACCACACCTTAGGAGATATGAGTCAAATTTTTCAATATACTCTTCCACGGTCTTTCCCTCTTGGGTAAGGCTTTGCCATTCATCAAGAAGAAGTTGGCTATAGAAGATGGGGAGATATTTGTTTCTAAGTTGATCTTTCATGTCTATCCAAGTGTCAATGGGTTCCTCACACCGGATCCTCCTTTGGCTTTCTACCTTTAACCAATAGGTCTTGGCTAGTTTAAGAAGGTGCATCTTGGCCAACCTAACCTTTCTCTCCTCGGACATGGGGTACCATTCAAAGTATTGGTCCATGCCATGCTCCCATTCTTTATAGGCACTAGGGTTATGAGACCCATCAAAATTAGGAGCTTCCACTTTTATCATTCTTAGTAGGAAGTCATCCGGATCCTCTCGGGGTCGCCTCTCATGATATCGAGGTCGTGGGACTCTCTCTTGCTCACGATACCACTCATCATCTAGGCCTTCCCTCTCATGTTCAACCCGCGGAGGAGGAACTCTTTGGGCATGGTTCCTAGGTGGGGCCCTAGCTTCTTCCAATCTCTCTAATCGGGTGGAAATTCCATTCATTTGCTCCGTGAGGACTTGGATGGCAGCTTCAATCCGATCCATAGGAGTTTGGGGAGTTTCCCTAGGGATGTTTTGGTTGCCATGCACATTGGGATCCATAGGTGGGTTGGAATTAGAAGGATCAGCCCGATATATGGTACCCCTACGGGTGGACATGCACAATGATGACAACACGGGATAGAAATGCAATTGCCCTTGGACCTAGGCTTGTAGAGACAAGTCTAAAACTTGCTCTGATACCAACTGATGTGAAATCACTACGGGGTATGCAGCAAGCAAATGTAAACTTAGGACCTATTCCGCATTCACAACCACATAGCAATTAAGTTGATAAATCGGGGCCAAATCGCCGTCGCACACACGCGAGCCTGGGGTGACTAAATGATGCTAGGGGGAGGTGATGGATCAAGACCCTTGCTGGTAGAGTGCCAGCTGGGCTAGGGTTGCCCTCCCGAGGGTACTTAGCCCACGCTTATGGGGCTGGCCGATGCCAATTGGGGCACTAGGTCCCACTCTCTCACTTTAGCCACGGTGACCACACTAAGATGGTGGTTCCGAGATCGGGCACTCGCTCGCATGCACAACGGAGCTACATCTACGGATATTAAATAAACAGACACTAAATAGTAATGGAGCAAAGTTTAGAGCTCACCTGGTTGGTTTGAAGAAACCAAACCCGTTCGGAGACGTGGGCGAGCGGGGAAGTGTGGATCCCGCACACTGCGCCGATGTAGCTTGAGCTGCTTAATACAAACACTACTCCTCACGCAAGAGGGTTGGACTAAGGGTGGGGAAATCAAGCTTACATCCAAACACTACCTCCACGCAGGGAGGGGCGCTAAGCCGGCCAGGCGGGAGGGGGAAACTCGCCGAGGTTGTAGAAGAGGAAGCCGACGTAGGATCTGCTCGCTTGCTGTGAGAGGGGACAGGCCGCCGCTGTTGCAGTCGTAGTTCTTACTCTGGAATTCTTCCGGTGACAAGACCAGGAGGGAATTCTTCGTGACAGAAGCTGGGACGCCTCTGAATTTTACTAAATTCTTCTAACGTCGTCGCTGGCCGCGGCAGAGGCTTGAACAGGATGAAGGAATCTGGGGTTGACAGCTTCAGATCTGATGCAGTAGGATGCAGAGGTTGTACCGTGGGCTCCCGAGCTCCGAATCTCGAACCGTCAGAATTTATGGAACCGTGGATGAACCCTCTTTGCATAAAAACTGGTGGGGAGGCCGTCGGAGGTCGGGGTGGCCTGGGGGGCACCGATGAGTGAGTGCTGGTCGCAGAAGACTGGAGAAGGCAGTCCCGCGCGACTGGAGGGGAAAAATCAGAAATTTGGCTCCCGGGGGACAGGGGGAGGAAGAACTTTGAAGAAGTAACTTCAGTCAGATTCCTTCACTGTGAATCGTGGTTCAGCTTCTGGTCAAACTCTGGTGCTCTGCAGATGGAGCTTGGTGCAGTTGAGGGAGAATGGCTCTCCCGGGCAGCTCCGGACTCGGAATGGTACGATTCTTTCTCGCCTGCGTAGTGGACTGACGAACTTTCCAGAAAGGTAAGGTACGCTCTCAGATGTCTCCGGATGACCTCGGGGGACCTTCTGCAAGACGGACCTTCTTCTGCCACCTGCAGATGTGACAGAATGAATGGGATGGTGGTGGGGTTAGGTTAAGGGGGATTGGAGTTTGGTAATGGAGGGAAGGGTGGAGGTGATTGCAGATGGGGGAGGGATGTGTGGGGGTGATGAAAGGGGCAGAGCAGGTGGTATGGAGGTGCAAGAGGGTGGAGTGGAGTGGGGGCCGAAGCTAGGAGATGGGGGGAGGGAGTGGTCGGCCAAGGTAAGAGGAGGGGGGTGAGTGGATGGAGGGGGTTGCGCAAATGGTAGTGGGGGTGGGGGTTTGAATGCTTGGGGATATGAATGAGTGTGTGGGGGAGTGGAAGGGCTGCTTGGGGAAGAGGGATGGGTGCCTTGGAGGTGGAGAAGGTGTATGGGGAATGGAAGAGTTGCTTGGGGAAGTGGAGGTATTGATGGGAGTTAAGGCTCTTGGGGAGGTGAAGGGTTGGAGGGTGAGGTGGCAGGTGAGGTGGCAGGGGAAGGGGAAGGTGAAAGGGCAGGTTCGCCCAAGGGAGAGAGAGAGAGAAGGGGGAAGAGAGAGAGGGGTTTGCCCCCTAGAGAGAGAGAGAGAGAATGAGAGAGCTAGAGAGAGAGAGAGAGGGGGGGCACTTATGCTCAAATATTCAATACTTCATTACCCATCTTAAGGGGGGTTGGGGTCCTATTTATAGGGATCCCAACATTTACAAAAAGTCCCTGGAGAAAATACTAAAAGTAAATAAGCAAGGGGGTGGGGGAAGGAAGAGGGCGCCCATGGGCCAGGCCCATCTAATTGGGCCCATATGACCCCCTAGCCTAAAAAACATAGATAGATAACATGATAATCTAGTGACATGACTCAAAATAAAGACAAGTACCTCAAGATGACTCAAGAAAGGAGAAAATACATCAATATGTCTTCAGAAATAAACTCCCGTGTCGCCGTGGGCCCATCAAGTCGTGTAGTCGCACACTACCTGTCTCCGGAAGGGAGAGAGGTGTCGAGCCAAAGGGAATTCTGGGTGATGTCCCCAGCAAATACCATATAGTAATAATGCTCACAACATGATGTTACCTCCACATTAATCCGGACATCTCGAAACCTGCAATCTTCTGCACTCAAGAGTTCATTAGTTCTCTCAAAATTTCAATATAAATAATCCTCAATTCAAAGCATGACATGATCATAAGTGCTAAATAAAATAAAATTCCAACGAAATAATAGCACTTAAGTTCATCAGAGCATGTAGGGAAGCAAATTCATAAATTCACAAATTCACGCCTGCACCGAACGACGTCAAAACATGAAACGCGCCTGATAATGAGGGCGTCAAAAGGATAAACACGCCCTCCACTGAGGCGTGAAATGCACCAAGAGTTCATGAAGAAAACGACCCACTAAAGGGCGTTAAACAAAACATGACCTCGGTCAGGTCGTCAATTCAACAATTGACGCCCTAACAGAAGGCGTTAATTAAGCACAAACTTCCGTTTTCGATTCGAAAGCTAAACCAAGTCCTAATAGCCATAAACTTTCTAACTCCGAACAGCCTTAAGACTCCCCGGACTTCTATAAAGGGAAGGCAATTCCTCAAATCAATCAAATCCTCCGAGCTCTGTTTCTTCTGCTGCTTCTTGTGTTCTTCTGCAGACACCGCAACCGTCCGAACTTCTTCCTGCAAACCGAAGATGGAGAGGACGATTAAGAGGTCCAAAGCCTCCACTCCCAGGCTAACTGAGATCAACGGGCACATCAGTAGTAGAATTTCCATGAACCAGGTAAAGATAAAATCCTTCTGTTCCTTTCCACTTTTGTCTTAAACGTTCTTCTCTTCTACATGCTTATTTATCCTTCTTTCTCTGCATTGTTCTTCCTTTCTTCCTTCCACAGGACTTCCCGAATGTCCCAGGAGCAAGGAGATTTACAAAAATTAAGTGGCTGCCTCTTATAGTCTCCAAATTTTCTTCAGATATGAGGGTGTACTTAACAAGATGGCACCTTCTGAGTCTAGTCACCCATGCCAATCATTATGATCAAATTCATCTTGACTGGGCAGCTATAGGGGCTCTTGTAGAGATATGGCATCCTTCTACTCATACCTTTCTCTTCTCTACTTTTGAAGCCACCGTCCTATTAGAAGAATTGGAGATGCTCTTGGGCTTAAAGAGAATGAAGCAAGGGGATGAGGAAAAGGTGGCCATCATGCCAAAACCAATTTCCTCTCATGAGCTATTAACAAGCTTGATATCTAGCCCCAACCTAATGAATCAAATCAAAGCTACTAAAGGAATCAATCTTCTAAAGCTCGCCTAATGGGTGTACAAGAGAGCAGATCAAGCCAAAGAAGATGAAGAGATCGAACGGGTAGCAAAGGCCTTCGTGGTGTGCTTGGTAGGAGCAATCTTATTCCCATCCACGGAGGACTTTCTAGAAGAGGCCCAATTAAGCGCTATAGTGAGCTTATGGGAAGGAGATAGAGTGGGACCGGCGATTCTAGCCTATCTCTATAGCGGGCTTACCTCGGCGGCGATGGGAAGGCCCATCTACGGATGCATGCTAGCACTCTCTAGTTGGGTAGATCTTCACTTCAAATTCGATCTATGTGATGAGGCCCAACAATCCTCAAGAATCTTCTCAAAAAGCCCACTCTCTTATATGACCGGTTCACTTGGGATAAGTAATAGAGTGACGAACCGGATTCCTCAAATCAAGAAGAGAGCAGAATGGAGAGAGCACCTCAAAGTAATACCAAAGAATCTCTTCACTTGCGCCCCGAGAATACTCAAGACTCAAGAGCTCCGTGCAAGATTCTCTCCCGGGACGGACCTTCTACTCATAGGCGCTTCAGAATTCATCTTGTACAATTCATACCGATGCCTCCCTCAACTCGGGCTTCCACGGCGAGTATTCGAGGACCCATCACACCTCCCTCCTATCAAGAGACGGGACCTTGGCAGCAACGAAGATGGAGAAGAAACAACCACAATCCAAGCTCTGTGGAGAATCAATAAGGTTCATCATCCTGTGGAAAGCTTGAATGAAGACAGAGATGAATGGAAATCTTATGTAATTGCTTTCAGAAAACTGAGGCCCAAAATGGCTCATTAAGCATTGTAATCTTTTTTCTTCCAATAAATCAATGATATTTCCTTTATTGAGCCATCTTACTATTTTCTGAATAACTCTTCCAACGTTCTGTGATTCTGTTGCAAATAATGCCTCAAGCAATGTCGTTAATTCTATAAACGACGCCCCAGCACAGGTCGTCTTCCATGACTGATCGCTCATAACTGACGCCTTCACCAATGGGCGTTAACTGAAAAATGTCCTAGGGCAAGGCGTTAATTCGATTCATATTCCAAAATATATTTGTTGAAATTCCAAAAGTAACGCCTTCAGCAAAGCCATGTTTCATATAAATAACGCCTCAATCGTAGTCGTTACTCAAAAATAGTAATGATTATTCCCATCAAATCAATCAATCGCCATTAAATGCGTCTGACGACGGTTATCATTCCCCATGCAAACAAAAATAACGCCTTAAGAAATGTCGTCAATTATTAAGAAACGCCCTGATGTCAGTCGTTAATTTCATAAGACACGGCCTTCCTTAAGTCGTTAATTCCTTTCGACCGTTCGACTTAAATTTCCCTCCTTTCTTCTTCTTCCTCCGTTCTCTTTCCCTCTTTCGCTCTTCTTCTGCAACCCTAACCGAAACCCTCCCCCTTTCTCTCATTCTCTCTCAAACTCTCTCCCCCCTAACCACAGACCTAGCCAATGGCCGGAGGAGGCTTGAAGAGGCAGCGGGTGGCTGCCCCAGAAGTCGTGGACCTGGGCGAAGACGCCCATGCCGAGGAGGATGCTCCCATGGAGGCTCCGCCGGTGGCGGCCGGCGACGAACAGGCCGTGGCGGCCGGCGACGAGGCCGAAGGAGGCCAAGAGGCCCACGAAGAAGACGAAGAAGGAGATGGAGAAGATGGAGAAAACGAAGAGGGGGGAGAAGAAGGTGAGGAAGAAGAGGAAGGAGGTGGTGAAGAACCACCGCCTACGGCGGCGGCCCCTCCCCGTGCCGGCCAACTCCGGCGACCACGTCAGCCACGGCCCCAGCCACAAGGACCAAAGCACAAGAAGCGTAGGCCCCCAAACCCAATTCCCAATTTTTTTTATTTTTATTTCCATTTTTTTATTTTTCCTTTAATTTCCATAGCTCTCGGGGTATAAACCCTGCAACCCAGAAAGAAGACGCCCTCAGGGGCGTCACGTTTTATAAATGAAACGCCCAACCCAAGGGCGTTAATTAAATTATTTCCCTGAAAAATAATTAACCCCATGTGAACACGCCCTGCATCATGCCGCCCATTTAAATTCATCATTTTTTTTATATCATGCTGTTAATTACCGTTAATTTCCATGCTTTAATTATTTTCCATGAATTATTCGCATGCTGTTATTTTTATTTCATTTTTCTGAAACACTTGAAAACAACACCCCCCACTAGGGCGTTAATTCAACAATAGACGACCAAACCAGCGGTCATCCATTCATTAATTCCTGATTAAATTAACGGACCCATTTTGGAAACGCCCCACCCAAAGGCGTGACTTGAAATATTTTTTAAGAATTTCAGAAATTAACCATAGAACCACGCCCACCACAGAGGTGTTTCTTAGATAACAGCGACCTAGGATAGATCGCAAATTCAAAGCACACTTAGAACCACGCCCTCCTCAGGGGCGCTAATTCAACAAACCACGACCTGAGGATGGTCGTTAATTAATATCAAACACCAATATAACCCAAGGTAATCAAAAATGAGATTCAACATGAATAATTAGAATAATTAAGTGAAAATTCTTTTCTTTACATGCAGGGATTGATGAGGACGCGCATCTCCTGGGTCATGGTCCAGGCAGCATACTACGGCCTCCCCGAGTTTTAGAGAGTGAGGGTAGATGCTATGGGGTTCGGGGCCTTCCTTAGCATAGAGCCAGTTAGACCCGACCTACCACTTATCCAGGTTCTACGGGAGAGATGGGACAGGACTAGCCGGGCATTCTTGATGCCATGGGGGCATATGGTTCCTACCCTAGAGTATGTAGCTAGGATCACGGGACTGAGGGTAAACGGAGAGACTGTGAGCGGGATCACCTACCCTGACTACACTGAGTTTGCCCAGAGGTTGCTAGGGCTAGAGATGGTCTACGAGACGCCTAGCGAGTGTAGGACTATCTTCCGCACCGACCTGACTACAGTGATGGGCTTAGGGAATGCTAGGCATAGGTCCGGGGAGACCCTAGAGCAGTTCTCGCAGAGGTTGATAGACGGGGCTAGGGCGGTCTACTGCCAGGACCCAGCCGACAGGGAGAGAGCGGACCGAGACCTGAGGAGGTTCCTGCTGCTGCTACTCGGGAGGCTATTGCTCGGGACGAAGGGTAACGTCATCAACAGTCGATTCCTGGGGATACTCGAGGACTTGGAGGCAGTTGGCAGCTACGCCTGGGGAGCGGCACTGCTGGCGCATATGATGGCCGACCTGTCCACCGGGACAGGTCGAGAGACGACCGTCAGTGGCTTCTCACCTTTTCTTCAGGTATGCATTTTTCCTTTTTTCTTTTCTTTTTATTATGCTTGTGAATGCCTCACTACTATGATGCATGGATGCAGGTTTGGAGCCATCTATACATGCCGATGGGGCGCGTTGACCCACGGCCTGGAGGTGAGGGAGCTTTTCCCTTAGTGCGGCGCTGGCTGCCGGTGGTATTTGGAGCCCCATTGGGCTACGAGCTGTGGGTGCTGCGGAGAGAGTTCCGAGACTTCCCTCCCTCGCTGGTATGCATGAATGTTATGCATCTTTCTTTTGCATTTATTTTGAATTTATTATAATGATGATGAAATGATGACATGTATGTTTATGAATGCAGGTGCAGTGGAGACCCTACGAGGGCCAGCCGTGGGTCGTAGCGGGCCGTCCTCACTTTGAGCATGAGCTGTGGGTCCATTGCTTGAGCGAGATCGAGCCGTTACGGCTTAGGTTGGTGATGAGGGCGTTGGACCTCCACCAGGAGTGGGTAGAGGTCGGCGAGCCACGCGGCATCGGGAAGAAGACGCGTGGTCATATGAAGGCGACCGACTGGAGAGTGCGGTTCGAGGAGCAGTACGCCGACTGGTAGCGAGGCGGGACTAGAGTCACCTCTCGCGCGACAGACAGCTCCGAGTACCTCCGGCGCTACTGGGAGGTATACGCCGGCCGACCCCGGATGAGGGTCCTAGGGGTATGTATGAATGCAATTATTTCTAAATGCGAATGCTTATGTTTCTATCATGTGACTAATATGTAATGGATGCAGGATGCACGGGACATAGCGGCGATGGATGCCCAGGCCCACCTACACAGCCTAGAGGACTAGCTGGTCGCCACACGGGCTGACCTAGAGACCCTAGTGAGTGTTTAAATTATTTCTATATGCAAATGTATTTTTTGTTTGTTGGATTATTGATGATTAGCCACTGACGATCTCAATGAATGCAGCGTGCCCAGCAGGGAGTAGTGAGGAGAGACCCCGGGGAGGCCTCCAGCTCGAGAGGGCCCAGTGCAGAGGTGACTGCACTGACAGAGCAGCTAGCCGGAGCGATCGTACGAGCCGAGGTAGCAGAGCACGATCTCGCTTCACGGGTAAATTCCAAAACACAAATCCATTCAAATATTGATTATATAATTGTGCACTGATGAAATTCATTTTACAGACTGAGGAGCTTCGAGCCGCTCTTACCTGCGTTGATGAGGGCTTCCGTGCGACGAGCACACAGGTGAGTGGTTTAATCATGTATTGCTTGAATTGCTAGATTACTGAATCATTGCATTAATTGTGGAATTGATGATTTGTTTACCTGTTTGCAGGCGACTCAGTTTCAGGCGGTACGTACCGAGTTGGCGATCCGTGATCAGCGGATCTCAGAGCTAGAGAGGTCCCTGAGGCGTCGAGAGGAGCTGCCTCAGGACGTGGCCGAGCTGCGGGTGGCCCTTGAGCTGGAGAGACGGGAGCGCGCCCGGGAGCGCGAGGAGCGTGCTCGTGAGCGGGAGGAGTACCAGGCGGAGCGTGCCCGGCACCTTGAGCTTCAGCAAGCGGAGCGTGCCCGGTACCAAGAGCAGGTAGCAGCACGCGAGCGAGAGCTGGCAGACTCGAGGACCCAGTTGATCCTTTCTCAGGAGCGGCTACGACTGTCTGAGGAGCGTCTCCAGCGAGGGCGTGAGCGAGCACGGGCTGCGGGGTACTCCTTCACCAGCTCCACCTTTGTGGCGGGCTCTTCTCTTCGAGAGAGGAGCGAGGCAGGGGGCCAGGCTCGAGTTCCAGCTTCTTCTCGGGGGCCCATGCCTCCTCCATCAGCACCAGCTCGGGACGGCGAGGAGGAGGTTGAGAGTAGGAGAGAGGAGGGTGGAGGCGAGAGCTGAGAGACTTACTTGTACTCCTCCACCCTCACACTTGTACATGATAGACCTTCATGATGTATATATATATATGAGATTGACATCTTTTGTTACCTGAGCACTTTGCGTGATTGTGGCCTTATGTTTGTGTACTTTCCTCTTTCCACGTTCTTCATTTTTTGCTTTGCTTTGCCCTGTTTCTGTAACTGTAATCCACACTTTGAACAAACAGGTTAATTCATCTGTTCGACTTGGCCCCTTGCTCAATAAGCAAGGGGTGCCTTTACTTTTGACATTAATAGCGGGTCAAGGGGCCAAGCCTTTAATCAAACAAGGTAAATAAAATATCTGATAACGGGGAGATGCATCATGCAAGCATGCACATGCAAACTATAAATAAAAGATGTCCACGCAAAAGAATGCAAGCACACATCGTGAAGAAATGCATTTTTTTTCTTTTTCCTCTCATTTATATTTTTTTTTGTTATTTTTCCTGAAAAACGCGCCTTAGAGTAGGTCGTGGTTCGAATAAAGACGCCCTAGAAGACGGCGTGAATTTGAAAAGGAAATCTGATTTTTGAAAAAGTAATGACCTTCTCAGAGACGTTATTCAGAAAGAGACGACCTAATCTAGGACGTTAATTCTATAAAAAGCGCCTTAGCCAAAGGCGTTAATTGAATTATTTTGCAAAAAGGGGTGACAAGGCTATCAAGACCACGGGTCCTACACGGTCACCATCTAAAATTCATTAACCTTTCTTGAGTAATTAAAAGGGGGTTGACGTGATCATAGTTGACTTGTATTCGAGATTTCGTACAGTACAATTTCCCTAGTCTGCCTTGACCATCCTGCCAGTTCGTGACTTGCCACATAGAAAAAATGGAAGAAAATAAAAGGGAAGCCCATAAGGGATTCTGAGATGCTCAAGGTAAAGTTACCTCCCCTACCCAATGCCTGTTTGGGTTCGGTCTTTGGCGTAGGGAAATTTGTTGCCTTTTTACCCCTTTTATATTGCACGCATACGCCCAAGGTTTTCCTTGCGGGGACTTTGCCCTCTTGACATGCTTTTCTTTTCACAACTTGACTTTCACTTTGGAATTGATTTGCATTGATGAAAATAAACCTAATTATACTTGGGCTTTCGTGGCATTTTCTCCCTTTTGGGCCCTGACTTCCACCTACTAGGGCGGCGGATAGGCTTGGCGGATCTACCCCAAGACCTCCCTTCCTCCCTTATGGGCCGAAGAAGAAAAGAACGGGTATTGTCTTTCACTTTTAGTCAAGTTTTTGACTTCCCATCAGATTTTGCACTGCTTGAGTTCAAGAATAAAGCGTGTAATGTGTGTGGGAGTCAACCCCCTTTTAAGTTAGCAAGACTGATGAATGAATTCTGAATTTTGACCTTTCGGACCTTGATCCTTCGTGTACCATGGCACCAATTTTGATCTCTTTTGATTTTGAAGAACTTCTATTTTTTATTTGCTTTTTGGTATTTCTATATTTTTTTTGGTCTTTGGAAATATTCCACTTTGTTTTGGATTTTTTGAATCAATTTTCATTTTTTTTTGGATTTTGAAAATTACTCTCTCTCTCTCTCTCTCTCTCTATATATATATATATATATAGTTTGGATTTTTGAATCAAGGGTAGTATTTCTTAAGATACAAACCATTCCAAGGGTGAGTCAACTCTTCTCCTTCAGCATTAATCAGTTTATAAGCATTGTCTAGATAAACATCTTTTATGACGAACGGTCCCTCCCAATTGGGTTGGAGTTTTGAGCGGGGGCCACCCGGCTTTACGAAAATCCTCTTAATTACCATCTCACCGATTTTAAATTTTCTCTCAATTACTTTCTTTTGATAAAAACGTGAGAGCTTATTTTGATAAACGCGCGCATGCTCAGCGGCGACCAGACGCTTCTCATCTAGGAGTTCCAATTGGGCGAGGAGTGAATCACGATGTTCATCAATAGAAAATTCCTTATCCAATTGTACTCGTAGAGAGGGAATGAGAATCTCATAAGGGACTACTACCTCCATTCCATAAGTAAGGGCGAAAGGGGTTTGCCCAGTAGGGGTACGAATGGAAGTTCGATAGGCCCAGAGAGCTTCAACTAGCTTGTCTGGCCAGTCCGAAAATTTATTAGCCTCACACGTCTTTTTGACAATTTTTATCAAAGTTTTGTTAGTTGCCTCTGCTTGGCCATTACCCTGCGGATAATAGGGAGAAGAATGATGCAATGCAATGTTATACCTGTTGCAGAGATCCTTGATTTCTTGAGAGATAAATTGAGGTCCATTGTCGGTGACGATGGTGCTCGGATGCCGAACCTCGCGATGATGTTCTTCATTATAAACTTGCAGACGGTTGACGCTTTGATCTCCACGTAAGCTTCCGCTTCTGCCCACTTGGTGAAGTACTCCGTTACCGTGAGGATGAACGATTTTTGCTTGGTCAGGAGATTCGAATCACCAAGAGGTCCAATGATATCAAAAGCCCACATGGAGAAAGGCCATGGGGAGGACGCAGGATGGAGTGATGAAGCAGGAGAATGAATCTTGTCGGTGTGCAGTTGGCACTTAACACACCTTCGAACATAGATGGAACAATCCTCTTCTAGAGTTGGCCAATAGAAACCTAGCCTAAGGATCTTCTTAGCTAACATCTGGCTGTTCACATGACCACCACACACTCCAGAATGCGCCTCTTCCACAACTTTCCAAGATTCATCATCGTCGAGGCATCTTAGTAAAACACCGGTGAGCCCTCTCCTATAGAGCACACCTCCAACCAAAACATAACGCTGAGCCACTCTTCTAATTGCTTTCTTTTCTTCTGCAGTGGCTTCCTCGGGATAGGACTGATCATTACAATATCTGGCAATCTCATAATACCAAGGCTTCTCTTCGTCAGCCAATTCTTCTTCCCAGTCTAAAAGCATGACCTCTTTGCCTTTAAGAGATTCCTTCTACTTGTCCTTCTCAAGCACTTTATCCCTAACATCGAGGAATGCATGATCCTTAATAGCTGGCGTGTCACGCTGATGAATTAGAGGAACATGAAAATCACGCTCAGGAGGGAAGACTAAAGCAGAGGCTAAAGAAGCAAGAGCGTCAGCTAGGATGTTCTGGCTACGAGGAACATGGACGAAAATCAATTTGGGGAAGAGCTTGGCATAAGCTGAAGCAAGTTCCTGGTAGGGTTTGAGCTTAGGATTGATAGTGCGGCACTTGACCAACACCTGGCGCAGAATGAGCTGACTATCACCCACAATCCTCAAATCGGTGACACCATATCGATGGGCGGTTTGAAGACCGGCCAAAAGAGCCTCATACTCAGCTATATTATTAATGGCGGGAAAAGTGAGCCGAGCAGCAAATGGGATGGTGACCCCTTCTGGTGTTAAAAGGACCATGCCGATCCCTCTTCCCTGGGAATTTAGAGCTCCATCAAAATGTATTGTCCACATAGGATCATGAGGTTGATTAATGGACATCAGTTCTTCATCTGGAAACTCTGAATTGACAGGATCAAAACGAGGTAGAGGGTGATGAGCAAGTTGTTCGGTAATGGCGTAACCTTTGATAGCTTTCTGTTGAATGTAAGTGATATCAAACTGAGAGAGGAAGCTTTGCCAGCGTGCTAACCGATCAGTGAGGACAGATTTTTCAAGGAGGAATTTAATCGGATTCATGCGAGCAATGAGGTGAACCTCGTGAGCTAGGAAATAGTGCTTTAACTTCTGAACTACCCAGACCAAAGCAGCGCAAGTCTTCTCCATGGCTGAATACCTCTGCTCACAGGGGTTAAGAAGTTTAGACAAATAGTACGCTGCCCTCTCTTTACCTTCTTCATCTACTTGAGCCAAGACAGCACCTACAGAGTCATCTAGGACTGAGACATAGAGAACAAGTGGTTTGCCTGGAATCGGCGGCCTCAGGACAGGAGGATTGGCCAAATAATCCTTCAATCCGTCAAAGGCTGCCAGACACTTGTCATCCCAATTAAGCTTGACTCTCGGCTTGGTAAGCTCGTAAAACGGCCTACATCTTTATGAATGCTAGGAGACGAAGCGGCGAATAAATTGCAACCTCCCGATTAATCCCGAACTTCTTTCAAATTCTTGGGAGGAGGCATATCTCTAATGGCCCTTGCCTTGTTGGGATCAACTTTAATTCCCCTCTTGCTAACAATGAAATCAAGCAACTTCTCTGATGAAACACCAAATACACATTTCTTGGGGTTCATCTTCAATTGATACTCTCGCGATCTTTGCAAGACCTTGGCTAGAACCCCAGGATGCTCAATCCTTGTCCTTGATTTCACAACCTGGTCATCCACATACACCTCAATATAAATATGAATCATGTCATGAAAAATCGCCATCATAGCCCTCTGATAGGTGGCTCCAGCATTCTTAAGTCCAAAAGGCATGACCACATAACAATAAGTACCACATGGTGTAGTGAATGATGTCTTCTCTTGATCTTCTTCAGCCAGACGAATTTGATTGTAACCTGAGAAGCCATCCATGAACGAGAGAGTCTCAAATCCTGCCGTATTATCGATCAAAACATCAATATGAGGGAGGGGGAAGTCATCCTTAGGACACGCGCGGTTGAGATCCCGGAAGTCTATACAAATCTGAACTTTTCCATCTTTCTTCATAACCGGGATGATGTTAGCCACCCAATTGGGGTAGAGGACAACTCTAACAAATCTAGCCTTATGGAGCTTGTCGACCTCTTCTTTCATCTTTAAAGCCATATTAGGGTGGAAACGCCTCAACCGTTGCTTGACCGGCACAGACCCTGGCTTGAGTGTTAGGCGGTGTTCAACGAGCGCAGGGTCTAAACCAGGCATATCTTCATAACTCCATGCGAACGTGTCCTTGTATTCTTGCAGAACCAAAATGAGCGCCTCCTCTTCGGAGGGCGGTAGATTCTTGCTTATGAGGACAATCCTAGGGTCTTCCTCGGTACCCAAATTAATTTCTTTGGTAGGCTCTTCTATAGAGGCTGACGGTTCGTCAAATCGTCTTATGCCACTAGCAAAAGCATCAGCCTCGTCCTCATATTCTTCATAACTTTCATCCCCCTCTTCAATAGGGTCTTCATCATTCATGATTTCATAGACACCCAAACCCTCATAAGAAACAACAGCATCCTCATATTCCGACTCTGGCAGGATGATTGGATTCTCTATAAATTCAGGAAGAGCTAAACAAGCCTGGCATCTGATAGCTAACTCCAACAGAAACCTATGGGGAATCTGCTTACCCTTGGACTTCTTATGTGAATCTACCCCTTGAATTTTAGCGTTAGCGGAAGAAGAGGAGGAGCAACTAGCTTGATCAGAAAAAGGAAGGGAAGGGGGTGAAAAAGTGGATACAGGAGGTAATACAGAGGAAGTCCCCTCACCAGAGGGGGAGAAAAGTTTTAGCAATGAATCTTGAAGGAGCGGCCCCTGGGTCGGAACGCACTCAGAAGAGAGTTAGGAGGTCTCCTCAACAGAAATGGAGGTTTGGAAAGTTGGGAATTTGGCGTTTTTTTTTTCATTTTTGTCTTTTTCTTCATTTTTATTTTCTGTTTCAAGAAGAAAGCAGTGTGAAGGGAGGATAGCAGGAGGAGTGGAAATTGCCAGATCAGAGAAAGATTGAATCAGTGATGGCCCGCGCGGGGGCGTGATGGAGAGTTTAGAAAATCGCTCGAGGAGCGAAGAAGGAATTGGGAGAGAAACTTGGATTGAATCTGGAGATAAATTGATTATAATCGGAGGCGGTCTTGGCATGCGACCAAATCAATGAAAATATAGAGAAGCAAGCACAGATGGATGCATGGAAGTGAGAGAAAAGAGGCCGGCCCATAGCCTGTCCACAGTGAAACCTTCTTCAAACGGAACATCTGGCTCTCCAGTATCAGTGTAGTCACTCAGTAGCTGTCTCTTATCTGTAATTATGGCCGGCTTCTTAATCAATTCATGAATAAGTGGCGGCCATTCCGGATCAGTCGGCATGAAGAGGCGGCTCAAAGAAATAGTAATATCCTGCATATCGAACCACCTGTACCAGTCACATTCTGGATCATCCATTTTCCTTCTCTTGTCAGGCCTTAAGGATTCCAAGGCTTTGTATGTGGCCAACGGGGCAATATGACGAGCAAACTGTCTAGCATGAACATCCTAACAATCTAATATAGAAGTAATTATGGTAGTTTGCTCCTTATTTTGAAAGCCACCCGTGACAAAATGTGTCTTCAATGTCCAAGTGAGCGGCTGGCGATCTGTTTTTAATGTGGATGTCATAAATGCCCATGGTTCATCTTTGTTTTTGCCTGGCCCTTTGTAACCTAGGCCACCTCGTGTAATCAGCTTCTGAGGTTTAATAGGCCTAATCCTGCCTTGACAATTGGCACCCAGACCTTTGCTATTTTGATACCCCATTTTCATCAAGATGTTCCAGCCAGAGGTGTTCATCATTGTTTTCTTCTTTTTCCCCTTGGGAGGCAGGGGTGTCATAGCAACTGTTGTGATTTTTTCTGGCATTGGTCGTGGACAAGGGACGTCCAGCACAGATAATAGTGGCTTGTTGGTCGGCCACATGGATGGAACTGATGAAGCCACATGAATATCCTCCTCTGGCAAAATCGACATACTGGTAACTTTAATAATGCGGCCCTTGTGTGGGAATTTAAGGCATTGGTGATTTGTGGAGGGCACCGCATCGAGTTGCTGAATGTAGGGGCATCCCAGAATGCCATTAAATGTCGGATCCATATCCAGAATGTGAAAATCTGCTGTGATGGCGGCAGGACCCAAACTTACTTTTAACGTAATCATGCCTATAGGAGGTTTCTTCGTGTTATCATATGCAGTGACTGTGATAGTGGACGGCCGAATTTGGCTTTCCGGAATGCCACACAACTTCAAGGTGCTAGGTGGCAAGACATTGATGGATGCCCCAGTGTCCACCAGACATTGCTTAACAGCCACCTTATTGATGTCAACTGTGATGCATAGAGCGTACTTTCTTACTGGGAGTGGCGCCAGTTCATGTTCATGAAAAGTAATTGCCGGCTGACTGCTAGCGGGCGTTAAAACCGTGACTATCTGCTCAACTGGAATGTCCTCATTGACCATCACCTTTTGCAGATATTCTTTCAAAGCTAGCTGATGAGTGGTGGACCTTTTAATTAATTCTAGGATTGAAATCCTTGCTGGGGTTCGGTCCAAGTGTTTTAGCAAATCATACTGAGTCCCTGGCACTGACTCTTGTTCTTGCTCTTGCGGCCCCTGCACGGGCTCTAGCTCTCTCTGTGGAAAAATACGGTGGAACATCCGTCCACTGCGGAGCGGCGCCACGCCTTGACGTGCCTCTGCCGGGGCAAGTGTGGGAGGAGGATTAGAAGAAGAAGAAGGTGTGTTGGTGTTAAGAAGTGGCGGGGCGGGAGTTCCCGCAGAGGGAATCCTCATAGAGGGTGTTGGTGCCCCGGTAGGAGGCGTAGGAGTAGAAAGGGATACCCGTATGCGGGGGGAATTGGTGGGGGGTGGAATGAGAAGAGTTCTGGGTACAAAAGGTGGTGGAACCGATGGTGGGGGGATCCTTATCGGTGAAGGAATAGTGGTGGCGGGGTGCAGTGGGCGTTGGCGATGGGCGGATGAGGAGTGGCTTAGATGGCAATGGGTTGGTGGTGGATGGGTTTTGTTGTGGCGTAGGCTGTGGAGGTGGTAAGCGTGTAAGAAGGGGGCGAACCGGCAAGGTCGGAGAATAGGCGGAGGTAGGTGGATTAACGGGGCGCAGAAGAGATCGGCCCAATTGAG
Organism: Amorphophallus konjac; assembly: GCA_022559845.1. Classification (NCBI taxonomy): domain Eukaryota; kingdom Viridiplantae; phylum Streptophyta; class Magnoliopsida; order Alismatales; family Araceae; genus Amorphophallus; species Amorphophallus konjac. The sequence continues at coordinate 50,371,864 of CM040122.1, forward strand.
GGGTAGGAGAAGAAGAAGGGGTACGCAAGAGGCGTGGAGGTTGATTTTGATTATGATGAAGTGCCCCGACAGAGGCGTTTTCTTCATGCCATCCCTGCCCTCTTTCCACCTCATAGAGAGACGTGACAGGGTTTACGTGCTGGTTTGGCGGGTGCTCCGGCAGTGGATTGTGGACGATCCCCATATCGTGCTGAGGCGCTGGAGCTTGTTGTTGCTGCTGTGGAGCTGGTTGCTGTGGCTGCTGAGCCTGTTGCTTCCGAGGAGACCTTCTTTCTTTCATGGTGGCGATGAATTGTCTCATCTCATCCCAATTGATGTCACCCTGGTCATTTAGGTCATAAATGTAATCTCTGAAGTGGAAGCAACGATCAAGGTTGTGACCAGGTGCACGATGGAAAGCGCAGTAACGGGATGTGTCAACATTAACGGGCCACACTATTCTTTCCCTTGGTAACATGAGCAAATTGGCGGCCATTAAAGCATTGAAAATATCCGGGAGACTTTCTGGTAGTGGAGGGTAGTGGTCCCTTTTGGGGCCAAGTGGTGGTCTCCGTTGTTGTTGGCCATAGTTGGTAGGTGGTGGTACCTAGTGGTACTGTTGCGGAGCTGGAGGGTTAGCGAGGGGCGCTTGGTTTGGCGGTGAAGCAAAGGAATGTTGGGGTGCGAATTGGCGTTGTGGAGTGGAGTTGAAATGGGGGCTTTGTGGTGGAGGAAGGTTAGGACGTGGGTTAGCTTGGTGGGGGTGGCCAACTACGCCAACCTGCTCATTTGCAATAGTGCCCGCCATCGTGGGCCCGCTGTTGTTGACAGTTGTGGTTTTCTTGAATAGCCATGGCTTCGGCTCAAACATGCCCATAATGGGCGAATCCTTCATCTGTGTCTGAATATAACGAGCCCTTTCATAGAGCTCCTCCATGGTGGTTAACCTATTCATGGCCAAGATATGTCGAAACTGAGGAGTTGCATTAGAAATTATCATCTTGACTTGTTCTTGTTCCGACAGTGTATCTTTCAGCTTCTCGGCCATCAACCGCCATTTATCAGCAAACATTATGAAGTCTTCCTTGGGCTTCATTTTTTCCGCAACCAAGTCCGTGAGTGAGAGGGAGGGTCCGTCCCGGTCTCTGTACTTCTGCATGAACTTCCTCTGAACGATATCAAAGTCACCGGCATCAGCAGGATCCAATGAATAGAACCATTCAAGGGCTGGCCCCTCCAGAGATCTCCGGAATAAGTAAGCCAAGGAGGCCTTGTTGTCTTGCCAAAAGGAGGTCTCGTACATAAAATCCTTCAAATGAATAAAAGGGTTACCAGTCCCATTATATCGCCGAAAATTCGGCATCTCAGATGGTGGTAAGTGGAAGACTAGCAATGTAGGGAGCGAGATCTCCGGGGCATTCTTAGCCATAGTGACCTTCTTCTGTTGCTCTTCCATGCTTGCCAACTTCTGAAGCAGTAGAACATTAGTGTCGGACTCGACTGGAGCCGTATTTTGAATAAAAGAATGCGGTATAGGCGTCCGTAGAATTCGGGGAGGTTGGAGAAATTGGGGCCTAACCGCAGAGTGGCTCGCCTGTTGGGCCGGCATGGCTGTACCGGGCGTTGGTGGACGAGAAGGAGGTTTATGCAGGACCGCTTGGTCATTAACGGGGTGATGGCCACTCTCGGCCGGAGGGGGATTGGAGGATGAAGAAGGAACAGACTCCCCTTTCAAAGCGGCCTGAACTGCCTGCCGCTGGGAATCATCCAACTGAGATAGTGCATTAATTAAATCCGTGACATTGAAGGATGGGGAAGGGTTCCCCGAAGTGTTGGAGGGTAACGTCTGAGAAGAGGGCACAACCTCTTGAGGAATGGTATCAACCACATGGACTTGAGGATAACGAGACTGAGGAGGAGGGTAATTTCCCTCATGATAGATGGAATCTTGGAGGGGACTTTCATATTGACCAAAAACATTCTCATCCTCATCATCATAAGAATATCCGTAGCCTGCCATGTTGATGATTTTACCTGAACGGAGTTGCATGTTTAAGAGGAGAGACGGCCTTATAAAGGAACTATCAAACAAAACCCACTCAATCCAAACAAGCCAAATCAACCCAAGCAAGTTTATGCAACCAAGTTGAGATGAACGCAAGATTTTAGTGTTCCGCTTGAGATTAGAGTGGATTAAATTGCAGAATAATTCCCTCTTTTGCAAAGTGAAACCTAGTTTCTCCAAGTGTGATCTCTGGGTTAACTAGATTCTTTCTCTCTCTTCACCAACGATAGGTTCTCTATACTCCGGGTACTTCAAGGGTACAACCAGCCCGGCGTCCGTGAGGGAATCCACGGGTGCGGGGACTTACGGAGGTCTTAGAAAAGGGATTTTCGGTCCAAAGAGACGGAGTGCTCAATGGAGGGTTGTCCCGATTCCAAGAGAGGTGTGTGGAATCCTAGTGTAGAGAGAGGAGGTCTCTCAACCAAATGCCACAAGATGCAAAATAATATGATCAGATCACAGCAATATAGGCAAGCAATGTAATAATCAATCCAACAATCACAGACAGCAACAGGAAGCAGGTTTCTGTAAAAATGCAGGAAAGAGACGACCTGGGGCAGGTCGCTATCAACCAAAGAGACGATAGAGTCACTGTCGTGAATCACTGTGAAAGCCCACGAGCCAGCAGTGAGAAAACAAAACACGCCTCTGGGTGAGGCGCTATAATCGCAAAGGACGCCTCTGCAAGAGGGCGTCAAATATGAAAACGCGCCTTGACGTGAGGCGCTATGAAATAAAAGGGCACCTTGGGGCAGGGCGTGAATCCACAGATAGTATGATAAAGGTAGTAGAATAATAAAAGACGCCTTCTGGGAAGACGTAACACAGAAAATAGACGCCCTCGATGAAGGCGTTAAACGAAAAAGCGTCTCTGGGTGAGGCGTTAATTCAGGAAAATAATCAAATAATCACAAACTGGCTGATCCCGGGAGTGTGCAGTGTGCACGGTGGAGGGTGCCCGTGGGGCACAAAAGGAGAGGTATCGTGGGTACCGAGGGGAAAGGGCACACGTGGGTGCCGAAGGGGAAAGGGCACACGTGGGTGCCAATAGGAAAGGGCACACGTGGGTGCCAATAGGAGATGGTAATCAAAAGAAAAACAGTGGAAGTCCCACCGTGATCGCCAATTTGTAGATCGTGATAAATCCACACATGAAGAAGAGTTTAAATATGAGAAAACACAATGGGGGAGAGATGATATAATGATGAATAAAAGAAGCACGTGGTGCTACTAAGGAGGGTGATCGCCAGAGGGGTTACCTCAGGAAGAAACAAAGAAGATCGCGAATACCTGGTGGAAAATAAAACGCGGGATGGATTGTGAATTCCTCCTCCTCCTTCAATCGGCCGGCCGATGAAGGGGGTTTTCCTTTATTGATTACCCTTGCAAAAAAAGACAAAACAAACAAACAAAGAAGTGGATCAGCCAAGTGAATGTAGTATCAATCCCAAGTAGATGATATGAGGATGAATAGAGAATAAAACATGCGAACCTTTTTTTTTTAAAAAAACCCCTAAAGAGTTAGGGAATGAGAAGATATGATGAAACTAATGCAAAAGGAGAAAAAACGTATGATGACCGACGGAAAAACAATAGTTAGATAAGCAAGAAAAACCCTGCTGTCCCTGATGACAGTAAAGGGAACCGAAACCAATGCTGTTGACAGGAAGAAGATGGAAACAGAGAGCTTTAAAGACCGCGCAGGAAGAAGATGGAGAGCCTCAGCGTCTATGCATAAAAACTCTGATCTCGATAGCCTGCTCTCGTAACCTGCCAACCTCGCGCGAGGTCGATCAAGACATCCCTATATAGGGTTCCAGATCCAAGATAACCTCAGATTCGGAAGGATAAGAACGGGCAATGATCAAAAGAGGGTAGGACTCTAGCTCCAATTCGAGCAAGGAGACCATTGAAGGCAGGGAACCCCCCAGGAAAGACGAGTTTAAGCAGGACACCGAAAGATAAAACACGACCTTCAGAAGGGCGTCAAATCACAAATTGATGACCTACATCAAGACGTTACTCAAAAACACGACCATGATCAAGGGCGTCACTTCTTGGATTTAATTTTGGTAATAAAACTTACTTTATTTGAAAATTATGAGAAAACGCCTGAGATGAAGGCGTTACTTGAAAACACGCCCTGAGGAAGGACGTTAATCAATAATTTGAAATTATTTTGAAACCGGATAATACCAGGAATTGACGCCCTGACATTTGGTCGTCCTTTCTTTTGAACACGCCCTAGATAAGGTCGCTTTTTAAAACACGCCCCTCTTCAGGTCGCGAATCACAAAAATGCAAAGATCAAAATCAAAAACACACACAAAAATAGAAAAACTCCATATTATGAATGTATTGAAGTTCACTTTGGGGTGTCAACATAGTGACATGAGATTTGATCAACATAGCGTCAATTTTGGCGTGTCTACAGGACCCAGTTACACCTCTATAGTGGGGACGCTTGGGGAAGCGCTACCTGAGATGGCGGCAGGCTGGAACGTCGACCGGAGGCCGGGCGGCTCCGTTTGGTACCGGTCGGAATAACCGGCCACGGATCTGCCGGTTCTGTTTTCAGGCGCGCGCTCCGGCGAGAACGGACGCTGCGATCAATCCCGATGTCGGATCGGGGAGCATGAGCTATCGTTGGAAAGCTCTCTTGAAGTACTTCAATCTAGGCCTAGAGATCGGACCTGGATCTGAACGGATCTGGGATTTATTGAATTTTTGAGTTCCTATTGTACAGTGCCCGAAATCTTAGAACAGCAGAGGAGTTGTCTAAGAACTGCCGTTGACTGCAAGGTAGATGTCCGATTCAGCTTCTGAGCTCTTCATCAACGTTGTAGTAAATTGAACAAGGAAGACGGCAATATTTTTTGTGACACGTTTGGAGGTGGATACGAATTGTTATGATTTGTATACTAGCAGTGGGTCGGATCTGGAAACTGGCTGACAGCACTGTAGATGGCTCTAAAAATGAATTTTAAAGAATGGATGGGTGGATGATCAAAAATCAGGAAAAATCATGGAGTGCGGGGAGGGTGGATAGAACATCTAATAAAATTGGGGGTTCTTGGAAAAATCAAAAAGATGGTCGGAAGGGGGAATTACAGGGGTGCTGTCACACAGATCTGAAATTGGACAGAACTGGGAGACAGAAATACATGAAATTTGAAAAATAGTAAATGATGGAATTTGGACGAGATTTTTTTTTGTGGAGGTGGGGATTGAAGATTGGAACACACCATAAAATTGGAAGACCAAGAAGATGTCGTGGATGATAGCAGGAATTCCGAGAAGGAGCTTCTATTGGCTGAAGACAGAACTTCGACGGTGGTTCGATGGCGGCTCGTTGGCGGCACGAACGGCGGCGGCGGCGGCACCGATGAAGATCAGAGGTTGAGAGGAGGTGATAGAAGGTAGATCCACTCTAGAATTGCAGAGGGGTTGAGGGGAGAACTCCAGGAGAGAGGAAGGGGGCGCAAATCTCACTCTTGCACAATGCAATTTTCTATCTTTTTCATTAATTTCCAAATGAAAATACAACCTTTTATATGATTCACATCAAATCCAATGTACACCCTTGGATCTAGGGATGGGGAATGAAAGGCTGGGATTAAGTGTGATAAACACACACAAAAATTAAAATATTCCTAGTGGAATGGGGCGCCCCCTTGACTAGAGTAAAGAGTTGAATGGGTAGGTGGCCTACCTTTGAAAATTTTAACCCCTTGTCTCCCATGTGGTCAATTGGCATTCAACCATTCTAGATGACCACCTAGGATGGTTGACCAGCCCCACATAGGTGACATGGACCAATGGGAAAGGGTTGGGGGCCCCCTAGCTGGACCTACTACACAATTGCACAAAAACCCACACAATCCAAGGGAATGACGCATTGGCTTACAAAGCCGTACTTTTGCGTACATACTTTCCCAAGGATATGAACATAAACTAAAAGGACATAAATGCAAAAGAAAATGTACATGCTCGGCGTCGACTCCCATCACGCGCTTCCCTGGATGGCGGCCGGGTTGGAACACCGGTCGGAGGCCGGGTGGCTCCGATCTTCACTCTTCGGGGTTGCTGTACACGGACCTACAGCTTCTATTTTTCAGCGCGCGACCCGGCAAGATCTGTTGCTGAGATCAGCACCGATGTCTGATCGGCACGAAACCAGCGCCGTTGGAACGCTGACTCGAAATCCTTCGACCTCTGTGGTCCTTGGAATTTTTTCGGGGCCGTAATTTTGATGGCAGATTTTACAATAGGGCTGTCCTCAGTCTCAGATCTGGTCTGGCAGATTGAGATTTGACTGAGAACCAACGTTGACTGTGATGTAGACCTCCGAATTAGATGTTGAGCTCTTCACAAAAGTTATAGAGGGGAGAGAGAGGAAGACAGGGATAATTTTTGTGAAGGATTTGGTGGCGATTTTGATGGGGAAAAGTATTTATTAGCACCATGTGGTCGGATCTAGACAGCAGATGCAGAACTAAATTTGGGATCTGACCATGATTTTTAAAAATAGGTAGAGGATTCCAGAAATCCCAAGAAAATTCGTGGATGAAGGCTTAGGTTGACAGAACCCCCAATAAAATTTCAAGTCATTCAGACCAAGGGAAGGTGGGCTCATGAACGACCTAATTGGTTTCGGGAAAACTGGACAGACTGCAGGCAGATCTGGAAGGAGGGGAAGAACAAAAATGGAAAAATGGAAAACAAATGCTAGAAGTCCCACCAATTTTTCTGGAACGTGGGGTGAGCCTCTAGAACTCACCTTGAAAGTTTGGGCTCCAAAAGATCTCGTGGTTGAGAGCAGAAATTCATGGAAGAGGTGGCTGTCCTGAGTGGACAGAACTCCGGCGACGATGGCGGTGGTGCGACGGCGGCACGATGGCGGTGGCGGTGGTGGCGACGATCTTCGCACCTGATAGATGAGGCTTCCCACCTCTGATTCACAGCCTACCCAGCTGCAGAAGGGGGAGAGAGGAGAGAGAGAGGGGCGGCCCTTGCCTTGTGGAAGAAATTCTAGATTTTCTTTGCATTAATTGTGATAGAAATGAAAATTATAACCTTTTATATGAATTGACCTCCCATGGTAAATGACTAGCCATGCCCTCGGATCTAGGGTTGATGAGGGGCATCTTGGGAAAGCTAAAATTACATATTTCCCATGTGGTCAAAGAGAGGAAAGAAAAGGGAAAAAACTAGCCTAATAGAGCCAAAATAGGGGGCGCCCCCTTCATGGGCCTTTCTTGGGCCAAATTTGGTCCAAGGCCATCCACAAGCCCATGAACCCATGATAGCCTATGTGCCTTCCAACCTAGGTGTCCCATGTGAGGGAGAAGCCCAATTGGGCCTTAAGTAACTTAAAGACCCATTATGAAGCCTAAAGGTCCAATATGGTCACACCCCTTAATGGACTCTAAAGGGCTTAATCCAAATGGCTTATTAAGAGCCTTACAAAGAGCCCAAAATGAAATCCCAAGTAAAAACTCATATTACAAGCCAAAATACAATGCAAATAAATGCTAAAAAAGTGTCCAAACTCATGGCGGAGACTCCAGACTATCTCCGAGCCAAAGGGAAGCAGATGTAGCCCGAGTGGTGCTCCGCGTACGGTACCGACGGCTCGCAGGTTCGTGCTTCTCGCTCGCTCTGGTGTCTGCAGTAATTCTCCCCGAGTGGGAGAAACTTGACCTTGTCGAGTAAGGGTCAGCATCGCTCTGGTAGCGCTCCAGTAGGTCCGGATCTATCCGCTGTAACTCTCCACGGGTGATCCAAGTATCCTTGGTGGCGGGTCACCCTCTCCAACGTACTAGGTAGTGCGGGTAGGATCCACTCCTGGTAACTGTCACCTGCTCATCCAGTATATGATCTATATGCTCTCGCTGTCGTGGAAATGTGGCTGGTGGTGGACACTCAGGTGTGGGATCACTCTCAATGGGAGGAGATGGCTCGAAAGGCTCACTAGGGATCACCGCTGGGTCCCTATATGCAACTAGATTCGACACACTGAAAGTTGAGCTATACCATATTCCTCGGGCAGGTCCACAACATACGCATTAGATCCAACGCGTTTCAACACTCTAAATGGACCGGCTTTCAACGCATTTAGAGTGTTGAAACACGTTGGATCCAATGCGTATGTTGTGGACCTGCCCGAGGAATTAGTATAAGCTCAACTTTCAATGTGTAGGATCTAGTTGCATATAGGGACCCAGTGGTGATCCCTAGTGAGCCTTTCGAGCCATCTCCTCCCATTGAGAGTGATCCCACACCTGAGTGTCCACCACCAGCCACATTTCCACGCCAACGAGAGCATATAGATCATATACTAGATGACCAGGTGACAGTTACTAGGAGTGGATCCTACCCGCGCTACCTAGTATGTTGGACAGGGCGACCTGCCACCGAGGATACTTAGATCATCCGTGGAGAGTTGCAGCGGATAGATCCGGACCTACTGGAGTGCTACCAGAGCAATGCTGACCCTTACTCGACAGGGTCGAGTTTATCCCACCCGGGGAGAATTGGTACGGACACCAGAGCGAGCGAGAAGTACGAACCGGCGAGCCGTCGGTACCGTACGCGGAGCACCACTCGGGCTACATCGGCTTCCCTTTGGCTCGGAGATAGTCTGGAGTCTCCGCCATGAGTTTGGACACTTTGTTAGCATTTATTTGCATTGTATTTGGTCTTGTAATGTGTGTTTTTACTTGGGTTTTCATTTTGGGCTCTTTGTAAGGCTCTTAATAAGCCATTTGGATTAAGCCCTTTAGAGTCCATTAAGGGGCGTGGCCATATTGGACCTTTAGGCTTCATAATGCGTCTTTAAGTTACTTAAGGCCCAATTGGGCTTCTCCCTCACATGGGCCACCTAGGTTGGAAGGCCCATAGGCTATCATGGGTTCATGGGCTTGTGGATGGCCTTGGACCAAATTTGGCCCAAGAAAGGCCCATGAAGGCCCCGCCCCCTATTTTGGCTCTATTATGCTAGTTTCTTTTCTTTTCTTTCCTCTCTTTGACCACATGAGAAATATGTAATTTTAGCTTTCCAAAGATGCCCCTCATCAACCCTAGATCTGAGGGCATGGCTAGTCATTTACCATGGGAGGTCAATTCATATAAAATGTTGTAATTTTCATTTCTATCACAATTAATGCAAAGAAAATCTAGAATTTCTTCCACAAGGCAAGGGCCGCCCCTCTCTCTCTCTCCTCTCCCCCCTTCTGCAGTTGGGAAGGCTGTGAATCAGAGGTGGGAAGCCTCATCTATCAGGTGTGAAGATCGTCGCCGCCACCGCCACTGCCATCGTGCCGCTGTCGCACCACCGCCATCGTCGCCGGAGTTCTATCCACTCAGGATAGCCCCCTCTTCCCCGAATTTCTGCTCCCAACCAAGAGATCTTTTGGAGCCCAAACTTTGAGGGTGAGTTCTAGATGTTCACCCCACGTTTCAGAAAAATTGGTGGGACTTCTAGCATTTGTTTTCCATTTTTCCATTTTCATTCTTCCCATCCTTCTAGATCTGCCTGCAGTCTGTCCAGTTTTCCAGAAACCAATTACGTCATTCATGAACCCACCTTCCCTTGGTTGGAATGACTTGAAATTTTTATTGGGGGTTCTGTCAACCTAAGCCTTCATCCAAGAAGTTTATTGGGATTTCTGGAATCCTCTACCTATTTTTAAAAATCACGGTCAGATCCCAAATTCAATTCTGCATCTGCTGTCCAGATCCGACCACTCGGTGCTAATAAATACTTTTCCCTATCCAAATCTCCACCAAATCCTTCATAAAAATTATCCCCATCTTCCTCTCTATCCTCTCTACAACTTTCGTGAAGAGCTCAACATCTAATTCGGAGGTCTACATCACGGCCAACGCTGGTTCTCAGTCAGATCTCAATCTGCTTGACCAGATCTGAGACTGAGCTCATCCCTATTTTAAAATGTGCCATAAAAATTACAGCCCCTACGAAATTCCATGGACCACAGAAGATCGGAGGATTTCGAGTCAGCGTTCCAACGACGCTGGTTTCGTGCCGATCCGACGTCGGTGCTCATCGCAGCAACATATCTCGCCGGGTCGCACGCTGAAAAACAGAAGCTGCAGGTCCGTGTACAGCAACCCTGAAGAGTGAAGATCGGAGCCACCCGGCCACCGACCGGTGTTCCAGCCCGGCCGCCATCCAGGGGAGCGCGCCACCAGGTGTCACCATCGCCGCGGGACCCACCCCGTCAGATCCGGAGGACTGAGTAGCACGTGGGCCCCACAAACTCGTAGATCGCACCGTCCTGACATCACCAAAACGCATGTTTCAGCAACGTCGGAGTGACATCAAGATGCTGCCCGTCAACCCAATTCCCGATACTCCCGGGCCCCACATATGACCTGTTACCTCCCTGCGTGGAGTGGGTTGAAACATTTGTACCGTTGTAATATTTGTTAACCGGGAGTACGGATTTGGCCGAGGTTGTCTTCCCCACGCTGGGAGCATGGAGGTACGGTCTTAACTCCTTGGCATTACATTTGCTTAGCTAGTATATGGTCGTATTCCGCTGTGAGAGCGTAGGAATCTAGTCGGTGAGTTCATGTCACTGTTGTGAGCGAGAGAGTGACCCGTCCCGTGGCTCGATCGGAGCACGGAAGTGAGTCGACCACCCTTGACTCTGCCGGTTTCTCAACCGCGCGGATCCACGTTTTCCCTCGTTTGGGACGACGAGTGAGCTTGCGTTTCTGTTAGCGACGTATAGCCCATAGAAACTCTTAGTGTCGGGCCAAAGTGTCTCCATTGTTCGTATGTTGCTGGTCACGTCTGCATTTAGAGTCTGAGGTCCGCATCACTTAGAGTCGGTCCCCGTGTCCGTCCCGCATCACCGATCCCTCTCTCCAATCGCTGATGACCATACACTCTACACCCTGCAACCCTTTCAGAACCACTGAAACATCCGATCATCTGGCAACCTCTGATGAACCCTAATGACCAACACTCCGAGCCTTATCATCCTTCGTATAGAACATGTATTATCTCGGGGAGGAATAATGGTCTTTCACTTGGATCCATGGCTGCTAAATTAACGGGGTATTACCCCACCATTATACCATTTAATCGTAGTGTTTTCTCTAACCCCCCATTGGCCTACGGAGATCTGCCACTGCATGTTCTCCGGTGGTTCCTCAAAAGGGGAATATTAATAAGGCGCCGTATCGGCATACAATATTTAGTAACACTTTAAATCTCGGGATATGCCCGTCTTTCTTTGGCTTCCATCTCGGCACTCCGTTGATGGACGTCCTATGCTTCCTCGGGCATGATCCGAAATAAGGGGAGATGCTGTCAAAATGAATTCCGATCTTCGCTATGTTGAACCATCTCCAAAACCCTTGGGGTCTAAAGAGGTCTGCCTCTACATGTCCTCTGCTGACACCCTCTTGAGAATAATATTAAATGGTGTGGTGAGCGAATACTGTCTCGATCTAGTCCCACCTCGTGATATCCAGGCATTGATATGCTCCTATCTTTTGTGGATTACATCCCGACTCTGCATGGATGGTTTCCTATTCTCACTTGGCATAGGCCAAGATGAGGGGGATATGCTGACGGATTTATTCTGTGTATTTGTGTATAATGATGATCGATTGTGCAAATAAAATCGCTAAATGAGCATGTAGAGCAACAATGAAATTAAGACCACAGATTCTGGTTATTCCGTTCTTATGCTCGTCTAACTCTGTGAAGAATGATGTTTCGTTTTCTTTGTAATCATTTGCATGATGATTAAATAAACCTAATGTTGAGCTATGGTTTTGATGATAACTAAATTTCGTGTGTGATGGAGATTGTAAGCTATGACTTTGATGATAACTAAACTATGTGACATATTGTGTGCTTGATTAGTGGAAAACATCTTCATGATAAATGAACTCACATGTGGCTATCTTATCTTGCAGGTTGCTTTACTAAGTAGGTTGATGATTGAATCATGCATGCTGCACATTAGTCTTTGGAGGTTCCATGTGAAGACTATGCTTCTCAATGAAATGGTTGAGTCCTTATGGATATGAAATTGATTGCATGGCCTTGTGTTATGTAAATGCATAGCCATTTCATTACATGCTCTGTTGAGGATTTCCTCTGGTTCTTGTATATCATGAATGCATGAGTGATGGCTCCTAGTCATTCTAATCATAGGGCTTAACTACTTTGAAATGTTTTGTGGGAGAATTGGGTTGAAGTTGGGATCTTCAGATTCATTGGCTTAATATCAACTTGCCTCTAAATTGCCAGAAAGTGCAGGTTAATGTTTCCTACATTGTGATGGATTCAAGGTAAGCATTTACATTGGAATCCAAGGTGATACTCTAATAATCTTGAGTTGGATAAATGGGTTCTCAAGTGCTTTCATACAGATCTTTCATGTGGATTCTTATATGCCTCATGATAATGCTGTCGTAATCATATTTCATGTCATTTGGGTCTTGGTCTCAAAACTAGCTTCATATGTTAATGCATGACCCATATATTTTGATCTTGATCTAACCTCTTGGTTTATCATGTTTTTCAGGATGCAAAATCATTGTTGATCTTCATGGGATTATGGTAACATTTAATCAATTATTTCCCTTTGGTTTGATGGAGGTTTTAGTTGTTTTTCATACTCAAACTGTCTTACAGTCTTCACCATTTTCAATCCCACCATTGGATCTCCCCATAAAAATTATATGTTGTAGCTCTGCGAGTCCTCTTTCCAACGCCTCCAGTCTTGCTTCGATCGGAGTTCGGAGCTAGGAGAATTAATTCCTGCCGCCGGAGCGCGCAGTGCTGTTTTTCTTGTATTTTTGTGAAGCTGCCTGAAAGGGTCGACCCTTAGGGTCGACCCCTCAAGAAAGGGTCGACCCCAAGGGTCGACCCCTGTAACAGAAGGTGTTGTTTTGAGTTTTCCAGCAACCTGTTGCCCGAGGGTCGACCCCAAGGGTCGACCCCTTCCGGACGGGACTTCCGAAAGTGTTTAAAACTCATCCTAAACCCCTTCAAACATTACCAAACTACCCCCCATTGGTTCCTAAACATATTAGGGGGTTTCTAACATGTTTTGTGAGGGTTTTATGTGTCTTTTCATGCTTCTCATATTGGCCTATATAGGAGTTACGAATTTGGGAGATGAGAACCCTATTGCTTATATTGTTCTTTCTTGTAGGTGAAGAAAAGGGGGAAAAGAAGGTGGAGCTCTTGAAAGGTGGTTATCATCTACATCCATGAAGATTTGGAGCTCGTGGTAGAAGAAGAAAAGAAGCGGATTGAGGAGAGGAACAAGAGGACGCCGAAATCGCCATCATCTGACATCAAATCAAGAAGAACCGGAGATTCGATTGAAGGGTCGCAACAGCCACCTCCAGCCCTTGTTCCTCTTGTGTTTGTGCGTGAATGTGAAGGGAAGAAGGAGGATTCGAAGTTCCAATCAACCCTCTACTGCTGGCTGTGAGTGAAATCAAGATTCAAGCTCATCCGATTCAAGATCGTCAAGAACGTCTTCCTGCTGCACAAGTGTTCGATTAAATTCCGAAGAGAGAAAGGGGGAGCTTCTACAAGGATAATTCATTCTCTCTTCACTCCTTTCATTCTGATTCTTTGAGTTTAAACTTCAGCATATGTTGTAATCTTTATCTCAGATATTTGTGTGTGTGTGGATCATTGTTGGATCCGTGGTCGTGTGTGTGTCGTGATTTATTCGTGTGTGTACGTAGGTCTTCCTAGATCTACATTTGTGTGTGTGGGTGTCTAGTTAGATCCGTGTTGTATCTTGTGTGTGGTTTGCTGCACTTGTGGCAGCGTGTGTTCGTGTTGGTGATCCGGCCATCGGATCGTGTGTGTGTTGTTATTTCGGTCGTTGGACTGTGTGGGAGACTACGTCTCCGTGTGTGTGTGTGTGCTTTGGGGCGTGTCCCCGTGTGTGTGTGCAGGCGTCATCCTGTGTGTGTGTTTGGAGCGTCGTCTCCGGTTGGGAATTTATTCTCGAGTGAAGCCTCACCTAGTTTGGTGAGGGGTGGACGTAGGGAGCCCGTCGTGGTCCCGAACCACCTTAAAATCCCTGTGTATTGTGGTTTACTTTGCGCACTGGTTTGGTTTATTTTGTGTATCCATCTATATGATCGTGTGGGATCGGTGAACTTGAGAGAATCGGTTTAATGGCTTAATCAACTTCCTTAATTCTGTTATATGTCTTTAACTCCACCGTGTGCACTTGTCTTGTCTTATAGTGTTGTTGTTATCGAGCTTGCCAGATCAACAGTTTTGGGTGTTTTAATTGTTATCTCATTGCCTTTGATAAAAGGTCAAGAGTTTTATTTAAAATTTGTATTCACCCAATTCACCCCCCTCTTGGGTGTCATTGATCGAGGGACCCAACAATTGGTATCAGAGCTAAGGCTCTAATTTGATAGATCTAACGATCTAGAGTTATCCGAATCAATGACTACCATGATCTACACCTTGAATTCTCCACCCGTGTTTGATGGCTGTAATTTTGATTTGTGGTTAGGAAGGTTGTGTAGTCTAGTCAATTCATACGACCCTAAGCTATGGAAGCTTATTTCACATGGTCCTTATGAATTGCCTAAAGACAAAAGTGTTTGGACTGCAGATCAAAAACTTAAACATGATCAAAATGGTTTGACTCTAAAATTACTTATTGCTGCAGTTGACTCTAACTATTTTCCTTTTGTCTCCCATTGCAGATCCGCGAAGGAAATATTGGATGGATTAGCAGACCTTAAGGAGGAGCTTAAAGACAGATGTCTTATAGCGGGCACGAGTGAACAAAGGAGTGGTCAGCCAAGTGAATCGAGCTCAAGGGTAAACTCTGATTCTGATTATGAAGATGATTTTAACTATGAAGAATTGTTGAATGCTTATGAAGAGCTTGCTGAAAAATACAAGAAGTTAAAATCTGAAAACAAAAAATTGCAAAAGAATGTAGGTCAAAATAAAACTGATTCCTCTTGTAAAGAATGCTTACACCTTAAGGAATTGATTGATGGTTACATGTTTGACATTGAAATTCACAAAGATCAAATCTCTTCCTTGAGAAATGAAAACAAAGAGCTGAGAGAGAGAGTTAGTCTTACGAACAATGGTCAAAATGAGCTTGCTCATGATAAAAATCTTGAAATGGAAAATGAGAAACTGAAGGAATTGAACAATACCATTTCTGAAAAATTGCTTGTTTTTGAAAAAGGGGAAAGTTTGCTTGTTGATCAATGTAAAGAAATGCATGTGATGAAACAAGAAATGGAAACCTACAAAATCATCAACACCCAACTACATGAACAAGTCAAGACTTATGAAAATAAGATGGTCTCCTATGAATTGCACATTTCATCACTTGAAAAAGAAATTTCTGATTTGAATGCTTCTTTATCTAGATTTGTCAATGGTCAAGAAAACTTGGATAAACTGTTGGGAATGAAAGTAAACTTTCAAAGAGAAGGGCTGGGGTTCAATCCTGTGAACAAAAAGAAATTTGAAAGTAAAATATATACTTCATTTGTTCATGACAATTGTGCACCTACCACCTCCACATCTTACTCCCAGCAACCCACTGTATCAAGAACCCAATCAAATCAGAAAAACAATGTGAATGTCCAAAAGCTTCAAAAAGAAAACAAAAATCAGAAAATCAACATGCATCAAAAATCCAAAAATGCTGCTAGCATCTCCATGCATGTTGAACATACTTCTTCCACACACACACAACCACCTAGAAAGAAATTCTCATGTTGTTATTGTGGAAAATATGGACATGCCATGCATGATTGTTTTATGAGAAAGAATGATGATTTAGAAGCATGTAGGAAAAGAATGAAACCTTTTGCAAATGGGAAACAAGAGTGGAACAAAAAATCACATGCTTCAAAGAATCCTCGTGCTTTTAAGAACTCAAAGTCATGTTGCAACTATTGTGGTAAATTTGGACATATGGTGCATGATTGTTTTCTAAAGAAAATTGATGATTTGAATGTTGTTATGAAGTGGAAGCCACGTGCCAAAGATGCTGCTAACCCACAAGGACCCAAGATGGTTTGGGTACCTAAGAATGCCAAATGAGAAATTTGTTTTGCAGGTGTGCCTTGGGAATGTAAAGCATGAAATCTATTTTTCTCACGAAGGTAAGGCACACAAGTGGGATAAATCAGGTTAAAAGAAAAAACTAAAACTGAAATTTGAAAATTCAGGTGATATCCCTCTCACTCTCTTCAGTAATTATGTCATTGTTTGATTCATATTGTGCTGAATTGTCTTGTGTTAATGCACATTTTTGTTCATGCATTCCATCCATAGATAGTTGCATACACTTGTGCATATCATCCTCATATAGCATCTTGTTGAAGTGGTGCTTTGAAACCATCAATAAAGTTCACTACATTTGTTGAGCTTGCATGCACCCTCATGTTTGCATACACCCCTTCACATATTATCTTGCATAAGTTGAACATTGTGAAGTCATGTCATAATGCATAGCATTCCTCCTACATTCATCACCCTTGACTACATAGTATATCAAATGGTGACATGTGGAAGGGCAGGTTATGCCTGTCTGAGAGCTATCACTACGCGTGAGGTGATCTTTGGATCTAAGTTCTCCGCCTAGTACTATGAGTCGTTTACTTAAAAGGCTGCATATGACATTGGATTGTTACTGAACATCCTGCATTCTTGCACACACTAAGGGGGAGCAACCACATTCTTCATATGAGCTCAGTGTTTAAGGTTCACACATGAGTCATGCATTGCATCTTGAGCTATCTAGTGGATTTTGGTTGTTAAAATAATTTGTTATGCCAAAGTTAATAAATTTGAATCAAAATTGACAAATCAATTCTTGTTGTTCTTGGATACAGATTACACTCCCAAAATCCAAATGCTGATGGGCTGGCCGTGACCAAGTTTGAATCAAATGAGGAATACCTTGCAAGGATGAAAATGATAAAAATTTTCTCAATCCACCACTGGGAGATAGGAAGTGATTTTGATAGTACCCAAGACATGGTATGAAAAGTGCGCGTCTCTGTTAACAAAGGATGGGTTCAATAGGTGAAAGACTTGGAAGAAAAAGGATTCTCAAGGCAAAGGTAAGAAAGTAAAATCTGAAATATCAACCCCTGTGAGGTTGGCAATCTCAGTGATTGAAGGCTTCCAATCTTGTCTCCTGAACCAAGGTAATTCAACCTTGTTAAATCATGCAATGGTCTTTTTATCACTTGGTGATACCTTTAGATGACAAGTGTTGATTCTAAAAACTTGAGTTGTCATTTACTAGCATGCTGTGACAAATTGGTTGAATCTAGTTTGATGTGATGAACATACTTAATTGATTTAACAGAATGAATCCTTGAGATGAGTTATGTGACTTGAAAATATGTTTGTGATTATATGATCCATACATTTGACTTTTGGATGAACTCTCATTTCAAAACTTGTGAAAGACCTTTCAAAATCTATTTTTGAACAATTCTGAAATTTGGGTTGCACTGCTTACTTTTGATCATTTATGCACCCTCATTCATAAAGGTCTTGTCATAAACAATGTTTGCTGATTCATGGATTGAATGTGGATGAACTTAATAAGAATTCTGTCACACTGACTTGGAAATGAAAGCTCTCATCTTCTTTTTGCATCATATCCTTCATTCTCATACAGTAATAGGCTGCATGCATCAGAATCCAATGCATTAGGTGCATTTAGTTCTCTCAAATGAAAAATCAAAAACACACACCTTGCACCCATGTTAATTTCTGCATTGCATTAGAACTCATGCATTCGTCACACTTAGTTCATTCGTTTGGCATCCATTCAATTAGTATCAAATTGACATCACATTGCTCGCATACATGTCATAGTGCATTTGCATAAACTCCCAATGTGTGCTTGTGTGTTATTATATGCTATTCACCCCCATCCTTGAAAATTCTATGACCTTATGCATTCTTGATAAATAATGTTGCATTTGAGTCATTATTGGTGTACTTCATGTTGTATACTTTGGGGGGAGTAAAATGCTTCTATTTAGGGGGAGTTGTATTGTTATGTATTCATGGTATTTTCGGTATACATGCTGAATCAAATTCACACAATTCATGCATAGAATATGAAAATGAGTGTTAAGAATAAGGATATGTTTTTCTTTTCAACACTCTCGAGATGTTAAACTTGCTGCATGTATGTTGAAGAGACAGTTGAGGAAAAAGCTGCCTACCTATCTTTGTTGAAAAATCTGAAATGAAAATGAACGGTAGAGCAATGCTTGGTCTCACTGAGTAAACTGGGCACATGTCACCTGAGACGTGATGTGGTTCATATCTGAAAAGTGTGGACTAGTACCTCTGTTCAAAATGAGGTGAGATGGTTCAGTATTCTAAGTAACCGGGGATTCTGGCATGAGCTCCATGCGTCTACTCGCGTAAAAAGGAATCATTTTGGACCTGATCACTCTTGAAAAATTCTGACTATCATGTGGTACTGGTTGAGTTGAAAAAAATGATGGTGAAAACTCATTGTGGTAGAGCGAAGCCTCCAATACGCTGCTCTCAAAATTGAAGTGCAGTCTGTAAAATGTCTCCCTGTGTTGATCTGAAAATCTAAATATCCATATTGAAACTATCATTTTTCATGTTACTCACTTACACATTTGAGAATTTGATTTAATATGTATTCAGAAAGTTGATTGACTGCATTAGCAATTGCATTAATCTCCTATATGATTGGAAAATCTCCCATGTGCTACACATGTGTATTCTGATTGCCATGACTCTCTTCCATCTTTCCTATACCCATCCCTTCTTTAGTAAGTACGGGGGAGCAGTGTTGCATGTTTATATATGTATCTACTTGTTTGCTTATGTATGCATCTCACATGCCATCATATGCATAAGTTGCATCTCATGCATTTCAAACTACAAATCAAAAATTAAAAATCTGGAAAATACTGAAAACCAAAAAATTGAGTGAACTTCCCATGCTATTTTCTTGCTCGATAAATTCTTGTGCTTGCTTGGCTAATGGGGAGAAAGATTGGGCACAACCAAGTAATCAACATTTGGTATCCTCTCTAGCCAACACTTGGTGTTTCCCATACATTTCATGAACCCACTCATTTATAACTTACTCCTGCTTCATCAGAATTTCAAATGTGGGTTACTATTCCTTGCACATTTCTCATGCTACAATGTGCATCTCCTCTGTTTCTTCATCGTGAGGGAGTATGTTTGGCCTTACCCGGCTTTTTGATAATGTCAAAGGGGGAGAAATATTTCATGTGATTCATGCTTGCTGGATTCATGATTGGGGTTTCATGAAAAACATGCCACTTCGTTTGTCATCTTCACTAAGATTGTCATCATTCATCACTAAGTTTGTCATCATCAAAAAGGGGGAGATTGTTGAGCTATGGTTTTGATGATAACTAAATTTCGTGTGTGATGGAGATTGTAAGCTATGACTTTGATGATAACTAAACTATGTGACATATTGTGTGCTTGATTAGTGGAAAACATCTTCATGATAAATGAACTCACATGTGGCTATCTTATCTTGCAGGTTGCTTTACTAAGTAGGTTGATGATTGAATCATGCATGCTGCACATTAGTCTTTGGAGGTTCCATGTGAAGACTATGCTTCTCAATGAAATGGTTGAGTCCTTATGGATATGAAATTGATTGCATGGCCTTGTGTTATGTAAATGCATAGCCATTTCATTACATGCTCTGTTGAGGATTTCCTCTGGTTCTTGTATATCATGAATGCATGAGTGATGGCTCCTAGTCATTCTAATCATAGGGCTTAACTACTTTGAAATGTTTTGTGGGAGAATTGGGTTGAAGTTGGGATCTTCAGATTCATTGGCTTAATATCAACTTGCCTCTAAATTGCCAGAAAGTGCAGGTTAATGTTTCCTACATTGTGATGGATTCAAGGTAAGCATTTACATTGGAATCCAAGGTGATACTCTAATAATCTTGAGTTGGATAAATGGGTTCTCAAGTGCTTTCATACAGATCTTTCATGTGGATTCTTATATGCCTCATGATAATGCTGTCGTAATCATATTTCATGTCATTTGGGTCTTGGTCTCAAAACTAGCTTCATATGTTAATGCATGACCCATATATTTTGATCTTGATCTAACCTCTTGGTTTATCATGTTTTTCAGGATGCAAAATCATTGTTGATCTTCATGGGATTATGGTAACATTTAATCAATTATTTCCCTTTGGTTTGATGGAGGTTTTAGTTGTTTTTCATACTCAAACTGTCTTACAGTCTTCACCATTTTCAATCCCACCATTGGATCTCCCCATAAAAATTATATGTTGTAGCTCTGCGAGTCCTCTTTCCAACGCCTCCAGTCTTGCTTCGATCGGAGTTCGGAGCTAGGAGAATTAATTCCTGCCGCCGGAGCGCGCAGTGCTGTTTTTCTTGTATTTTTGTGAAGCTGCCTGAAAGGGTCGACCCTTAGGGTCGACCCCTCAATAAAGGGTCGACCCCAAGGGTCGACCCCTGTAACAGAAGGTGTTGTTTTGAGTTTTCCAGCAACCTGTTGCCCGAGGGTCGACCCCAAGGGTCGACCCCTTCCGGACGGGACTTCCGAAAGTGTTTAAAACTCATCCTAAACCCCTTCAAACATTACCAAACTACCCCCCATTGGTTCCTAAACATATTAGGGGGTTTCTAACATGTTTTGTGAGGGTTTTATGTGTCTTTTCATGCTTCTCATATTGGCCTATATAGGAGTTACGAATTTGGGAGATGAGAACCCTATTGCTTATATTGTTCTTTCTTGTAGGTGAAGAAAAGGGGGAAAAGAAGGTGGAGCTCTTGAAAGGTGGTTATCATCTACATCCATGAAGATTTGGAGCTCGTGGTAGAAGAAGAAAAGAAGCGGATTGAGGAGAGGAACAAGAGGACGCCGAAATCGCCATCATCTGACATCAAATCAAGAAGAACCGGAGATTCGATTGAAGGGTCGCAACAGCCACCTCCAGCCCTTGTTCCTCTTGTGTTTGTGCGTGAATGTGAAGGGAAGAAGGAGGATTCGAAGTTCCAATCAACCCTCTACTGCTGGCTGTGAGTGAAATCAAGATTCAAGCTCATCCGATTCAAGATCGTCAAGAACGTCTTCCTGCTGCACAAGTGTTCGATTAAATTCCGAAGAGAGAAAGGGGGAGCTTCTACAAGGATAATTCATTCTCTCTTCACTCCTTTCATTCTGATTCTTTGAGTTTAAACTTCAGCATATGTTGTAATCTTTATCTCAGATATTTGTGTGTGTGTGGATCATTGTTGGATCCGTGGTCGTGTGTGTGTCGTGATTTATTCGTGTGTGTACGTAGGTCTTCCTAGATCTACATTTGTGTGTGTGGGTGTCTAGTTAGATCCGTGTTGTATCTTGTGTGTGGTTTGCTGCACTTGTGGCAGCGTGTGTTCGTGTTGGTGATCCGGCCATCGGATCGTGTGTGTGTTGTTATTTCGGTCGTTGGACTGTGTGGGAGACTACGTCTCCGTGTGTGTGTGTGTGCTTTGGGGCGTGTCCCCGTGTGTGTGTGCAGGCGTCATCCTGTGTGTGTGTTTGGAGCGTCGTCTCCGGTTGGGAATTTATTCTCGAGTGAAGCCTCACCTAGTTTGGTGAGGGGTGGACGTAGGGAGCCCGTCGTGGTCCCGAACCACCTTAAAATCCCTGTGTATTGTGGTTTACTTTGCGCACTGGTTTGGTTTATTTTGTGTATCCATCTATATGATCGTGTGGGATCGGTGAACTTGAGAGAATCGGTTTAATGGCTTAATCAACTTCCTTAATTCTGTTATATGTCTTTAACTCCACCGTGTGCACTTGTCTTGTCTTATAGTGTTGTTGTTATCGAGCTTGCCAGATCAACAGTTTTGGGTGTTTTAATTGTTATCTCATTGCCTTTGATAAAAGGTCAAGAGTTTTATTTAAAATTTGTATTCACCCAATTCACCCCCCTCTTGGGTGTCATTGATCGAGGGACCCAACACCTAATGTTCACCCCCCTTGTTCTCCTTGGTATATTAAATGGTGTGTCACCGAAAGTTAGGTTACTCCTGGCCGGAGGCCCCCACTATGTGTGATTGGGGTCCTCAGACCTGGGTTCTCTGCCTCGTACCGAGGATCAGGCTAATAAGCCATAATAAGCTGCAATTGCATAATCACATGTACACATCTTTTGCCCTGCAAAAGAAAAAGCACGACAGTCATATCTTGTTTTCCCCCTGGGACTCTTTTACTTTGGCGACTAATCAAGGGTTACCCTTCTTTTGAAGGGTGTATTTAACGTCATTGCCTTTATGGTTTGACAGACTTTCGGTTTCGACCCGAATCCCACAATCAACTGACTAAGTCATATCGAGCGCACAATAAAATTATCACTCCTGTGACTGGCACGCCTAAATGAATCATAATAAACAATAAATTTAAATAATAATAATAATAATAAATATAATAAACATAATAAATAAAAAATAAAATAAAAAAGAAATAAGAAAATAAAATTGTTCCACAGTTAGTTGTCGATGGGGGGAGGAGTGCCGGCCCTCTGGTGTTGTCGCTCAGCAACATTGGTGATGGACTTGTCTAGGAGTCCTCGGCAGACCAAGTCCTCGAGGGCATCTTTTAGTTAGACGCACACCGTGTTGCCTTGCCCGTAGTTGCAATGGAAGTGGTGATATTTCTTCTGGTTCCTCATCCAAGGATCAAACTTCATCCTCTTTAGCCAACATAGATACGGTTCCCCATGGATCTCTATGGGGATCTGTTCGGGAGTGGTGGTCAGAGAAGTGTAATGCTTGAAGGGAGTCCTCCCTCTTCGTGCATCCTGATCACAATACTCCCACCTGCCTTGATCCTGATAGAGGAACTTGGCCGAGCACTTTCGGTTAGAATGATCAACTCCAACCATTCGCCCTATGTGGACGCACTTTTTATTAAACAATCATTGTTTTATTTGTTTATTGGTTTATTAGGTGAGTTTGTTAGTTTATTAAGTGCGTGAGCGTGCCAGTCACAAAGTGACGATCTATTCGGGCTTCATGGAAGCCCTTGGTGTGCTTGATCTGACTTGGTCAGATGATTGTGTAGTTCGTGTCGGCACCAAAACCCGCCGTGCCATAAAGGTCACAGCGTCATTTACATCCCCTCGGAGAGGGGAACACCCTGGATTAATTGCTGGGAATAAGGGCCCTACTGCCAAAAGAATTACATATTAATGCAAGAAGATAGGGACGGTCAGACTATGCTGAAAGTCTACACCGGGGTATGAACATTTAGATTATGTCGGTCACTCACGGACCATTCCATGTCCGGACAAAGGTCCGTGTGGAAAATAAGACGGAAGCGGAAGTAAACCCGTGCAAATGTCTGCCAGGAGATAGTAATTTTGATAAGACGATGGGATCAGATCCCAGTGGCAAAGGGGGGGATGACTTCGGTGAGATATTGGTCCAAAGTAAGGTCGAGCAATAACCATGACAGGGGGGTAACCCCCGAGGGAGAAGCCTGGCCTACGAAGGCCTCATTAATATTCCTAAACTCGGGGCCCGGGGGAGACGAAAGTCGTATCGTTCTACTTATTATTATTATCATTATTATTTATTATTATCATCATTTATTTATTAACATTATTTTTTTGTTCATTGATTCTTCTTTTATTGCCTATGTGCCATGAACTCTTCTTTTATTCATTTTATAATTATAATTATAATTATATTATTATTATTATTATTTTATTGTTCCTCCTTTTTTGTATATCATTATTATCATGTGAATTTTTATTGTCATTATTATATCCCCTTTTTTTTGTTATGATGTGGCGTTTCAGATGAAGGCTGCACCGGGTGGACGGGTTGAGGAGTGTGCGGGGCAACGCACTATAGAGTGTACCGCTAGGGGGGAGGGTGCAGGTGCACCGGATGAAGGTGCTGGAGAGTGTGCCGCTGGAGGCGAACCAAGGGCGTGCCGGGCTAGGATGGACTGAAGTGTGTCGGGCTGACAGAGGCTGAAGTGTGTCGGGCTAGGGTATTAGAGGGTGCACCGAATGGAGGTCGGGCCCAGCAAGGTCTGTGCACATGTAGAACAAGGTTAGTGCACATGGGTCTAAGGTCGGTGCACGTTCAGAGCAAAGGCTGGGATGCCAGGGTCCGTGCGGGCAGGGATCTGAAGTGTGCCGGGTGAGGCAGGCTAAGAGTGTGCCGCTGGAGGAGGGTGCAAGTGCACCGGGTGAAGGGTCAACTAGGGTGTGCCGGGCAAGGCACAGGCAGGGTGTGCCGACAGGGCAGGCTAAGTGTGTGCCGCAGGAGGAAGGTGTAAGTGCACCGGGTGAAGGGTCAACTGGGGTGTGTCGGGCAAACAGGGGTTGACATGTGCCGGACTAGTTGGATTCGGAGTGTGCCAGTTGGGGTGTACTGGGCTAGTTCTAGGGTTAAGGCAGCCATGACAAAGCCTATATAGGCGGGGTAAGGTCTGAAGGGAGGTTCCCTTGTTCATGAAATTCAGGTGGAGGGCCTTAAATGGCAAGCTTCAATTTCCTTCATTATGTACTTAAGTCTACAGTCATGTTCAATAGCCTACCCCGGTAGTGTTCAGTCTAGTTCTTCGAGTCTTCCACGGTTCCCTTGTCTTGGTTGAAGTGTTTTGTTATTACTTGTTCCATTTATTTGTTAATTCCTTTTGTCTTTTAATGTGCTATTATTTCTGGTAAAAATTCGACATCATCTCCCCTTGACCCGGATGCAAGGGGGTGTAAGGGGAACACGCCCACAAGGAGTGGCATTGATGCAGGATGGATGACACGACCGGGCTAAGACGTACGACCGATTAAAAGTACGGCCAGCACTAGCACACTAAGGTAAGCCGAGCGGTTGACCACCGTGGCGCTCTCCGGGTGGAGACATCTCTCAACAGTAACTCACTCTAGCCCGACGATCGTCCCTTGCGAGGGAAACGTGGGATCGCAGTGGTTAAGGAACCACTGTCGCCTAGGGTAATGCAGTCCGAGCTCGTTGCTCAACTGGAGCTAAGGAACGAGCCCTCACAACTCATAACCATGTTGATTTGAAACTAGCTAACGACCCTAATCGCACATGCACAGCATATAAGACATCATACTAAATAAAGCAAATGCCAGAGAGAAGAAACGCCGTGCGTACCTCCACGACTAATGCATGGGGAAGAAACCCTGGCCGATTTCGACAACCCCGATACACACTAATAAAGAAATAGTTACAATCCACAAAAATTAGCCAACTCATCGTAGGGAGATAACAGGCTACAATCACAAATTCAGGGTTGCTGGGACTCGGGTTGACGGGCAGCACTCGAGGGAGGCAAGGAGATGAGTCGAAGCCGACCAGAAGGCAAAGATCAGCCACCGACCAATTCTGCCCGCGCTGGTCACCCTGTGCAGCAAACTTGCAGAGGCTGGTACGCCAAGATCCGATGTTCGATCAGAGTGCCGTTTATTGGAGAATCTCGGTGAAATGACGAAGATTCTCTTCTCCTAAGGGCGTGATCAGAACTTACAAGATCTGGGCGCATCAACGACTATTCTCAGCCTCAGGTTCTGCACACACAAAACTGCATAGGAAGACAAATAATTACTAGAAAATTGGTTCCCTATGTCGGAACGAGGCGCCGTTTATTGCAGATCATCGGCGACGTCTAGAGGAAGGATCGGACCAAGGGGTTTGGTCAGATCGACAAAGAGGAGGGCGGAGAAGCTTCTAGAAGTCACCTCATCTTATGGGTCGAATCTGCACAGGGGGGTCCACGCAGTCCCACGAGAATCTCCGCCACGGCCAGAACCGATCTCAGAACGACACGAGCTCAGAGGCAACACGAAGAGGACAAAAAATTATACAACCCATCAGGATCTCAGATCCAGAGAGGTTGGGAGTCGATCCGTAGAAATTTGGGATCAGGAACTTGAAGATCTGGATAGCAGGCTCGAGTAGACTTGCGCGACTTCACGAGAAGAATTGTTGCAGGCGATTCTGAGCTCCGATCGACGCGACACTAGTGCCAACTTCTTCTTGACTTGAAGAAGCTTCATTGAGAATTTTATTGGAACCAGATGCAAAGAGGATAGGGAGGATAAGGGGGGCGAGTCACATGCCATAATAATCCCATCATAGGATTTTGATCAAGGGCATCACACCCAAGAGGGGAAGAGAATCTCTCTCTTAACTCAATCTTTTCTCAAAAATTCTTCATTAATTCTTCAAATGACACAATACACCACATTATATAAAGAATGGCAAGGGGTAGGGGGGCTGGGAATTGCGTGGGAGAGAGGGGAGGGAGAGGGGGTGCGCACCTTGACCAAGGGGAGAGGGGGAGACCAAGGGGGGGACAAGATGCCACCTAAATTTGAAAAATAAGGGAAGGGGAGTCCAAGTTTGGTAGGTGGCTGCCTACCTCTTGGACCAAGAAGGGGGGCTCCCCCTTCCACTAGCCACCAAGCCCACCTCCCTTTAATCCCATTCACACTTAGCACATTAAACCCCTTAACTTGTTCACATTGAACTCCTTTGGCCCATTTAAGGCCCAAAACCCATTAACTCTAGCCCATTAGCTATCCTAGCCCATTTGACATATAATAACACAATTGTCCAACATGGACTATAATAGGGTGCAACATGGCCTAAAAATGCGAAATAAAGATGATGGCTCGGCCGATGTATCCACGTCCTCCGCGAGCTAACCGGGCCCCAGTGTGTCCTCGTCCACCGGCGTGTATTGCGGCTTGTGTCCGCACCAATTCTCCTCGGGTGGGAGGAACTTGACCCCGTCGAGTAAGGGTCCCGAGGCTTGAGCTCTCCACGTGTGTTCAAGGCATCGTCTGGCACGGGGCGTCCTCTCCAATGCACAAAGAAGTGTTGGTAGGCTCTGTTCCTGGTGGTGATCACCAGCTCATCCAGTATACAATATATATGCTTGCGTTAAGGCTGGAAGAGGTGGACTCTCGGGTGGTGTGTCACTCACAATAGGAGGAGAAAACCCAAAACTCACTAGGGATCACCGTGGGGTTCCGATATGCTACCAGATCTGAAACCTTGAACGTCGAACTGACACCATAGTCTTCTGGTAGTTCAATAACATATGCATGCGAACCCACTTGTTTCATGACTCGAAAAGGGCGGGTATTACGGGCCTGGACTTTCTTTATGGTCCCCGAGAGGAAACCGTTCAGGTATGACCCTGATCATGACGTACTCTCCCTTTTGAACTCACGGGCATGTAGCATGCATCAGCTAACTCCTTATACGTGCGTGGCTAGCCGTTTGTTGGGACGACTTAATGCAAACTCCAAATGCATGAAAAAAACAAATTGTAGAAACAAACATACTCATACATGACCCTAGAAAAACCTAGACACCCAAAGAAATACTCGCAGACAAACAATGCAACCCAAAGTTGTGGACTCCTAGAAATCCTAACATGAACCTACTGACTTCTAAATGGGAGTTCAGAGGTTCGAGAGGATCACACCCAATTGCACACTGTCCTGGGGTTGAGTACTCGGGACGGCATCGTGCTCTTCTAAAAGCTCATCAAAGAACTCCTCCGCGAGTTCTGGATCCGGTTCATAGCTGACTGGCACTAGCTCCGGTGTGGGGTTGTGAGTTGGAGTGTCCGAAATAACAAACAATTCCCAAGTGGGACACTTGGCCGCAAAGTGGCCAATCCTACCACACCTATAGCACTGGTCAAGCGGCCCTGTGCTAGAAGATGCTCCACCAGTCATCGGTCCATTTCCCTTGTCTTCTCGACGGACCGGGGGTGGTGGGAGCTGGGGTCGGGCCGGCAATGTGGGCTGCTGGGTGTGTGGAGTGGGGAATGGTGCTTGTTGGCGAGGGGGAGGGTCCCTTGGAGGGAGAGGGTGAGGCCTGAGAGCAGTGGGGTCCTGGCGAGGGGGTTCCGGAGGACGAACCACTAGAAATCGACTATAGGAACTAGGCATGGTACGAGGGTCGAACCCATGCTGATGGATGGTCCCCGGTCGCTGGACGGGAGTGAACTCCGACTCAAATTGCTCTAACTCGAGAGCAACCTGATATGCAGCCTCCAGGGTAGTCACATTGCGGCAAAAGAGTTCATACTGAAAGTGGGGCCGCAGACCACGACGGAAGTGGGAAACAGGCATCGTGCTCTCTTCCGAGATTTCACATCGCAAAAAATATTCATCAAACTCTGCGATGTACTTGGACACGGACCGATCCCATTGGTTGAGATTCTGCCACCTATCAATGAGTCTCTACGGTATGTGGCAGGAAGATACTTGATTCTAAGTCTCTCCTTCATCTCATCCCAAGACTCAACCTGGGGCTCTCGACGCTGATATAGCAAGCTCTCCACATTGCACTAATAAGTTTGTGCTTGCCCTAACAGCTTCATTTTATCGAACTTGACTCTCCGGTGGTCCGTCATCTCGAACCACTTGAAGTACCAGTCCATACCGGCCTCCCAATCAAGATAGACTTTTGGGTCCAAGGACCCGTCAAAAGTGGGAGGGTCAGCTAGCACGGTCCTGAAGACTCTGTCATCCTCTTCATCCCTCGGCTGTTGAAAGCCACGACGGTGTCGACGATGCCCCTCGTAAGCATTATCGGACCCATAGTCTTCAAGACCAAGGTCACGATGTTGTGGTTCAAGGACTTGGTGAGGGGCGAGCTGAGGAGCATGTACGGGCTGCTCCTATGCCGCGGGAGCGGGCTAGACCTGGGCCTTCGGAGCGATTTGGACTTGGGCCACTGCTGGAGTAGGTACAGGTGTGCGCTGGGCCACTCCTGGAGGGTCCCCGTGGGACAATCTTTCCAACCGTCCAACCAGACCTTGAACAGACTTGTTAGATGACTCCATGCGTTCCTCCATTGCCCTAAGGCGACCATCCATATTGTCGGAGAAGCTCCGAAAGGTAGCCTCGGACTGGTCCAAGCGGGCCATGATGGCCATCATCGCCTCATGCAAGGAGTGAAAGTCTCCCGAGACGGCATCCCGTGGGTTTGCCATAAACGCGGGGTGATGGTATTGGGTACCTCGCCGGGTGGGCATGCAACGACACAAAGGTTGGAATGCACTAACTAATGCAACTGAGGAACCTAGAGTTAACCAATATACAGTACGTGGCGGAGGTTTGATCCGAAGATCGCACTCACACAAGTGTGCTACCGTCCAGATAGACGTAACCTATCATTCCGACAACACCTTTTAATATATCGAATAAAGGAATGCAAATGCAACCTTGGATTTAGACGACCCTAGACTTAAACCGACGCTCTGATACCAATTTGATGCGGGACGGATGACACGACCGGGCTAAGACGTACGACCGACTAAAAGTGTGGCCAGCACTAGCACACTAAGGTAAGCCAAGCGGCTGACCACCGTGGCATTCTCCGGGTGGAGACGTCTCTCAACAGAAACTCACTCTAGCCCGACGATCGTCCCTTGCGAGGGAAACATGGGATCGCAGCGGTTAAGGAACCACTGTCGCCTAGGGTAATGCAGTCCGAGCTCGGTACTCGACTGGAGCTAAGGAACGGGCGCTCACAACTCACAACCACGGTGATTTGAAACTAGCTAACGGCCCTAATCATACATGCACAACATATAAGACAGCATACTAAATAAATCAAATACCGGATAGAAGGAACGTCACGCGTACCTCCACGACTAGTGCGTGGGGAAGAAGCCCCGGCCGATTCCGACAACCCCGATACACACTAATAAAGGAATAGTTGAAATCCACAAAAATTCGCCCACTCCTCGCAGGGAGATAATAGGCTACAATCACAAATTCAGGGTTGCTATGACTCGAGTTGACGGGCAGCACTCGAGAGAGGCGAGGAGACGAGCCGAAGCCGACCGGAAGGTGAAGATCGGCCACCAACAGGTTCTGCCGACGCTGGTCACCCTGCGCAGCAAACTTGCGGATACAAGTACGCCAAGATCCGACGTCCGATCGGAGTGACGTTTATTGAAGAATGTCAACAATAGGCCGAAGATTCTCTGCTCCGAAGGGAGCGATCTGATCTTACCAGATCTGGGCGCAGCAGCGATTGTTCTCAGCCTCAGGTTCTGGCACACAGAACTTCATATGAAGATAAATAATTACTGGAAAAATAATTCCCGGTGTCGGAACGAGGTGCCGTTTGTTACAGATCGTCGAGACGTCTAAAGGAAGGATCTGACCAAGGGGTTTGGTCAGATCTGTAAAGAAGAGGGCTGGGAAGCTTCTAGAATTTGCCTCTTTTTCTGGGTTGGATCTGCACAGGGGGGTCAGCGTAGTCCCACGAGAATCTCTGCCACAGACAGCACCGATCTCAGAACGAAACAAGCTCGGTGGCAACGCGAAGAAGACAAAAAATCCTACAACCCATCAGGATCTCAGATCCAGAGAGCTTGGGAGTTGATCCGTAGAAATTTAGGATCAGGAACTTGAAGATCTGGACAGCAGGCTCGGGCAAACTTGCGCGACTTCACGAGAAGAATTGTTGCCGGTGATCCAGAGCTCCGATCGACGTGAACCAGCGCCAACTTCTTCCTGACTTGCAGAAGCTTCACTAAGAATTTTCTTGGAATCATATGCGAAGAGGATATGAAGGATAAGGGGGGCGAGTCACACGCCATAATAATCCCATCACAGGATTTTGATCAAGGGCATCACACCCAAGAGGGGAAGAGAATCTCTCTCTTAACTCAATCTTTTCTCACAAATTCTTCATTAATTCTCCAAATGACCCTATACACCACATTATATAGAGAATGGCAAGGGGTAGGGGGGCTGGGAATTGCGTGGGAGAGAGGGGAGGGAGAGGGGTTGCGCACTTTGACCAAGGGGAGAGGGGGAGACCAAGGGGGGGACAAGATGCCACCTAAATTTGAAAAATAAGGGAAGGGGAGTCAAAGTTTGGTAGGTGGCTGCCTACCTCTTGGACCAAGAAGGGGGGCGCCCCCTTCCACTAGCCACCAAGCCCACCTCCTTTAATCCCATTCACACCTAGCACACTAAACCCCTTAACTTGTTCACATTGAACCCCTTTGGCCCATTTAAGGCCCAAAACCCATTAACTCTAGCCCATTAGCTATCCTAGCCCATTTGACATATAATAACACAATTGTCCAACATGGACTACAATAGGGCCCAACATGGCCTAAAAATGCGAAATAAAGATGATGGCTCGGCCGATGCGACCACGTCCTCCGCGAGCTAACCGGGCCCCAGTGTGTCCTCGTCCACCGACATGTATTGGGGCGTGTGTCCGCACCAGGCATGACCCAACAACTCAAGGTGCGTGCCACGACAGCAACACCTTTAAGAAAGCTTCGAAAAACCTGGGGGAAACAGCGAGCAAGAAACACTGGGCTAAAACGGGCTAAGGATGCATTGATTGGAAGTGGCCCAGGTGTGCCGGGTAAAGGCAGACCAAGGGTGTGCCGGCCAAGGCACAGGCCAGAGGATGCAGTAGGCTACGTAGGCTAGGAGGTGTATCGGCCAGGGAAGCCAGGGAGAGTGGGCCGGACGGGAGGGACAATCTGAAGATGTACCGGGTTACGGGGGGCTAGAGTGTGTGCCGGGCTGGATGGGTTACAGTTGTATCGGGCAGGAAGGACTAGCAGGTGTGCCGAGCAGGAGGGGCTAGCAGGTGTGCCGGGCAGGAGACTAGGTGTGGGCTGGGATAGCGAGGCTAAGGGTGCACCGGGCTTGGGGTTAGGTATGCCAATGAGGGAAAAGAAGGAGCAAATGCACTGGACTGGGCTCGGCCAGGGGATACACTAGCAGGAAGGAGAAGTCCAGGGATGCCGAGTGGAAACATCAGTCCCAGTGACGGCAGTATCAAGGGAAAGGCCAAGATTGAGTATGAAGGGCTGGGTTTATTGAAGAGACAAACGACGCTTAGGAGAGGTCTCCCACCAGCCAAGTAAGAGTTTGGGATGAAGCCCACGGCAGGGAATGTAGAGACTGACCCCATTACAGGGGGATGAAAGAAAGCCCACCTCATGCCTTGGAGAGCAGACAAGACATGGGAACAAAAAACCATAGGGAAAGATAAGAATGAATCAACAAGTGCATCGCGAGGAGTGCAGTTTAACAAGAACAACGAGAAGCAGAAAAAAAAGGATATTTCATTCATAGAGAACATGATGAAAAAAGATCATGGCCAGGGGCCAAACACAACGTGGTACAGCAAAGATAATAGGGAAGGAGAACTGAAAGAACATGGGAAGAAAAAGAAAACATCTGAGGATAGGGATGGAGGGGAGGAGGGGCGACGGCACCCCCCTCTCTCCCATCCCCTCCTTCTACATTCAAAGATCTATCTCTCCCCTCTCCCTCTCTGCTGCTTATTCTCCTCTACCTTCTTCTTCTCGTTCTTCTTCTCTTCTTTTTCTTCTCTCGTTGTGTGTCTTCGTCCCTTTGTCTGTCATTCACTGTATGTCCACCCACTTGTTGTCTTCTTCGTGAGAGGTTTTTATACCTCCTGTTGGGACGCTAAAGGGTGATCTAGAGGGGGGTGAATAGATCAAACACCCGATAATGAACTACTGCAGTAGAATCAAATGCGGAATGAGAAATTCTGCTAAACAGATAGAATGCACTAATCAACGACCAACCAGAATTGCTGAAGAACCCACTTAAACAAACATCTACTGCGCAAAGTACAGAAGTAAAGGAGCGATGCAAACCATAAGGCAATCACACAGTAGACAAGAGTTTTTAGGTGGTTCGGTCCTCCAGACCTACATCCACCCCACACTCAACCCGAGTGTGGATTACTGCTGACTCACAGCTTGAACCGTTGGGCCTCACAGCTTGCCTACAATCCGCAGAGCCTCACAGCTTGCTGTCCAGTGGAATCCTCCACTACAACCGTTGGGGATTACAGCTTGACCCGTCCAGAGGTAGCACCTCTGCAAACGCTGACTAACAGCTTGAAGAAATGAGTTCGAAAAACAAAACAGAAAACAAACGAAAAGGAAATGTATCCCTGTAGGGAATATAGCTCAAACAGGTGAGCAAACCTCAGATCTGGTTTTGAACCAAAGATCTGAGGAATAAAACTCTCAACACTTCTCTCTCTCAACTCTCTTTCTTTTCTCTCTTTCTTTTTCTCTTCTGCTAGATCGAAGGGCTCTCTGCTCTCTACTTTTCCTTCAAGACTTCTGCATTCAATCAGTCTCCTTCAGACAAAGGAGTCTTCCTTATATAGCAGTCACAGCAGGAGCAGCCCTGGGCGCATGTCTTCCACATATCTCGCCCAGAAGTTTTGGCCACGTGTCATCATCCTGTGAGCCCTTCCAACCTCGGATCACGTGCCCTTCATAAGCTTCACGAACAGTACCTGTCAGACAGAGATAAACTTATCAGTTTATTGTCGACACCTTGTACAGACTTTGTTCGAAGCAATGTATAGACTTGATGCAGTGTATGCAGCTCACCGATGCATTGTGTAGACTTTGCAATGTATATACTCTGCAATGCGAAGACAATGTATAGACTTTGCAGTGCGTTATGCAGAATGCATCAAGCGAAGTATGATCATCAAGAATGAATGCACAATGGCTGTATGGACTTTGCACTATATAGACTTCGCAATGCGAAGACAAAGCATGTACAGACTATGCGTTATGCAACCAGATGATGTCTATACTTGCTCATGACTGTCTAGACTCTGCATGCGTGGTATAGCAATATGCAGACTTGCTGACAAAGTGTTGTGCAGACTCTGCGTGCCACAATGTGCAGACTTGCCAGTGTATGGATTTGGTGAGCATGCAACACACAGTGTGCAGACTTGATGCAATGCAAGGCAACGAATGTATAGACTTCACGATGTGTGGTCTTGCCAGAAGAAAGGCTGTACAGACTTGAGCAAGCACGATGTATAGACTTTGGCAAAGCAACGATGTACAGACTTGCACAGTTCTAGCTAAAGGATGTATAGACTTTACTTGATAGTCCAATGTATAGACTTTACTTCGTGCAAGCTACAGTGCTAATGTATGGACTTAGTGTACTGCAGGGCAGACAATGTCTAGACTTTGATTGAGACGATGCATGAGATGTGCGATGTACATACTTGCCTGGTCGATGCATAGACTTAGCTACGAGACGCTAAGTGAGACGCTGGACGCTGTACAGACTTAGCCTGAGACGCTAAGTGAGACGCTGGACGCTGTACATACTTGAAGACAATGCATAAGACGATGCATGAGACAATGGACTCTGAATGTATGGACTTTGAATCATGAGACGTTAAGTAAGACGGACGATGTACATACTTCAAGTCCACTTGAGACGCTAAGTAAGATGAACGATGTACAGACTTCAAGTGATAGCCCAATGTACAGACTTGCTGAATGCATGAACAGGCCGATTTACAGACTTGCCAATGAATAGACTTTATCGCGTGCCTGTGCCAAGAAGGTTGTATAGACCTTGCTAATTGATGCATGAACCGACGGGGATGTACAGACTTAGTCTATGCATCGATGCAGCAATGCAATGTATAGACTATATGGCGTGCAGACACTGTATATGCATGAGCAACGTATGGACTTGCTAGCCAGACACTACAAAGACTCTGTACAGACTTTATAGCGTGCAGACATGCTATATGAATGTATAGACTGTGGGACTTGATAGCATGCGGATGTATGGACTTGTGCTGGCTTGATAGCATGCATGAAATACCATGTACAGACTCTGAACGCATGCAATGCAACAGTGAAATGTATACACAACACACTGACTGGCTCACTGTGATACTCTCACTGTGTTGCTATCATCAAAACAAAATATCATAAGCTTGTGTCTAAGGGGCACAACATTCTCCCCTTTTTTGATGATGGCAATAAAGTGACAGTGAATCACCAACCAAAATTTCTCCCCCTTTGACATGATCAAAAAGAAAGAAAAACATGAGTGCAACATGCAGATTTCCCTTAGAATAGCTCAAACTCCCCCTGAATGAATAACTCCCCCTGAATTGATTCTCCCCCTTTGAGAAAGGAATATGAAGATAGGAGGGAAAGAACATGAATAAAGAAGGGGTCACTGCACAACAGCTGAAGCAATGGTTCAGAAGGTGAGCATGATTATAAACAACTGTTAAAGCATAAGAATCGGCAATATACAGTCTTGAAAAAAAATTCAGGTTTAACAGTGATAAAGATAGAGTAAAGTAGCTGACCACTGAAAAAGAGTTTATAGACTCCATTTATAGCAGTGAATCTAAGGCACATGATTTTAATAGAAAAGTCAGAAATAATACCCTTTGTGATTAAACATGGAAGATCAAGAAAGGCAACTTGAATATGTATTGAGAAAAATAATTTTCACTCAATGACTTTTGATTTCAAAGGGTTACAGCAGTTTATTTTTCATTTTTTTTAATTTTTAGAAACTGAGCTAAGTGAATAGACCAGTGACATTTATGCTGTTGACATTAGGTGTACACCTTGATCAGAGACAGGTACCCCCAGTTACTAGGCATAGACTACTAGATCTATTTCAGATCAAGACCCACAAGGAACAGTTTTCACCTTTGACATTAAGAGTACACCTTGATCAGAGGCCAGTACCCCCAGTTACTTGGTGACAACTCCCCTTATAGAGTTGACCCTATGAACAGAGGTAGTCTGAAGCACTTCATGACTTATGAATTCTCCTGCTTCTTTGGAGGAGATCACAGTTTCTCAGTGCAATTCAGCCATTGCTCTGTCACTATGTTCAGCTCATTACATTGATGATCTTATTTATTGCTGCCCTTATTTCTTTTAGAGTGATTGTTTAAAAAAAATAGTACACACTCTATTTACCTTTTCTAGACATTTCCAGATTAACACATTCAGGTATAAAAAAAAAACTTTTTCTACTCTAACCATGAGACAGAGATTAAGAGCTATAAAAGTTTTCTTTTATCTCAAGTTCTGAAGTACAGACACTTAACTCTTCAATTTATACAGGTTAAACCTTTAGTTCCTTCCAATTTACAAGTGTAATTCTTATAAATGAACAATTGCAATAGCCACAGCTCAATGTACTAAACCAGAAGCAATGCTGTTGTTCAGTGAAGGTTAGGGAAATGATGACAATTGTTAAACAGTGATAGCAATAAGCAATAAGATCCAAGAGCATCTGATGTCAAAGACTATGAAGGAATTGAGTGGGGACTATAAGGAGTGAAAAAGATTCAATGTTGAGAACAGAACTCTTAGCTCCCCCTGACACCATGATGCAAGAAATATGCTATGCAATGATCATTTCTTTTCAGATTTTTCAAATATGACGCAGTACACTGTTCTACATGAGGACTTGACCCTTGGTACTTGGCGAAGAACCTGGTCTCAAGGACCATCTCACACATAGTAAGAACCTCCAGGCAGATTTTCCTGCCTTTTAGTAGCTTACCATTTAATATACCAAGGTTATGCAAATGATATATGCAGTGCAAAGCAGTCCTATATGCATTGAACAATTTTCTTGATGCAAATGATAAATGCAGACATTAGACACATGCATCAACTATATGCATTAAATGAACCATTCAAACTCAGTGCAATAGATGGCAGAAGAAGAGCATCAAATTTATGCAGAATTAAATCAGTAGCTGAGTCTGGAATGCAGACTGATCAGCTAGACAAGAAGAGAAAATCAGAAATTAAGCAACCGAATCAACATGACTTTCTCAATTCAATTCTAAAGGTAAATCACTTACCTGCTTTACCTGCCTGATTTATTTTTACCCTTAGTGTTGCATCAGATTGTTGACAAGGCTTCCAATCTCTTTTAGCTTTTAGAACTTTTGGCCCTGCCTCTTGTCATATGCCTGGAGTAGCTATTCCTGTTTCAACATTTTATTCCCGGCTACTAGGCATACCTGCAAACACACTTAGGGAGCAGATTTTGGAACCCAAGATAGTTTGGGCCCCAAGACAGAAACAGACATATGAGAGTGAAAACATGACAAAAGCTGTTTAGGGATCCACATTTGTGTGAAAGTGGAAGGTTTGGTGGATTTTACAGCTTGAGAGTTCTTTTTGTTATTTTTCTTTTTCTCAGTACCAACAGGTTTAGTTTTCTTTTTCTGGTGCTTTGATGGTTGTTGTGTAGTCTTGGCATTCATTTTATTAAAAGTATTGTTGTTTTTCTG
The DNA here is from genome assembly GCA_022559845.1 of Amorphophallus konjac. Taxonomy (NCBI): domain Eukaryota; kingdom Viridiplantae; phylum Streptophyta; class Magnoliopsida; order Alismatales; family Araceae; genus Amorphophallus; species Amorphophallus konjac. The sequence continues at coordinate 50,409,140 of CM040122.1, forward strand.
CCAGTGCCTTGGCCAATGAGTGTACTGGAAGTTGTGGCCCAAATTGGTCCTAGGCTGACCATAGAACCCCTGGTGACTAGGACTCCATGTCCTAAAATGACTATCCCATCTCCTAGCTGGCTGAGATCTATAGGGCTGATACCAAGTAGGGAAATTCTGATACCTAGACCTCATGTATGCAGGGTTCCACCCAAACCTTTTAAGTGGTTGTGAATGAATGTTATGATAGACTTGGGCTCTAGGGAAATAGGGATGAGCAAACTGGTTCCTGGCTGCACTTGGTCTCCCTGCCACCTTTGACCCTCTAGGTTTCTGAACAGACTTATATTGGGTCTTTTTCTGAGCAGTTGATGGTGGTGGAGACTTAGCAGCCTTGGACTGGGGTTTTGATGTGCTAGCTGGCTGACCCTTAGCCTTGGACTTACCCTTGGAAGAAGAGCATGCAGCTCTAGGCTCTACAACTTTTTGCTTTCCCTTGTCCTTAGCACTGGACACTTTTGATTTTACATTATTGAAGGCAGATTTTTCATTGACCATTTTTATGAGCGGTCCTGTATTCTTTTCTCCCACAAATGAAATGGTTTTCAGTTCAAAACTCTTTTTAGCTGAGGGATTAAAACCGAGACCCTCTTTTCTGAAATTGACTTTTGACCCTAGCAAGGCATTAAGATTTTCTGTTCCTTGGGTCATGCTTTCAATGATTTTCTGTTTGTCAGAATTTTCATTTTCTAAATTTTCAACAGTTTTCTTCAGTTCATCATTCACTGACAAAACAGCTTCATATTTTTCAGTTGAAATCTTTACTTGATTTTCAAATTTCTGAATTGACAATTTCGGCTCATCAATGACATTTTTCAGCAACTCATTTTCTTTCCTACAATCAATCACAACATGCTTTAATTCATCAAACTCAGAACATGCACTTTTCAATTTTTCATTCTCTGATTGTAAACATGCAACTTTATCAGTAAGTGTTTTATCATTAACCAGAGAATTCATTTTCTTCTTCAAGTGTATGTTTTCCTTCTTAATATCATTCGCTTTATCTAACAGATCTCCATAAGCATCTTCCCAATCAGAAATAGTAAAATGTTCGAAAGGGGATGATACCTGATCAGACTCTTCTTCTTCTTCTCCATTTCTAGCCATCAAGCAGATGTCCTTTTCTAATTTTTCACTATCTGAGGAAGTGCTCAGTGTGCCTTCTTCCTCATCACTTCATGTACTGACCATGGCCTTTCCCTTTGGCACTTTCTTCCATGGTCTTCCTTTGATTTTCTGTAACTCTGGACAATCAGCCTTCATGTGGCCAGTCTTCCTGCAATGATAACAAGTATTATCGTCAGATTTTTCAGCAGGGTTAAATTTATACCTATTTTGCTTCCTGCTGTGGTATTTTCTGTAGACATTTTTCCCTTCAGTTCTAAGAAATCTTCTGAATTCTCTTGTAATCATAGCTAGTTCATCCTTTTCAAAATCTGATCCAGATTGGCTACGATCACTGGATGATCCATAGCATCTGGACTGTTTTGAACAGCTATGCTTGGCCTTCAGAGCAATAGGCTTCTTGTATTCGAGCCCTTCAGCTGGTAGAAGATTCATCTCGTACGCCATCAAAGAGCCTATCAGCTCATTGGGTTTCATCGTTTGTAGATCTTTTGACTCCTCAACCACAGTTGCTTTGGTATGTCATATCGGAGTCAACGATCGAAGGATCTTCCTCACAACTTCATGATCAGTATAACTTTTTCCCAGATTTCTTAGACCATTTGTTATGATGGTCAGACGAGCATACATTTCGGTCACTGTTTCACCAGGCTTCATCCGAAATGCTTCATACTTTGATACTAGCATATTAGCCCTTGTCTCTCTCACTTGAGATGTTCCCTCATAGATAACTTCAAGGATATCCCACATCTCCTTCGTTGTCTTGCAGGATGACACTCTGTCAAATTCAGTGGGATGGAGTGCACACTGAATGGCGTTGATAGCGCTCCAATTCAGAGTAGACTTCCTGATTTCTTCTCTAGTCCACAATTCCTCATTCTCATGTAGTTCATAAGGACCTTTACTCACAATTTTCCAGACCTCGTAATCTTTGGCTCTGAGGAAGACCTGCATCCGTTCTTCCAATATGAATAGTTGGAACCATCGAAGAATGGTGGCTTCGTAGTGGACTGTCCCTCTGCTGTTAACCCTCTAGCATCCATGGCCGTTCCTCTTTAGGATGTTAGTCCTGCACAAAGAGTTAGGCTCTGATACCAATTGTTGGGACGCTAAAGGGTGATCTAGAGGGGGGTGAATAGATCAAACACCCGATAATGAACTACTGCAGCAGAATCAAATGCGGAATGAGAAATTCCGTTAAACAGATAGAATGCACTAATCAACGACCAACCAGAATTGCTGAAGAACCCACTTAAACAAACATCTACTGCGTAAAGTACAGAAGTAAAGGAGCGATGCAAACCATAAGGCAATCACACAGTAGACAAGAGTTTTTAGGTGGTTCGGTCCTCCTGACCTACATCCACCCCACACTCAACCCGAGTGTGGATTACTGCTGACTCACAGCTTGAACCGCTGGGCCTCACAGCTTGCCTACAATCCGTTGAGCCTCACAGCTTGCTGTCCAGTGGAATCCTCCACTGCAACCGCTGGGGATTACAGCTTGACCCGTCCAGAGGCAGCACCTCTGCAAACGCTGATTAACAGCTTGAAGAAATGAGTTCGAAAAACAAAACAGAAAACAAACGAAAAGGAAATGTATCCCTGCAAGGAATATAGCTCAAACAGGTGAGCAAACCTTAGATCTGGTTTTGAACCAAAGATCTGAGGAATAAAACTCTCAACACTTCTCTCTCTCAACTCTCTTTCTTTTCTCTCTTTCTTTTTCTCTTCTGCTGGATCGAAGGGCTCTCTGCTCTCTGCTTTTCCTTCAAGGCTTCTGCATTCGATCAGTCTCCTTCAGACAAAGGAGTCTTCCTTATATAGTAGTCACAGCAGGAGCAGCCCTGGGCGCGTGTCTTCCATATTTCCTGCCCAGAAGTTTTGGCCACGTGTCATCATCCTGTCAGCCCTTCCAGCCTCGGATCACGTGCCCTTCATAAGCTTCACGAACAGTACCTGTCAGGCAGAGAGAAACTTATCAGTTTAATGTCGACACCTTGTACAGATTTCGTTCGAAGCAATGTATAGACTTGATGCAGTGTATGCAGCTCACCGATGCATTGTGTACACTTTGCAATGTATAGACTCTGCAATGCGAAGACAATGTATAGACTTTGCAGTGTGTTATGCAGAATGCATCAAGCGAAGTATGATCATCAAGAATGAATGAACAATGGCTGTATGGACTTTGCGCCGTATAGACTTCGCAATGCGAAGACAAAGCATGTACAGACTATGCGTTATGCAACCAGACGATGTCTAGACTTGCTCATGACTGTCTAGACTCTGCATGCGTGCTATAGCAATGTGCAGACTTGCTGACAAAGCGTTGTGCAGACTCTGCGTGCCACAATGTGCAGACTTGCCAGTGTATGGATTTGGTGAGCATGCAGCACACAGTGTGTAGACTAGATGCAATGCAAGGCAACGAATGTATAGACTTCACGATGTGTGGTCTTGCCAGAAGAAAGGCTGTACAGACTTGAGCAAGCATGATGTATAGACTTTGGCAAAGCAGCGATGTACAGACTTGCACAGTTCTAGCTAAAGGATGTATAGACTTTATCTGATAGTCCAATGTATAGACTTTACTTCGTGCAAGCTATAGTGCTAATGTATGGACTTAGTGTACTGCAGCGCAGACAATGTCTAGACTTTGATTGAGACGATGCATGAGACGTGCGATGTACATACTTGCCTGGCCGATGCATAGACTTAGCCACGAGACGCTAAGTGAGACATTGGACGCTGTACAGACTTAGCCTGAGACGCTAAGTGAGACGCTGGACGCTGTACATACTTGAAGACAATGCATAAGACGATGCATGAGACGATGGACTCTGAATGTATGGACTTTGAATCATGAGATGTTAAGTAAGACGGACGATGTACAGACTTCAAGTCCACTTGAGACGCTAAGTAAGACGGACGATGTACAGACTTCAAGTGATAGCCCAATGTACAGACTTGCTGAGTGCATGAACAGGCCGATGTGCAGACTTGCCAATGAATAGACTTTATCGCGTGCCTGTGCCAAGAAGGTTGTACAGACCTTGCTAATTGATGCATGAACCGACGGGGATGTATAGACTTAGTCTATGCAGCAATGCAATGTATAGACTATATGGCGTGCAGACACTGTATATGCATGAGCAACGTATGGACTTGCTAGCCAGACACTACAAAGACTCTGTACAGACTTTATAGCGTGCAGACATGCTATATGAATGTATAGACTGTGGGACTTGATAGCATGCGGATGTATGGACTTGTGCTGGCTTGATAGCATGCATGAAATACCCTGTACAGACTCTGAACGCATGCAATGCAGCAGTGAAATGTATACACAACACACTTACTGGCTCACTGTGATACTCTCACTGTGTTGCTATCATCAAAACAAAATATCATAAGCTTGTGCCTAAGGGGCACAACACCTCTGATGTTGACGGGGGCCTCATGATGACGACTCTGTCCGAGGTTAACCCCGGTCGCCTCCTCGTCAGGTGGAGGCCTGCCTGCTCGAACCAGAGGGCGACACCGCGGCGAGGTGTTAGCTGGCTCCTAGGTGGCCGAGCTGTGCGCCAAGGGTCCCACGCAGTGACCGTTGTGTCTTCCGCTAGTTTATATCGGTCTGAAGGTCATAACGCTATATCGGGTGCGGAGGAGGTAACGTTGCACCGGGTGTGGGGGACTTAGCAGGGTGTGCTGCTGAAGGGGGTCCAACCGGGGTGTGTCGCTGGGGCACTTCAGGAGTGTGCCGCTGGGGCTTTAAGGAGTGTGCCGCTGGGGGGGCATTTCAGGTGTGCCGCTGAGAGGGCAGTTCAAGTGTGCCACTGAGAGGGCGCAAATAGTGTGCCGTTGGGGGCTTCTAGGGGTGTGCCGCTGGGGCACTTCAGGGGTGTGCCACTGGGGGCCCTTTTTAAGAAGTGTGCTGCTGGGGGCACTTCAGGTGTGCCGTTGAAGGCTTTAACGAGTGCGACGTTAGAGGCACTTCAGGGTGTGCCGCTGGGGCACTTGAGAGTGTTCCGTTAGCAGCACTTGAGGGTGTGTGCCGTGGAAGGCATTGATATCTTTTTCATGAACTCAAAACTGTGAATTTTTTTGGGACATCCTTCACCGCCAGGGACCCGAAGTTGGATTCATAGTAGTGTATGAATTCAGGAGGGTATCTACTCTGTTTTCTTTATCATTTAATTCGCCCGTGAAAATGTGAGGATTTACCGGACGGTAATATTCTCCGGAGCCCTGGGTAGCCAGTTTCTCAGAGTCTTCTCTCTTCAACTCTGACGCCAATGCAGGACCTAGGTAGGACGTATGGACGTATAATTCTATATGTCCACAAATGCCCCTCACCCACGGGCAGCACAGGCGAAGGATGAGCCAGGCGGTGCTCGTGGGTGTGTTCGCGCAAGAAACATACATTATTCTGTACGTATATATATAGTATTATTATATTTATGTATTACGTATATATTACTATATTATTCTTTCTCTTTTTTTGTTCTATATATATTTTTTTTAATATTTTTTCTTTCCTTCTTTTTTTCTTTTCCTCTTCTTTTCTTCTTTTCTTTCTTTTCTTTCTTTTATTCTTTATTCTTTTTTTTCTTTTTCCTTTCTTTCTCTCTTTTTTGTTTTCTTTTCTCTCCTTTTCTTTTCTGAAGCCCCTATAAAAGGGGGCGGGGCTGTCCCACTCGAGCTCCCCCCTCTCTCCCTTTCGAACTCTCCCTCTCTTATCTCTCTCTTCAGCTCTTCGGCTACCATCGTCGTCATTGCCCTCTTCATCCGCCACCGGACGCCGTCACCGTTCTTACCGGGGTGAGGAGGCTACCGTGCCCCTCTCTCCCCCCCTTCTTGATGTGGGACGAGACCACGGACACGACTCGAATGAGGAATGCAGTCCTCGGACTCTAGGTGAGCTCGTGATTGTCCCTTAACGAGGGAAGCGTCGGACGTGCACGGTTGAGAAACCGGCAAGAGCTAGGGTGGTCAATTCACACTTTCGTGCCCGGATCGAGTCACGGGACGGCTTCGCTCTCTCTCGCAGCAGTGGTGATATGAACATATATAGCAAGCTAGGTCCTAAAACATGCTCTCTAGCAGCGGCATATAAAGTATATATGGAAATAAGCGAAATGCCAAGCAAGGAGCGAATACGATACCTCCACACTCCCGGCGGACCCGGTCGAAAACCGTGCTCCCGGAACAATTAATACACAATAATGATAGCAATGACTCTCTGCCCACTCCACGCAGGGAGGTAAAAGGCTACACAAATGGGCCCGGGAGGACCGAATTCGGGTTGACGGGCGGCTTCTCGCATCTCTTCGGCAGCACCCGAACTTGTGACTGTGGGGCCCATGTGCTGTCCGGAGGGGCCGTGTGGGGTCCGGTGGCACCATTGTGGTGGGGACACTTGGGAAGCGTTCCCTGGGCTAGCGACACGCTGGAACGTCGACCGGAGGCCGGGCGGCTCCGTTCGGCACCGGTCGGAATAACCGGCCACGGATCTGCCGGTTCTGTTTTCCGGCGCGCGCTCCGGCGAGAACGGACGCTGCGATCAGCCCCGATGTCGGATCGACACGAAACGGGCGCTGTTGGAAAGCTCTCTGGAAGTACTTCAACCTAGGCCTAGAGATCGGACCTGGATCTGCACGGATCTAGGCTTTATTGAATTTTTGAGTTCCTGTTGTGCAGTAGCCGAACTCTCAGATTAGCAGGGAACTTGTCTGAGAACTGCCGTTGACCGTGAGGTAGATGTCTGATTCAGCTCTTGAGCTCTTCACAAAAGTTATAGGATTTTGAACAAGGATGATGGAAATATTTTTTGTGGACTGATTGGAGTTGGATACGAATTGATATGAATTTTTCACTGGACAGAGGTCGGATCTGGAAACAGGTGGACAGCACTGTAGCTAGCTCTGAGAACGAATTTTGAAAAATGGATGGAAGGCTGATCAAAAATCAGGAAACTTCATGGAGTGAGGGGACGGTGGACAAAACTCCCAGTAAAATTGGGAGGGTTTGGAAAAATCAAAAAAATGGTCGGAGGGGGGGGGATTACAGGGGTGCTGTCACACAGATCTGAAACTGGACAGAACTGAGAAACAGAAACACACGAAATTTGAAAAATAGTAAATGATGGAATTTGGACGGGATTGTTTTTTGTGGTGGTGGGAATTGAAGATAGGAACACACCATAAAATTTTTAGATCAAGAAGAACTCGTGGCTGACATCTGGAATTCCAGGAAGGAGCTTCTGCCCAGGATGGACAGAACACCGAAGTCGTCTTCGCGGCGGCTCGAAGGCGGCACGAACGGCGGCGGCGGCACCAGAGATGAACTCGGAGATAGAGGGGGAGGAGATAGAAATGTTCCACTCTAGAATTGGGGGTTGGAGGAGATGAACACCGGAGGAGAGAGGGGAGGGGCGCAAGGAGCTTCAAGCTTCCAACAAATTTTCTAACTTTTCATTAATGCCAACAAATGGAAAATACAACCTTTTATATGCTATGTATCTAATCAAATGTAGACCCTTGGATCTAGGGATGGGGAATGGAGGGCTGGGATGAAATGTGAATAACACACACAAAAATAATAAAATAATAAGGGGTGGGGCGCCCCCTTGACCAAGAGGGGACAAGTTGGAAGGGTAGCTAGCCTACCTTGGAAAATTTACCCCCTTTATCTCCCATGTGGTCAATTGGCATTCAACCCTTCTAGATGGCCACCTAGGATGGTTGACCAGCCCCACATGAATGACATGGACCAATGGGAAAGGGCTGAGGGCCCCCTTGCTTGGGCCTACTGGAATTTTAAATATAAACCCACTAAGACCTACAATTGCGTACCCATATAACACAAGGGTATACATACAAATATGAAAGGACATAAATGCAAAAAAAATGCGGACGGTCTTGCCTCGATGTCCCCATCAATTCTCTCCGGGTGGGAGGAACTCGACCCCGTCAAGTAGGGGTACGGATGCTCGAGTACTCCGGTGGATCCGTCACCGTGCCAAGTAACGCGGGTATGCTCCACTCCAAGTGACCGTCACCTGCTCATTCCATATATACTCGATATGCACGAACTGCTATGGGCTAAAGGTGGACACTCCGGGTGGGGCACTCTCAAAATGGGAGGAGGCGGCTCGAAGACTCACTAGGAATCACCGCTGGGTCCCTGTAGGTGACTGATCCGGGTATAGAGGTAGAACCGTTCCCAAACTCCTCGAGTGAGTCTACTCGCTTTCACACTCATAAGGGACTGACATCGACGAGCTTGCACACGACACATGCAGGCTCACCATGCACTAACACACATATGCAAACCACACAAATAAGAAACCGACTCATGCATGACTCTAGACAACTGTATGGTTAGTCCGACCCGTACATAGATGACGGCGGACCAGGACACCCGAACGTATGCCATGCATGCATCTGACGTAACCGGTGGTTGACATCATGTGGAAATCCTAGACCTCCTAAGGTGGGCCATGCATGCTTATGGGATGTGGATGTGGGAGGACCAAGAATATTTCCCCTAGATGATGGTGTATCTTGTAGGTGTACGGGCTTGGTGGGCGTAGATGACCCGGCCCGTGGGGTAGGAGTGTGATAGTGGACTCCCTCTAAGAAGTGAAGTATATATGGAGGGTCTATGGATCCACTAGGGAATGGGTCAAAGGGATCAAAGAAGGTATGTCCCCTTGTGGTGGGTTCCCACAAGTCACGGTCCCACGTGTAGAAGTTTTGAAGGTGTGGATAGTCACCTTCTTGAATTGTGACGGGTGGGACGGGGATCGTAGGATGATTCCTCCCTCGGACAAAAGGGTATGAATTCGGGCTCGTCCGGTAGCGGGAGAAGTAGAAGAACCTCCGTGGTGACACAACCCACGGTGCACTCGGAGGTAATGGACCCGAAGGCCGGATGGGTGAAGCTAAGACTAGCAGGTTGGTCAAAGCCTCGCGCCAAAAGATGCGTCAACTTTCATTGTGAATCTAATCCCATGACAAGATCGTCCAATGTGTCAACATGGTGACTAGATCGAAATGTAGTATGGAAGGAGTTGACCGGCACTAAAGGGAGGATGGGGTCCATGGATGGAAAGGGAGGTGGGACCAAGCCATCCTTGAGCCAACTAAAAAGCGGCTCGGCGATGTATAGTGTACCCGTTAGAAATACGGGTGGCTCGGGCCTTGGTGGCTCCAAATGAGATGGTTCTGAATCACGTTCGGACATAGAGGGTGGTGGCATTGGAGCTCTCGAGGGTGATGGAGGCGTGGTATCCATGGTGGGAAGAGGGCTTGGGGATGCTAGAGGTGGGGCCAGGTGAAGGCTACCAGCTATGACCTCCTTGGGCTCGGGTTGGAGTAGTGCCCTCTCAATCCTATCCAGCCCATCCGTAAATTGTTTCAAGATCTCGGCAAGGGTGCGGGTTGGAGTAGGGACCTTGGGGTGGACTCGCTCCTCGTCCCTCGGCTTAGGTGTGGTCCTAGGCTCGGCTATAAGCGGGGCTTCCACTCGGTTGGAGGTACATGAGTGGGTTGGGATGGGGGTGCCAAGGGGAGGTTGGTTGGAGGTGACTGGGTGGTGTAGATTCTAAGAAATCCACTAAAAATAATTAAAAATAAAAGAATGAATTAAGGGTGCACGAGGTGCTAACAAGGAGAGTGATCGCCAGAGACGCGAGGGCCTCAAAAGATATAACCAATAATAGCATGGAGGTATCGCGAAAAATACCTCAAAAGGATGCGGGGATTGTGAGTGCTTTCCTTTCTCTTCCGATCGGCCGGCCGATGAAGAGAGTTTTTTCTTTTAAATTATCCTTACAAGAAATCAAAGACAACAACCAATAAAAGATTGGATTAGAATCAAGGTGAGTGTAGCGTCAAATTCATAATAAAGATGAGCATAAAAATCATATATAAGAACACACCTTGTTGGGTGTTGGCCCTTAAACCCCTATGCAAAAGGGTATGGGATGGGATATGATGAATGATATGAAAATAAGTGCAAGGGTTGCACTGTGGGGAGTCTCAACGTGGTTGAGAAGAAAGATTAACAGAAGATGCAATATGCATGCATGAACAAAAGAAAAGAATTGAAAAAAGAAAAGAAAAGCCTGCGCTTTTGATCTTTGGCTTTGATGCTCAATGGGGAGGAAGCCTCCGTCAGAGACGAAACGTTAGACGTGTAGGAAGCTCCCTCCTTCAGCCAAGCAGCAGCACTGCCCCCTGTAAAAAGAAGAAGAAGAAGAAGAAGAAGAAGAAGAAGCCTCTCGACAGAACCGCCAGAGCTCTATTAATAGGGCAGATTGACGTTTAAATCCCAATACAATTAAGATAGCCCGATTTTAGCAAGAGATAATCATGGAAAGGAGTTCCTTCAGTCATGGAAAGTCATTAGAGTCCTTCCCGGAGTGAAAATAGGCTAAAAACGAGGAAAAAAAGGCTCTGGGAAAGTTCGGAATTCAACAAGAATTAACGACCCAGAGACGGTCGCTTCTTAAAAAGACGCTCGTAGAGGAAACGTCAATTTAAAAAGTGACGACTTGAGGAGGGCCGTTATTTAGAATTTAACACAAATTTTGGTCGGATTCAAAATCTCAAAATATAGCAATGGAAATGACGACCGGACTTGGGACGTTAATTGAAATTAACGACTTGCACAGCGTCGTTAATTAAAAGTCAAAAAGAATGGACGACCGGGTGTTCGGGCGTCAATTAAATTGGCGTCCGATTTAGGGTCGTTAATTCAAAATATTCAAAACAGGGCCATTTTTCATTTCTCAATATTATTTTCCCATTTTTTAGGTGGAGGTGCATCCAACTGTGCTGATTCCAATGACTATTTTTTCGTATTTTTCTGACACCCGGAAGGCCACCAAATCACTTCTGGAAGAGGGTTTAAAAATAATATTAAAATAATCAAATTGAAAGTGACGACTTGCATGTGTCGTGAATTCTATTTTTTTAATTTTTATTTTATTAAAAACTAAAATAACGTCCCATGATAAGTCGTTAATTCTAAAAAATTCTGAAAAATCTTCAGAAAAATCCAGAAAAATGGGAAAAGAGAGGAATTGACGCCTGATGGAAGTGGCGTCAATTTTTTTTTATTTTATTATAATTTTCTTAAAATTAAATGACGCCCCTCTTCATGTCGTTAATTTTGAAAAATTCATAAAAATAGAAAAAAATGCCAAAAAAATCAGAAAAATAAGAAAAAATAAGAAAAGGGAGGAAAAATAGAGAAATCCAAGAAAAGTGGGAAAAACACTCAAACAAAGTTAATTTGAGGATCAAATTGGGGCATTACAAGGTAATATGAGATGTACTCACAGTAACGTCAATTTTGGCGTGTCTACAGCTGTCCCGCCTTGGCGTCTGCTTTGAAAGGGAGCAGAGCAAACTGAAAAGTAGATGCCAAGGTGTGATGAGACACGCAATCAACATCACTTGATGAGAATTGAAATCAAAAGCTCGAGATGAAGCAATCCCGAGAAATTCAATGAAATCAACGATGTTTGAATAAAAGAAGGAGTGTGCGCGCGGGCACGAAGGAGAATGATCAACTTCCAGCGCGGTGGAAGTACCCCAGGTCACAAACCTGCAGGTTTCACCATTGGGGAGCGATTACTAGCCAATGTGGACGTGCTGCAGCCAAGGTGGATCAAAGGAAAAGGATTAAAACAAGATGATAGAAATCCAAACAAGGAGCTTTCGAGAAAATGACCCAAAACAGCGACAAAATGAACTGAGGATTCCATTCAGCAATGAATATCTCATATGTGGAATGATTAAGATCAATTTGACTCTCCAAATCAGCTTATCAGAATGATTTTCGAAAATTAATTCAAACTCCTATATGAATGCATGCTGGGTTTAAAGGGAAAAGTTAAAACAAACTAAAATATAAGATAATCAAGGATAATATTGTTAAGCTATCCAGACTGGGTCAAGAAACTGATTTCGCGAGCTGATACTAAGCCGAATCCCGTTTATCCGCGCACCAACTCACAAAAGGGAACCATCGTCCCCAGTCTTGGACGGCTCAACGGCCTATCCGTATGACTAAGATGCCTCTGAAATCGTCATCGTTTTTGATGAAGAGGAACTCAAATTCCAGACTTACCAAAGCCACAAGGTCCTTGATATAATCTAATAGCGTAATAACATATAGTAAAATGCATACAGGGGGAAGATGGTGGAGCAATAAGCATGGGGGAACTGAGAAATGAGGTGCAAGCACCGTGGGGCTTGGATGATGATGCCCAGTCGGTGGGACTAAGAGCTTCTTCCTGCGCTCAAAGATTCATCAACCAAGATATAAAAGATAACAAGCAATGAATAAGGCATTTAAGCATAGCAAGCATAGTATGAATCAAAGCATCCATAGCATGTATGTATCATATCATGAATAGCATTCAAGTGTGCACAGCGTGAAAGGCATGAATAACATAGATAGCATCATTAAAACATAGATAGCATAGCATCATTGTTTGTTGTTTGTCATGAGGATGACAACTTCGCTAATCAAGATTTGGAGTTGAATGATCAAGATTTGATAATGCCCATCGGCGGAGTGATCAGCAAGATTTGATAAAAAAAAAAATTTAGAGATGAATAATCGGAGTAATGCGTAGCAATCAAATCAATTGTGAACATGAGAAGAATCAAAAAGGTAGATAGCAATGAATGGAGAGGACTCATCCCGTGCTCTTGGTCCTTGCAAAGTTGTTGTTCCTGCAAAAGCACCATCAGAAAAATACAATGCAATTTTTTTGGATTTTGAAATATGCAAATTTTTATGAGTTTTAAAAATATTTTAATTTTTATGAATTTTTGGAAGATATCTGAATTTTTATTATGAATTTTGAAAATATTCAATTTTTGTTGGATTTTAGCTTAGGAAATATTCAACTTTTTTTTTTGATTTTGGTTTAGGCAATATTCAATTTTTTTGGATTTTAGGAAATATTCAAGTTTTTTTTGATTTTTTTTAATTTTGGTTTAGACTTTGTTAATGCAGCATCAAAGGGTGTTTAAACCACTGGCTAGGGGTCCTTGTTCCTTCCCTTTTTGCTAAAAACTGTCCAAAGCTGAGTGTACACTGAAGGGTGGCGCCCTATAACCGACTGCCCTTGATTAACGGTGCCCCTACCAAGGCCATACCCGAGAAACATTCGGTCTTAGAAGGAGAAAAGAAGAACAATTGGAGATAAACTTTATGCAGGATGGGAGATGTCGGGACTTGAATTCCTTCCAAGGTATTTCCCCTCAAAGAGGTAGTCTGTTGTACCGGAGCTTTGTATCTTTGATTTTTAGACCCTTGACATGCATACGACCAGGGTTTTCCCTGCGGGGACTTTGCCACTCTTGTCATGCCATAATTCATACTTTTGAATTTTTTTTTCAAAATTTTGACTTGATTTTCATAATAGCCCTTTTAGCGAGATGTATATCATGAAATTCATATGAAAACTCATATTGATTTTGGGTCAAGACTGCCCCTATTTGAGACTCCTCTCGTATTGGGGATTACCTAGGTTGGTCATCTCGTCCGTCAACCTCTTGCCCCTGCATGCGGCTGAGTAAAGAAGAGAAAAGACTTTCAGATATACTCATGGCATGGCCAAAGTAGCAACGTTGTTTAACCAAAGGAGTTGGCTAAGGACGCCGTGAAGTGTGTGGAATGCCCAGCTAAGGGTTGCTCTTAACAAGCGGGGAGAGAATGTTGAATCCCCAGTGCGGGGTTCTTTTATTAACCAAAGGTGCTGCAAAAGCAAGCCTAAAGACTCTTTTGATGATGATTCAATTAAAGAAAGGCCTAAGATAAAGGTCTAAAACACCACTTCTAATCTTGTTAAGAAGCACTTCATTTTGAAAATCATGCGTGAAGCAATGAGATAATGATATCATAAAAATGCATACTTACGCCAATATGTTACCTTGCAACCTTTGTAGAAGCAGCTATCAGAGGCGAGGTTTGATCATCGTGTAGTCCTCTTTGGCAATCAAAAGGATTGGAAGCAAAGGGTTTAAAAGTGGCAAGAAGGAGTGGTGCCAAGATCAGACTCAGACGAATAAGGAAAAAGGAAGAGAGACAAGGGCTAGAACTCCCTTGCTAAGGTGCGGAGACCCTGATTACATGGAACAGTCCACAGAAGAAGCGGGCAATTAGCAGGAGGAGTGAGGACTAAAGCCTCGAAAGCAGTGGGAGAAAGGGCAGATGCCCAAGGCAGTGGGTGTGGAGGAAGTTGGGTCGGACCCAGGATTAGGGGGAATCAGAAGAAGAAATTGATAGATGGAAAGAGGCGGATCTGGAGGGTCCGGACGTTGTGGAGGAGAATCCTGATAGGAGGAATCCAGAGGATCCGGAGGAGAAGAATCTCGAGGGACGCGATGCCCTAGGAAGAAATATGCAAAAAGATGGTGAAAAAGGAAGAAGAGGACAAATGATGTGATATCCTGGAGGAGCAGGAAGATGAGACGGAGGAAAGATGGAGGGTCCGGAGGTTTCGGAGGAATGGAATTAGAAGGGTCGGGATGCCCCGAAAGAAGATAGAAAGAATAAGATGGAGAATCCGGAGGTTCCGGAGGGGAAAGATACCATGGGACGCGATGCCCAAGGGGAAGAGAAAGATCCGGAGGTTTCGGAGGAGGAAAATGCCGAGGAACGTGATGCCCGGGAAGAAGAAAAAGATCCGGAGGTTCCGGAAGAGTGGAATTAGAAGGGGCGTCATGCCCTAAGAGGAGGGATAAAACACCTGGGGGTTCCAGGGAAATAGCAGGAAAGGGGACGCGATGCCCCAGGAAGAGTGGATTAGAAGAGGATGAAGATGAATAAGATGGGAAATGCGGAAGATCCGGAGGTTCTGGAAGGCGTGGAAGATACGGGTCCGGAAACCCAGGAAAGAAGAAGTGCAAATGTATGCGAATGCAATGCAACAGATGTGATGAATGCATGGATGCAACAGAATGCATGTGATGCAAAGAATATGAAGAACATGAAGGGCGAGAGGATGAGATCCTCCTCCTTACCCCTGGAGTGGCCCATGAAGAAAATGCGATAGACAAGAATGTGGACGGCGTTGAATGGAAAGTGGATGAAATAGTGGAAAGCCCTTTGGCACCAAGATAACCGCCCTTCCATGGTAGTGAAAGTATATAGCCAATTGGCCCAGTGGATAAAGCAAAAGCCCATGATGAAGCTTCAATGGTCAATGGCAACTCCCTTGAAGAGTGAAAAGTAATAGTGCGAAGGAGTTGAAGAATTGGGAAAAGAAGCATCGTGTTGCCCAGGGGTTGTGGCGTATAGGGAGTGTTGAACAAAATGGTCATTCGCCCCTTGTATGGAAGAATGGGTTCAAGATTTAAAAGTTGGAACAAGGGGTGCCCTGCCCGGCCCTTACACAGCATTAAGGTTTGACATTCTCTCTTGGCGAGCAGTGGCGGGGACTTGGCCTCTTCGACCATGCGTGGCATAACAACCCGGATTGGCATCCGGCAAACAAACCCTTGCATCTTGAATAGCATGGCCGTAGCTAAATCCTTCTTGCCCGGCTCTTGATCATCTTCGGCACAAGTGCTTGAAGAAAGCCCCCCATTCCGAGTAGTAGAGGAAGGTGAAGCGGAGGCGGAAGGCTCAGTGGATGGTGGAGGTGTAATGGAAGGTGTTGGAGAAAGGATGAGTGGATGTGGAGGTTCGAACACGTCAAGCTTCTCCCTTTGCTCAGAGGTAGTCAGGGTTGGCTCGAGTGCACAAAGGGGTGGACCTTGCTCAGGATCAGCCACAGGTAAGGGTGATAGGGTAGACGAAAGAATAGGCAAAGTGGGTTTTGGGGTTAAAGGGATAATGGAGGGCCGAGGTGGCGGTAATGGTAGGTTAATTGGGGAAGGTTCGATGGTGGGCTCGATGGAGGCCGATGGTGTGGAAACTAATGGCTTAATGGATGGAGGTTTAGTAGAAGACTCGGGGAGGCTGGCGTTGTGAAGGTTAATAGCGTAGCTGGTGGAGGTGTAATTAGTGGAGGTTTGGTGCAGAGAAAACGCCGAACGGGGCGAGCGGTGTTAGGGATATAAGGAGACTCAAGATGTGCCGGCGTGGGTGATTGGAGTATCGACCCATCATCGTAACACCAATTAGTCTCATAAACGGGGGTTGGATTGGGTATGGTGGCTTCGTCCTGAGCAAGGGACTCATCAAGTGGTAGCGGAGGGAGAGGGAAGCGAAGGAAACTCGGGAGGGGTGCCTGCATAGCTTCATTGTCACGTGCCGCCTTAAGCTCTTCAATTGCCGGTTCTTCGTTAGCAGGTTCAAGTGGACACCGTAATGGAGGCGTGTATGTGGGTGGTGGAATGTAATGGTATTGTGTATGTGGAGGTGGAGGATGGACAGTGTCCACTTGAACGTTGAAATCTGTCGGCTCTTGCTTGCTTGAACTGTCGACGTCGTAGCCGTCTCTCCTATCCTTCCAATCTTTCTCCATCTTTGTAATGTCATTCAGAGCGGCGTGGAGGGAATTGACTGGAGTAGAAGGAGTGGGTCGTGGGCTCGTAACCCTCTTTAATTGTTCCTCCAACGAAGTGACTTTGTCAATAAGAGTTTGCTGGAGGGGTGTGACTTGAGCAACAGAGGGTTGGCAGGGCCTTGAAAGAGGGGTCGCATAAAAAGGCCGTGGAAGGGGATTAATGGGCCGACCCATAGAAGAACCTGGATGGGCCGGGTTGCAAGGAATAAATTGGCCTTGGGGTCGTGGTTGAGGAGGAATAGAAGGAGGCGGGTATTGGACTACCCGAGGAGAAGTGTGAATAGGAGGAGATGGGTGATGGGCCACCGGCGTAGGATTGTGAATAGAAGAGGGAAGTGGGTGATGGGCCACCCGCGTAGGATTGGAAGGAGGATGAGAGGAATGAGATGCACCCTCAACAACGGCCTTAAGGGCTTGGATTTGTTGAGGGGTGAGATGATCTAATGCATGCAAGATCTGGGAGACCTTCTCATCGTCGGGAGGAGACAGTCCCGTAGGAGTAGTGGCTCGCGATTGAGGGGAGGGACCATGAGGTTGGACATTGCCCATAGGTCGGGCAATACCATAAGAATGAGGACGTGGTCCCTTGAGAATATGGTGAGGAATATGACGAACATGTTGAAATTGAGGAGTATAGGATGTGCTAGGTTGTGCATCCTCATTAACACAATTGAAATTAAACATGTTATTTTGTCTATCAAGGTAAGCCATTATGCAATCAAAGTTCAAGCAGAATAACTCGCAAAGAAGCACACAAGTTGGAATGGTTACCGTTGATTTTTTTTTTTGATCCTTGGTGAGTCAAAGTGATTTTCAACAAAGTTTGGAGTGATTCACACAAGGGAGGAACTTAGTTTCAAATGTGATTTTCTCCGGTGTCAACTAGGAACACTCTCTCACCATGCATAGGCCAACTAAACCCGGGACTTCAAAGGTACAACCTGCCCGGCGTCCGTGAGGGAATCCACGGGTGCGGGGAATTACGGAGGCTTGGTGTAGGAATTTCCAATCCAAAGAGACGGAATGCTCAATGGAGGGTCCTTCCTTCGCCAAGAGGGGGTGTGACTCCTAATAATGTGCGGAGAGGAGGTCTCCCAAACCAATGCAAATGGATGAATGCAATCAGGTGATATCAGGCAGACAGGAAGAACATCACAGAACAAAATAACGACCTAGGAAAGGTCGCTAAATCATGTAGTCACTGTGAAAAGTGCTGGCAGAGGAAAATAAATGCCTTAGGGTGAGGCGCTTTCTATAGAATGGACGCCCGTGCCCAAGGGCATCAAATAGCAGTAAACAGTGATAATAAAAACGACACCTTCCACCAAGGCGCTGCACAAGTAAAAGACGCCTGCGACAGGGTCGTCAAAATAAATTGATGCCTTTGTTCAAGGCGTTACTCTGGAAGAAGACGCCTCTGTTAGGGGCGCTAATTTCTCAAAAGACTGTGCACGGGCTCAAACTGAAAGACGCCTGGCTGCATCAACAAAGGACGCCCACAGTGATGGGCGTTAATTCCTATGAACGCGCCCCTGTGAAGGGCGCTAATTCCCTTTGCTTCGCACCGCCCAGAACCCTCAAACAGTGATAAAAACTCTCACAACCACAACATAATACTCATGGCAATCAACAAACTATATGAATTAGGATTTAGCATGCTCATCATCAATTTTTTTTGGATAAGTGGAATTTCTAAAAGAAATCTATCAAACTAACCAATCACATAGGGAGAGTGCTACGTGGAGCAGAAAAGGAGGTGCACCGTGGGTGCAAAAGAGGAGATGGCACACGTGGGTGCCCAAGGGAAAGGGTAATCAAAGGAAAAATAAAAGGGGTCCCGCCGTGATCGCCAATTTGTAGATTCTAAGAAATCCACTAAAAATAATTAAAAATAAAAGAATGAATTAAGGGTGCACGAGGTGCTAACAAGGAGAGTGATCGCCAGAGACGCGAGGGCCTCAAAAGATATAACCAATAATAGCATGGAGGTATCGCGAAAAATACCTCAAAAGGATGCGGGGATTGTGAGTGCTTTCCTTTCTCTTCCGATTGGCCGGCCGATGAAGAGAGTTTTTTCTTTTAAATTACCCTTGCAAGAAATCAAAGACAACAACCAATAAAAGATTGGATTAGAATCAAGGTGAGCGTAGCGTCAAATTCATAATAAAGATGAGCATGAAAATCATGTATAAGAACACACCTTGTTGGGTGTTGGCCCTTAAACCCCTATGCAAAAGGGTATGGGATGGGATATGATGAATGATATGAAAATAAGTGCAAGGGTTGCACTGTGGGGAGTCTCAACGTGGTTGAGAAGAAAGATTAACAGAAGATGCAATATGCATGCATGAACAAAAGAAAAGAATTGAAAAAAGAAAAGAAAAGCCTGCGCTTTTGATCTTTGGCTTTGATGCTCAATGGGGAGGAAGCCTCCGTCAGAGACGAAACGTTGGACGTGTAGGAAGCTCCCTCCTTCAGCCAAGCAGCAGCACTGCCCCCGTAAAAGAAGAAGAAGAAGAAGAAGAAGAAGAAGAAGAAGAAGAAGAAGCCTCTCGATAGAACCGCCAGAGCTCTATTAATAGGGTAGATTGACGTTTAAATCCCAATACAATTAAGATAGCCCGCTTTTAGCAAGAGATAATCATGGAAAGGAGTTCCTTCAGTCATGGAAAGTCATTAGAGTCCTTCCCGGAGTGAAAACAGGCTAAAAACGAGGAAAAAAAAGGCTCTGGGAAAGTTCGGAATTCAACAAGAATTAACGACCCAGAGACGGTAGCTTCTTAAAAAGATGCCCGCAGAGGAAACGTCAATTTAAAAAGTGACGACTTGAGGAGGGGCGTTATTTAGAATTTAACACAAATTTTGGTCAGATTCAAAATCTCAAAATATAGCAATGGAAATGACGACCGGACTTGGGACGTTAATTGAAAATAACGACTTGCACAGCGTCGTTAATTAAAAGTCAAAAAGAATGGACGATCGGGTGTTCGGGCGTCAATTAAATTGGCGTCCGATTTAGGGTCGTTAATTCAAAATATTCAAAACAGGGCCATTTTTTATTTCTCAATATTATTTTCTCATTTTTTAGGTGGAGGTGCATCTAACTGTGCTGATTCCAATGACTATTTTTTCGTATTTTTCTGACACCCGGAAGGCCACCAAATCACCTCTGGAAGAGGGTTTAAAAATAATATTAAAATAATCAAATTGAAAGTGACGCCCTTGCGTGTGTCGTGAATTCCATTTTTTTAATTTTTATTTTATTAAAAACCAAAATAACGTCCCATGCTAAGTCGTAAATTCTAAAAATTCTGAAAAATCTTCAAAAAAATTCAGAAAAATGGGAAAAGAGAGGAATTGACGCCTGATGGAAGTGGCGTCAATTTTCTTTTTATTTTCTTTTAATTTTCTTAAAATGAAATGACGCCCCTCTTCATGTCGTTAATTCTGAAAATTCATAAAAATAGAGAAAAATGCCCAAAAAAACTAGAAAAATAGGAAAAAATAAGAAAAGGGAGGAAAAATAGAGAAATCCAAGGAAAGTGGGAAAAACACTCAAACAAAGTTAATTTGAGGGTCAAATTGGGGCATTATAAGGTAATATGAGATGTACTCACAGTAACGTCAATTTTGGCGTGTCTACAGGCGGGCCACTATATTGGGGTCGCCTTGGTGGACTTGGACGACGATGAAGGGGTGGGATTGGGTAGAGGTGTGGCCCACTTGATTGTGGGTGAGTTGGTGGGGTTGGTGAGTGGTATGACCTCCGTGGTTGGAGGTAGGTGGGCGGGGAAAGTAGGCCCTCCTAAGCGCTCTCTTCATTTCCCACCATGACTCGATGGGCCTTAGATTCCTATCCTCCCTCCAATATTTGATGTCCCTCCATGTTTCGGCGGCTTCACCAAAAAGTCACCTTTTGGCAACATCGACTTGCATGGGCCCGTACATATTGTACACCTCGAAGTAGTCGTCCATAATGGCTTCCCACTCTAGGTAGTCACCTGGGTCATCGGACCCGTAAAAGTCCCGGGTTTCGGGGTGATTCGGGTAGTCCTTCCATTTGAGATAGTATCGCCACCATGGATAAGATCCGGGTGTTTGGTAATCCATGGGACACGGGGAAGCTAGAGGATGGCCATGCCGACACTAGTAGATAAACCAACTAGACAATGGACTACAACCCCTAGACATGACGACCAAGACTCGGTACGTGGCGGAGCTAACCGATCCGAAGATCACTCGCACAAGTGTGCGGACTTCCCGATAGGCGTAGCCTAACGTTCGGACAACACCTTTTGATATACCGAGTAAAGGGATGTATGCGACCCAAAAGACACTTTTTTTTGACACCCTAGACTCAAACTCGCTCTGATACCAAATTGATGCGGGACGAGACCACGGACACGACTTGAATGAGGAATGCAGTCCTCAGACTCTAGGTGAGCTCGTGATTGTCCCTTAACGAGGGAAGCGTCGGACGTGCACGGTTGAGAAACCGGCAAGAGCTAGGGTGGTCAATTCGCACTTTCGTGTCCGGATCGGGTCACGGGATGGCTTCGCTCTCTCTCGCAGCAGCGGTGATATGAACATATATAGCAAGCTAGGTCCTAAAACATGCTCTCTAGCAGCGGCATATAAAGCATATATGGAAATAAGCAAAATGCCAAGCAAGGAGCGAATACGATACCTCCACGCTCCCGACGTGGGGAAGACGGACCCGGCCAAAAACCGTGCTCCCGGAACAATTAATACACAATATTGACAGCAATGACTCACTGCCCACTCCACGCAGGGAGGTAAAGGGCTACCCAAATGGGCCCGGGAGGACCGAATTCTGGTTGACGGGTGGCTTCTCGCGTCTCTTCGGCAGCACCCGAACTTGTGACTATGGGGCCCACGTGCTGTCCGGAGGGGCCGTGTGGGGCCCGGTGGCACCACTATGGTGGGGACACTTGAGAAGCGTTCCCTGGGCTGGCGGCACGCTGGAACGTCGACCGGAGGCCGGGCGGCTCCGTTCGGCACCGGTCGGAATAACCGGCCACGGATCTACCGGTTCTGTTTTGCGGCGTGCGCTCCGGCGAGAACGGACGCTGCGATCAGCCCTGATGTCGGATCGACATGAAACTGGCGCCGTTGGAAAGCTATCTGGAAGTACTTCAACCTAGGCCTAGAGATTGGACCTGGATCTACACGGATCTGGGCTTTATTGAATTTTTGAGTTCCTATTGTACAGTAGCCGAACTCTCAGATTAGCAGGAAACTTATCTAAGAACTGCCGTTGACCGCGAGGTAGATGTCCGATTCAGCTCCGAAGCTCTTCACAAAAGTTATAGGATTTTGAACAATGATGATGGAAATATTTTTTGTGGACTGATTGAAGGTGGCTACGAATTGATATGATTTTTGCACTGGATAGAGGTCGGATCTGGAAACAGGTGGACATCACTGTAGCTAGCTCTGAGAACGAATTTTGAAAAATGGATGGAAGGCTGATAAAAAATCAAGAAAATTTATGGAGTGAGGGGACGGTGGACAGAACTCCCAGTAAAACTGGGAGGGTTTGGAAAAATCAACAAGATGGTCGGAGGGGGGGATTAAAGGGGTGCTTTCACACAGATCTGAAACTGGATAGAACTGGGAAATAGAAACACACGAAATTTGAAAAATAGTAAATGATGGAATTTGGACGGGATTTGTTTTTATGGTGGTGGGGATTGAAAATAGGAACAAACCATAAAATTTTCAGATCAAGAAGAACTCGTGGCTGATAGCTGGAATTCCGGGAAGGAGCTTCTGCCCAGGATGGATAGAACACCGAAGTCGTCTTCGCGGCGGCTCGAAGGCGGCACGAACGGCGGCGGCGGCACCGGAGATGAACTCGGAGATAGAGGGGGAGGAGATAGAAATGTTCCACTCTAGAATTGGGGGTTGGAGGAGATGAACACCAGAGGAGAGAGGGGAGGGGCGCAAGGAGCTTCAAGCTTTCAACAAATTTTCTAACTTTTCATTAATGCCAACAAATGGAAAATACAACCTTTTATATGCTATGTATCTAATCAAATGTAGACCCTTGGATCTAGGGATGGGGAATGGAGGGCTGGGATGAAGTGTGAATAACACACACAAAAATAATAAAATAATAAGGGGAGGGGCGCCCCCTTGACCAAGAGGGGACAAGTTGGAAGGGTAGGTAGCCTACCTTGGAAAATTTACCCCCTTTGTCTCCCATGTGATCAATTGGCATTCAACCCTTCTTGATGGCCACCAAGGATGGTTGACCAGCCCCACATGAATGACATGGACCAATGGGAAAGGGCTGAGGGCCCCCTTGCTTGGGCCTACTGGAATTTTACATATAAACCCACTAAGACCTACAATTGCGTACCCATATAACACAAGGGTATACATACAAATATGAAAGGATATAAATGCAAACAAAATGTAGACGGTCTTGCCTCGATGTCCCCATCACTTCTCTTCTCTTCCTCTCCTCCTTTCCTCTTCTTCGTCTTCTATTCTCATTCTTTCTTCCTCTCTTGTTCTTCTTCTTCCTCTTTCTTTCGCTCGGAGGACGACGGAGCCCTAGGCTCCCTTCTCTTCCCTCTTCCTTCTTCTTCTCTTCCCCCATCTTCCCTTCTTCTTCTCTTCTGCTTCTTCTTCTTTTCTTCTTCTCTTCTTCTTCTCCTCCGGCGTGGGGTGGAGGCAGTCACGGGCACGTCGGTGGACGTGCTCCGGATTGTGCCGGTAGCGAGGGCACAGGTGTGCCGGCGGCGAGGGCATAGATGTGCCGAGTAGAGGGTCGCTGGGGCTGTGCCGGTAGCGAGGGGGCACGAGTGTGCCGGGTAGTGAGGGGGCACGAGCGTGCCGGTGGAATGGGGGGCACGAGTGTGCTGGGTAGCGAGGGGGCACGAGTGTGTCGGTGGAACGGGGGGCACGGGTGTGCCGGTTAGCGAGGGGGTACGAGTGTGCCGGGTAGCAAGGGGGCACGAGTGTGCCGGTGGAACGGGGGGCACGAGTGTGCCGGGTAGCAAGGGGGCACGAGTGTGCAGGTGGAATGGGGGGCACGAGTGTGCCGAGTAGCGAGGGGGCACAAGTGTGCCGGGTAGCGAGGGGGCACGAGTGTGCCGGTGGAACGGGGGGCACGAGTGTGTCGGGTAGTGAGGGGGAACGAGTGTGCCAAGTGAGAGGCGGTAGGGCTATGCTGATGGAGGCACAGGGGACGTGCCGGGTAGGGGAACAGAGGGTGTGTCGGGCATAGCACCAAGGGACTGTGTCGATGAAGGAAGCCCAGCTTTGCACAGAAAATGGAGGAGCATCTGCTGTTGTCTTCTGCGCACACTGTGATTTTTGTTGGGGCCGTCACTCCTTGTGGACGAGCACCCATTGATAACGCGAAAGTTTGTCGTTTAAAACACACGTATAACAATCTTAAAACCGAACTCGCACAAAATGATCAAAGGAGAACGTAGTACTATGGCAAGCACGGGTCGAATCCACAGGGAAGAAGATACTTTTAGAGTTAAAAACCTTGTAACCTTTTAGAAAATGTTTGTGATTTTTTGTAGCTTGAAGAGAATGATTAAACAAAGAATGATTCCAACAATTAAATCAAAATGCCTATGATTATGAGTCTATGCCATGGAAAATAATTGCATAACATTGAGAAGAATAGGTAGAAAAAGTAGGAAGAGAGGGAAGATGAACAAACTCTAGATCAAATGAACACTTCTTTCATTAACATAAAGAAACGATTACATGAAGTGCAAGACGAGCTTACAATAAAGATGTGACGAGATTACAATGAAGTAAAATGAAACTAAAGCAATAGCAACAAGAGGAGCCTGAGATGTGAAGATGGCAGCCGCAATGGTGATGACGGCGCCATCCTCTCTTGGCCTTGGATCACGAACCACCTTGTGGAAGATGTCGTCTACACCGGGAGGAAGTCGCCTTTGTCGTTGAAGCTGCCTTTGGAGGGTGAATAACTTTGAACCCAAGAGGAATTAGGGGATGCCCAAGAAGAAGAAGTTGAAGAGGGGGAAGAGAGGAAAAACTTTAATGAAGAACTCAGAGAGAAAAGAAGAGAAGAAGAGCTTCAAAATGGAGACATAACCGAAGCTAGCACCTCGGATGAACAGTAAAAACACAGGATAGCAAGTTGTAAAACTAGAAATATCTTCAAAACCAGAAGGAATTAGAAGTTGAGCAAGAAGAAGAAATTGTAAAGGACTTAAAAATGAAGAACTTTTATGAAGAACACAAAAGGAGAAAACGAACTTACATGGGAGAAATCGGAGGCCTAAGGTTAGGAGAGAAAGAGGGAGAGTGAAAGATTGCTCAAAGAAAAAGACTCCCCTCTCCTCCTTGCCATGGGCTATTTATAGGGAAAGTTAGGTAGATGGAGGGTAGAGATTGTATCAAAAGGAGATGGATGGCTGAGATTTAAGTGGAATATGATGCATGGGGAAGAGAAAAAGTAGGTGGGCACCCCCTTTTTTGGACTTTAGGCACCCCATTTCCCAATGCTCATCATGTCTCTCCTTTATTTCAAACTTTGAATGTCTTTTTCCTCCTTTTCAAACTTAAACTTTGGATTCTTCCTTTTCAAACTTTGAATTCGAAATTTTGAACATTCATTTCCCTCCAACTAGAATATTTTGAATTCTTTATTTGACTTGGTCAAAATGGTGATGACCCTTTTGTCCCCGGCTTCTTTTGTAATTACCTTCGGTGTCCTACATACACACAATTACACTTTAGTCCATAAAAATTACCACAATGTGCACATCAATCTCAAATACTCATAGTTATGCAATGGAGAATTAATGCTCATGGCCCTCAACTTCAAATTATTAGTTAAAATTATCAAATTAATCAATTTACGTAAAAGCTCCAATTTAAATGCGGAGTTGTGGTTAATTATGAAATATGCATAATTACCTAATTATATGCACATAAAATGGTGTTTATGCGATGTATTATCATAAGAAATGGAGACTTATCACACCCCCCAACTTACTCATTGCTAGTCCCTTAGCAATGCCAATAAATTAAATTTTAGGACTAACAAGAGTTTGTAAAATTCATGCTCTCATATCCAGTTATCCCTTCATAGAATCAACCAAAGATTAGGAATCTGGAATCATTAATGCGCACTAGCCTTATGTAGGAACTTAATAGTACATGATTAAGAATACAAATTAAAGTTCAATAGCACTTGTGCATGTGTAACTACCAAATCCACAGCTTAGACAATTGCATCCCGCATTCGCTATTCCAAGCAAATGTCTTTCAACCCTACACCTCTTAGATCAGAGCATTAAGTATATTAGCTTTTTATCTGCCTTATTATTTTATCCCTTTGGGATCTTTTATACCACACATGATGCTGCACTACCCTTCACTGCTCAACGTGAACCTCGACTCTTGCCTTAGGAGAAGCAGGCCCAGTTTTACAGATCCAGGTTCCCTTTTCTATTTTACGCGAACCTCAACACGTCTTAGGTGAAGTAGGCCCGGTTACTAAGATTAGGGGCATTTTTCATGGTGTTTTTTCTTTCTTTTTTTTTTCTCTTTTTTTTTCATAGTGTCATTGCACTTATTTGATAGATAATTTGGCAGAAAGCTTTGTATAAAGATCTCTTTTATTAAGAAGTGCAGAATATCAGATTATATACCTAAAATAGCAGAGGGCTTGTCTTGCTTGTTTCATTAGTGTGTAATGTAAAAAATTTTTTTTTTAGTGCCCATGAACTTTAAAGGGATTCTTATATCAGTTTTCCATGGCTAGATTGACTAAATTTTCCATCATCCTTCTCCCTAGCCTTTTCTATTCCAGAATTACTTTTAATTTAAGCATGCATCATGAAACTCAAAATGAGGTTTACATCTTTATGCAAGACATAACTCCTATCAGGTTGTACTATATATATCATGAAAATTTCTCTCCCCCCCAACTTGAATGACATTGTCCTCAATGACATGTAGAATTGAAAGTAAAAGAACAATGTATCAATAAATACTTCTGAGTGGGGAAGAGACAACCGGATATGCGGGATGAAACCTCCATCAATGTCATAGGCGGCGATGACTTCTTCTCCTTGGCCTTAACCTTACTACTAAAACACACTCCAACAAAAGTGTCAAAACAACAAAAACTGTGGGTTGCCTCCCAGAAGCGCTAAGTTTTCCGTCTTCAGCCAGACGCATGAGAGCTCACGAAGATTTCATTCCAGACCACTTAAGACAATGGATTCTTTTTGTAACTGATCATTTTCCAAATAAGATTTCAATCTTTGACCATTGACAGTGAAACTTTGACCATTTTTAGGATTTAAAATTTTGACAGCACCATGGTCAAAAGCTTTGATTATAATGAATGGACCATCCCACCTAGACTTCAATTTTCCAGGAAACAAACGCAGCATTGAATTAAAAAGCCAAACTTTTTGGTCAGGTTGAAAAGATTTTCTCAAAATGTGCTTGTCATGAAAGGCTTTGGTCTTAGCTTTGTAGATCTTGGAATTATCATAGGCTTCATTGCGTAGCTCCTCCAACTCATTGAGTTGGAGAGCTCTATGGGAACCAGCTTGGGCCAAGTCCAAATTCACTTGTTTTATTGCCCAGTACGCCCTATGTTCCAGCTCAACTGGTAGGTGACAGGCTTTTCCAAAAATCAGCCTATAGGGAGACATACCTATGGGAGTTTTGTAGGCAGTCCGATAGGCCCAAAGAGCATCATCCAATCTTTCAGACCAATCCTTCCTATCGGGCCGAACAGATTTTTGCAGGATGTTTTTGATTTCCCGATTGGATATTTCCACTTGGCCACTTGTTTGGGGGTGATAGGGGGTGGCGATTTTGTGAGTGATCCCATATTTCTTAAGCAAAGCTCAGAATTGGGAGTGAGTAAAATGTGAACCCCCGTCACTGATGATAGCCCTGGGACACCCAAATCTAGAGAAGATGTTCTTACGAATAAATTTCATCACAACTTTGTGATAATTAGTCCGAGTGGCTATTGCTTCTATCCATTTAGACACATAATCTACAACCACAAAAATGTATTCGTTTCCAAATGATGATGGAAATGGTCCCATGAAATCAATCCCCCAAACATCAAAAATTTCAACAATCAAGATGGGATTGAGTGGCATCATGTCTCTCTTAGAATTGTTCCCCACAGCTTGACACCTTAGACAGGTCTTGCTAAATTCATAGGCATTCTTGAAAAGTGTGGGCCAGAAGAACCCACTTTGCAGGACCTTAGCAGCAGTTTTCTTACCTGAGAAATGTCCCCCGCAAGCAAGATTGTGACAGAAATTCAGCACAGATTGTTGTTCCTCTTCAGGGATGCACCTTCGAATTATGTGATCAGGACCCATGTAAAACAGCTCCGGGTCCTCCCAGAAATAATGCTTAAGCTTGGCGAAGAAATGATCCTTCTCCTGCTTAGACCACCCTCTCGGAATCTATCCTACCGCCAAGTAATTGACTATGTGAGCGTACCAGGGGGTTGAGGTGTGAGAGATGGAAAGAATTTGCTCATCAGGGAAGGAATCGAACATAGGAGCACTTTTAGGAGTTATAATCCTAGACAAGTGATCAGTAACAACATTCTCCAACCCCTTCTTGTCTCTGATTTCCAAATCAAACTCTTGTAACAAGAGAATCCATCAAATGAGACGGGGTTTAGCTTCCTTCTTGGACAGCAAAAATTTTAAAGCTGAGTGATCGGAATAAACAATGACTTTTGCCCCTAATAGATAAGATCAAAATTTCTCAAGGGCAAAAACTACCGCAAGCAATTCTTTCTCTGTAGTGGTGTAGTTCAATTGTGCATCGGCGAGGGTGCGGCTCGCATAGTAGATCACCACGGGCTTTTTATCGACTTTCTGACCCAGGATAGCTCCAATTGCATAGTCTGAAGCATCACACATGATCTCAAAAGGTAGCGCCCAATTAGGAGATTGAAGAATTGGGGCTTGAGTGAGGGCCGCTTTCAAAGAATGAAATGCCTCAAGACAAGAATCATCTAAGTTAAAGGGAGTGTCCTTGGCGAGCAATTGTGTGAGAGGACGAGTGATGGTGGAAAAGTTTTGGATGAATCTGCGATAGAATCCAGCATGGCCAAGAAAAGATCGAATTTGTTTGACAGAAGAAGGAGGAGGAAGATTGGAAATCACATCAACCTTGGCCTTGTCAACCTCTATTCCTCTTACTGAAACAACATGGCCTAAAACTATTCCTTCTCCTACCATAAAATGACTTTTCTCCCAACTCAACACAAGATTTGAATCAATGCACCTTTTTAACACCTGAGTTAAATTCTTCAAGCAACTTTCGAACGAATCACCAAATACAGAAAAGTCATCCATAAACACTTCCAAACATTCCCCCACCATTTCAGAAAATATCGACATCATGCATCGCTGAAATGTGGCGGGGGCGTTACACAACCCAAAAGGCATTCTTCTAAAAGAAAATGTGCCATAAGGGCATGTGAACGTTGTCTTCTCTTGATCTTCCGGGTAAATAGCAACCTGATTGTACCCGGAATAGCCATCCAAAAAGCAATAATACTTCTGCCCTGCCAGTCTCTCTAAAATCTGATCTATGAATGGTAGTGGAAAATGATCTTTCTTTGTAACTGAATTTAACTTTCTATAATCAATGCAAATTCTCCACCCTGTTGATAATCGTGTAGGAACTTCTTCACCTTTCTCATTTGTCACAACTGTCAGCCCTGACTTCTTAGGAACAACCTGAGTTGGGCTGACCCACTTGCTATCAGAAATGGGATATATGATCCCAGCATCCAACCATTTGGCCACTTCTTTCTTCACCACCTCTTTCATACGTGGATTCAGCCGACGTTGCATCTCTCTGCTCGGCTTGGTATTGTCCTCCAAGTAAATGTAATGCATACACACATCCGGACTAATACCCTTCAAATCTGCCACTGACCAACCTATCGCCCTCTTGTGCTCCTGAAGGACATCTAGGAGTTGGGATTCCTGAGCAGTAGTGAGGTTGGAAGCAATGATTACGGGCAGAGTTTGGTTAGGACCTAGATAAGCATACTTCAAAGGATCCGGCAGAGCCTTCAATTCTAGACTTGGCGGCTGATCCAAAGATGGAAGAATAGGTTCAACTTGAAGTGGAGGGAGTGGCTCTACTCTAGAGTGGGGTGCACTAGAAAGTGAAGAATCCTGGAGCATGCTACCCTCTTCTAGACATTCTTCATTCACTTCCAGACTTTCTTTAATTAGTTCTTCAAAAACATCAATGACATTACACTCCTCCTCATGGTCTGGATATTGAGATACTTTGAACACATTCAGAGAGACCTTCTCTCCTCCAAAGGAAATATCCATCATCCCTGTGGCACAATTTATATTGGCCTTGGCCGTAGCAAGAAACGGACGTCCCAAAATGATAGGTGTGTGCTTTAATTCCTGGGACGATGCCATATCCAGAATAAGAAAGTCCACCGGGAAATAACATTCATGCACCTTCACAATCACATCTTCCAATAGTCCCCTCGGAGTCTTTACAGATCGATCTGCCAGTTGAAGGATTATAGATGTAGGTTTCAACTCCCCTAGATCAAATTGCTCATATATAAAGGTGGGTAACAAGTTCACACTGGCTCCAAGGTCCAGCAATGCTCTATCAAATGTAATTCCACCTATATCACAAGAAATTAGTGGAGCTCCGGGGTCCTTCAACTTTTTAGGCAAATGATTCATAACAACTGCGCTGACATCTTCAGACAAGCGGACCTTTTGTGTTACTGCCTTTGGTTCCCTTTTTGGTGTACATAGCTCTTTCAAAAATTTTGCATACGCCGGCACATGTTTGATTGCATCTAATAGTGGAATATTGATGTTTACTTGTTTAAACAATTCCACTAGTTCATCTTGTTGGACCGGCTTTCTTTGTTGAGCTTTAGGCTTCAATGCATCGGGGAATGGGACCTTAGGAACATATTCTTGAGGTCCTTCATCAACCTTTGCTTTCCCTTTATCCAGCTTATTTTCTCTCCCCTCTTGCATCTTCTTTTCTTGCATAATTACCGGCTCCTCCTCTTCACTATCACTCTCCTCGTGGGCATCTTGGCCCGAACTACTACCCACATCCCTAGCCTGATAAGGGTCATTAAGAATTTTGCCGCTCCTAAGACTAGAGATGGCTTTGGCATTCTCGAACTGAGGACCTATAGGAGGGGGCAACTGAGGTTGGTTGGGCTGATTGGGTTGAGGAAGAATGGGAGCTCTTGGAGGGAAGCCTGGAGGTTGTTGATTGCGGGGGTTGGCCACTGGTTGGCTAGGGAGCTGGCCTACCTCTCTTCTCATGTTATTGGCAGCAAGTTGCCCTATCTGGTTCTCCAACTTGAAAATGGATTGTGCTTGGGTAAGAATAAGTTGTTGGAGTTGTTCAAACTTGTCATCAAAAGTGGGCTGAGTAGGAGGTGGCTGATAATGTGGCTGATGGGAACGATGTGAAGGAAATTGTTGAAATTGGCCCTGAGAAAATTGGGCTTGAGGACATGGGGCCTGAGCTTGATGGAAAAGAGGTTGCTGGAATTGTTGATGGAGAAAAGGAGATGAATAAGAGTGATTTGGATTAGATTGACTTGGCATTGGAAAAGATTATTTTTGATTTAAATGGTGTGAGGGATGAGGTTGGGTGGATGGGCTTTGATTGGATTTCCAAGAAAAATTTGGGTGATTTCTCCAACCTGGATTGTAGGTGTTTGAGTAAGGGTCATATGCAGGCTTGGAGACACCTTGAGCAGCAAAGATTTGTTCTTGGATAAATGGGGGAAGTTGGGCTACTGTGGGACACTCACTCACAGAATGGCTAGGGCTAGAACACAAAGCACAAATTTCTTCTTGACTTGGGGTTGAGATTTGTTGAGGTTGAGGGACAGAAGGGAAAGAGGGTTCCTGTCTAGACATGGACAACAACTGGTCTAACTTTTGGGCAACCATATCGACCTTCTCTATCTTTTGCGCCAACAAATCCATTTTATTCAACTTTTGGGTTATGGCATTAATATCTATCTTGTTCTCACACTCACCTTGGCTCTTAACTTCATAAAGTCCACCCCTCTTAGAAGGCCCTATCATTCTTTCATATGATGAAAGCGAGGTATGGCTTATGAAATTTTCACTAAGCATTTCGAATAAATCATAAGCCTCATCCTCGCTCTTACTCATGAATGCTCCCCCACATGATGCATCCACCATCTGTCTATAATTCTCCGCCAAACCCTCATAGAATGCCTGTACAATTTGCCATCTTGATAACCCATGGTGGGGGCATTTCCTCAATAAATCTTTTAGTCTATCCCATGCTTCATGGATATGTTCCCCTGGGTTTTGTGTGAATCCAGTAATTGCTCTTCTCATGGTATTGGTTCGCCCTATGGGATAGAACTTCTTCAAAAAATTTTTTACATTTCCGCCCATGTATCAATGATTCTACCCAAGGCTCCTAACCAATATTTGGCTTTATCCTTGAGAGAGAATGGGAAGAGAGTTAGCCTAAGAGCATCATCAGAGAAATTTTAGATTTTAACAGTTGAGCAGATCTGAAGGAACTCATCAAGATGTTTGTAAGGGTCTTCATTAGGATTTCCATAGAAAGACGGTAACATTTGGATGGTACTAGACTTGATTTCATAATGAACCGCCTGGTTCTGAGGTGCTTGGACATAGAAGGATGGTTGGTATTGATTGGGCAAGAAATAATCCTTCATTTACTTTGGAGGATTGGGATTTTCGGCCATTAGATTTTGGTGGTGAGGTCCTTGATTTTTGGCCATGAGATCTTGTTGGAGATCGTTCCCTGGATACAAGACTCTCTCAATTTCTTGAATGGGTCCTAGTAGGTTTGGATGTTGAGATCTTCTACCTTGCATTAACTAGGACGAAGAGAGAAATGAAAGATTTTTTTTTGATTTTTGTTTGTTTATTATTTTTTTTTTGACACAAAATAGGATGAGGAAAGAGAAGAGGAGAAAAAAAAAATTTTGATTTTTTTTTTAATTTTTATATGCAATCACAAACAAGTTATCACACAAATTTCCTAATGACCTAGATGTGACCTAGACCTATAAATTGCGTTTCACAAAATGATTAAAGTGAAACTTAAGTTCACCCTCAATGTTTCCACCGGCCAGGTAAGGGGTGGGGAAGTGGGAGGTTCCCCCTACTTTCGTAGGGACCTAATTATGCCAAACCACTATCCCGCTTAAGGCGTTTGCCGTCCGACCGTCTTACCTTAGGCACCGGTTTTCACAAGAGGGTAAGCCCAAATAACACAAGAACCACAGTGTGAACCTAGGGCCAATGTCTACTGAATTTTATTTAAGGTCTAGGTGATGCAAAGATGCAAGGGAATTATGGTTTGTGGGCTAAGGAAGGGTGATGAAATCCCCACCTTATCTTGTTTATGGGTGTTGCCCTTAGAATATTTTAGAAATGATATGCAACAAACCAAGTTCAAACAAGGGGTTCTATGCAAGCATGGAAATGCATGAGCATGCTTTTGAAAAAATTAGAGTACTCACCTTGCCTCCCGCAATCTTCAATAATGTAATTAACAATAATTAAACAACAAGGAAAAACAAAGTCTATCCTAAATGATGCATGACCTAAAACATGGAAGTGTGGGTTCTACTCTTGCAATGGACACTTTTATTGAAGTTCAAGTGATGCTTTTTTTTTTATTTTTATTTAATGAACCTATCTAACCACAAGATATGAAATGTAGAGAAATGAAATTGAAATGAAAGAGGAAAAGTTTGGATACTTACTTGAAAAGCGTTCCCTCGTTCCCTTTTTTTTTTTTTGAAATGAATGACTAAATCACAAAGATGAAAGAAAGAAAGGCAAACTTACCTCTAATTTTTTTGAGTTTTCAAGTTGCTTTTTCTCCCTTTTTTTTTCACCTGCAAAAAAAAAGAAAAGAGAACTTTATTAGTACACTATAAACACAAGGAAAACAAAGTTATTAAGTCAAAAATCATCATTCTTCCCCGGCAACGGCGCCAAAAATTGATAACGCGAAAGTTTGTCGTTTAAAACACGCGTATAACAATCTTAAAACCGAACTCGCACAAAATGATCAAAGGAGAACGTAGTACTATGGCAAGCACGGGTCGAATCCACAGGGAAGAAGATACTTTTAGAGTTAAAAACCTTGTAACCTTTTAGAAAATGTTTGTGATTTTTTGTAGCTTGAAGAGAATGATTAAACAAAGAATGATTCCAACAATTAAATCAAAATGCCTATGATTATGAGTCTATGCCATGGGAAATAATTGCATAACATTGAGAAGAAGAGGTAGAAAAAGTAGGAAGAGAGGGAAGATGAACAAACTATAGATCAAATGAACACTTCTTTCATTAACATAAAGAAACGATTACATGAAGTGCAAGACGAGCTTACAATAAAGATGTGACGAGATTACAATGAAGTAAAATGAAACTAAAGCAATAGCAACAAGAGGAGCCTGAGATGTGAAGATGGTATCCGCAATGGTGATGACGGCGCCGTCCTCTCTTGGCCTTGGATCATGAACCACCTTGTGGAAGATGTCGTCTACACCGGGAGGAAGTCGCCTTTGTCGTTGAAGCTGCCTTTGGAGGGTGAATAACTTTGAACTCAAGAGGAATTAGGGGATGCCCAAGAAGAAGAAGTTGAAGAGGGGGAAGAGAGGAAAAACTTTAATGAAGAACTCAGAGAGAAAAGAAGAGAAGAAGAGCTTCAAAATGGAGACATAACCGAAGCTAGCACCTCGGATGAACAGTAAAAACACAGGATAGCAAGTTGTAAAACTAGAAATATCTTCAAAACCAGAAGGATTTAGAAGTTGAGCAAGAAGAAGAAATTGTAGAGGACTTAAAAATGAAGAACTTTTATGAAGAACACAAAAGGAGAAAACGAACTTACATGGGAGAAATCGGAGGCCTAAGGTTAGGAGAGAAAGAGGGAGAGTGAAAGATTGCTCAAAGAAAAAGACTCCCCTCTCCTCCTTGCCATGGGCTATTTATAGGGAAAGTTAGGTAGATGGAGGGTGGAGATTGTATCAAAAGGAGATGGATGGCTGAGATTTAAGTAGAATATGATGCATGGGGAAGAGAAAAAGTAGGTGGGCACCCCCTTTTTTGGACTTTAGGCACCCCATTTCCCATTGCTCATCATGTCTCTCCTTTATTTCAAACTTTGAATGTCCTTTTCCTCCTTTTCAAACTTAAACTTTGGATTCTTCCTTTTCAAACTTTGAATTCAAAATTTTGAACATTCCTTTCCCTCCAACTAGAATATTTTGAATTCTTTATTTGACTTGGTCAAAATGGTGATGACCCTTTTGTCCCCGGCTTCTTTTGTAATTACCTTCGGTGTCCTACATACACACAATTACACTTTAGTCCATAAAAATTACCACAATGTGCACATCAATCTCAAATACTCATAGTTATGCAATAGAGAATTAATGCTCATGGCCCTCAACTTCAAATTATTAGATAAAATTATCAAATTAATCAATTTACGTAAAAGCTCCAATTTAAATGCGGAGTTGTGGTTAATTATGAAATATGCATAATTACCTAATTATATGCACATAAAATGGTGTTTATGCGATGTATTATCATAAGAAATGGAGACTTATCACCCATGTCTTCCTTTTACGCCCCCGGCCTAGGGGAGACTCTGCCGAAATTTTGTCAAAAATTTATCGGCGTTCTGTTCATTTTATTTTTTGTGTTGCTTCTCCTAGTCTTCTTTCCCTTCTTCTTTGTTTGTGATCTATTCTGACCTTGAGGCTTTTGTGTTGTGCAAACAAATGGCAGCCACAAGTGGTCCTTCTCCTTCAGCTGCCGCCAGTGCCAAGCCTGCTCCATCAATGGCCGTTCCTGCTGTCACATGGCATAATGTGAAGGACCTTGACCGGGAACATGCCGAGGTGGTTTCACTAGCCGAGTCACCAGACTCTGAGACCAGTACTGTAGAGCTCAGCCGAGTTGCCTTGACTGACAGTGGTTTTACATTTGATCGGGCTGGCGACTACCGGAGGGACCATCCCAAGGACAAGCACCTTCTTCACTTTTTGAAGCACCTCCGCCACCAGGATAGGAGGGACTTCAGAGTTGTGCGGGGCACTGAGCGCGCCATCTTACAGTTCCGAGACAGTCTGCTATACAGCGTTCGCCGGAGTGTGCCAACGTATCTGGTGGACGAACCGGGGGATTGAAATCCCGTGCTGGGACTAGAGGCACTGACACCAGCGGAGGGAAAATTGGTACGAGTGCCATAATTTACCCCCGCCCGTTGGGACAATGCGGCGGGGCAGGTGCACAAGGAGCAACCCCGCTTCGGCTTATTTTTGGCACTGTTGAAGTGGGGGTATCGGGAGGAGCCCTACCTTCTGGACTGCCTGGCCATCCACTTCAAGCATGAGCTCGCCTTGGGCTAGTTTGGGGAGCTTAAAGTCTAGGATGCGCACACCTTTCGGGAGGGGGCGGTGGAGTTCACCGAGTATGTGCTATGCAATTTTTCTCCCCTGCTTATTCGGGCCGGCATCTACCACAGCGTCTATGCCTCCCGGTATAGCTATCCAATCTCCAAGGGCCTCTGCTGTGGGATTATCGATGCCTTTCACGCCGAGCAGAACACCTTCTATACTGCGGAAGGTGAGACTTCGCTGGATTTGTTGAGTCTTCACCAGCTGAGCGGCCTGCCTATTGATGGAGAGCCGTATGAAGAAGTATGCCTCCCCGACCTTATTAAGGATGAGACAGACGGGGACGGAATCTATGCACTCGGATATTCTTACCGGTTCCTTATGAAGGCGTACCGGGAATTGTACCAGTCATCCCATGGTGGGAAGTAGCGTCCCCATGGGGACCGCAAGAGGGTCCGCTTAAGCTTGTGGCTGAAATACTTCTTTGACGGGCCGAAGAAATATGAAGATTTCCCCTGCGTCGGCGTCGCTGTAGTCCGAAAGAAGCGCAGTAAGAGCAGGGCTGAGGTGAAAGTCCCGACTTCAAAGGGACTCCAGAGTGGTGCTAACCCAGCAGGGGTTGATCCGATGACACACTGTGCCACTTTTCTTACATACTAGCTCTGTTCTTTTGCTTTGCCATACAGGGATGAGACCATCGTCCGGCCAGATGCTATCTACCCTGCTTGTCAAATGGCATGGGGCATTAAGCTGTCATTGTGCCCAGCCGCACTATGCCTGATATACAAGACGCTAGGGGACGTCAGTGAACACCCACTCCCGCGCCAGGCCCGGTTCATCGGCACGATGCACTTCTTCAATGCATGGGTCTGCTCTCTGTTCCCCGAGTATGCTTCATGCACCATTCAGTCTTGGGGGTTATTTCGCGTATGCTGGAGTTTGCCAATGCGGAGGCGGGCTCGACAACGCTGCAGCTATTCAACATACGGGGTAGGCTTACAGCAGTTCCCCAAGACTCACCGGGCAGCATTCACTTCTGGACTTTGGCTGCCCACTCTAGTCCCCTGGTGAACAGCAAAAGGGAGTGCCAGGATGACCAGGTGGAGAAGTATCCTCACTCGATCAGCCAGCAGACCGTGGTC
This sequence comes from Amorphophallus konjac, assembly GCA_022559845.1. Classification (NCBI taxonomy): domain Eukaryota; kingdom Viridiplantae; phylum Streptophyta; class Magnoliopsida; order Alismatales; family Araceae; genus Amorphophallus; species Amorphophallus konjac. The sequence continues at coordinate 50,446,470 of CM040122.1, forward strand.
CACCCGCTGTTAGAGCCGGAGCTTTGTGACTGGGCGTTGTCTATCTGCCCGAGCGTGCTGGTTTTCAGGAAAGGAGACACCTTGCTGCTGGAACCATACTGCCCCTTCTACTTCGGGCAAAATTTTGGGTATGATCAGCATATCCCTGTGTACAGTGGACAGTTTACTTTGCCTGTACGGAGTCTTCGGGGCAGCCCGACTACTGAGCATGCCCGGACCTGGTGGGATTACTTCCATCGGACCGACGAGTCCATGTTTAGAGTGCCGGTGCCCAGATGAATTCCACGGGTGACGGTGGACTATATAAAGTGGTGGAATGCCTGGACGAGCTTTTATCGGTTGTGCAGGATCGACTGCTGGGACGGTGCCGAGCGGAAGTTCATGAGCAAATAGTCGGCAGCTGTAATTGATATTGACCCGGATCATCTGCTCCGACTGAAGCATGGCAAGGAAAGGGAAGTGTCTGCATACTTGGCTGCTCGTAAAGAAGCTCGGGAAGCCAGACCATCCCCACAGATCAAGATGCCGCATGTTGCCAAGGATGAGTTCAAGAAGACTCTTGTGCATCTATGCCAGGTCGGGACGGACCATCTGGACCTCATCAATTATCCCTTCCCGATAGAAGAAGAAGGCACACTAGCTCGTACCTGGCACCCGGAGATGGACCCGGCGTGCCCTTATCGCACCTTCTTGAGGAGAGATGAACGCAGACCCGAAAATTACAAGGACACTACGTGGTTGTATGTTCTTCTCCGAGCACATGGGTTGAAGGCGGATGACCCAACGGCTGCAATTCTGGATAAGCACCTACAAATTTCTTTTCATTATGCCGACGGGTGGGGCATGGACCACTTCAGCCTCTACTGTCACCTCACCTTCAAGCAGCACGTGGATCTGGCTCAGGGTTGGTCCGAGAGGCGGCCCGCCGGGACAAGGAGTCGTCCCTGACTTACTGGCCGCTGACACTACGATTGTACACCAGCCCTCATGGTATAATGCCTCTTTATCTCTGCCTTCCATTGTTATGTTCCTTCATAATGTCGGTCGATTGATTGGTTTTTTTTTTATAGAGCATCCCTCCAGCACCCAACTGGCGCAATATAGGATCCTTCTCCGGCTGGTATAGAAGCCCCCCCACTTTGACGCGGCGGAGCCGGCTCCCACCACGACTCCTTTGCCGAAGGCCAGGAAGCGATCCCGGGCAAGGTCGCCCGTGAAGGAGGCGTTGGCTGCTGCCAAGGTGGTTGAGCGGCAAAGGGTGAAGCGGAGGAAAATGAAAGCTACCTTTGCCTCGGTAGTGGTCCCTCCATTTCCTCTACCCCTGTCTTTTGAGGAGTTCGCCACTGCTCGGGCGGAGAGAAGTCGGCCTGCAGGTTAGGTCTTCTAACTTTTGAAGCTCTTCGAGGCTCATTTGCACCTCAAAATGAGGCCCTTATACATGTGTCTTTGTTTCAGCCACCGTGAAGGAGCTAGCTTCTATCTCTATTCCTGGTGTGGGTAAGGCCAGGGTTCACGGGGCAGTGCAGCCCGTTGAAGAGACTATCTTCGAACCAACCCCTGCTGCAGAAGTCGAGGAAGGTACTTTTCTTCTGTACCTGGGCCGATCCCCTTCATTTCTCATGACCCTACGGGCCCAGATTAAATTAAATCATACTTCATTTGGCAGGAGCCGGTGTAGCAGCCACTAGGCCGGAGGTGGTTCCTGCGGTACCCCGGTTCGAGCAAACATATGTGAGGAAGGGGCGAAGGCTCGGGAAGTCACGGTTGCTAAGCCCGCGTGACGATGCGTCGGGCATAGATCCTGTCGCGGGGGCTCCCCTAGTAGTTAAAGAAGTGCCCGCCCTGACCAAGTCTTCGTCGGGCGAGAAGGTGGACTATGGTTATTCCTTCGACGAGGTGCTTTCAAATGAGGGCATATCTGAGGAGCCTGGACTTCAAGTACCCGCTTGGAAGGCCCCAGTACTATCTGCTTCTCTGAGCTTGGGTGAGCCGGCACTTGTAAGTGTGGACCTGTTTATTCGGGCTTCTCTCGAGGTCGCCAACTAATTTCTTTGTTGTTATCATTTCTGAACTTAACAGGAACAAAGCCCGTCGGAAGCCATGGAGACCAACGTCCCGGGCTCGGAGATCGCCCGACAGGAGAAAGCCACTGTGGCTTTAGACAAGCTAGCGTCCATAGTCGAGGCCTTGCGGCAGGAAGAGGTCGCCACAAGTTCAGATGCCCCCGCCCCGGTAATCGAGGGGCTGCAGCAAGAAGGGGTGGTAGTGACCTCAAAGGCTCTTGCCCTAGTAGTTGAGACGGTCTGCCAAGCAGAGACCGCGGCGGACCTGGGGACTTCTGCCGCAGGACCCGAGGCGATACCAGCCGTAAGTATAGACTTTCCCTTTTTTTTCTTGAGTTTCCCTTGGGACTGTTGATTTATTTTAAGCTGGACAGGATCATGCCTCCCAAAGGGTTGTGGGGACACCTACTCCGGCAGTTGAAACCCTGGAAGAGGGAGAGTTAGTGCCAGAGACTGAAACTCGGGAAGAGGGAGAGATAATGCCCAATGATGAAACCCAAGAAGAGGGAGAGATAACGCCGGAGAGCAGCATAGTGCCGGTGGATGAGGTAAGCATGGGGGGGCCTCCTGGCTCCTTTGAAAATTCGGCAATTCGTTCCACATAGTGAGTGGCTAACCTTGCTCTGCATGGCCAGATAATGACAACGCCCAGGAGAGGGCCTTCTGCCCAGGCTCGTAAAGCCGTTCCCAGGTGGAGGTCATCTTTTGGTCCACGGGCGGCGCGGAGGTTGACATCACTCTTGGGATCGGGCGTAGAATCCTTCGTGTCTCTTGTACAATCGGGGGCCAGCCCGTGGCTTGCGGTCCCGCTTCCGCCTCTCCAGAAGCTCATGGTACCTGAGGGAGACCAGCTCCTGAGGAAGATGTTGGTGAGCTTCATTATACCTCAGAGGGAGACTCAAGCAGGGGAGGCGGAAGGTCCCTCAGGAGTAGTATTGGGCCCGGCTCTGCTTGATAGCCTTCCTTCGACCGAGGTCGTGACTCTTGCACTCCCGGCCTGCGAAGCGATGAAGGGTCCAAGCCTTGTCAAGGAGGGGGAGATAGAACCGAGTTCGTCTGCTCCAGTGCCTGATTCGATCCCTGCGGCCATTTGCTCTTCAGACGAAACCGTGGCTCCGGTCCTGGTGGTGCAGACGTAATCATCGGACACGGCCCTCACTCAACCGGTGAAGATGGAGCAGCCGCTCATCACGACGCGTCGAGTGCTTTTGTTGCAATCTTGCCTTCGCCCCTGGCAGTGATTGGCCAGGACCTGTCCTCCGAGCCAGAAGGATCTCGCCATTCGACCTTGACTCTCCCTTCCTCATCGAGTATGGTAGAGACAGAGCTGTGGGCAGCTGTGGATAGTGTCGTCGAATTCAATCCGCCGGTCGTACCTTCAATAGGGCATGCTACTTCGGACCTACCGGTTTGGCAGACCCTACTGACACTGCGGTCAATGATATTTGCTGATCCTTCACTCACATACCGGGGGGTACACACCGTGGTCATGGAACTGATCGGGACCCTACAGATGATGGGTTGCCCACTGGAGGAATGGTTGTGACGGGTTCTATTATTACTGAAATATGTAAACCATCGCGAGTTCCTTGAGACACAATCTCCAACTGAATTTACAGCCATCGACGCCCAGAAGGACGAGTATTTGCAGGCCCTAGAGGTACGGAGAGACAGCAAGGAGCAACGTCGGAGGGCCCTAGATGAATGTTGTGGCAATGTTCGTGCTTTAAAGAGCCGCGTAGAGAGGCTCAAGGGCTGGCTTGCTAAGGCCGAGTCTAATCTTACCGAGGCTGAGGCGACCGTAGTCTGAGAAACTGAGGAGTTAGGTGTCGCCAAGGTCGAAGTGGATTCCGTGACGACCGAGCTGGAGCGCCTCGAGGCACAAGAAAACTGATTGCACGAGATGGTGAACTTTCCTTGCGTCGGTATCCTACCTCTTGAGGAAATCTTCTGGGGGATAGACTAGCCGCCAATCCTCCTCCTCTTCTTCCACTTTCTCTTTTTTCTTCTATACTTTCTTTTTACATGTAATATCGGGGTATGCCCCGGGGCCCATGTGATGGGGTCATCACCATCCGTCCTGGCACTCTCGGCCCGTCTCGTCACCCCGGAGGCATACGTCATGGTCTAGCCATTTATTATGAGTCCTATGTTGTATTTATTTATTTTTATTGAGTCATATCATTATAATTTCCCTTTTATTAGAGTCATGTATCTAGGTCTTTGGTTTATTTCCCTAAGTTTGAGTGTCATTAGGTTGTTTAGACTAGCTATTGGGCCCAACCCAATGGACTTGGCCCATGGGCGCCCCTACCTTGTTGGTTATTTGTCAATGTGTCAAGTGTCAAGGGCTTTTTGTAAAATGTGGGTTGCCTATATATAGGACCCCATTTTCCCCCATTGGAATCAATGAATGAAAGAATATTTGAATTTTCTAGTGTCCAACTTAAATCTTCTTCTTTTGGTGAGAAGCCAATTGAGTGGGTGAGAAGCCCCTATCCCCCCCCCTCTCTCTCTACCTCTCTCTCTAGAAAGCCATTTTCTCTCTCCTCCACTTTCTCTCTCTAAAAGCTGCGCCCCTTTCTCTCTCCTCCCCTCCCAACCACCTCTCTCTCTCCCACCCACCTCCATTAATACCTCCTCAACTCCCCACACTCAACATTACTCCACTCCTAGTCCCAATAGACCCCCACCCAATCCTAGCTCCACCATCCAACCACCAACTACCCATCCCCCTTCCCTAAGCAACCCTCCACCTTCCCAAGGCACTTCTTCCCATCCCCAAGACCACCATTGATCACCCCCCCATTAAGAGAAATTCAAATTCACATTCCCTCCACCCACTTGTTTTCCCTCACCTTCCCCTCTCCCTCCAAGCCCCCAAATTCACAGCTCCTCTCTCACCCACAGCAAACACCCCCTTCCAGCCCCCATTCTATCACTCCCACACCTTGGAACACCCCTTCCCAGACCCCCTCACAGCTAGGAGTCACCCCCACACACATCCACCCCATTTCCCCTCCCATATACCCCATTCCCCCCCCCATCAAATTCAACCTGCAGTTCCCAGTTTTTTTAACTAAAGTTGATACTTGCAAGGAGGGAGACGGGAGAGGGGGTTCATCTCTTCATTGCGGAAGAAGATGAAAACACTATCCTGGCCACCAGGGAAGCGATTTTCATATATGAAAGCAGAAAAAGAAAGGGGTACAGGGGGGGAGGGGAAATGCCCAAAGAGGGGCAAGAGTCGAACAAGGCCAAAGGCCCAAGAAAGCATAAAAAGGCCAAGAGGACCCAGGCGTGGGCAGGAACAAAAGCCCAAGAACCCACAGAAGAAACATAGCCCCTACAAATAGGAATCTTCATCGAAGACCCCTTCAGAGTCGGACAAGAACACAGAACGGACACCGCGCTGATGACCCGGAGAGCAAGGCCAATCAAGAGGATCAACCTCCGAACAGTCGGGATCGAGCACCTCCATGTAGGAAGAGTCGGCCGGCGGCGGGGGCGCCATCGAAGAAGACTGGATCCAAAGAGAACGACGGGGAGGAAGAGCAGCGTCCTCAAACATGCACTGACGATCACGCGAGGAGGAGGTGGAGTTGCACCGCCGGAAGGAACGCCGAGGAGCTCCGCCATCCATCCTCGAGGGCGGCCGAGAGCGGTCCTGGTAGGAGGTGCCCACAAAAGCCGTATGAGCCGCCGTAAGGTCACGGAACCCCGAAGCAGGCTCAAGCCCGGGGACATGGAGAGCCTGGACGAGCTTAGGGAACCTGAGAGGCATGCTAAGATCCGAGGGGGGCACAACACCCACGGGATGCACCGGAGCAGGAGGCGGGGCAGAGTCGATGATCGGCCTGGGCGGGGCCCGGTTGATTTTCTTCTTCAAAGCTTGGGCGAAGGAGAGGCGAGGGGCGGCCATCGGAGAAGAGGAGGAAGCCAAGGACCCTTCAACGCTAGCCGCCTGGGAGGTGGGATGCGCCCCTGGGGACCAAGCAACCGCACCGGCATTAAGCCCAGAAGAAGGGCCGCCAAGGGGGGGAGCATCCGGCGCCGGGAGGCCGAGGACCGAAGAGGTGGACACCCGGGCAGCAGAGGGATAGCCGCGGGTGCATCTGTGCACGGAGGGGGGACGCCCTTCCCGGACGGAGGAACTACCGGGGGGGAGGGCGCGAAGCCCACAGCCGGAGTAGACAGAATGCCTTGACGAACCTCAGCTAGAGGGCAGAGGCCAACAAACCGAGCATGTGCAGCAGGAAGACATGGGAATGGCTCCATGCAAGGCACTGTGGTGGTTGTTGGAGCGATAGAAGCAGCAGTGGGCCTGAAGTCCACCAAGGTGGTTCCTGAGGAGGGAGCAGAGGGGCAGACAACCACGCCGAGAGCTGGGGGAGGGCTGCTAGCCAGGGCGAGACCACTAGCGCCAGGAAGGCGGGGCAACTGGTGGGGGACCGCCACCCAAATAGCATCGTCCATGGGAGCACCACTAGGGATGGGGGACGACCCCCTGGGCAGAGGGGTCGACACCCGAGTGTCGACCCCTAGGACAGAGGCGATGTTGACCGAGGCAGAAGTGGGAAGCGCTGGCCCAGGATGAGGGAAGCCTGCAGGGACGTGGGTAGCAGCTGCCGAGGTGGGGAGGGAAATGAAGACACTCGCCGTTGGAGTGAGGCCGTCAGTCTGGAGGAACACTGCAGGGGGCAGTTCCAAGGAAGCCGCGCTCGGATGGGGAGCAGCAGGGGAGGAGTCAGCTTCATGAAGATAGGAGGCAGCCTCCACAGAGGCACCTTCCGGGGGCAGCAACACCGTAGCAGAATGCGATGCCACGACAAAACCTTCGAGGGAAGGCGAAACAGCATGCTTGGGCAGGGGGAGCGCAAGCTCCGAAGCCGCAGCATCAACAGGCAGTGCCGATGCGGGGGACTCGGGGGCAGCATCCGCAAGAGCCTGATAGCGAACAGTTGATGGCCTCGGAGCTGAGTCCAACAGGAGGCAGTGAGAGGGCATGGAGCATATAACCGGCTGGAGGGATCCAGCAGCAACTCCCGGAGCAGCTGCGACACCAAGCGGTTCAGAAGGCAGGAGCCCGTAGGAGGTACAGCCGGGAGAAGGAAGGCCTGCCTAGGGCAGAGCCTCGGAGGGAAGAACATGGTGTGCACGGTCAGCCTCCCGAGCAGCAGCAAGAGAAGAGGTATGTGATCCAAGAGGCTGAGAGAGGTGAGTAGCCACAGAGAAAGCTGGCGGGCCTTTAGCAGCACGGCGAGCGGGCTTCGGCTGCGGAGCCTCCGAAAGCCCTGCCAAGGGCTTCTTGCAAAAGGGCGACGGGTGGCCAAGGCGCTTGCAATTGGAGCAGAATGAAGGGAGGTTGGGGAACTCCAACGCTTGCCAGAAGCCGGTGCCACCATACCCGATCCAGGCCCGGGGGGGAGGCGTCTTAGAGATGTCAATCAACACACAAACTCTGGCTGTGTGAGACCTAGTACGGCACAAGGTATTGCGATCCACTTTCAGAGGGGAGCCAATGCCTCCTGCAATAGAGAGTAACATGGCTTCGTTGTAAAAGTTGGCTGGAAGCCCAGGCATCTCGATCCAAACTGGGGCGAGAGGTGAATCTTCGTCGGCTGAGAAGTTCAAGGACCACTTGAAGAAGGAGAACGGTCTGCCTTTGACAAGGAGAGATTCTCTAAGGACCCAATCCTAGCTCCAACCACCAACTATCCATCCCCTTCCCAAAGCAACCCTCCACCTTCCCAAGGCACTTCTTCCCATCCCCAAGACCACCATTGATCACCCCCCATTAAGGGAAATTCAAATTCACATTCCCTCCACCCACTTGTTTTCCCTCACCTTCCCCTCTCCCTCCAAGCCCCCAAATTCGCAGCTCCTCTCTCACCCACAGCAAACACCCCCTTCCAACCCCCATTCTATCACTCCCACACCTTGGAACACCCCTTCCCAGACCCCCTCACAGCTAGGAGTCACCCCCACACCCATCCACCCCATTTCCCCTCCCATATACCCCATTCCCCCCCATCAAATTCAACCTGCAGTTCCCAGTTCGTGGGCAGCAAGCAGGGTCTTGAAAGCAGCACATTCTACTATTCTTCCCCAATCAATCTAGTAGCAAGTCCTATATTTCTGGAAAGGTCGTCCAGAGAGCTAACCAAGCGTGGTGGTTTCGTCGTCATCTGAGCACCGTGCTGCCCGGGAGAGCTGTTCTCCCTCGACTGCGCGAAGCTACCCCGGCAGAGCACCTGAACCTGATGAGAAGCGCGACTGCGGCCATCCTACTGAGAATCTGAGCAAGAGTTGTTCAAAAAACGTTTTCTACTCTGAGTCTTCTTTCATCCCAAAAAGGCAGAGCTCAGTTTGGCATCCGGATCTAGGAGTTCTTAATTTTCTCCCCCGGGCGCGCGGTTCTGATTACCCACAGTCTGCACCGACCTCTCATCAGTGTTCAGAGCCTACGGGTCTTTTCCGACAACATTTGGCTTTTCCGTCAGTCTTGCTTCGAAGATAACTCGTTCACGGTTCCAACGACTCCAGCGGCACCTGATTTTGAGTTCGGGAGCGGTCGTGGCATCCCCTTCTTCCTGCTGTTGGGAATCTGAAGCAGTCAGATCTGAAGAACTACCACCCTGTTCAAGCCTCCACCCAGACCAGCATTGATACCAAAAGTAATCAACAAAATTTGGACGACTTCCCCATCCTCCTAAAAAGAATTTCCAGGTGGTCTCGTCCCAAACAAAATTCTGGAGCAGTCAGAGCAGCTACTTCTTCGACCTTCTGTCAGCACTCACAGAAAGCGGGCAGAGCCGACATCGGTCCCCTTATTGATTGCGAGTTCAGTTCCAACCCTCCCCGCATGGCCGGCTGAAGGCCCCTCCCTGTGTGGAGGTAGTTTGGATGTAATATCTGCTAACCCCCACCCCAAGGTCCCCCTCCTGCGAGAGGTGTAGTGTTGTAATAACTTGAGCAGGTCAAGCTTCTCCGGGGCGGCGTGTGGGGAACCCACGCTTCCCCACTCGCCCACGTCTCCGACCGGAGTCGGTTTCTTCAAACGGGCTAGGTGAGAACTCGTCCCTTGCTCTCATTTATGCTTGTTCATTTAATATTCTCTAATTGCGCCGTCGGTTAGGGAGAGAGCGCCCGATCCTAAGGCTCCACCGTCTTTGTGTGACCACCGTGGGTGTGAGTGAGTGACCCGCACCCTTTGGCCATTGCCGACTCATTGAGTTGGATTTTCGTTCCCCAAGAAGAGGTTTACCTTGGATGTTGCTGGCCCTCTACCAGCAAGGGTCTTGTCCCACTTCCTCGACTCGGCATCCCCGAGTTACCCCCGGGTTGAGTGTGTGCGCCATACGAAGGTTCGCTTACGTAGGCTTCTTAGCCTTGTGGTTGTGCTTGCATACTTAGGTCCGAGGAAGCATTGGTCTTGTGACTATCACCCCAAAGTGGTGTCACATCAAGTGGTATCAGAGCAAGTCATTGACTTGTCTCTACAAGTCAAGTCCTAGGGCATGCTTGCAGTCTTGTCCAAACCGTACATTGTCAACCCATCATTGTTAACATTGAGTCTTGGGTCACATGGCCCCTCTCCCAATCATATCCCATGCATGCTTACCTAATGGAGAGCCCGTAGAAATTGATTTCATTGACCTAGAATCTGAAAATTGGGTGTCCCCCAATATCATTACCTCTCTTTGTAGGATCGGACAAATTGTGCATAATGGAGACCAAGTCTTTATTGAATTCCATAAATGGTTCGGGAAGACTAAGTATTTGGATGGGGCTTGGTGTCAAGAGGGAACATTGGCGGGTCCATGTATAATCCTAGGTAAGAAATGGTTAAATGAAAGGAATGCCGACATCGACCCGACACGTCGAACTTGCCTAGTTCAACCGCCACACCTCCCAGGAACCTTTAAATTCAACAACCTTCTATTCTCCCACCCGCGGGAGTCCCGCCCTTGTTCACCACCCCGGGTGCACCATACTCCGGTCATCATCACCCCACCATCAAAGAACCTTCCCACTCCATTAGCTTTGGAAGAAGTAGTCCACCCGCTTTGCCACATGAAGACAAATACCCCTCGGGAACCTATCCCCTCCATGGAGAGCACCCATGTCCCAATTGAAGAGGAAGCCTCGCACGAGGATCATCACCCTACACCACCCCCTCTAGATAAGGTCGAATTCATCTTAGAAGAGTCCCTTGTTAGGTGGCTAAGGGAGAGCTTGATTAGAGAAATCATGACCCATACCTATCTACCCATGAAGCAAGACCACCATCTAGTGCCCATCAACACTCCTCACACAACAATCCAATCCTACTACGAAGTAGAGGGTTTTGATGACCTCCTTAAAGGCCTAGAATGGTAGATAGAGTTGACTTGCTTGTTGACCTTAGGGATGGCCCACCCAACAAACCTTAGTCTCATCCACCCTTGTGATGGGTCTATCACTTCGGTCTGCACCATTGGTTGCTACACTAGCGACCTTCTTTTCCTTCTCCCTATGATGGAAGAACCCATCTCGGTCCACTCCCCTACCATTGAGATCCCAAGTACTTTGGTTGGCCAACCCACTAACGACCATGGCCCAATTATCTTGGAGAAGGATGACCCATATTTTTGGGGCTTTGAGGATGTGGAGTTCCTCTCTCTAGGTAACCATTTCCACGATCCCTTTGACCCCTTCCTATACCCATGTGGCCTAACCATCTTACCCACCACCCACCCTTTCCTACCCTCACCCACCATATTGGGCCAAACCCACCTCATCCATGACCCAGGTTACACCATGGGAGCCATGACTTCGGGTGATATACACCTAGGGATCGAGGAAGTACCCCACTTCATGATATCTACCTTCCTAGACCCTTTTGACCCATTCCAATGGAAGTCCAAAAGCCCACACATAGGAGACCTCTTTGGCACAACAATGCATAAGTCTTGGCGTACAACACAACTTGGCATGATCCATAAGTCGGGTCCTCTCGTTCATATCACCCACATGTCAAGTAGGATGCATGAGTGGTCCAAATTCGGATGTAATGGTCCATCTTCACTCATCATGAGTCTTAAGCATGATAGGTGTATTCTTGGATGTCCGGGTCCCCCGACATTTGTCACCCCCATACATGACCGGATCACCTATGGATGCCCCGGCCCTCCAACCTTCGTTAGAGAGTCCATGCATGATAGGGCCACATTTGGTTGCCCCGGCCCACTAAGGCTCATCAAGGTCCATATGGCATCATGGCATGACTGGTCCACATATGGTTGTCCAGGTCCACCCATAACCACTAGAAGGTTAGCATTCATAAAATTGCATGACAACCTTGCAAGCACATCAACAAGAGCCATGAAATTTATGAAAGGCAGGCCGACTCAATGGCGTCACCAAGAAATCCAAATGGGTGATTCCGGGATGGTGAGGAATGAGAGGCTCTCACATAGAGACAACTCAGGATTGAGGTTTTGTGGGATTAGCCCCTTCCAAGTTTTGAGGTGCACTAGCCCCACTACTCATAAGTTAGGCCTCCTCGAGGGATACGGAGTTAACTTCAATTTCAATGTGGAAGGCCTTGTGCCACACAAGGGACCCACGGTGGCACCAAGTGAGGATTTCAAGCCCCCTTCCTCCCTTGAGAGAGCACCCCCCCCCCCATGAGAGCACCGTCAGCCCCGAGAAGCCCGACGAAAGTAACATGAGAGAATATTGAATGAACAGGAAATCATCACTCGGAGCAAGGTGTACGGGCACTACCTCGCTAGGTGGAAGAATCGGCTTCTTTCGGAAGACATGTGAGCGGTACCACTTCTGCACCTTTCCGAAGAGGGAAGGACTCTTACTCGACAGAGTCGAGTTCTCCGCACCCCGGGAGTATGATGGGGTCATCACCATCCGTCCTGGCACTCTCGGCCCGTCTCGTCACCCCAGAGACATACGTCATGGTCTAGCCATTTATTATGAGTCCTATGTTCTATTTATTTATTTTTATTGAGTCATATCGTTGTAATTTCCCTTTTATTAGAGCCATGTATCTAGGTCTTTAGTTTATTTCCCTAAGTTTGAGTGTCATTAGGTTGTTTAGACTAGCTATTGGGCCCAACCCAATGGACTTGGCCCATGGGCGCCCCTACCTTGTTGGTTATTTGTCAATGTGTCAAGTGTCAAGGGCTTTTTGTAAAATGTGGGTTGCCTATATATAGGACCTCATTTCCCCCCATTAGAATCAATGAATGAAAGAATATTTGAATTTTCTAGTGTCCAACTTAAATCTTCTTCTTTTGGTGAGAAGCCAATTGAGTGGGTGAGAAGCCCCTATCCCCCCTCTCTCTCTCTACCTCTCTATCTAGAAAGCTATTTTCTCTCTCCTCCACTTTCTCTCTCTAAAAGCTGCGCCCCTTTCTCTCTCCTCCCCTCCCAACCACCTCTCTCTCTCCCACCCACCTCCATTAATACCTCCTCAACTCCCCACACTCAACATTACTCCACTCCTAGTCCCAATAGACACCCACCCAATCCTAGCTCCACCATCCAACCACCAACTACCCATCCCCCTTCCCCAAGCAACCCTCCACCTTCCCAAGGCACTTCTTCCCATCCCCAAGACCACCATTGATCACCCCCCATTAAGAGAAATTCAAATTCACATTCCCTCCACCCACTTGTTTTCCCTCACCTTCCCCTCTCCCTCCAAGCCCCCAAATTCACAGCTCCTCTCTCACCCACAGCAAACACCCCCTTCCAGCCCCCATTCTCACTCCCACACCTTGGAACACCCCTTCCCAGACCTCCTCACAACTAGGAGTCACCCCCACACCCATCCACCCCATTTCCCCTCCCATATACCCCATTCCCCCCCATCAAATTCAACCTGCAGTTCCCAGTTCGCAGGCAGCAAGCAGGGTCCTGAAAGCAGAACATTCTATTGTTCTTCCCCAATCCTTCTAGTGGAAAGTCCTATATTTATGAAAGGTCATCCAGAGAGCTAACCAAGCGTGGTGGTTTCGTCGTCATCTGAGCACCGTGCTGCCCGGGAGAGCTGTTCTCCCTCGACTGCGCGAAGCTACCCCGGCAGAGCACCTGAACCTGATGAGAAGCACGACTGCGGCAATCCTACTGAGAATCTGAGCAAGATTTCTTCATCAAAAGTCTTATACTCTGAGTCTTCTTTCATCCCCAAAAGGCAGAGCTCAGTTTGGAGTGCGGATCCAGGAGTTCTCAATTTTCTCCCCCGGGCGCGCGGTTCTGCTTCCCCACAGTCTGCACCGACCTCTCATCAGTGTTCAGAGCCTACGGGTCTTCTCCTACAACATTTGGCTTTCCCGTTAGTCCTGCTTCGAAGAGGACTCATTCACGGTTCCAACGACTCCAAAGGCACTTGATTCTGAGCTCAGGAGCGATCGTGGCATCCCCTTCTTCCTGTTGTTGGAAATCTGAAGCAGTCAGATCTAAAGAACTGCCACCCTGTTCAAGCCTCCACCCAGACCAGCATTTATACCAGAAGAAATCAACAAAATTTGGACGACTTCCCCATCCTCCTACGAAGAATTTCCAGGTTGTCTCGTCCCCAACAAAATTCTGGAGCAGTCACAGCAGCTACTTCTTTGACCTTCTGTCAGCACTCACAGAAAGCGGGCAGAGCCGACATCGGTCCCCTTATTGATTGCGAGTTCAGTTCCACCCCTCCCCGGTTGGCCGGCTGAAGGCCCCTCCCTGTGTGGAGGTAGTTTGGATGTAATATCTGCTAACCCCCACCCCAAGGTCCCCCTCCTGCGAGAGGTGTAGTGTTGTAATAACTTGAGCAGGTCAAGCTTCTCCGGCGCGGCGTGTGGGGAACCCACGCTTCCCCGCTCGCCCACGTCTCCGACCGGAGTCAATTTCTTCAAACCGGCTAGGTGAGAACTCATCCCTTGCTCTCATTTATGCTTGTTCATTTGATATTCTCTAATTGTGCCGTCGGTTAGGGAGAGAGCGCCCGATCCTAAGGCTCCACCGTCTTTATGCGACCACCGTGGGTGTGAGTGAGTGACCCGCGCCCTTTGGCCATTGCCGACTCATTGAGTTGGATTTTCGTTCCCCAAGAAGAGGTTTACCTTGGATGTTGCTGGCCCTCTACCAGCAAGGGTCTTGTCCCACTTCCTCGACTCGGCATCCCCGAGTTACCCCTGGGTTGAGTGTGTGTGCCATACAAAGGTCCGCTTACGTAGGCTTCTTAGCCTTGTGGTTGTGCTTGCATACTTAGGTCCGAGGAAGCATTGGTCTTGTGACTATCACCCCAAAGTGGTGTCACATCACCATGTAACTTGTTTTCCAGAAAGGAATAGAATACAATTATTTCATATGCCTCTTATGTATGTATGGTATTCATAAGTCTTTTCCTTTCTTTCTTGCCTCGTGACGAAGTGTGGGTTCGCACTAATTGTTCATTCGAGGAAAGCCCAGTGGGGTTCACATGGGAGCATAGGAGAGTGCTCGCCCTTCCAGAGGAGGGACGAGGGGATCACTCCACCATGTCCGCCGTGCGATTAACCAAATGATGTGACCGGGGCGCTCGACCCAAGTAGGTTGATTCGACCTTAGAGGGGCAGAGAGAAGAGTTGGTCGTTCAATGACCTAGACGGGAGGTCTTGGTCAAAAGGGGTTGTTCGTCATCCGAAGGGACGGAGAGAAGAGTTTCTTCATCTAATGACCTAGATGGGAGGTCTTGGTAAAAAGGGGTTGTTCGTCACCTGACGGGGTGCCGGGGGCGGACGTGGCTTGTTTGTCTCTTGAAGTATTCGTTGAGACGGGGCTGGTGCCAACGCAAATAAGAAGGTTGATTCCCCAATCCTGAACGGAAGGTTCGGGTGGGGTGTTCTTCGTCAGTGCCGACAGGGTGCCAAGGGCTGACATGGTTTATTTGTCTCTTGTTGTCTTCGTTGGTACGGGCCTGGTGCCAACGCAAGGAAGAAGGTTGATTCCCCAATCCCAAACAGAAGGTTCGGGTGAGGTGTTTTTCGTCAGTGCCGACAAGATGTCAAGGGCTGACATGGTTTATTTGTCTCTTGGTGTCTTCGTTGGTGCGGGACTGGTGCCAACGCAAGGAAGAAGGTTGATTCCCCAATCCCGAACGGAAGGTTTGGGTGAGGTGTTTTTTCGTCAGTGCCGACAGGATGTCAAGGGCTGACATGGTTTGTTTGTCTCTTGATGTGCTCTTGAAGATAAGAGTGAGTGTTAATCACGGGGGACTGGTTCCTCTTCCCCCTTTCTTTCTTCATTCTCTTTTTTGGTTTTTCTTTTTTTCCTTTCTCCCCTTTTTTTTCTTTTCTTTCCTTCCTTTCCTTCCTTTCCTTCCTTTTTTTGTCTTCTTTTCTTCTTTCTTCCTCTCTTTTTTTTCTTTTTTTCCTTATCTCTTTTTTCTTCTCTTTCGTTCTCTTTTTTTTTTAAAAAAAAAATGCAAGGTAAATAATGGTCAAACCATCTGAACAATAGTAACGTAAATTAGCCCGCGGCGGGGCGGAGAAATGTATTATTCATTGAATGGGGGAATCGGAGCATGGTACTGCCTCAAATGCCTACCATTAAGGGGTGGAAACTGAACCTCCCCCCGATGATTGACGATTACATACGCTCCGCCCTCGTAAACTTTCTAGATTACATAGGGTCCAACCTAATTCTCATTCAGCTTGCCCTTGGGGTGGGCAGCCATGACTTCTCTCGTTTTGACCATGACGAGGTCACCCTTTTTGAATTCGCGTTCCTTGACGGGCTTGTCAAAGGCACGCACTATCCGGGCCTGATAGACCTGGATGTTCTACTTGGCTTGGAGCCGTTTCCCCTCCAAGTTGGAGAGCTCTTCGAGCCTTCGCTCGACATTTGTTTGCTCTTCCCGGACCAACCCGTGTTGGATTGCGACCCTTAGGGAGGGTATTTCCAACCCAATGTGGACAATTGCTTCTGAGCCATACACCAAGGAAAAGGGTGAACAACCCGTTGGAGTTTTGTATACAGTTCGATATGCCCACAGAGCTTCGTACATCTTCTCTTCCCAGTCTCTTTTGTTGGAATTAACAATTTTGGCCAGGAGAGTACAAACAGTTTTATTAAAAGCTTCAGCCAAGACATTGGTCTGTGGGTTATAAGGGGTTGACGTCCTCCAGTCAATCTTGTATTTCTCTGTCAGTCGGTAGACTTTCTAGTTGCAGAAGTGGCTTCCATTGTCTGAGATAATTCGGTTCGGAGTGCCAAACCGAAATATGATGTTGCGACGGACAAATCTGACAACAATTTCCCCAGTCACTTCTTTCAGAGCGACAGCTTCCGCCCAGCGGGAGAAGTAATCAGTTGCCGCCAAAATATACTTGCACCCAGCGGATGATGCAGGTAGTGGACCCAAGACGTCTATTCCCCATTGGGCAAAAGGCCAGCTGGGCACTGTTGGATGTAGTGGCACTGGTGGTCTTCTGGGCACCATCGCGTGCTCCTGGCATTGTTGACAAGCCTTAGCATACTTGCAACAATCATCAAACATTGTCGGCCAGTAGTAGCCAAGCTTCTTTATTTCAATCTTCATCTTCGATCCTGCCTGGTGTGCACCTGCTGTTCCGGCGTGAACCTCCTTCATGACCTTCCAAGCTTCTCCGGTGGATAGGCATCGGAGGAGTACCTTTCGCTTGGCATCCGTCATGATTCAGAATAAGATCCCATTTTGAACCTCTGTGGATGCACTTTTATTTAAATCGTTGTTTTATTGGTTTATGGGGTTTATTTAGTGCGTGGGCGTGCCAGTCACAAGGTGACGATTTGTTCGGGCTTCATAGAAGCCCTTGGTGCGCTCGATCTGACTCAGTCAGGTGATTGTATGGTTCGGGTCGGGATTGAGACCCACCGTGCCATAAAGGTCACGGCGTCATTTACATCCCCTTAGAGAGGGGAATACCCTTGATTAATTGCCGAAAATAAGGGATCCACGACCGAAAGAATTACTTGTTAATGCGGAAGGAGAGGGGCAGCCAAACCACGCCGAAAACTCATATCGGGGGTATGAACACTCAGATCATGTTGGTCACTAGTGGACCATTCTATGTTTGGACCGAAGTCCACACAGAAAACAAGACGGTAACGGGAACGAACCTTTGGAAATATCTGCCAGGAGGTGGCAATTTTGATATAGAGATGGGATCAAGTCCCGGTGGGAGGAGGGGACTTCATTGAGATATTGGCCCGGAACGAGGTCGGACGATACCCATGATGGGAGGAGTGGCCCTCCGAGGGTGAAGCCTGACCCGCAAGGACATCATTAATATTCCCGGATCCAGGGCCCAAGGGAGACCAAGGGCCTTATTGTTTTATTCATTATTATTATTATTCATTACCATCATTTATTTATTATTGCCATCATTGTTTGCTGACCCCTTTTGTCACCCATGGACCGATAGAGGCCTCCCTTAATTTATCTCATCCCTCTTTGTTATTTACTTCACCCCTTTTTATTTATCTCTCTTTTATTATTACATCTCCCTTTTTGATTATCAGGTAGATTTTCCCCTTTATTATTATTATTATTATTATTATTTTATTGTACCCCTTTTCTTTGGTGTGATGCTTCTGAATGCAGAGTGTGCCGGGATGGACGCATGTGAGAGTGTACCGCTGGAAGCGGGCCATGAGTGTACCGGGTAGAGAGGAAGAGGAAGGCATGAGTGTACCACTGAGGGAAAAATGCAAGTGCACCGGGCAAGGAGGCTGAAGTGTACCGGGCTAGGATGTTTAAAGGGTTTGAGGGCTTGAGGGTGTATCAGCCCAGGTGAGGCCAAAGTGCGCCGGACGGATGGAGATGGGACCATGCCGGGTGAAGGCTAGGCAAGGCCGGTGCAAGTCTGGGCTTGGGTCGGTGCAGGCTCCAGCTGAGCTAGGTGAAGGTCGGTGCACTTGTGCACCGGGCTAAAAGCAGGGTTGGTGCACATTCGGCAGGGTCTGTGCAGGTCGCAGCTCGACTGAAATGAAGGTCGGTGCACATGTACACCGGCCAAGGATGAGGTCAGTGCAGGCTTTATGCACGCGAGGGGCTGGGTCAGTGCACGTTCACCATGAGGTCGGTGCAGCAAGGGGCCAGAGGTCGATGCTAGTTAAGGTGAGGTCAATGCATGCATGCAGACAAGGTCGGTGCATGTTTGAGCAGAGGTCAATGCAAGTTTGAGTTTGAAACTTGGACAGGGTATGTGTAGCTCTGTGTCAGCACGAGGTCGGTGCAATGTGCATCGGTGCAAGTTGGGCTGATGAGACGGTAGGGGGTGAGATGCTCGGAGAGAGGGAGTGGGACGCTGGGGAAAGGTGAGACAGTGGGAGAGAGGGGTAAGACGCTGGGAGAGAGAGGGAGATGAGACAGTGGGATGAGACGCTGAGGGGTGAGACGCTTGGCGAGAGAGATGAGACGGTGGGAGTGAAAGATGCTGAGAGAGAAAAAAAAGAGAGACGGTGGGAGGGGCTGAGACGGTGAGAGAGAGAGATGGTAGGAGAGGCTGAGATGGTGGGAGAGGGTGGGACGGTGCAAGAGAGAGACGATAGGATGATGGGGGTGAGACGGTGAAAGAGAGAGAGACAGTGGGAGCGAGAGATGCTGTGGGAGAGGGTGAGACGGTGGGAGAGGGTGAGACGGTGAGAGAGATAGACGGTGGGAGTGCACCGAAAAGAGGGATAGGGTTGTGCCGGGTGAAGGCACAGAGAGTGTGTGGGAGCGGGAAGAAGGGGGCGCGCGATTGTGTCGGGCTCGGATGAACAGGGTGTGCCGGGCAAGGACATGGATGTGTGCTTACCAAGACGAAGGCAAGGTGCGCCGGACGAAGAGTGGGTCAAAGGGACCAATGTAGCTAGGGTAAAGCCCACTTGAGTAGAGTAAGGTCTGAGGGGAGGGTCCCACTCATTCATGAAATTTAGATGGAGGACTTTAAGCAACTATTTTCCATTCCATTGTTACGTGATTAAGTCCAAGGCCATGCTTGTTAGCCTAGCTCTTCTGAGTCTTGCGTGGTTCCTTAATTTTGGTTAGAATATTTTATTGTTGCTTACTTCATTTGTTTGTTGCTTCCTTTTATCTTTTAACATGTTGTTATTTCTGACGAAAATTCGGCAGCATCTCCCCTTAACCTGGATGGCAAGGGAGTGAAAAGGGAACACGCCCACAAGGAGTGGGATGACCCGACAATTTGAGGTGTGTGCCGAAGCAGCCACCTTTGAGAAAACTTCAGAAAACTCGGAGAAAATACCGAATGAGAAGCCACTAGACTGACTCAAGTTACAAATGCACCGGGGAATTAGTGGCTAGTGTTGAGTAGTGGATGGCAGATCTAGAGGGGAGGGGTGAATAGATCTGCCTCTCTTTTCGCAAACAACCCTCTTTATAGCTAGTTAACGAGAATCGCAGCGGAATATAACAGGCTTAACGAAGGACACAATGATTTGCTTAGCAAGATGAACAAGCAATGTAGAAATTAAACCTAAGCATGCATCTAACACAAAGCAATCGCACAATCAAACCATAACACACGAGATTTTAAGGTGGTTCGGACTGAATCCCCAGTCCTACGTCCACCCCTCACCAAACCCGGTAAGGCTTCACTAGTACAACGCACTGAACCGCAGATTGAAAAAACCTCCGATTGCCTTCCTACTAACCACCTGTAGGGACGTCAACACCGCAGATCAGACAACTTCCGATTACCTTCCTACTAACCACCGGTAAGGACGTCAACACCGCAGATCGGATAACTTCCGATTGCCTTCCTACTAACCACCGGTAGGGACGATTCACAGTTTCAAATGTTTGAATAAAATGGAAAGAGAACAAATATGAAAATACTCAAACAAGATATAGAATATGCTCAAAGAGAAAAGATCTTGTCTAAGATTACTGGAACTTGAATATGATGCTTCAATGGTATCTTCTTTCTTGTGAAAGATCTTGCTTGGATCACCTTGAGTTGATGAAGAAGATGAAGGATGCAGATTTGATCTCCCTTGAGAATGGGCTTCTTTGGATCACCTTGAGATGATGAAGAGGATGATGGTTGCAGCTTTATCTTCACTTGACTTGAGGTTGATCTCCTCTTGAAGTAGCTTGAATCACTTGAGGATTTAACAAAGAACTTCTTCCCGGAGTACTGTTCACAGCTACAGTACTCGAACTCCTCTCCCTTGAATAGACCCTTGCAGCCTCCTTTGATCTTCCCTCTTAGCCTTGCTTGCTTTTACTCTTCCTTGGAGGTTGTTGGATTGAGATATGAGCTTGAATCACCTTGAGTTGATGAAGAGTTTGATGCAGTTTAGATCACCCTTAAGATGATGAAGAAGATGAAGGATGCAGCTTTATCTTCTCTTGACTTGGGCTTGATCTCCTCTTGAAGAAGCTTGAATCACTTGAGGATGAAGAAGCTTCTTCCCATAGTACTGTTCACAGTTACAGTACTCGAACTCCTCTCCTTTGAACACACCCTTGTAGCCTCCCTTGAATCCCCTTGAAGCATTAGGGTTTCTAACCCTCCTTGTGTTGGTTTTATAGACTTTGAATGGTCCTTGGACATCCTTTAGACCAGATCCACAATCCATGGGGGATTAAGTGACTTTGGGGTTAAACAAATACAAGGAAATGGGCCCTTCTCGAAGTGGAAAACAAAGTCAATATTGAAGGCTCGGGGCTGGCAGTCGACCTACAGAAGCTGGCGGTCGACCGCTACTGAGAAACGCTGTAGACGGATGGTCCTTGATATTTCCGATCGACTGCTACTGGGCTGGCGGTCGACTGCCACTGAGACTCATGCAGATTAGGAGCTGCTGGCTGGGGCGGTCGACCGCCCCTGTGCTGGTGGTCGACCGCCAGCTGGGCAGACCTCGGGTTTTCCCGGGTCGGTCCGTTAACCACTTTAGCTCGAACTTGAGTCCTTTAGCAGTCCGTTCTCATCTGTGACATCAACCTTGACTGTCTTGAAGATTTTTATTGATTATATCGCTCCTATAATCAAAATTTTATTCCAGGGGCTCCGCCCCGGAAACCCCCTCAAGGGGCGCTGCCCCCTTGACCCCCGCGACCTGACCGGGCAGGTCGATCCCCGCGACCTGACCGCGCAGGTCGATCCGCGTGCGAGGGCGCAATCATTGAACTTTCACATTTGTCATCTCCACTCCATTCCTTGTCCATTCATTGGCTTATCTGTCATGAATAAAACATCACGTATGTTAGTCATATGAGAGTGGAAAACAACAATGACTTATAGTGTTTAGCCATTATCAAAACCAAGAATATCAAATAACTCAAATGATCACAGGATGATGTCGAATGACCCAAGTGACCACAAGATGACTCAAATGACCACATGGGCACAACATTCTCCCAATTTTTGATGATGGCAACACTATGAGTCATTATGTGACAATAATATCTAAAATGGCAAAAGTTATAACACATGCAACATATGCAGCTCAAGATCCATGATAGTAATAGTATGTGAATGCAATTATGAATGCAGATATGAATGCTATGCAATTATGCAAACCCCATCACATACACATATGAGATACACAAAGTGCACAAAGGATTCTCCCCCTTGGACTCTCCCCCGTACACAATTCACTCATCCCCCAATGACAACTCACAAAGCAAAGGACGACTCACAACAAAATATTCTCCCCCTTTGACAGCAGCAAAAAGGAGGGATAAGGTAGAGAAGGTGACAGAGGTCTATGAGACCAGAGCTGAAAGGAGTTGAGAGCAAGCCATTATATGTAAACCTGAAGCAGACTGTGAGCAACATATATGGTTCAAAGCTAATGAAATCCGAGATCATCAATAGAGTTTGAAAAGCAGCTACATCCAAGATTTAATAGAAATGAACCAAAGGTGCATATCATGGCAGTGTTTAACCTTCCCTTGTCTTATATATCCATATTCAATAACTACAAAGGGACTAACACAAAAACTAGTATTGAGGCTAAAAAATCATGACTAAAGCATGGAATTTTATGAGTTCAACAAATTTAATTTTCAATATCTTTTGAATTTGAAGGCACGTGACTCATATTTTACGAGCAATCAAGTCTAGTACATGCCTCCTAGCCGTAAGAATACACGTTGTTTAGACGCCAGTATCCCTAGGTATTTGACAAGACTGACGATTATGCTTCAGAATGAACAGAGATAGCAAAGTCACGTCATGACATATCCAATCTCATTTCTGTGATGAGAAGATATATTTCTCAGCAATTATGCCAGTGCTCTGCCTAGAGTCCAAGTATAATTAAGATAGAGATAACAGGGGCACATCATGACATATCATTTGTCACTTGATTTGATGATATGACATATTTCTCCATGCAACAATATCATTGCTCTGTCAAATAGATTTCCAAGAATTCCAGCTCATCAAGATGTTTAAGAACAATACTAAGCCTGAGTGTATCACCAAGATGATCATGAATTTTAAATTCTCAGATATCAGGATAGTCATGCAAAGCACAATATGCAATCTCTAGTTAAGGTCTATTAAAACCACCGAACATAGATGATTTCAGAATAAATATTTTTGAACTTCAAGGAAATCATTAAATCTGAACCATTATAATTGGATGGGCAATCATCAGTTCATATAATAGAAAGCTCTTACACCACTGATCTGTCTGTCTCATGATCTTAATTTTTAAACTGGAGGTGATGGGAATCGACGCCGAGCATGTACATTTTATTTTACATTTGTGTCCTTTAGTTTATTTTTATATCCATGGGAAAGTATAAGCGCAATTGTACGGTTTTGTAAGCCAATGCGTCATTCCCTTGGATTGTGTGAGTTTTTATGCAAATGTGTAGTAGGTCCAGTTAGGGGGGCCCCTCCCCTTCCCCATTGGTCCACCTCATCCATGTGGGGCTGGTCAACCATCCTAGGTGGCCATCTAGAAGGTTTGAATGCTAATTGGCCACATGGGAGACAAAGGGGTTAAAATTTCAAAGGTAGGCCACCTACCTTACCTACCTAGTCAAAGGAGTGCTCCATTCATATGTAATTTATTTTTTTTGAGTTTTGACCACATGGGAGATGAAAATGACTTATTTCCCACGAAATTCCCAGCCCCCCACCCCTTGCCATTTTCTATATAAGCCTATGTATAGTGTCATTAGAGATTAATGAAGAAAAATTTGTAAAATTGACTTGAGCCATTGAAGGGTGTGCCCTTGTTCCTCTCTCCCCCTGGTTTCCTCTCCTCAAACCCTCAGATCTAGAGTGCATCCCTCTTCTATCATCCCCTCTCAACCTCCGGTGATCATCTGTGCCGCCGCCGCCGCCGTTCATGCCGCCTTCGAGCCGCCACGGGATCGTCTTCGGTTTTCTGTCCTGCTAGATAGAGGTGTAGTTCGTGAATTCTTGAAGCCAGCCACGAGCTCAGATGGATTTGAAATTTTTAGGGTTGGTTCCTTTCTTCTATCCCAATCTCCACAAACAAATCCAGGTTCAAAAGCCACCGTTTCATATCTTTACCATTTCATTCAACTCTCAATCTCAGATCTATTTTGTCACTATCTACAGTGACAGTAGCCGTGAGTTTCATGTCTTAGGTCCACTTTTTGATTTATTTTAGTTCGCCCAATTTTACTGGAGGTTACACCCATCCACCCCTTCATCCACAATTTTTATTAATTTTTGGTTCGTCCATTTTATATTTTCTAAAAATCATTCTCAGTCCCAGCTACAGTTCTGTCTCCCTGATCCTAGATCCGACCTTCGTCCACTAAACAAATCACAGAACATCATAGATACATCCAAATGGGTCCAAACCAATTTTTCCGTCTTTCCAGCTCAATTTCCCACAACTTTACTGAAGAACATAACCCCAGATTCGAACGTCTACCTCACGGTCAAAGGTAGTCCACAGTCAAGTTCTCTGCAGGTCTGAGTCTTCAGTTACTATACAACAGGATATTGAAAATTCCATAAGTCAAGATCCGTGTAGATCCAGGCCAGATCTTTACGCCTAGGTTGAAGAACTTCAAGCTAGCTTTCCAACGGCGCCAGTCTCGTGTCGATCCGACATCAGGGCTGATCGCAGCGTCCATTCTCGTCGGAGCGCGCGCAGCAAAACAGCCACCACCAGTCCGTGGACAGCAAACCCGACGGGTGCCGATCGGAACCGCCTGACCTCCGGGCGACGTCCCAGCGTGCCGCCAGCCCGGGGATCGCTTCCATAAGTGTCCCCACCACAGTGGTGCCACCGGGTCTCACACGGCCCCTCCGGACAGCACGTGGGCCCCACCGTCACTAGTTCGGGTGCTGCCGAAGCTACGTGGAAAGCCGCCCGTCAACCCGAAATCGGTCCTCCCGGGCCCCGTTGTGTCACCCTTTACCTCCCTGCGTGGAGTGGGCATATTTCCATTGCTGTAATATTCATGTATTAACTGTCCCGGGAGCACGAGTTCTTCCGGGCCCGTCGTCCCCACGCCGAGCGCGTGGAGGTATCGCATTCGCTCCCTTACTTGGCATTTTGCTTAATTTTCATATATACTTGCTTACGCCACTGCTAGAGAGCATGATAGGGTAATTAGCTCGCTTTCTATTTATATCACTGCTGCTGCGAGAGAGAGCGTTACCGTCCCATGACCCGATCCGGGCACAAGTGAGAGCCGACCACCCTAGCTCACAGCCGGTTTCTCAACCGCGCACATCCGACGCTTCCCTCGTTAAGGGGCAGTCACGAGCTTGTCGTGTACGTGGTCTCGTCCCGCATCAGGAGGCCATTGAAGTTCAGATTGCAAAAGATTAAGAGAAGCAACAATACTCCCCCTAAGGATATGTAGTGAATGCATTCAAGGAGTTATGTTTGAAAGTAAAAAGACAATTGTCAAGGAGAGGTTGACGAGAACCATGCAGGGGTTTACATGATCAAACTTGAAGTTGGCAGACATGAAATGCATGACCCAGTACATGGTTTTACACTTATTAAATGCACAGAATGAAGATTAAACAAATGCATGAATGCGTCAAAGAGACAACTCCCCCTTACTATATGGCCTATATGAGACAGTGACGCATGGTACTTGGCGGAGGTGAAACCTCACGCATATTGAGTGCTTCTAGGCAAGCATAACCTGCCTTTCCATACATCAACATTTGATATACCATGGCCATGCAAGAATGAAGCTACACCACATGCAATGCATCGTGAACATGAATTCAACTTTATTATGCATCGTGACTACATGCAATGCTACATCAGATGCAAGATGTAATGCATGGATGCCAAATTTCAAGACACACAACCAGGCTGAAGAGGATCATCATTTCAATTTTTAGTGGCCTGAGGTCTGCAAAGACCAAGCTCCCTTCTGAGTGTAGTAAACCTGTCATTACACAAGGGCTTGGTAAAGATGTCAGCAATCTGATTTAGAGTATCAATAAAATGCAGTTGAAAATTTTTCTTAAAGACTTCATCTCTAATGAAGTGATGCCTAATCTCAATATGCTTGGTCCTACTCTAGGACTAGCTTGAAATCTAGCACAGAGGCAAACACTAAACTGGATATCTGGTCGGGATGCAATCAAATAAAGCAAGGAGCCGATCATACCTCTATAGATTTTTGCATCCACTAATTTACCATTTTCATCCGAATCCAGTGATGCTGTAGTGCCCATAGGAGTTGCAATTATTTTACTGCTTGTCATGTTGAATCTTTTCAGCAGCTTCTTGATGTATTTGGCTTGACTTATGAAGCACCCATCTTCTCCTTGGTTGACCTGCAAACCGAGAAAAAAATAGAGTTCTACCATTAGGCTCATCTCGAATTCGCTAGTCATGAGGTTAGAAAATTCCTCACACATTTCAGATTTTGTAGAACCAAACACAATATCATCAACATAAATTTACACAATCAAAATGTTCTTACCTTGCTTCTTGGTGAAAAGTGTTTGATCTACCTTACCTCGTGTGTACCCTTTCTCAATGAGGAGCAAGCTTAGTCTCTCATACCAAGCTCTTGGTTCTTACTTCAAGCCATAAAGTGCCATGTCTAACTTGTATCAAAATCTGCATGGTTAGAGTTCTCAAAGCCAGGGGGCTGCTCCACACAGACTTCTTCCTTGATCAAACCATTCAAGAACGCACTTTTTACATCCATTTGATACAACTTTATTCTAAGGGAGCATGCAGCTTGATTTTAGATGTTGACTCCTACTGAAAGCATGCATGGGTTGGCAATGAACTATGCAGCCTAAGACTTATGTGAATGCACAATGCAACGAAGATGCCGCATGATGATTGCACATTTTTTGTGTTTTCCTAAACACAATTTGCATTGGAGTATATGAGATCACAAGATGATGCAAACACAAATCATTCACAATTGATTTTGAACTGAATGCAACATGATGATGCCAATTGCTAGACTCCCCCTTTGAATAATGCTAACATGAATAACGAGTTGAAAATCCAGCCATGGTATGCATCATCAAAACTAAAATCCAAGAATTTCGTGTGGCTGATTTCAGATACCAAACAACTCATCATCACATCAACTTCATCAGCATAACAAGTTTCTCATGAATTAAACAGCTGAAATAATTGATCTCTGGTACACGGCAGAGGTTTTGATCTTAGATCCTTCTCACGCATAGTAAGATTTCTGGGCAAGCATGACTTGCCTTTCGACTCTAGACCATTTGAAATACCAGAGAAATAATTGATCATCACCTCTTTAGCTCCGTCGCTTGAGTCCTTTAGCAGTCCGTTCTCATCTGTGACATCAACCTTGACTGTCTTGAAGATTTCTATTGATTATATCGCTCCTATAATCAAAATTTTGTTCCGGGGGCTTCGCCCCCGGAAACCCCCTCAAGGGGCGCTGCCCCCTTCACCCCCGCGACCTGACCGGGCAGGTCGATCCCCGCGACCTGACAGCGCAGGTCGATCCACGTGCGAGGGCGCAATCATTGAGCCTTCACATTTGTCATCTCCACTCCATTCCTTGTCCATTCATTGGCTTATCTGTCATGAATAAAACATCACGTATGTCAGTCATATGAGAGTGGAAAATAACAATGACTTATAGTGCTTAGCCATTATCAAAACCAAGAATATCAAATAACTTAAATGATCACAGGATGATGTCGAATGACCCAAGTGACCACAAGATGACTCAAATGACCACATGGGCATAACAGCTAGGGTGTGCCGGGCTAGACTGGCCGGGGGTGTGTCGCTGGGGCACAGCCAGGGGGTGTATTGGCCAGGGATTGGTCAAAGGTGTGCCGGTGGACCTGGCCAAGGTGTACCGGGCGGGAGGCCTGTGTAAATATGTGTGTATATCACTGGCTTTGAGAAGAGGGCAAGGGGGAATATTCTAGTCAGTGGGTAAGTCTCAGATGCTGAGTAGGGGCAGCAGGTGTTAACAAACTCATGGGAGGAGGAGAGGGATGACGCTTATGCCGTGGAGAGCCATCGAAGAAGAAAAAAAAGGCCAGCCATGAGCCATGGAGCCCGTAGCACAACCTATTGGACTAAGCAGGCCGGTGTCAAAGTAGGGCAGGTAGAATAGGCAGTCAGGGGGCTGGGGGGTGATGCATACCACAGAGCAACGACGAAGAGGAAAGGGAAAACAATAACAAGAACGACCATAGAGAGGAGGCAAAACCAAAAAAAGTTTCATTCATGATGAGCTAAAAATGACAAAGATTATGGCTCGAGTGCCAAACATGATACAGTACATCTAAATGAACAGGGGGAGAGAAATGAAAAGGAGGAAAAGAAACAAAAAAGTTGGGAGAGGGTTGGAACGAGGAAGGGTGATCATCCCCTTCACTACAATCCTTCCCCCCATTACACAACACATCCTCTCTTTCTCTCTGGGCTCTTCTCTACCTTCTTCTTTTCTTCTTCTTCTTCTCGTGTGTTGCTACCTTCGTATCTATCTTCGCCTCTCTTTTTCTTCTCTTCGTGAAGGCTTTTTATACGTGTGTCGTTGGAAGGGGAAGACCTCATGATGGCACTGCCATCCGAGGTTGACTCCGGTCTCCTCATTGTCAGGTGGGGATCTCCCTCATCCAACCAAGGGTGACACCAAGGCAGGGCGCTAGCTGGCGTTGAAGTGGCCACACTGCGCGCCAAGGGGCCCACCTAATGACTGTTGTACATTCTGTCGGATTGTGCCGTTCTGGTGGTTGCAACGCTGTGCCGTTGGAGGCTGCTTGAAGTGTGACGTTGAATGGCACCCGAAGGTTGTTGATTGTGATGTGTCCCTTTTTGCAAGATGAATATGATCTCAACAATGATGGAAATGTGAACAAGCAATGAAATCACTCAACCTATGAACATGTGCAACATAAACCTAGGCCATCAACATAAAATCTAAGCATGGGCATGCTATCTCCATCAGAAATAAACTAAAGGGAAGAAATAAAAACATACGCCGGGGTGTGGAGCAAGGAAGTAAAAGAAAATACACCGTATATGTGGAACAAGCAAATAAAGCAAATAAGAAAGAGGTATGAGGAAAGAGAGAGCTACTGCCCAAACTAAGAAATGATGTGATTGCCACTAAGGTAATAAACAAGCCAAACACCTGAAAAGTACCTTAGAAATAGGTGGATGAAGCACCCGCCCATGGGAGAGAAAGAACTGCAGTTCTGTGAAGTATAACGGTCGAACTATGATGCGCCACAGAAGTTTGACGGCCTTACGATAAGCCGTTACAGAATTGTAACGCTCCTTTGCTGAACCGTGAGAGATCTACAGAATAGGAACTTGGGAGTCTTTGATCTCCATGCTTTCCAGCCTGCCAGAAAGCTTGGGCCTCGTGCTGTGGACTCTGTAAACCTGCAAAAGAGTGTAGAACACAAAGAAAACAACCCAGATTAGCCCTTTGAAAAGTGTAATATCAATAAATCCAGAGAACTCAAGAACATGTAAAAGGAGAGGGAAATACCAGGGAGGTTTATTTTTTAACCCCTCTAGGGCATTTAAAAGATGGGAGAGATGTTTAGATGAATGCAGAAGATGCAAGAACGTGAAAGAAGAAGAAGGGAGATGCTATGATGCTTGGAGGAGGGAAAGAAAGACTAAGAAAATAACTTGACTGAACTAAACCCTTGGAACTAATACTCCCTGAACGTTGGAAGAAGAGGGACGTAGGAAGCAGCGTTCCTTGGTTGGTTCTAGCTCCTGGATGCAGCAGCACTTCGACGCGAACTCCAGAAGTCTCTCTCTTAAGCCATGAAGTCAAAGGTGCTATTTATAGACCCTCAAACCCTCTGGTCGAGTTGGAGAGAATCCAGCTAGAAAGTAGGACGTTTCTTAGCAAACTCTTGAAGATAATACTCCCAAGAGTCTATAGAAACAAACAGAAGGTTCTAAGGATCAGATTTGAGGGAGAAATCATCAGATCAAACTCTTAATTCGGCCATGGAGTAGCAAAGAAAGAGCAGTTCTGCTAGAACTCTCTGTTTGATGTAACGGCTGAACGACAAACCGCCACAGTGATGTAACGCCTCATGAGTGGACCGTCACACAACCTTATCCACTAAAAAGATAAGATCAACAGATGAAGGAATTTGTAGAATAGGACTCTGTAGAATGTAACGGCCATAAGTAGGTGCGTCAAAACATTGTAACGGTCTCATGATAAACCGTCACACCTAACGGATAATATAAGAGATAAGCTTTGAAAGAAGCCACGAGCTTTAGGACTCTGAGATGATGTAACGGTCAAAGATAGGGGCGTTAGAACACTGTGACGCGCCAGGAATGGTCCGTCAGAGACAAGGGAGTGCAAATAAAATGAAGGTTTGCTAAGCTTCGTCCAGCGGGAAAGAGATGAGGAACGATACCCAACCAAAGAGAAATGACCCATGAAATAAACCTCAAATTGACCAAGATGGCCCAATAAGGGTGAACAACCCAGAGCATCATTTAAAATGAATAAGGAGATGACCCAACTTATTGGTCATAAAATGGGTGTCAACAAAGGTGTGCCGCTGAAGGGTAGAAATACTTGTGCCGTTGGAGGGCACATTTGGTGTGCCACTGGCGGGCACAAGAGTGTGCCGCTGGAAGGGGGGCAAAGGGGTGTGTGCCACCAGAAGTGCCTTGAGGGCGTGCCGTTGGGAGCACTAGGCAGTGTACCGTTGGAGGACAGCAACAACGTGCCATTAGAGGACAACAACAGTGTGCCATTAGAGGCACCTTGAAGGTGTGCCACTAGAGGCTGCCTGGAAGGTGTGCCGCTGGAGGCACTAAGAGTGTGCCGCTGGAGGGTAGAAAGACTTGTGCCATTGGAGGGCACATTTGGTGTGCCGCTGGCGGGCACAAGAGTGTGCTGCTGGAAGGGGCACAAAGGGGTGTGTGCCGTCAGAGGGCATAATAGGCGTGCCGTTTAAAAGGGCATTGAACTTTGCTTCAGGAACTGAAAACTATGAACTCTTTGGGACATTTCTTCACCGTTAGGGACTCGAGGGTGGGTCCATAGTAGCGTGTGAGTTCAGGTGGGTATCATGTGTTTTCTTTGTCATTTAATGCGCCCGTGCAAACGTGAGGATTTATCGGACCTTAGTATCCCCCGGGGTCCCGGATGACCAGTTTTCCCAGGTCTTCTCTCTATAATTCTGATACCAATGCGGGACTTCGGTAAGACATATAGATGTGTGATTTTGCATGTCCACAACCGCGTAAGAGTCCTTTGTTCTGATCAACTTGATCTTCTCTTCTCTTTGCCTGGGTAGTTACTGGTATTTAAACCACTGCAAAAGGGGGTCCCTCCACTCGGGTAGGCTGATGGCTTCCGCTGTGGCGACCTCAAGTTCTTCTTCTTCTGGCTCTTCTATCATGCTAGGCACTTGACGCTAATTTACCACCCGGATGCTGAGGGATCCATCTGGCGGCACTGCCAATGAACTTGCCAACTTCGCCAGTGCATCAGCTTGTGCATTTTCTCCTCTGGCGACGTGGCCTATCTCAATGTGGTAGAACTGCTCCATGAGCCATCTCGCCTTAGCGTGGTAAGAGAGTAGCTCAGGCTTTCAGACGTCAAACTATCCCTGGACCTACTTGACGATCAATAGTGAATCGCCAAATACTTGTAGCATTTTGATCTCCATTTGCAAAGCGACTTGGAGGCCGATGATTAGAGCTTCATACTCTGCTTCATTATTTGTGTAGGGCTTGTTGATGGAACTGGAGGTGTGTAACACTTCCCCCTTCGTAGATTTGAGGATGATGTCGGCCCCGGCCCGTACTTTTGTATGTCGGGATGGGGTTGTTTCTGTTCTCGAAGCCCCGTCGAAGTACAGCTGCCAGACGATCCGCTGGACTTGGTCCACCTCCAGTGTTTCATCTTCAAGCAATTTCGTGGCCAATGGGGAGTCTTCAGGCACGGGGTGCGCCGCGAAGAAGTCCACAACGGCTTGACCTTTAATGGCCTTCTGCGACATGTAGGTGATGTCAAATTCCATTAGTAGTACGGCCCACTTGCCAAGACGTCCCTTCAGGACTGGCTGGGAGAGAATGTGCTTGACTGGGTCAGCCTTAGATATTAGGCTTACTTCATGCGATAGTATGTAATGCCTCAGCTTCTTGACTGCGAAGACCAGGGCGAGACAAACTTTCTCAATCGGAGCGTATTTTGCTTCCGCCCCTACTAGTCTTCGGCTGAGGTAATAGAGAGCTTGCTCCTTTCCCTCATCATTGTTCTGGGTGAACATTGCCCCTAGCGAGCGCTCGGTGGCAGCTATATATAGGATAAGCTACCTTCCCTTGACAGGTGCCCCCAGCACGGGCGGGGTCTTCAAGTAATCCTTCAACCGGTCGAAGGCCCTCTGGCATTCCTGGTTCCAGCTGAAAGGTGCATTCTTCATCATCAATTTGTGGAACGGCTGGCAGCGTCCTGACAAATTGGAGATAAATCTGCGGATGTAAGCCAGCCGGCCTTGCAGGGACCTTAACTCTCCCAGATTCTTCGGAGGAGGCAGCTCCTGAATAGCCTTTATTTTAAAAGGGTCGATCTCGATCCCCCTATATCAAACAATGAAGCTGAGGAACTTCCCACTGGAGACGCCAAAGGTGCATTTCATTGGGTTCATCTTCAGCTCATACTGCCGGAGTCTCTCAAAGATGACTCTGAGGTCATTCAGGTGGTCCCCCATTTTCTTTGTCTTGACGACCAGATCATCAATATAGCATTCGACTTTTCTATACAGCAGTTCATCGAATATCTTGGTCATCGCCCGCTGGTAGGTGGCGCCAACGTTTATGAGGCCAAAGGGCATTCTTTTGTAGTGGAATATCCCTTTAGGCGATCGAAAAGCCATATGAATTCTGTCGTGCTCAGCTATCTAGATTTGATTATAGCCGGACGATCCATCCATGAAGGACAAGGCCTCATGGCCAGTAGTTGCATCAATCATTACTTCGGTGATAGGCACCGAAAAGTCATCTTTCGGACAAGCTTTATTCAGGTCGCGGAAGTCCACGCCGATCTTGATCTGTCCATTCTTCTTCTTCACTGGCACAATATTGGCCAACCATGTGGTGTATTGGTTCTCAGCTACAAAATTGACGCCTATGTGCTTGTCGACTTCTTTGCAAATCTGGTTTATTAGCTTCGGCCTCATGTGCCGGGGCTTCTGCTTCACTGACTCCACCTTGGGATCAATAGCCAGAATGTGTTGAGTCACACCGGGGCTGAGGCCGGGCATCTCTTTATAGTTCCAGGCGAAACAGTCCCGAAATTCTTGCAGCTACTTCACATATTACTCCCTCTCTTGTGGAAGTAAAAGGGCACTTAGAAAGGTTGGCCTGGGGTCGCTTTCCGTGCCCAGGTTAATCTCAACGAGCTCGTCGACTGTGGCCTGGCCACCATCTACAATTTACGGGGGTGCCGGTAGTAGATCGACAAAATCTTGGTCTTCATCATCTTCTACTTCAAGGACACCATATGCGTCTTCTTGCTTCGCCTCATTGGGCAATGAGGCTGTGCTTGTTTCCCCCTTCTTTGGGCTCGTTGGTTGCAGCTTCGAGGGGTCCTCCTGGGCGGAGAAGTATAGGACTTCTCCAGGATCTTCTTGGTAATTATCGTAGATGGCTCCTGTAGGAGCCGAGGTGATTGATTGCCATACTGGGGACTGCTCCACTGCTGGCGGCCGGGGTTGTTCATTCTCAGCTACATCTTCAAAAATCTGGTGTTGAACTGACACCATGTAGATACTTCTTTCGTGGCTGCCTATCACATGGGGGCGCGACGGAGCCACCACATAATCTCCCAATCTGAGCTCATCTCTCTCAATCAGGTCTTGAGTAATATCTTTGAAGAAGTAGCAGTCTTTGATAGGGTGACCCGGTATTTGGTGATAAGGGCAAAACAAGGGGTCGCCACTTCTGCGGGCATCTTGCAGCCTTATAGACCTTGGGAGGGAGACCTTGCCATAGTGGCAGGCCCAGTCAAAGATCCCTCGGGTCTTGTTCTTTGGGAAAGAGTAAGGCTTTTGCATCCTCTCTTGTAGTGTAGGATTTCGCTCAGCTGATCGTCCAACTGGAGAACCGGCTGCATCCCTTGCTCCCTTCTTCAAGTGCATGGGGGCGTTTGGGATGGTGTTCGGGGACCGGTGCATGTCGATATTCTGCTGGCGAAAGATACCCCCGATTAAATCAGACACGAGTGCGGTCACTTCGGCCAACTGAGCCTTCAACATCTCAATCTCCCGCTGCTGCTGATAGCACAGGGCAAACAGGGCAGAGTCGCACCAAGGGGGCCCTGGAGTGTGACTCACTTCCCCGTCCTTTGCATCAATGTTAGGCGAGGGCAATGGCACCCTGTTGTTGTGGCCGTTCGGGGTCGATCCCTCAGAGGAGGGCGGGACCTTCCCCTTGTCCCTACAGGGAGGTGGATTCCATAGGAACACTTCTTCATCTTGATCTTCGTCGGTCGGAGGCATAGGGTGCTGACGGTCTTTGACTTCCCGTAGGCCTGCATTGCCCGCGGGGTCATTACCGTCCGGAGCCGAGACTGATATCACATCAGCTTCATAAGAGTCTTCTATTGAAAAGCCCAAACCTGGGTGCCGGGTGGTCTGCAGCAACCTCCGGTCCATGTTCGGCGGGTTCCACATTTTCTTGAACATTTCTTTCTGACTAGAGAGCTGGCAAAAGGGGATACCTTATTTCTTGGTCATTTTGATTATATGGCCGGTTATGTTGGGAAGTCCCATGATCGGGACGAGTGGATCGTGCAGCTCATCGAGAAGTTTACAATCATCATCCCCCCTAACCGGGTGCTCTTTAGCCACGTAGAAGATGGTGGACGGGCCTCTAGAGTTAGGCACCTCGAAGGTCCTTAATGATTCGACCACCTGGCAGTCAGCTTCTGCGAGAGGCTTGATGATCCCGGGCGGGACCCTGACGTCCTCCAACAAGTCTTCGAGGTACGGCGTCCCCGGTGTAGGGTAGATGGGAAGGGGAGCGGCCTTGAATACCACTTCTATTTCAGAAACAAATGACACCTAAGGGGGAGCCACGTAGCCTGGCGGTGGCGGAGGAAACTAGCTATCGGGCTCTACCTTCTTCTTCCATTTGTCTTGGGTGACTTCGGGAGCTTGCTTCGGCCTTTCCAGATACAAAGTGGCGTCCGATAAGTGGCATTCGAACACCTTGAAAGGGTGGAGATTGGAAAAAATTCTCTCCTCTTTCCCGTTGCAAGGGTATTTGATGCATTGGTGCAGAGTGGATGGCACCACTCTATTCTGGTGCAGCCAAGGTCGGCCGAGCAACGCCTTGTAAGAGGTGTTGGAGTTGATCACATGCAACTGAACCTTGGTTGTGAAGTCACCGAGGGAGAGATTGAACTTCGTGACCCCCATAGGGACCTTGCACTTTTGGTTGAAGCCAGCGATCTTGACATTCTTCACCTCAATCAGGTGTACGTTAAATTAATGTTTTTGGTACACCTGGAAGGGAAATATGTTCACTGCTGCCCCAGGGTCGATCAAGACTCTGTTGAAAGGCTGCCCATTCTGCTGCCCCTTCCTGTAGAGTGGCATGTTATGGCTGCAGGTGGGTAGAAGCATATCCTCTTCTGTGAAGGCCACAGCCACCTCAGGTGACATTTCTGCAAGGCAAGCTTCAACATATGCTGGCATCTGGAGTGCAGCGATGACAGCTTGCCGTGTCTCCTCATCTAAAGATAGAATCTCCCAGACAGTAAATCCGGATGGGATCTTCTTCAGGTGTTTGACTATTCTGCTGTCGACTCGGACTTCGAGCAATTTCATTTCTTCGGCTCTATTATGCCTGCCCCCGCCTTGGGCCTGGGGGACCGGATCAGCGGGTGCCTCCTCCACCGGGTCAGATGCCGCTTGAGCTTGTGGGGCCTGCTGGGTCACCTCTCTTTCTTCCATAAACTCAGCAAGGTTCGGGGCGTTATCGGGCTCTTCCCTTGGTCGAGGAGGAATCACTGCAAATGGAGCCGACGGGCCGCCTGCTCCTTTGGTCAGCTGGGACTCGCGGGGGCATGCCTGTATTCCCCTCTGAGCCGTAAGAAATTCAATGAATGACGAGGCACTCTCGCCACTTGGTTCTCCAGGGTAGAGGCCTGATGGAGGGGGGATCTCCATACCTTGGACCCTGGGTTCAGGGATATGATACGGTTGTTCTCCCCTAAGCAGGATGTTATGGTTAGCCTGAGGAGGGTGTCCCCACTTCTGTCCCGACCTGGTGGCATGTTGGCAAGTTGTTGCTTCAGCCTGGCTCACCTCTGGTGACTCGAGGGCTGCCTCCTACTCTTCCTCCCCCAGGGAGAGGGTTGTGTCAAATAATGCCGAGAGGGTGTTACAGGAGAGGATGACCCCACTGTTCTTTTTATTTCTGGGCCTTCTCTTCTTCTATTTCTTCCTTTCCTCAGTGGCTGGCAGTCGCTCCGTGGGGAGCTCTCCCGATAGAAGAGGTTCTTCCCTCGTTCCGGCTTCTACATCTGGAGCTAGTTCGAGGGACTCGAACTCCTCCCAGGGGACATACTCCTTCAGCTCCACAGGCTGGATCCCGGGCTGTTCACAATCTTCAAGCCCATCAATAATGGCCTGGAGTCTTTCGATTGTAGGGTTGATTTCTTTATGCATCCCCATCGGGACGTGCTTCTTTTTGTTGTATGTAGGCCACCTCATGACTAGCCGCGGGCCGTGTCGTGCCAAATAGGCGTTACCGATGGTGGTGCTAGTCAGGGTGTAACACCCCTCATGTGAACCTCTGGAGTGGGCCGGGGAGCTTATCTTCTTCTTCTATTCTTTATCGATGCGGCCTGCCAACCTCCTTGGTCCTGGGCTGGCGCCATGACAAAGGCTTCATATGTGGCACGTGTACTGGCCTCCGACCATTCTTCAGGCAGTTGCTGGTATAATGACACCATGTTGACGTCTCTGTTGGTTTTAATGTGTTCCTTCTTTGCATGGTGAGTATGATGAAAATAGTGATGAGGAATATGAATCAAATAGTGAAATCAATTAACCTATGAACATGTGCAACATGAACCTAGGCAACCAGCACAAACTCTAGCATGGGCATGCTGTCTCTATCAGAAATAGATGAAGCAAATAAAGAAAAACACACACCGGGGCGTGGAGCAAGGAAATAAATAAAACACACCATATAGGTGGAACAAGCAAAATAAAGAGAATATATGAGGAAAAAGAGAGCTACTACCCAAACTAGAGAAAGATGTGATCGCCACTAAGGTAATAAACAAGCCAAAGACCTGAAAAGTACCTTAGATTAAGAGGATGATGCACCCTCCCACGGGAGAGAGAAAATAATCAGGAAACTACAGCTCTGTAAGATGTGACGGTCGGATGATGATGCGCCACAGGCTTGTGACGGCCTCATGATAAGCCGCTACGTGAATATAACGCGCCTGCTATAGACCGTCAGGGACCTGTAGGAGAGGAACTTGGGAATCTTTTATCTCAAGCTTCCCAGCCGGCCAGAAAGCTTGGGCCTCGCGCTGTGGACTCTGTAAACCTGCAAAAGAGTGTATAACACAAAGAAGACAACCCAGATTAGCCCTTAAGCAAGAGTAGTATCTATAAATCAAAAGAACTTAAGAACATGCAAAAGGAAAGGGAAATACCGGGGAGGTTGGGTTTTTTTAACCCCTCTGGGGCGTTTAAAAGAGGGGAGGAGTGTTTAAATGAGTGCATACGATGCAAGAATGTGGGAGATGAAGAGAAGAGACGCTATGATGCTTGGAGGAGGAAAAGTAAGACTAAAGAAGACAATTGACTAAACTAAACCCTTGGAAACAATACTCCCTGGACTTCGGAAGAAGATGGGCATGGGAAGCAGCTCTCCTTGGTTGGTTCTAGCTCCAGGATGTGGCAGCACTTTGACGCGAACTCCAGATGTCTCCTCCTCAAGCCATGAAGTCAAGGGTTCTATTTATAGACCCTCAAACTCTTTGGTCGAGTAAGAGATAATCCAGCTACAAAGTAGGACGTTTCTTAGCAAACTCTTGAAGATAATACTCCCAAGAGTCCACAGAAACAAACAGAAGGTTCTAAGGATCAGATTTGAAGGAGAAATCATCAGATCAAACTCTTAATTCGGCCACGGAGTAGCAGAGAAAGAGCAGTTCTACTAGAACTCTCTGTTTAATGTAACAGCTGCACGATAGACCGCCACAGTGATGTAACGCCCCAGGAATGGACCGTCACACAATCCTATCCACTAGAAGATATGATCAACGGACGAAGTTTTTGAACATAGGACTCTGGAAACATGTAACGGCCATAGGTAGGTGCGTCACAAAAGGGTAGTGGCCGCACGATAAATTGTCACACCGAACGGATAAAATAATAGATAAGCTTTGAAAGAAGCCTTCAGCTTAAGGACTCTGGCATGATGTAACGGACCAAGGTAGGTGCGTTAGAGTTCTGTGACGCGCCAGGAATGGACTGTTAGAGACAAGGGAGTGAAACTAAAATGAAGGTTTGCAAAGCTTCGTCCAGCGGAAAGGGATGAGGAACCAGGCCCAACCAAGGAGACATGACCCATGAAATAAACCTCAAATTGACCAAGATGGCTCAATAATGGTGAACAACTCGGAGCATCATATAAGATGAATAAGGAGATGACCCAACTTATTGGTCATAAAACGGGTATCAACAGATGCCCCTCCTTAACGTCCTCTTTGCAGGGGAGCGAGCGGAGGTGAAGCGAAAGCGAAATGGAACATGGAGATGAAGCGGAAATGAAGCGGAGCGGACTGAAAAACGGGCGTTAAGGCAAACGACACCCGTCCTCAACCAATGAGCGATAGGAATTTTTTGGAAAACTTTGAACTAACCACAAGGAATGGCCAACCAAATTACGCATGTCTGGAGGAACTAACAACTAAGGTACTAAGGAATGGAAAACATGGCCAGCGGCCGGAGCAACGGAAAGGAAAGAGACCGATTAACTAAACTCCAGACAGGAATCTTCAGCTAACCAGATCAAGTGAATAGACCAAAGGAAACC
The DNA here is from genome assembly GCA_022559845.1 of Amorphophallus konjac. Classification (NCBI taxonomy): domain Eukaryota; kingdom Viridiplantae; phylum Streptophyta; class Magnoliopsida; order Alismatales; family Araceae; genus Amorphophallus; species Amorphophallus konjac. Next base: position 50,485,046 of record CM040122.1, read on the forward strand.
TTCCAATTCAGAGTGAAATAACTCTCCTTATTCGAGACCATGAACACAAAAGTTGTCCACCATTACTAAGACACTCTAGACAGATGAAGGTACGTGAATGCTCAAAAATGCGTATGATGCATGCTGGGCTAAAATAAAGAAATCATCAAAACGAATGCAAAGAAAGATAAAATAACAAAATACTCGAGAATAGTATTGCTAGACTAGAGAAATCAGGGTCAGGACACTATCTGCAACCACGGCGTGCAAGATAGAACCATCGTCCCCAAACTCTTCCAACCTAACGGCATATCCAATGATAAAATATGTGCACCTAGATCATCATCATTTTTGTTTAAGGGGAACATCAGATCCCAGAGCACATGAATGACCAGCCGGTTCTCGAGATAATATATCATAGATAACATATAGTAATGCACTAAAGGATAAGGAATCGAGATACTATACCCGACTTACCTGTGCGACGAAATGGTCAAAGCATGATGGCTTAATGGCGTGACTTGCTCAACAAACGAACGTTAGCCATCAACATTTAATCATAAGCATGAATTATATCGATAAGATAAGGCATTGAAGCATAACGATCACTTAAGCATGAAAATAGGGCATTATCAACCATTAAATGATTCAAAGACTCTGACGATCTAAAGAAGCATGAAGAAGGTACGTGAATGCTCAAAAATGCGTATGGTGCATGCTGGGCTAAAATAAAAAAATCATCAAAATGAATACAAAGAAAGATAAAATAACAAAATACTCAAGAATAGTATTGCTAGACTAGAGAAACCAGGGTCAGGACACTATCTGCAACCACGGCGTGCAAGATAGAACCATCGTCCCCAAGCTCTTCGAACCTAACGGCATATCCAATGATAAAATATGTGCACCTAGATCATCATCATTTTTGTTTAAGGGGAACATCAGATCCTAGAGCACATGAATGACCAGCCGGTTCTCGAGGTAATATATCATAGATAACATATAGTAATGCACTAAAGGATAAGGAATCGAGATACTATACCTGACTTACCTGTGCGGCGAAATGGTCAAAGCATGATGGCTTAATGGCATGACTTGCTCAACAAACGAACGTTAGCCATCAACATTTAATCATAAGCATGAATTATATCGATAAGATAAGGCATTGAAGCATAACGATCACTTAAGCATGAAAATAGGGCATTATCAACCATTAAATGATTCAAAGACTCTGACGGTCTAAAGAAGGGGCGCCACACCTATGTGACGGTCCAAAGATGACCCGTCACACAGCGTCGGTTCACATTTTTCAAAAAAACAACTGAATCACCTGACGATCTAAGGGTAACGCGTCAGAGTCATGTGACGGTCTTGCGATAGACCGTTACATTTCCTGGGTGTTCAAAAAAAACAACCGATCGGTTCCATTCCCTCTCTCATTCAACTCAAACGCCCCAAAATGCCCAAACAACCGAGACGCAAAAACCCCACCGGCGACGAGCTCCCCCGGCCACCGATGGCTAGAGAGAAGGGGAAAAAGAAGCTGGCGATCAAGAGAAAAGCCCTAAGGGGATTTAGGGCACAGGTGGACCAAGAGGAGGTCGCTCTGGCGGCGACCGAGCAAACGGCGGCGGCGGCAGCGGACCAAGCGATGGAGGAGGATCCTGATAAGTGTCCATTTGTTATGACAATTCATTGCATGTACACCATTTTATGTGCATATAATTAGGCAGTTATGCATATTTCATAGTTAACATCAACTCCGCATTTAAATTGGAGCTTTCACGTAAATTGATTAATTTGGTAATTTTATTTAATAATTTGAAGTTGAGGGCCATGATCATTAATTCTCCATTGCATAATCATGAGCATTTGAGATTTATGTGAACATTGTGGTAATTTTTATGGATTAAAATGCAACTATGTGTGTGTAGGACACCGAAGGTAATTACAAAAGAAGCCGGGGGCAAAAGGGTCATCACCATTTTGACCAAGTCAAATAAAGAATTCAAAATATTTTAGTTGGAGGGAAAGGAAAGTTCAAAATTTTGAATTCAAAGTTTGAAAAGGAGGAATCCAAAGTTTAAGTTTGAAAAGGAGGAAAAGGACATTCAAAATTTGAAATAAAGGAGAGACATGATGAGCCTTGGGAAATGAGGTGCCTAAAGTACAAGAAAGGGGGTGTCCACCTACTTTTTCTCTTCCCCATGCATCATATTCCACTTAAATCTCAGTCATCCATCTCCTTTTGATACAATCTCCACCCTCAATCTACCTAACTTTTCCTATAAATAGCCCATGACAAAGAGGAGAAAGGGGAGTTCTTCTTATTGGCAATTTTTCACTCTTTCTCTCCCTCTCACATCTTTTAGTTCGCCGAGTTCGCCCTCTTTCGTCCCTCTTCTCCTCTTGTTATCTTCATGAAAGCTCTTTATTTTTACGTTCTCTACAACTTCTTCTTCTGCACCATCTTCTAATTCCTTCTGATTTTCAAGCTATTGTGTGTTTTTCACTGTGCTGTCCTGTTCATCTGCGAACCAGTATTTCTCTCTATTCTTCCCCTTGTTTCTCACCCGTCTAGTCATTTTCTCCTCTTGCGTTCTTCATAAAAGTTCTTTTTTTTTAAAATCTCTTCAACTTCTTCTTCTACGCCATCTTCTAATTCTGTCTTGTTTGAAAGTTATTTCCCATTCTTCAACTTATTGTCCTATGATTTCACTGTTCATCCGAGGTTCTAGCTTTTGTTATTTCTCAGTTTTGAAGCTCTTCCACTCTTCTTTTCTCTCTGAGTTCTTCATCAAAGTTCTTCCTATTATGTAGATATATATTTTCTTCTTCAATCACTTCCTCCAATTCTTCTTTGTTTACGAGTTACATTTATTTTCTCACTGTTTTACTCTCTCATCTTCTTCTTTCTTCATCTCCACACAAACCCTTTCACATTTCTCTCTATATTTCTCTCCAAAGTTTGTCCTCCACAACTCCCCTTTCATGGCAGCGTGCACATCAAGACGGGCGACGTTCCAAGGCTCGTGACGTGGACGGCGACGGCTTCTTCATCCACCTCTTTCCACGGCGATCTCTTTCAAGGCGGAGCGATCCTCTCCAAGGCTCGGCGAGGAGGAGACGACGGCGTCATCACCATTGCTACTACCATCTTCACACCTTAGGCTCCTCTTTTTGTTATTGCTTTAGTTTTATTTCACTTCATTGTAATCTCATTGTGTCATTAGTGTAAACTTGTTTCACATTTCTTGTACTCTTTCTTTTAAGTTAATGAAAGTTGTTCTCTTGATCTAGTTCTTGATCTTCTTTCATCTCTACCTCTTTCTTCTATCTCTTCTTTCCACTTCATGCAATTATTTTCTATAGCATAGGCGCATAGTCATAGGTGTTTTTAATTAAGTGTTTGGTTTGTTCATCATTTCACTATTTTTTTTAAGCAAAGCCAAATCACAAGTATTTTTCTAAAAGGTTACAAGGTTTTTAACTTTAAAAATCTCTTCTTCCCTGTGGATTCGACCCTTCTCGCCACCTTATTACGTCTTTCTTTCATATAGTGCGAGTTTGAAATTTTAAGATTGATACGCATGTTTTAAACGACGAACTTTCGCGTAATCAATTTTTGGCGCCGTTACTGGGAAGGAATGATGATTTTTGGTTTAAAAGCTTTATTTTCCTTGTGTTTATAAGTGTACTAATATCTCTTTCTTTTTCTTATTTCTACAGGTGAAAAAAAAAGAGAACGAGGGAACGCACTTCAAGAATCGAAGCTAAAAAAAATAAAAAAAATAAAAAAAAAGAAGCAGTTAAGAGGTAAGCTCTCCTCCCTTTACTTAGTCTTTTTGTCATTTCATTTCAAATAAAAAATAAAAAAAAGAATGAGGGAACGCTTTTCAAGTAAGTATCTAAACTTTTCCTCCTTCATTTTAATTTCATTTCTCTACATTTCATATCTTGTGGTTAGATAGGTTCACTAAATAAAAATAAAAAAATCATCACTTGAACTTCAATAAAAATCTTCATTATAAGAGTAGAACCCACACTTCCATCTTTTAGGTCATGCATCATTTATGATAGAATTTATTTTTCCTTGTTGTTTAATTATTGTTAATTGCATTATTGAAGATTGCGGGAGGCAAGGTGAGTACTCTATTTTTTTCAAAAGCATGCTCATGCATTTCCATGCTTGCATAGAACCCCTTGTTTGAACTTGGTTTGTTGCATATCATTTTTAAAATATTCTAAGGGCAATACCCATAAGCAAGATAAGGTGGGGATTTCATCACCCTTCCTTAGCCCACAAACCACAATTCCCATGCATCTTTGCATCACCTAGACCTTAAATAAAATTCAGTAGACAATGGCCCTAGGTTCACACTGTGGTTCTTGTGTTATTTGGGCTTACCCTCTTATGAAAACCGGTGCCTAAGGCAAGACGGTCGGACGGCAAACGTCTTAAGCGGGCTAGTGGTTTGGCATAATTAGGTCCCTACGAAAGTAGGGGGAACCTCCCACTGCCCCACCCCTTACCTGGCCAGTGAAAATATTGAGGGTGAACTTAAGTTTCACTTTAGTCATTTTGTGAAACCCAATTTGTAGGTCTAGGTCACATCTAGGGCAGTAAGTAATTTGTGTGATAACTTGTTTGTGTTTACATAAAAAAATAAAAATAAAAATAAAAATAAAAAAAATCTCATCCTCTCTCTCTTCGTCCTAGTTTGTATCAAAATCAAAAAAAAGAGAAATAAAATAAAATAAAAAAATTAAAATCATCTCTCTCTTCGTCCTAGTTCATGCAAGGTAGACGATCTCAACATCCAAACCTACTAGGACCCATTCAAGAAATTGAGAGAGTCTTGTATCCAGGGAACGATCTCCAACAAGATCTCATGGCCGAAAATCAAGGACCTCACCACCAAAATCTAATGGCCGAAAATCCCGATCCTCCAAAGCAAATGAAGGACTATTTCTTGCCCAATCAATACCAACCGTCTTTCTATGTCCAAGCACCTTAGAACCAGGCAGTTCATTATGAAATCAAGTCTAGTACCATCCAAATGTTGCCATCTTTCTATGGAAATCCCAATGAAGACCCTTACAAACATCTTGATGAGTTCCTTCAGATCTGCTCAACTGTTAAAATTCAGAATTTCTCTGATGATGCTCTTAGGCTAACTCTCTTCCCATTCTCTCTCAAAGATAAAGTCAAATATTGGTTAGGAGCCTTGGGTAGGATCATTGATACATGGGCAGAAATGCAAAAAGAATTTTTGAAGAAGTTCTATCCCATAGGGCGAACCAATACGATGAGAAGAGCAATTACTGGATTCACACAAAACCCAGGGGAACATATCCATGAAGCATGGGATAGACTAAAAGATTTATTGAGGAAATGCCCCCACCATGGGTTATCAAGATGGCAAATTGTACAGGCATTCTATGAGGGTTTGGCAGAGAATTATAGACAGATGGTGGATGCATCATGTGGGGGAGCATTCATGAGTAAGAGCGAGGATGAGGCTCATGATTTATTCGAAATGCTTAGTGAAAATTCCATAAGCCATACCTCACTTTCATCATATGAAAGAATGATTGGGCCTTCTAAGAGGGGTGGACTTTATGAAGTTAAGAGCCAAGGTGAGTGTGAGAACAAGATGGATATTAATGCCATAACCCAAAAGTTGAATAAAATGGATTTGTTGGTGCAAAAGATAGAGAAGGTCGATATGGTTGCCCAAAAGCTAGACCAGTTGTTGTCCATGTCTAGACAGGAACCCTCTTTCCCTTCTGCCCCTCAACCTCAACAATTCTCAACCCCAAGTCAAGAAGAAATCTGTGCTTTGTGTTCGAGCCCTAGCCATTCCGTGATTGGGTGTCCCACAGCAGCCCAACTCCCCCCATTTATCCAAGAACAAATCTTTGCTGCTCAAGGTGTCTCCAAGCCCACATATGATCCTTATTCAAACACTTATAATCCGGGCTGGAGAAATCATCTAATTTTTTCTTGGAAGTCTAACCAAGGCCCATCCACCCAATCTCATCCCTCACACCATCCAAATTCAAAACAATCATTTTCCATGCCAAGTCAGTTAAACCAAAATCTCTCTTATCAGCCTCCTTTCCATCAACAATCACCTTTCCATCAAGCTCAGGCCCCATATCCTCAAGCTCAATTTGCTCAGGGCCAATTTCAGCAATTTTCTGCACATCGTTCACATCAACCACATTATCAACCACCTCCTACTCAGCCCACTTTTGATGACAAGTTTGAACAACTCCAACAACTCATCCTTACCCAGGCACAATCCATTTCCAAGTTGGAGAATCAGATAGGGCAACTTGCTGCCAATAACATGAGAAGAGAGGTAGGTCAGCTCCCTAGCCAACCGGTGGCCAACCCCCGTAATCAACAACCTCCAGGCTTCCCCCCAAGAGCTCATATTCTTCCTCAACCCAATCAGCCAAACCAACCTCAGCTACCCCCTCCTATAGGTCCTCAGTTCGAGAATGCCAAAGCCATCTCTAGCCTTAGGAGCTGAAAATTCTTAATGACCCTTATCAGGCTAGGGATGTGGGTAGTAGTTCGGGCCAAGATGCCCACGAGGAGAATGATAGTGAAGATGAGGAGTCAACAATTTTGCAAGAAAAGAAGAGGCAAGAGGGGGGAGAAAATAAGCTGGACAAAGGGAAAGCAAAGGTTGATGAAGAGCCCCAAGAGTATGTTCCTAAGGTCCCATTCCCTGATGCATTGAAGCCTAAAGCTCAAAAGAGAAAGCCGGTCCAACAAGAAGAACTAGTGGAATTGTTTAAACAGGTGAACATCAATATTCCACTATTGGATGCGATCAAACATGTACCGGCGTATGCAAATTTTTTAAAAGAGCTATGTACACCAAAAAGGGAACCAAAAGTAATAACACAAAAGGTCCGCTTGTCTGAAGATGTCAGCGCAGTTGTTATGAATCATTTACCTAAAAAATTGAAGGACCCCGGAGCTCCACTGATTTCTTGTGATATAGGTGGAATTACATTTGATAGAGCATTGCTGGACCTTGGAGCCAGTGTGAACTTGTTACCCACCTTTATATATGAGCAGTTTGATCTAGGGGAGTTGAAACCCACATCTATAATCCTTCAACTGGCAGATCGATCTGTAAAGACTCCGAGGGGACTATTGGAAGATGTGATTGTGAAGGTGCATGAATGTTATTTCCCGGTGGACTTTCTTATTCTGGATATGGCCTCATCCCAGGAATTAAAGCACACACCTATCATTTTGGGACGTCCGTTTCTTGCTACGGCCAAGGCCAATATAAATTGTGCCACGGGGATGATGGATATTTCCTTTGGAGGAGAAAAGGTTTCTCTGAATGTGTTCAAAGTATCTCAATATCCAGACCATGAGGAGGAATGTAATGTCATTGATGTTTTTGAAGAACTAATTAAAGAAAGTCTGGAAGTTAATGAGGAATGTCTAGAAGAGGGTAGCATGCTCCAGGATTCCCCACTTTCTAGTGCACCCCACTCTAGAGTAGAGCCAATCCCTCCACTTCAAGTTGAACCTATTCTTCCATCTTTGAATCAGTCGCCCAGTCTAGAATTGAAGGCTCTGTCGGATCCTTTGAAGTATGCTTATCTAGGTCCTAACCAAACTCTGCCCGTAATCATTGCTTCCAACCTCACTGCTACTTAGGAATCCCAACTCCTAGATATCCTTCAGGAGCACAAGAGGGCGATAGGTTGGTCAGTGGCAGATTTGAAGGGTATCAGTCCGGATGTGTGTATGCATTACATTTACTTGGAGGATAATGCCAAGTCGAGCAGAGAGATGCAGCGTCGGCTGAATCCAAGTATGAAGGAGGTAGTGAAGAAAGAAGTTGTCAAATGGTTAGATGCCGGGATCATATATCCCATTTCTGATAGCAAGTGGGTCAGCCCAACTCAAGTTGTTCCCAAAAAGTTAGGGTTGACAGTTGTAACAAATGAGAAAGGAGAAGAAGTTCCCACACGATTACCAACTGGGTGGAGAATTTGCATTGATTACAGAAAACTAAATTCAGTCACGGAAAAAGATCATTTCCCACTCCCATTCATTGATCAGATCTTGGAGAAACTGGCTGGGCAGAAGTATTATTGCTTTCTGGATGGCTATTCTGGGTATAACCAGGTTGCAATTTTCCCAGAAGATCAAGAGAAAACAACCTTCACATGCCCCTATGGCACGTTTGCTTTCAGAAGAATGCCTTTTGGGCTCTGCAATGCCCCTGCCACATTCCAGCGATGTATGATGTCCATTTTCTCTGAAATGGTGGGGGAATGCTTGGAAGTTTTTATGGATGACTTTTCAGTGTTTGGTGATTCATTTGATGATTGTTTGGAAAATTTGACTCGGGTATTGAAAAGATGTATTGAGTCGAATCTAGTGTTGAGCTGGGAGAAGAGCCATTTCATGGTAAGAGAAGGGATCATTTTAGGCCATGTAGTTTCAGAGAAGGGAATAGAGGTTGACAAGGCCAAGGTTGATGTGATTTCTAATCTTCCTCCCCCTTCTTCGGTCAAACAGATCCGTTCCTTTCTTGGCCATGCAGGATTCTACCGCAGATTCATTCAAAACTTCTCCACCATTGCTCGACCACTTACACAATTGCTTGCCAAAGACACTCCCTTTCATCTTGATGAGCCATGTCTAGAGGCGTTCAATTCTTTGAAAGCGGCTCTCTCACAAGCTCCCATTCTCCAATCTTCTGATTAGTCGCTCCCTTTTGAGATCATGTGTGATGCCTCAGACTATGCTGTAGGAGCTGTCCTAGGTCAAAGAGTTGAAAAGAAACCCGTGGTGATCTACTACACGAGCCGCACCCTCGCTGATGCCCAAGTGAACTACACCACCACGAAAAAGGAATTATTAGCTGTTGTGTTTGCCCTCGAAAAGTTTCGATCATATATGTTAGGGGCGAAAGTCATTGTTTATTCCGATCACTCAGCATTAAAATTTTTGATGTCTAAGAAGGAAGCCAAACCCCGTCTCATACGGTAGATTTTATTACTACAAGAGTTTGATTTGAAAATAAGAGACAAGAAGGGGTTGGAAAATGTTGTAGATGATCACTTGTCTAGGATTGTAATTCCTGAAAGTGCCCCTATGTCTGATTCCTTCCCTGATGAACAAATTCTTTCCATCTCTCACACAACAACCCCTTGGTTCGCTCATATAGTCAACTACCTGGCAGTAGGGCAGATTCCCGAAGGGTGGTCTAGACAGGAGAAGGATCGATTCTTTTTTAAGGTAAGGCACTATTTTTGGGATGACCCGGAGCTATTTCATATGGGTCCAGATCAAATAATAAGAAGATGTGTCCCCGAGGAGGAGCAACAATCTGTTTTGAACTTCTGTCATAATCTCGCTTGTGGGGGACACTTTTTAGGAAAGAAAACAGCAGCGAAAGTGTTGCAGAGAGGATTCTATTGGCCCACATTATTCAAAGCTGCTTACGAATTTTTCAAAACTTGTTTAAGGTGCCAAGCCATGGGAAACAATTCAAAAAGAGATATGATGCCGCTCAGTCCCATTCGGGTAGTAGATATTTTTGATGTTTGGGGAATAGACTTTATGGGACCATTTCCACCTTCATTTGGCAATGAATACATTTTGGTGGCGGTGGACTATGTTTCGAAATGGATTGAAGCTGTTGCTACTAGGATAAATGATCACAAGGTTGTGATGAAGTTTGTGAAGAAACACATCTTTTCTAGATTTGGTTGTCCTAGAGCTATCATTAGTGATGGGGGCTCTCACTTTATTCATTTTCAATTCTGAGCTCTGCTTCGTAAATATGGCATCACTCACAAGCTCGCTACCCCCTACCATCCCCAAACTAGTGGCCAGGTAGAAGTGTCCAACAGGGAGATAAAAACTATTCTGCATAAGATAGTTCGACCGGATAGAAAAGACTGGTCCGAGAGACTAGATGATGCACTTTGGGCCTACAGAACTGCATTTAAAACTCACATTGGCATGTCACCTTATCGCCTCATTTTTGGAAAAGTCTGCCACTTGCCTGTAGAGCTTGAACATAGAGCATATTGGGCCATCAAACAAGTCAACTTTGATCTCATTCAAGCCGGGGCTCAAAGAGCTCTACAACTAAATGAATTGAAGGAACTAAGAAATGAAGCCTATGAAAATTCAAAAATCTATAAAGCCAAAATAAAAGTCTTCCATGATAAGCATATTCAAAGGAAAACTTTTCAACCAAATCAGAAAGTATGACTTTTTAACTCTAGGCTGCGCGTGTTCCCTGGAAAGCTCAAGTCCAGATGGGATGGACCGTTTGTAGTTGTCAAAGCTTTTGACCACGGTGCCGTCAAAATTTTGAATCCTAAAAATGGTCAAATTTTCACTATCAACGGTCAAAGATTGAAATCTTATTTGGAAAATGATCAGTTACAAAAAGAATCCATTGTCCTAAGTGGTCTGGAATAAAATTTTCGTGAGCTCTCATGCGTCTGGCTGAAGATAAAAAATTTAGCGCTTCTGGGAGGCAACCTACAGTTTTTGTTGTGTTGACGTTTTTGTTTGAGTGTGTTTTAGTAGTCAGGTTAAGGCCAAGGAGAGGAAGTCGTCGTCTTCGTCTATGACATTGATGGAGGTTTCGTCCCGCATATCTGGTTGTCTCTTTCCTGCTCAGAAGTATTTATTGATACATTGTTCTATTGCTTTCAATTCTATATGCCATTGAGGACAATGTCATTCAAGTTGGAGGGAGAGAAATTTTTATGATGCATATAGTACAACCCTATAGGAGTTCTGTCTTGCATGTCATAGTTGCATAAAAGTAGAAAGATGTAAACCCCATTTTGAGTTCATGATTCATGCTTAAATTAAAAGTAATTCTGAAATAGAAAAGACTAGGGAGAAGGATGATGGAAAATTTAGTCAATCTAGCCATGGAAAATTGATATAAGAATCCATTTAAAGTTCATGTGCACTTTGAAAAAAAAAAGAAGAAGAAGAAAAGAAAAAAATTCATGTTGCACACTAATGAAACAAGCAAGACAAGCCCTCTGCTATTTTTAGTATGATGTCTGATATTCTGCACTTCTTAAGAAAAGAGATCTTTTTACAAAGCTTTCTGTCAAATTATCTATCAAATAAGTGCAATGGCACTATGAAAAAAAAAAAAAAGAAGAAAAGAACACCATGAAAAATGCCCCAATTCTTAGTAACCGGGCCTACTTCACGTAAGACGTGTTAAGGTTCGCGTCAAACAGAAAAGGGAACCCTGATCTTAGTAACCGGGCCTACTTCACTTAAGACGTGTTGAGGTTCGTACAAAATAGTGAAGGGATAGTGCAGCATCATGTGTGCTATAAAAGATCCCAAAGGGACAAAGCAATAAGACAGATAAAAAAAAGCTAATATACTTAATGCTTTAATCTAAGAGGTGCAGGGTTGAAAGGCATTTGCTTAGAATAGCGAATGGGGGATGCAATTGTCTAAGCTGTGGATTTGGTAGTTACACATGCATAAGTGCTATTGAGCTTTAATTTGAATTCCTAATCATGTACTATTAAGTTCCTACATAAGGCTAATGTGCATTAATGATTTCAGATTCCAAATCTTTGGTTGATTCTATGAAGGGATAACTGGATATGAGAGCATGAATTTTGTAAACTTTTGTTAGTCCTAAAATTCAATTTATTGGCATTGCTAAGGGACTAGCAATGAGTAAGTTGGGGGGTGTGATAAGTGTCCATTTATTATGACAATTCATTGCATGTACACCATTTTATGTGCATATAATTAGGTAATTATGCATATTTCATAGTTAACCTCAACTCCGCATTTAAATTGGAGCTTTCACGCAAATTGATTAATTTGGTAATTTTATTTAATAATTTGAAGTTGAGGGCCATGATCATTAATTCTCCATTGCATGATCATGAGCATTTGAGATTTATGTGCACATTGTGGTAATTTTTATGGACTAAAATGTAATTATGTGTGTGTAGGACACCGAAGGTAATTACAAAAGAAGCCGGGGGCAAAAGGGTCATCACCATTTTGACCAAGTCAAATAAAGAATTCAAAATATTTTGGTTGGAGGGAAAGAAAGTTTAAAATTTTGAATTCAAAGTTTGAAAAGGAGGAATCTAAAGTTTAAGTTTGAAAAGGAGGAAAAGGACATTCAAAATTTGAAATAAAGGAGAGACATGATGAGCCTTGAGAAATTGGGTGCCTAAAGTCCAAGAAAGGGGGTGCCCACCTACTTTTTCTCTTCCCCATGCATCATATTCCACTTAAATCTCAGCCATCCATCTCCTTTTGATACAATCTCCACCCTCCATCTACCTAACTTTTCCTATAAATAGCCCATGACAAAGAGGAGAAAGGGGAGTTCTTCTTATTGGCAATTTTTCACTCTTTCTCTCCCTCTCACATCTTTTAGTTCGCCGAGTTCGCCCTCTTCCGTCCCTCTTCTCCTCTTGTTATCTTCATGAAAGTTCTTTATTTTTACGTTCTGTACAACTTCTTCTTCTGCACCATCTTCTAATTCCTTCTGGTTTTCAAGCTATTGTGTGTTTTTCGCTGTGCTGTCATGTTCATCTGCGAACCGGTAATTCTCTCTGTTCTTCCCCTTGTTTCTCACACGTCTAGTCATTTTCTCCTCTTACATTATTCATACAAGTTCTTTGTTTTTAAAAGCTCTTCAACTTCTTCTTCTACGCCATCTTCTAATTCTGTCTGGTTTGAAAGTTATTTCACATTCTACAACTTGCTATCCTATGATTTCACTGTTCATCCGAGGTTCTAGCTTTTGTTATTTCTCAGTTTTGAAGCTCTTACACTCTTCTTTTCTCTCTGAGTTCTTCATCAAAGTTCTTCCTATTATGTAGATCTAGATTTTCTTCTTCAATCACTTCCTCTAATTCTTCTTTGTTTACGAGTTACATTTATTTTCTCACTGTTTTACTCTCTCATCTTCTTCTTTCTTCATCTCCACACAAACCCTTTCACATTTCTCTCTATATTTCTCTCCAAAGTTTGTCCTCCACAACTCCCCTTTCATGGCGGCGTGCACATCAAGATGGGCGACGTTCCAAGGCTCGTGACGTGGACGGCGACGGCTTATTCATCCACCTCTTTCCACGGCGATCTCTTTCAAGGCGGAGCGATCCTCTCCAAGGCTCGGCGAGGAGGAGACGACGGCGTCATCACCATTGCTACTACCATCTTCACACCTTAGGCTCCTCTTTTTTTTATTGCTTTAGTTTTATTTCACTTCATTGTAATCTCATTGTGTCATTAGTGTAAACTTATTTCACATTTCTTGTACTCTTTCTTTTAAGTTAATGAAAGTTGTTCTCTTGATCTAGTTCTTGATCTTCTTCCATCTCTACCTCTTTCTTCTATCTCTTCTTTCCACTTCATGCAATTATTTTCTATAGCATAGGCGCATAGTCATAGGTGTTTTTAATTAAGTGTTTGGTTTGTTCATCATTTCACTATTTTTTTTTAAGCAAAGCCAAATCACAAGTATTTTTCTAAAAGGTTACAAGGTTTTTAACTTTAAAAATCTCTTCTTCCCTGTGGATTCGACCCTTCTCGCCACCTTATTACGTCTTTCTTTCATATAGTGTGAGTTAGAACTTTTAAGATTGATACGCATGTTTTAAATGATGAACTTTCGCGTTATCAGATCCTCCCACGGCTGGGGAAGAAGGAGAAGCTCCGGAGGAGGCTGTTGGCGATGAAGAAGGAGCCACGACGGTGACGGAGAAGAAGAAACGAGGCCGGGACCGCGAGGTAGGTCTCCCACCCTAAAAAACCCAAATTTTAATTTTTTGATTCATGCATGTGTGATTGAGGGGGAGAAAATGGGTCTGGGGACCCATTGGGATCCATTGTAGGCCATTGTGGCCATTTCCACGGGCTGGGGGAACGAAGGGGATGATGCCCATTTGCTGGGAACGTAATGGTCCTTTCAGTGACCGTTACAGCACCTGACGCGCCACCCTTGGTGCGTCAGAGAACTCTAACACGCCAAGGCACGGCCGTCAGAGAAACCAGAGCCAGAATTGATTTTTTTAGGTTTTTGCTTATTCAAATTTTTTTGTGTTTTATTCATATAAAATGCAATGACTTTAAACTAATGAGAGGACTAACCTTATGCTCTATATGTTTGCAGGGGAAAAGAAGAACCAGGATCTCATGGCTCCAGATTAGGGCGGTGTACCAGGCGCTGCCAGATTATCAGAGAGAAAGACTAGCTGCTATGGGCTTCGGGGAAGTCCTCAGCATAGAGGTTACGAGGATGGACACCCCACTGCTATATGCGCTGCATGAGAGATGGGATCCGATTAGCATGGCGTTCATCTTCCCATGGGGTCACATGATCCCAACACTGGAGGACATAGCGAGGATCACAGGCTTGAGGGTCCATGGAGCAGTGGTGATCGGCTGGACATATGGAGATTATCGGGTGCTAGCCCAGGAGCTGCTGGGGCTGGATTTGGTGAGGCCGGGGCATCCATCATCCCAGTTGTCACGATCGAGACTCCAGGATAGCCTGGGTCTACGGGGAGCAGCTATTGCAGTTGGGCCAGAGCAGCATCTGGACAGAGTGATTGAGCAGGTCCGCCCGAGAGTAGCAGCGGAGGCGAGACCGGAGGGGGATAGAGTTTTGAGGCGCTTTCTGATTTTACTGTTTGGGAAGCTGCTATTCCCGACCCGAGCAGACGTGATCAGTTGCAGGCTGCTGTCGGTGTTGGAGGACCTTGGTAGAGTGGGTAGATATGCATGGGGAGCGTCAGTACTCTACATGCCTCTATATGCTATTTGCTGACACTTGACTTCTGAAAATGTAGATCTGGAGCTTCCTCTACCTCCCGGGGATTGGGCGAGGTATGTAGATGTATCCTGGGCGGATCCCTATTGTGAGGTGATGGCTTGTTGCGAGGGACACAGGGTCGATCAGCAGGCTGGCCCGAGCCATCCAGGATGACATGGACTCATTCCCACACACATCGGTAAGCTCCGAACTAGAAATTTTCCTATATGCTTCTAAATGTTTCTAAATGTTCCTAAATGGACTCAATTGCCCTTTTCAGGTGTGCTGGACACCATACCGGGATGAGGGTAACGAGGGACAGCCATGGGTCAAGGATTCCCTGGCGTACAGCGGGCGCGACATCTGGCTACATTGTATCAATGTCATCGAGCCCCTGCACTACCATTTGATCATGAGGACACGGGGAGTTCATCAGCCAGAGGTGACATTCCCCCGTAGGACCAACGAGCGCCCAGGAAAGTCTTCAAAGGGCATTAGTGGGGACAACGATTAGTGCGCCCGGAAGGCAAGATATGTGCATAATTGGAACAAGAGGGGCCGAGCAGTGAAAGATCGAGCTGATAGCGACGAGGCCTACTCCCAGCGGTATGGCGACCAGGTGTTCTGAGGCACCCGACGACCGGTATGAACCTCTAAACTCAAAACTCTGTCTATTTAATTTAAATTAAATGCCTATATGCATTGACACAATTTTCTAAATGCAGCTAGACCCACAGGGATGCATTGCCTAGCTCGAGGGACTCCTCCATGCTACCATCCAGCAGCAGGATGAGTACCAGACAGCTCTGGAGCTCCTGGTGAGTTTTCTAAACCTTAGACTTAAATGCTTATGCTTATGATGCAAATGGACTGACTTTAACTTCTAAATGCAACGGGCCGAGAGAGCCCAGAGAGCAGGACCAGATGCTCCATCCTCGTCGTCTCAGGCTGCAGGTGGCCTGTGGATGCACTTTTTATTAAGTTCGTTGGTTATTTGTTTATTGGGTTTATTAAGTGTGTGGGCGTGCCAGTCACAAAGTGACGATCTGTTGTGCGCTCGATCTGACTAATCAGATGATTGTGTGGTTCATGTCGGGACCAGAACCCGCCGCGCCATAAAGGTCACCGCATTATTTACATCCCCTCGAAGAGGGGAACACCCTTGATTAATCGCCGGGAATCAGGGCCTCATGGCTAGGACACTATATCGAGAGAAACAAGCCGATAGCGGTCTCGAATCAGTCGGGAAGCTCGATGTCTAGGGAAGCGAGCATTCGAAATATGTCGGTCACTCAAGGGACCATTTTGATATTCGGACGAGCGTCCGGCTTCAGAGAATCGTGATTGTCACGGGGAAAACTGGAGCATATGTATGCCAGAGGTACGGCAAGTTTATTGTTCAAAGGGATAGGAGACATTCGGTTGAATCCCGATTAGAGTGATCGAAAATCAGCGAGTTTATTGGCCCGGTGCGAGATCGAGTCAGGACCATTCTGGGGGCGCCTCCCCCGGTCCAAACGAGGCTTGCGTGGGCATCATTAATATCTCCGGTGCCGAAGGGCAGCGGGAAAGTGTCCCGGGACTATATTCCAAAACAAGGATGTGTACAGAGATAGCCGACTATAGGCCTAGGATGTGGGTCAGGTGATGACCATGGTTGGGGCGAACCCGAGGTCCAAACGTGACTCACGAAGGTCTTATTGATATTCCCACATGTAGGGTTCAGGGAAGACGAGAGCTGTCTCGTTCCATTCATATTTTGTTGGTCATTCGTGGACCATTTTATGTTCGGACAAAGATCTGTATAGAAAACAAGACGGTGACGGGGGGCAAATCCGTGCAAATGTCTACCGTGAGTACAGCAAGTTTAATGCAAGTACGGGATTAGATCCCGGTATATATGTCGGTCACTACGGACCATTTTATGTTCGGACAATGGTCCGAATAGAAAACAAGACAGTGACGAGAACGAATCCGTGCAAATGTCTGCCGTGAGTACGGCGAGTTTAATATGGGGTGCGGGATTGGATCCCGATAGAGGTGGATCAAGCTGATGAACTATCGGCTCTAGGTGGTTTCAGACTATGGCCATATCGGGATCCCCGAGGTCCACGTCTGATGCCATGGGGCGTCATTGCTTTTCTCTTCACACACAGTCCAGGGAAACAAAGGTTCCAAGGTATGCGTGCATGTCGGTCACGGTCGGACCATTCAGTATTCGGACAAGAGTCCATATTCGAGGCATCGAAGACAGCGATAAAGACATACGGATGTCTGCCGTAGGTACGGCATGTCTCATGTGGGTGCGGGATTGGATCCCGGCATATATGTCAGTCACTAACGGACCATTCATTATTCGGACGGAAGTCCGTATTAGTAGCGTCGAGGACGACGATAAAACCATACTGATGTCTGCCGTAGGTGCGGTAAGTTTAATGTAGGCGCGGGATCGGATCCCGATAAAGATGGGTCGAGCTAACGAACTATCGGCCCGGGATAAGATCGGATAATGGTCACGTCCGGGCGAGGGCTCCCGAGATCCAAGTCCAATCTAGTGGGGCATCATTGCTTTTCTATTCAAACACAGTCCGGGGAAGCGGATTGTTAAGTGTGAAGCCCGAACTCGCCAACGTGCGCCCTCGCACGCGGATCGACCTGCGCGGTCAGGTCGCGGGGTTATAGCAGGGGTAGTCTTTGATTATTGGCTTCATATTCCTTTTTATCTGTTTGGTTAATTAGATTTCTTTTTTTTTATGGAAGGCATGCCGGATTAAGGAAGCAAAGGGGGGCGCGCCGGAATAGGAGGTGAAAGGGGGGCGCACCGATTTAATGGGATCCCAAGGGGAGAGTGGAGCGCGCCGGTTTAAGTGTGGAGCACGGGGTGCGCCGGATAGGGCAACAAAAGGGGGGGCGCGCCGGATTAAGGCCAATGAACTAGCGCGCCGGAATAAGGCTATTGGAGGGGCACTATTCATCTCAGGAGTTTGAAAGTGGATTTGAGTGTGGGGCTAAACCGGCGCGGGGGGGGGGGGGGGTAGCGCGCCGGATTAGCCCACGCCGGATTAGGGCGCGCCGGGTTAAGCTTCTATGAGAGTTTCTTTTATTCTGTTGGCTCTGTTTCTTGTTTCTTTCAACTGCAAGCTAATCTGTTGATTGATTTATTCAACTTATTGATGGATTAAGCTTGTGGAGAGGAAGTTTAAGTGTTTTAGTTGTTTATTAAGGTGGATTAGCATGAAGATTTGAGTGTTTTATTAGAAGTGTTCATTGTGCAGGGTAGTTCAGCTTGTTTCAGTGGATTCCAACATGTGTTGTTCTTACTCCCTGAGAGCTTAGCTTGTTTGTCTGTTCTTACGTGTTCTTCATCTGGCAAAATTTGGGCAGCATCTCCCCCGGACTAAGGTCTAGCCAGAGAAAAAAGGAGGAACACCAAACGAATTGCTCCGGGGTGAACCTCAAAACTCGGAGTGAGGCCTCCGTTAACCCTTAAGCGCTTGTGGAGGCTCGACGACTAGCCTACAAGAGCTCCAGCAGCTCAGTGTGATGATCTCGTAGGCGAGACGGGTGTATGCCATAAGAGGCTATGACTGTTCACCCTTCAAACGGGTTCCCTCAAAGATCATGCCACAGAATGGCAAGCTTCCGAGGACCCCGGGTGATGTAGAGGTAGGGAGAGGGAAGAAATAGATGAAGCACAACAATATGTGTTGCAAAAGCTTTCTTTTTATTCATCCATGAGAAGCAAAGGGGAAAGAGAGTACAGCAAGGGGATCTACCCCATAACCAAAGAAATAACAAGAAAAGGGAAAGCAGATACACCAGTAGAAGGGCGAACAGAGCATAAGCTCTTCCCTCCCGGGGGCACTTCTCACCCTCACTCTCCTCTCTTCACCTCACCTCTACAGCACAGGGACGAAGCTTCTTCTTTTTATCTGAGGGAGCTCCCAGCTGAACCAGACTCTCCCTTCTCCTCTTGTCGTCTCCCTCCTCTCTTTTTTTTTTAGCCGAGAGTGTTCGTTGCATATATATCAGTGGAGCAGGAAGGAAGAAGCCTCCGAAGCCAGTCACAGGTGTCTTCTCTTTCTCCCCAACCGAAGGCAATCGAGTGACCTGTAGATGTGTAGGGCGGTAGAGTAGGGAAGGTGCTCTTCAGGGATTGGCTGATGACGACTGGTGGAGACGGGTGGACGGTGTGGAGCTTGAAGATTGCCATTCTGGGGAGCTTCAGTGGTTCAGGCGGTTGCACACTGGTCGGGCACAGGAGACCTGACCATTTCAGGGCAAGCAACGGCATTCCGTTTGTAGAAAACAGGGGACCGTAGGTAGGATGGGATGCCTTGGGGTTTAACCGGCGGGGTTGTGCGCGCCGGGTTAACAGCATGAATGGGGCGCGCCGATTACAAGCCATTGAATAGGGCGCGCCGGTTTAATGGCCACAGGAGGGGCGCGCGCCGGTTTAAAGCTCTTGCAAGGGGCACACCGGACTAGCATCATGTAAAGGGGCGCGCCGGATTAAGCATAAGCAAGGGGGTGCGCCGGATTAAAGCCCCTTGGGTGGGGCGCGCCGGTTTAAGGCCCCTTGGAGGGTGTGGATCGTGATAAATCCACACATGAAGAGTTTAAATATGAGAAAACATAAGGGGGAGAGATGATATAATAATAAAGAAAAGAAGCACGTGGTGCTACTAGGGAGGGTGATCGCCAGAGGGGTTACCTCAAGAAGAAACAAAGAAGATCGCGAATACCTGGTGGAAAATAGAACGCGGGATGGATTGTGAATTCCTCCTCCTCCTTCAATCGACCGGCCGATGAAGGGGGTTTTCCTTTATTGATTACCCTTGCAAAAAAGACAAAAAAAAACAAACAAAGAGAAGTGGATCAGCCAAGTGAATGTAGTATCAATCCTGAATAAATGATATGATGATGAATAGAGAACAACATGCGCACCTTTTTTATTGTTTTAAAACCCCTAAGAGTTAGGGAAAGGAAAAGGATGTAATGCTAATGCAAGGAAGAAAACCGTATGATGACTGAAAAAACAACACAATTAGATAAGCAAAAACCCCTGCTGTCCCTGACGATAGTAAAGGGGAACCGAAGTTGATGCTGTTGGCAGGAAGAAAAGGAAGCAGAGAGCTCTAAAGATTGCACAGGAAGGAGATGGATAGCCTCTGTAAATTCAGCATCTATGTATAAAAACTCTGACCTCAGTAACCTCTGTCAAGATCGACCAGAGCTCCTTTATATAGGGTTTCAACCGAAGATAAACTCAAATTTAGGAAGATAAGGACGGGCAATGATCAATGAAGGCAGGACTCTAGTTCCAATTCGAGCAAGGAGACCATTGGAGGCAGGGAACTATTCAGGAAAGGTATACTCAAACACGACACCGAAGGATAAAACACGACCTTCAGAAGGGCGTCAAATTATAAATTGACGACCTACACGAAGACGTTACTCCAAACACGACCAGGATCAAGGGCGTCACTTCTTGGATTTAATTTTGGCAATAAAACTTACTTTATTTGAAAATTATGAGAAACCGCCTGAGATGAAGGCGTTACTTGAAAACACGCCCTGAGGAAGGACGTTAATCAATAATTGGAATTTATTTTGAAACCGGATAATATCAGGAATTGACGCCCTCATATTTGGTCGTCCTTTCTTAAGAACACGCCCTAGATTAGGTCACTATTTAAAACACGCCCTTCAGCAAGTCGTGAATCACAAAAAAATGCAAGAATAAATCATAAAAATAGAAAAACTTTATATTATAGAAATATTGAAGTTCACTTTGGGGCGTCAACATAGTGACATGAGATTTGATCAGCATAGCGTCAATTTTGGCGTGTCTACAGCTGCCCCGCCTTGGCGTCTGCTTTGCAAGGGAGTGAGACGAAATGGAGTGAAAGTACAACCAGCGGAATGAAGTGGAACGAACTGATAAGTAGATGCCAAGGTGTGATGTGACATGTCTCAGACACTAAGCATTGGAAATCTTTCCAAGATTCTGAGCGAAACAACTCCGAGTGATTCCAAGGAAGCATCGATTTGCTGGATAAAGGAGATTAAACTAAACAAGTAAAAATGTGCGCATGGCACGATAAGGAGACACCATTGGAGAGCGGTTACCAGCCAACGTGGACGTGCTACAACCAAGGTGTATTTGCAGAAAAATAAAGGGAATTGAGATGGAGATCCAGCAAAGGGACATTTTCAAGTAATCAGCCTAAGCGGCTTCAAAGAGAATAAAGTACTCAATTTGGAATGGAATATCTCATGTCAACTCAATCAAGAGCGAGTGACTTTTATTATCGCCATAATATGAAGATTTTCAGCATGAAGCTCAAAGTCTTACATGATGCATGCTGGGCTAAAAGAAAAAGATAAAACAAACTAAAAGATAGAAAATAATCAAGGATAATATTGTTAAGCCATCCAGATTTGGTCAAGAATCTAGATCTCTGAGCTGACACTAAGTCGAAGCCCGTTTGTCCGCGCATCAACTCAGAAAGTGGAACCATCGTCCCAGACCTTTAATGACTCAACAGCCTATCCGTGTGATCAAGACTCTCCTGGAACTATCACTGTTTTTGATGAAGGGGAACTCAAATTCCAGGTTCATCAGAACCACAAAGTCCTTGATATACTATAATAGAGTAGAATACCATATAGTAATAATGCTTACAAGAACAGCATGATGTTACTTCCACAGTGATCCGAGCATCTCGAAACCTGCAATCTTCTGCACCTTGAAAGTTCATTAGCCCTCTGTTTCCAGCATTTTCTTTCTTTCCCTTTTCGTTCGCGTATCGATCAACCATTTGGCTAACTGGTAGTCAACTGACTGATTGACGACGCGGGCGTGCCAGTCACATGAGTGACAATTTTATTGTGCGCTCATTCTGACCCATATCGGGCGAATGTGAGGTTCGGTCGGGACCAGCAGTCCGCCATACCATAAAGGTTATGACGTTAATTACATCCCCCACGAGGAGGGAACACCTTTGATTAATTGCCGAGATAGCGGGCTGTCGAAGCCGGATTAAGAAAAGAACTACAGGGTGATCATGACGAAGACATGCAGGATGCACATGTTTATCGTATAGAAGATGCTTAGTTCATAGAATTATGGATCCTCGGTACGTGGCGGAGGATATAGGTCCGAAGACCACCATCGCGCATGGCGAAGACTTCCGGTCGGGCGTAACCCGGTCTTCTATCGACGCCATTTGATATACCCGAGGATCTATGCATGCGCACACATAAGACATTCACGCCTAGATTGCACATGAAGATAGTGTTATGAAGCGGTGGCGATCAGCCACAGTTATTACCCTCCACCGAGAAGAGGAAGAACGACACAGGTGTAATAGCGAAAGCAAAACGCTTAACAGATCTGACAATGAGCACGATGATAATATGATTCGGGCTCGCTTGGCCATCCTTTTTATTCACCAATTACGGCTTATTGACATCGCCCCTGAAAGACGAGACTTACCCGGGGTGAATGAATCACTAGAGTAGCATGACGCTTCAAAACCGGCGTGACTACAAGTATATAAAAATGCTTACACGGCGCGGTCACGCGTAGGTGTAGTAGTTAATACGGCGTGGTCATCATGCGTATTGAAACGGCGCGCAAGGGCCTTGGGGCGCGCCGGTTTAGGGCGCGCCGGAAAGGCGCAAGAGAATTTTTTAAAAAAAATGAGTGTGGCCTTATTCCGGCGCGGGGGGGGGGGTGGGGGGGTACCGCGCCGGATTAGGGCGCGCCGGGTTAAGGCCGCGCCGTTTTAGCTTATTTTCGATGAATTTCGAATCATTTGAGTTTGTTAAGTTTATGTTGAGGGTTTTGAAGCCATTTGAGGCCAATTGTTTGTTAAATTGAAGTCCAGAACCCTGAGGGATGGTGTGATTAAGCCAGTGCGAGGTTCCTACTCGAGCACCGGGATAATTGGGTCCAGAATGAGCATTTCGTTATGGTTTATTCATTATTAATTTATCCAAAATTTGGACAACATCTCCCCTGAACCTGAAGAGTTGCAGGGGAGAAGCGGGGTCATGCTCACCTATGGAACAAGCCCCTAAACCGCCGGTCTACACAAAGGCAGCCAGCAAACCCTATTGGACAGGATACCCCGAGGACTAGCCTGCTAGGGGCACCAAGGTTCCATAGGGGGAAGAAACGGAGAGATGAAGCCATCGACGATGGGAACAGCACCCCGAGGGCTAGCTTGCGAAGGGTGGATGACCCACAGTGTATGACTTATCCCTTATAGGGACTGACCATTAGGAAGATGAAACTCCGAGGGCTAGCCTGCGAGGAGCACATATCCCCGGCCTTCATTGGGTCCTCAATTGTTGGGGGAGAGCTCGTTGAGCCAAGACCCCTCTCTTTCTATCCGCTATGGGCTTAGGGAGAAACACCTACCATCGAGGGGTAGGGTTCTTAGTTGCCCAGCAGTTCCGTGAAGCCACGGGGGGAATGTTCCCCTCCCCGGGTGATCGAGATGATGAGAAAACCTCGGAGCAGTTTGGATGATCGTGATGCACAGATGCAGTAAATGCATAAACGAGACAGGCCCATTGCAGGGGCATATGCTCGAACAGTTAGAAAGCGACGTTCAGGGGATGAACCTTGCATATGGCAGAGAGAGGCGTGCACAGAAGCACGGCTCTGTCCGAGAAGAGAGAGGGATGCGAAAACCCTTGACTCGAATATAAAAATGATCGAAGGAAAAGCCCCCGGGGAGGGGTGTTTATGTAGCCCACGATGATTCAGGGCAGGCTATAGACCTCGGAGAAACCGGAATTAGAGCTACATAGAGAAGAACTCCAACACACGCACTGGCATAGATAGAAAATGGGGGAGGCTGATGATCATTCGTTCAACCCGATAACCCAAGCATTCAACATATATATATTAACATCCCAGAAACGAGGATGATTCAGCATTTACATCGTAAGAGCATGACACCAGCAACATCGCTCAGTCGCCGTTCGCTGATAGCGGAGGCAGAGGATGTGCAGAGCACAACAACAGGGAAAGAACAAAAGAGAAAATTGCGTAGAAGGGGGAGGAGAATAGGCTCATATCATCGCCACTCCTCCCCCTCTCGCTTACATCCGATGGGTAGGAAATTCAGAAGAAGAAATCTACGGAAAGCAAAAGAGGGACCGGCACCGGCGCCCACCTGTTCCTGAAACAGGGTATCGTAGAGGAAGAAGACGACCGACGGAAGCTCCTCCGAAGGAACCCTTCTCTCTCTTGCTTCAGTAAAAAAAAACCTCCCCAGAAGCCTTTCTCTCCCTCCGCTCTTCTCTTTTTTTTTCAATCGATCTGTCTATCCTCTTCTGTGTGTCCTCCTTTTTTTCTTTTTTCTCCCCTTTCTCTTGTCGAAGAGCAGCCACCTATATAGGGGGCAGGTTCAGATCTTAATCCGGCGTGAGATTAGCGCGCCGGGAAGAAGCCTCAGCAAATTAGCGTGCCGGTCTTGGAGGGCACCGGTTTAACGGGCGCGCCGTATAAGGGCGCGCCGTTTTAGCATTTCCCGCGCCTTGCAGGTTAGCCGATGAATCCGGGGATGATCCCAGAGGTCATCGTGAACATTTATCTCGCCAATGACCATCGAAACCTTGACGAGGTGTTTTGTGAAGCCCCTCGGCTGACGTGCGGCCGTTCCCGAGACTCCAGATAGCTTTGGCTTAATTACGTGGGTTTCCCGCTAATACGGCCTGCGGCTTTGTGATTCGTGCTGCTGGCTCGGTCTGGCTTGTACCCAAGCTCCTTAGGGGGTTGGATGACACCAGGGATAATTTTGCCTGCGCTGGGTGATCATTCGGCCACTGATGGGCCCATCTTGGCAGGGCCATACCCGTGCCGGGTGATCGAGATCTTCTGCCGACGGAGCTTTCGGTCCTCCGTCTCGGAGAGCCGGGGCAACTCCTTCATCTTCGGGAGAACCTCTTCATATGGTGGGGGATCCACCGGATAGACCGTCGTCCTTGATCGGACAACGGGTGTAGTGTATGCGGCATGACAAAGTCGATGCCGGTTCATTGGGCAGGCTTGGTCGCACTGCCGGTTGGTTGACGAGTTTGTCTCGGCTCTCCTGAGGTGAAGTCCCCGTGTCCACATGGAGTGACTCGAGGCTCTGTCAGCTTGAGAAGTCTTCAATATGTTGATCTTTATCGGCTTCCGTACTTCGGTGGGCCGGGTCATTCGTCCTTATGGCTTGGTCACCGACAATCATATTTTGAGTGCCAACAAATGCCCCCCAGACGTGGGTGTTGCGAGCAAGGCACGAGTGCAGCAAGGCCGACGGATGAATTTCATCCGGACTGACCCCTTCTTTGATTGGCGGGCGCCTGGGATGGCCCTTAATTCGGCACGGGAGTTAACCCGGCACCGTTTAGATGTTAGTACGGCGCGGCCTGTGACCCTTGGGCTTTTAATCCGACGCGGCTGTTGACTTCCTGCTTTGACCCGACGCGCCTTTTACCGACTCGCCTTTTGCTTAAAGGGCTGTTAATCCGGCGCGCTAAATAGCGTGCCGGTTTAACGGATGGGGACCCCCTCCATATAAGGCTTTCACCTTTGTTTTTTTCTTGTTCATCCCTCATTTGCATAAACTTTTTCTCTCTCTTCCCTCTCTTCCCTTTCTCTGGCGCCGAGAGCGGCGATTTTCCTTCGGGTGAGTGGAGATGTTGTCCATTTGGGTTTCAAAACCCTTTCTTTGGGCCCCGAGAGGCTTCTAGCAGGGCTTGCCCTCGGAGCTGTTTCCCCGGGTGTTCCTCTGGCCTTGGTGTAATACCGATGGCTGCCTTTTAGGGACCGTTCCTCAGTGGACGCATTCCCGCTTTTCTTCGGTAATTCCCTGTGCTGGGGAGACTCTGCCGAAATTTTGTCAGAAGTTCGCCTTTGATTAGCCATTTTCTGACTTTGTTCTTATTTGGTATGCCTCTTTTTGCAGCTATCATGGCCTCCAGTTCTTCTTCTCGTGCCGCAGTGACATGGGAGAACGTCAATTCCCTCGACTGGGGGCATGGCCAGGTGGCCATAGTTGCGGAGTCTTCGGATTCAGAGATGGACACTGTAGACACCGGTCGTCTCCTTATCCTCGGGGGTGACTCTTTTCATTATGATAGAGAGGGCGTGACCAGGAAGGATTATCCCAAGGACAAGCACCTGATGTCCCTTCTTCAGCGCTTCAACCTTCAGGGGAAGCGGGATGTGTTCGCCGTCCGGAATGTCGAGCAGGCCCTGCTGGTGGAGAGAGACAGCTTGGCCGAATGCGTAATGCGAGGAAGACCCATCTATCTCCCCGGGGAGGTCAGGAAGTGGAGCGTTGTGCTGGGGCTGCAAGACCTGGCTCCGGCAGACGGACTGTTGACCAGAGCTCTCGAATTTATACCTGCTCGGTGGAATGACTCCGCGGGCAGAGTAGATCGGGAGAAGCCGATCTTTGGTCTATTCCTTGCCCCGTTGAGATGGGGATATAGAGATGAGTCATTCTTGCTGGATTGCTTGGCGATTCGCTTCAAGCACCAGATCTCCGTGGGGTGGTTTGCTGAGTTGAAAGCTACAGACGCCCACGCATTCAGGCCCGGAGCAGTGGAATTCACAGACTATGTGCTGTATCATTATGCTCCTCTTTTGACCAGAGCTGGTGTATATCACAGCGTGTACGCTTCAAGGTATCGGTACCCGATTTCTCGAGGCTTGTGCTGTGGCATGATCGAGATGTTTTGCCCTGAATACAACACCTTCTATACTTCAGAGGGGGAGACCTCCTTAGACTTGTGGAGCCTATCTCAGCTCAGCGGCCTGCCCATTGATGGAGAGCCGTATGAAGAAGTTTGTTGGCCTGACTGGTTGAAGGACCAGACCGACGGTGACGGTCGGTATATGGCGGGCAACGCCTATCGATATCTAATGAAGGCGTATCGCACCCTCTTCCATTCGTCGCACGACACGAGAGAAGCTCGAAAGCCGGGCGAGAAGCGAAGAGTGCGGATGGGCGCTTGGCTTCAATATTTCTTCCAGGGGAAGAACAAGTATGAAGATTTTCCTCCGATAGCACCGGTGGCCCAGAAGCGGAAGAAGAGGGTACGACGCCAGGCCGCTTCGTCATCTTCTTCGAGAGGAGGGCAGGGGGAAAACCCAAACCCTACTGGTGTTGATGCAGTGACTCACTGTGCTGCATATTTGGTTTATTGGCTTTGTTCCTTTGCTCTCCCTCAGGGTGACGAGAGCGTGATCAGGGTGGAAGCCATATATCCAGCCTGTCTTATGGCTTGGGGTACCAAGCTGTCTCTTTGCCCAGTGGCCCTGTGCCTCATTTACAAGATGTTGGGAGACTTGCATAAGACGCGCCTCCCCAGAAGCCTTCGGACGGTTGGTCCGTTACATTTCTTTAATGCTTGGGTCTGCACCCTGTTCCCAGAGGCAGCTCCTCGGGCGTTACAAGTAGTTCCTCTGGTCCCGCGCATGATAGAGTTTGCAAGTGTCGAGCCATCATTGCTAGCGGAGCAACTCTATGCCATTCGGGGTAAATTGACCCGTCTTCCCGTGGACTCGCCCGGGGTTCTTCATTTCTGGAGCTTAGCTGCTCACTCGAGCCCGTTGACGAACAGGACGAGGCAATGCAAGCTCTTTGAAACTGAGGAGTACATCCATCCGATTTCCCAGGCCAATTATACCAGGCCTATTCTGGAGCCGGAGTTGGTTGATTGGGCACTGGCCATCAGGCCTAGTGTCCTCGTATTTCGCAAGAGCGGCATTCTGTGGCTGGAGCCGTATTACCCGTTCCGTTTCAGTCGGAACTTTGGCTACAACCAGCAGATTCCACATTCCTCTTCGTAATTTGCATTGCCCAACAGGCACAGGGCCGGGCAAACGTCCAATGACGACGCCTGGATATGGTGGGACTTTTTCCATCGTCGCGAAGATGTTTCTTTCCGGGTGCCCGCCCCCGCACGGTTCCCTCGCGTCACGCCTGAATACGTCAAGTGGTGGAACGCGCGGACGGGATTTTACAGGACCTCCCGGAGAGAGTGCTGGGCCGTGGCGGAGCACAGGTTCTTAGCTTCCCAGCCGGAGCCAGTTCTTGATATTGACGCTTCTTATTTGAAGAAGTTGAAATCTTGGACTAATACGGACGTGAAGGCCTATCTAGAGGCCCGCAAGCTCGTAAAAGGCCGCAAGACGAAAGTTGAGCTGAAGTTGCCCCCGATCAACAAGGATGATTATGTGAAGACCCTTCGGGGTTTATGCCGGGTAAGCAGTGAGAGGGTGATTCTCCAGCAACTCCCTTTACCAGTAGAGGAGCCCATCGCGGCCGTGGCCGACTGGCGTCCCGAGGTGGACAGGTTGTATCCCTACCGGGCTTTCATTCGCAAGGAGGACAGGCGGGCTGACTTATATGCCAACACCCCCTGGCTGTTCGCACTCCTTCGGTCTCACGGCCTCTCGGTGGGTAGCCCCAGTGAAGCCATACTGGACCATCCTCTTCAGATCTCCTTCAAATATGCAGACAGGTGGGGGCTGGACCATCTGAGCCTGTATTATCTGCTGTCCTCCCGTGGCCATGAGGACCTGGCAATGCTGGCTGAGCCGAGCGAAAAGATCGGGGATCTATGCTGGCTTATTCGCGAGGCGGCTTCGAGGGACAAGACGCCATCGCTATTTTATTGGCCTCTCTTCCCCTTTTATACGGGACCGGCAAGTACGTTCTATCTCTTCCTTCAGGCCCTTCGGCCAGCTTCTTCTTTTCATTGTGGTTGTGTCATTCTTACCCTTGTGCGTATACAGTCCGACCGACTTCGGAGGAGACCCGGCACTTCAGGGAGCTGATCATAAAGGCCAAAAAGCCGGCATATTTTGAGGTTCCTGAGCCGGCGCCGACCACGACGCCACTGCCTCCTAGAGATTCGAGGAAGAGGACTAGGTCCCAACTGCGAGAGGCCGTCGGGAAGGCGAAAGCGGCGGTGACCCGAGTGACACGGGCACGCCGGAAGAAAGTCGCAGAGAAGGAATCGGCAACCGTCCTTCCTCCTGTTGTATCTTTTGAAGAGTTTGAGGCTTCTCGCGTACAAGGGCTAGAGGCCGAAGGTAGGCTCTTCTTTTCTTCAGAGTGCATTAGCTTGTTTTGACCGCTTGGGGTGGCCCATGCTGACAGTTGACGATACAGCTGCCGCGGTCGTCGGACTGGAGGCGACGGTAGATGTAGCGGCTAGGGACGGAGTAGAGGAAGTCTCTGCTGCTCCCATAGAAAGGGATCTGCCCTCTCCAACACCCCGGCAGGAGATAGAAGGTAATCTATAGTTTAGTTGCGATAGCAACGTAAATCTTCGTATTTTCAGCCATCTTAACCCCCTTTTGCCGTGAATTGTAGTCGATATACAACCGTCATTGTTTCCGGGCTCGGAGAGCACAGAGGAGGTGATCCCCTCGGGACAGGGAGAACCTGCCCCTGAGGTATCATCTATTGCTGCCCTTGGTGTGGAGAGCACTGGGAAAGCTTACGCCGAGGGTGATGCTCCTGCTGGCGAGGCTCCTACTTCGACGGCGGAGCGTCCTGAGAGAGCAGAGGGGTCTTCCTCCTCTGAGCATGTAGATTATGGTGGCGGCTCCAGTGACGAGGAGCCATCACCGCTTGATTTTGAGACCGACGATGCTGGGGTGTCCTCGGCCTATGAGAGTGACTATCCGACTTTCAGCCCGGCCCGGTTATCATGGGGCGGTCCTGTGCCGTCATTATTGCTTACGAGTGAGGAGGCTGGCGCTGGGGGAGCTGCTCTTAAAGATTTGAGCTTAGTCCCGGCCGAAGTAAGGATCTATCCAGGGCCGATGCTTACCATGCTTCTTTTCTCCTCCTTCTAGCCAAGTTTAAGTGTATATATCTCCGATGTAGACTGAGGTGGCGTTGCCAACTATGACGGTGCAGATACCACTCCCGGCCCTGGGAACAGGCCAGGTGACTTTCCCGTCCGTCCTGCGGCCCATCGCATTGCGGTACCCAAAGGATCATGCAGCAGCGATGGTTCCAGTTGGTCCCGGAGCGCTCGTGGAAGTTGATAGTTCGGCGATAGCCGGAGATTCTCCGTCAAGGGAGGCTGCACAGCAATCAGTTCTGGAGAAGGGTGGCTCTGCTGAGGTAGAAGCCGGGGAGATTATTGAGGGACGGACGTCCTCGGTGCTCGAGGTTCTTGTTGGACTCCCACCCCAGGGGACCGGCAAAGAGATTGTTGTTGTTGAGGCTCTAGCCACCGCATCTGCAGGTGCGGTTGTTCCTAGTGGTAGTGGGCTGCGGCTTATGCCGTCGTCATCCTCCGGGACGGCCGATGATATATGGGCTGCCGTGGATAGCATAGTAGAGTTCGAACTGCCCGAGACGTCGCCACTTGGTCTTCAATCCTCGAGTGATGTCGTGTGGCAGTTCCTGGGGACCCTCCAGCAGACCGTAACAGCCAGTAGGGATTTAACTTATGTTCAGCTGAGGGGCTTGATAGAGCATCTGTTCCGCTCACTGCAGGCCCTCGGTTGTCCCATGGACGACTGGACTCCGCGGGTAATCTTGCTCCTGAAGTATGTGAACAGGAGGAAATTCTTAGGCCGGGAGGCAGCTGACCAGCTGGCGGCCATATCATTGGAGCGGGCTGAAAGCAATACGGCCCTTATTTCTCTGCAAGAGACTGCGGCGAGGGCGAGGGACGAAGCCAACGCCTCTTTACAACGTCGGGGCTCCCTAACGGCCCGGATGACGGCATTGCGGGCCGAACTTTCCAGGATAGAGGCTGAACTTGAAGAAGTAGATCGCCTGGGGGTCCAAAAGGTTGAGGACGCTGAGATGGCTGAAGGACAAGCTGCTTCCCTGGAGATGAAGCTATCCGAGCTGGAGGCCACTGAGTTCAAATTGCAAGAACTGATCCGTCATCCCTCCCTGGGTATTCCTGTGCTGGAGGACATCTTCCGACGCCCTTTGCCGTAGTCTCTTTTCTTTATGTGCTCCCTTTTAATGCACCTTATGTATTCCAGGGCATGGCCCATGTAATCATGTGCCTTTACTTTATAGTAATGAAAAATCTCATCCCGATTTTGAATGAAGACTCCATCTTGTCATTGTTTTTTTTTCATTTGCCCGTTGATTCTAGTCCGAGTGTATGAGTCACTAGGGCAGGACAGCGCTCACGCCTTCAGGGAAGGGGTGAGGTGTTCACTCCACCGCACCGCGACTTTCTCTCAAGACTAGAAACTGCTTATGCCGGCCGAGAGTTCGGGGGACTCAGGAGGGCATAGTGAAACTGACGGATAAACGGTCATGCCGAGAACGGCCAGAGCTGATAACGGGTAGCGACCGGTCTTGCCGATGGTGACAAGGGTCGAGAAGGGTAGACGGTCTTGTCGATGGTGACAAAAATCAGCTGGGTAGTGACTTATCTTGCCGATGGTGACAAGGGTCGAAAGGGGTAGACGGTCTTGCCGATGGTGACAAGAACCGGATAGGTAGCGACCGATCTTGCCGATGGTGACAAGGGTCGAAAGGGGTAGACGGTCTTGCCGATGGTGACAAGAATCGGATAGGTAGCGACCGATCTTGCCGATGGTGACAAGGGTCAAAAGGGGTAGACGGTCTTGCCGATGGTGACAAGAACCGGATAGGTAGCGACCGATCTTGCCGATGGTGACAATGGTCGAAAGGGGTAGACGGTCTTGCCGATGGTGACAAGAACCGGATAGGTAGCGACCGATCTTGCCGATGGTGACAAGGGTCGAAAGGGGTAGACGGTCTTGCCGATGGTGACAAAAACTGGCTGGGTAGCGACCTATCTTGCCGATGGTGACAAGGGTCAAAAGGGGTAGACGGTCTTGCCGATGGTGACAAGAACCGGATAGGTAGCGACCGATCTTGCCGATGGTGACAAGGGTCGAAAGGGGTAGACGGTCTTGCCGATGGTGACAAGAACCGGATAGGTAGCGACCGATCTTGCCGATGGTGACAAGGGTCGAAAGGGGTAGACGGTCTTGCCGATGGTGACAAAAACCGGCTGGGTAGCGACCTATCTTGCCGATGGTGACAAGGGTCGAAAGGGGTAGACGGTCTTACCGATGGTGACAAAAACCGGATAGGTAGCGACCGATCTTGCCGATGGTGACAAAAACCGGATAGGTAGCAACCGATCTTGCCGATGGTGACAAGGGTCGAAAGGGGTAGACGGTCTTGCCGATGGTGACAAGAACCGGATAGGTAGCGACCGATCTTGCCGATGGTGACAAGGGTCGAAAGGGGTAGACGGTCTTGCCGATGGTGACAAGAACCGGATAGGTAGCGATCGATCTTGTCGATGGTGACAAGGGTCGAAAGGGGTAGACGGTCTTGCCGATGGTGACAAAAACTGGCTGGGTAGCGACCTATCTTGCCGATGGTGACAAGGGTCGAAAGGGGTAGACGGTCTTGCCGATGGTGACAAAAACCGGACAGGTAGTGACCGATCTTGCCGATGGTGACAAGGGTCGAAAGGGGTAGACGGTCTTGCCGATGGTGACAAGAACCGGATAGGTAGCGACCGATCTTGCCGATGGTGACAAGGGTCGAAAGGGGTATAGACACTAGACGTGTATAAGTGGGATATCAGATGAAGACCCTCGCCCCGACCTCGGAAATGGCCTTTGGACGACGGATGGTTCATCACTATTCACCATTCATTTTTATTCACATTACTGACCTAAGCGCCCTTTCGGATTTTCGCCGAAGCCAGCCCCCTCTTGCTCGCGCGCCCTTTCGGGTTTTCACGCGGCGGGGTACCCGATTTTACCTGCGACGCCCTTTCGGATTTTCGCCACAGCTGGGTTATAGCCATTTTTGCACTTGACCTGATATAGGAGCAAGTCTGGCGGGTTATCTTTATTTTTAACCCCAATTTCTTTTCTTCTTTTTTTCTTTTTTTTTTGTTTTTGAATTCGAGATTCAGAAGAACTGGACCGTGGGAACGCTGACCGTCCTTGTCGATGAGGATAAGGGTTGGTCTTAGGTTTATCTCGTCGACACTGGTTAAATGTCGAAGCAAGGACGTGGCTTATTAACAAGGATGTAGGATCCAAGTTCAAGAGTAGAGATCGACCGTTCTCGCCGATGATGGCGAGAGTCGAAAAGGGTTTATTCGTCGGCGCATGCTACTGCCGAAACAAGGATGGGGTTGTCAACAGGGACGTAAGGTCCAAGTTGAGGGTAGAGATCGACCGATCTCGTCGAGGATGACGGGGGTCGAAAAGGATTTGTTCGTCGGCATATATCACTGCCGAAACAAGGATGGGGATTGTCAACAGGGACGTAGGGTCAAAGTTGAGGGTAGAGATCGACCGATCTCGTCGAGGATGACGGGGGTCGAAAAGGATTTGTTCGTCGGCATATATCACTGCCAAAACAAGGATGGGGTTTGTCAACAGGGACGTAGGGTCCAAGTTGAGGGTAGAGATCGACCGATCTCGCCGATGATAACGGGGGTCGAAAAGGATTTGTTAAAGGATTTCGGCGGGACTTTGATGACTATCCCTTTCGGAGTTTTATTGGGTGGAGAATAGGAGAGGCATTTGGAAAATTACCACTTTACCGACTCAGGCGCCCTTTCGGGTTTTCGCCGAAGCCATCCCCCTCTTGCTTTTGCCCACGCACCCTTTCAGGTTTTCACGTGGCGGGGTACCCGATTTTGCCTGCGACGCCCTTTCAGGTTTTCGCCACAGCTGGGTTACGGCCATTTTTGCACTTGTCCCGATATGGGAGCAAGTCCGGCGGGGTATCTCTATTTTTAACCCCATTTTTATTTTGACTTCTTTCTTTTCTTCCTTTTTTTTTATTCGGAATGCGAGCCGAGAGAGGGTGTAGACACGCTAAAATTGACATTATTTTGAGTATATTTCATATTACCGTGTAATGTCCCATTTAACCCTCAAATTAGCTTGTTTGAGTGATTTTTCCCACTTTTCTTGAATTTCTCTTATTTTTCTCTTATTTTCTCCCTTTTCCTATTTTTCTGGATTTTCTGGGCATTTATCTCATTTTTAAAATTCACGACCTGGGTAAGGGCGTGTTTTTAACAAAACACGACCTGATCTGGGACGTTTCTTTGAGAAAGGACGCCCACACCTGAGGGCGTCAATTCTTTGGTTTCACCGACTTTCCTGTTTTCAAGACTTGAAATTAACGCCCTTCCCAGGGGCGTGTTTTTAAAAGTGGCTTTGGTTGAGGCGTGTTTTACATTTTTTAAATATGGGGAGTTTTTATTTCTAAAATTGGTTTTGAAAGAAACGCCCTTGTGCAGGGCGTGTTTTAAAGAAACGCCCTCTGGGCAGGTCGTCAATTCAACAATTGACGCCCTGAACCAAGTCGTGTTTCACTTTTGTGCTCCGAACGAACGCAGCCTTTCCCAGAGAGACTCCTGCTTCGTTTGGGCTCTTGCCCAGCTTAATCCTTTCCCTTGTTGGACTCTTGCTATTCTTATCCTTTTATCTGTTTGATCTAATCCTTTTTATAGAGCTTCTGCGGCTCTGTTAATGAGGTTGGATTCTTCTTTTTCTTCTTCTCCCTTCTGACGTTGTTCTTCTTCTGTTTGTTTTTCTGTTAGTTTTTTCTTTCTTTCTTCTCACGCAGGTGCTGTTGCTGTGGCTGAAGGAGGAACTTCCCATGTTAACTTCATCATCCTTTTGAAGTCTTCTCCCCATCGAGCATTTAAAGCCAAGCAACAGGCTTTTCTATTTTTCCTTTTGATTTTTCCTTTTGATTCTTCTGCTATTTTTATCATCATTAGTTCATATACATGCATGTCCATGTTCATGTTTATATATTTTTTAACTCAACCACGTTGAGAAATCTCCCATAGTGCACACTTGCACTCTTTCCACTATATTCATATTTTTGCATCTTCATGCATCATATTTCTCCACACCCTTTTTGCATAGGGGTTTAAGGGCAACCACCCTTAAGGTGTGTTCTTGCACATACTTTCATGCTCATCCCTTTATTAAGAAATGATGCTACACTCACCATATTTCTAATCCATATCTTTGTTGGTGTTTGTTTTGTTTGCAAGGGTAATTAATTGAAGAACTCTCTTCATCGGCCGGCCGATTAGAAGAGAAGGGAGCATTCACAATCACCCGCGCTTTTAAAGGTATTTTTCGCGATCCCTCCATGATTTTCATTATTATCTTTTGAGGCCTTTGCGTCTCTGGCGATCACAAATTCCCCTTAGCACCTCGTTCTATTTTCATGCTTATTATTCATATTCTTAATTTTTCATTAAGTGGATTTTAATAGGATCTACAAATTGGCGATCACGGTGGGACACTTTGTGTTCTTCTTTCATTACCCCTTTCCCCTTAGGCACCCGCGTGTGCCATCTCCCTTATTCGCACCCTCGGTGCGTCTCCCTTTTGTGCCCCTCGGGTACCCTCCATTGTGCTTTGCACTCTTCCCTAAGTGATTGGTCAGTTTGTTGTTATTTTTCTTTAGAATTCCACTTATTCAAGAATAAAATCTTAATGAGCATGATATCCTGTTGATTGCCATGATTGCGTACTGTGACTGTCAGTGCTTATATTGTCGGCTGTGAAGTTTTCCTGCATAAAGTGAATTCACGCCTCTGGAAGAGGCGTTTTTATTGATTTCACGCCCTCTCCAAGGGCGTCTTATTCATATTCTATGCCCTCTGACAGGGCGTTTTCCAGCATACTTCCGGGTTCTCCTGCTTTATATTGCTGCCTGTGAATTAACGCCTTGCCCCAGGGCGTTCTGTTATTGATTAGCGCCCCACATCAAGGCGTTTCTTTTGATTTGACGCCCTGTGGATAGGGCGTCCTTTTATTGATAGCGCCTCACCCTAAGGCGCTTTTTATCCAGCCCCTGGGCCCCTCACGTTGATTCACGACAGTCACATCATCGTGTATTTTTTAGTAGCGCCCCCAGACAGGGCGTGTTTTTACTGTGGGTTTACAGAGCCCTCCCGGCTGTGATTTTTCATCATGATTCATGCTTATCTTTATTGATTGATCATTTGTTGTGATTAGCTTGATTTCCCCTGTTGCATTCATCCTTCATATTTGCATTTTGGTTTGGGAGGCCTCCTCCTCTT
This sequence comes from Amorphophallus konjac, assembly GCA_022559845.1. NCBI lineage: Eukaryota > Viridiplantae > Streptophyta > Magnoliopsida > Alismatales > Araceae > Amorphophallus > Amorphophallus konjac. Next base: position 50,520,988 of record CM040122.1, read on the forward strand.
CATTTGGATCCACACACTCTCTTGGAATCGGGACGACCCTCCATTGAGCATTCCGTCTCTTTGGACTGAAAATCCCTTTTCCAAGCCTCCGTAAGTCCCCGCACCCGTGGATTCCCTCACGGACGCCGGGCAGGTTGTACCCTTTTGAAGTCCCGAGTTAGTTGCCCTAAACGCGGTGAGAGAGGGTTCCTAGTTGGCATTGGAGTCAAATCTCATTTGAAACTAGGTTCCTCCCCCCTTGTGTGAATCATTCCAAACTTTGCTAAAAATCATTAATTCACCAAGGTTTAAACAAATAAAAATCAAGGTAACCATTCCAACTTGGGTGTTTCTTTGCAAATTGTTTGCACATTATTTGGATTGCTTGAATGGCTTACTTTGATAGACAAAATAACATGTTCAATTCAATTAATGTTCATGAGGGTGAACAACCTAGCACTTCTTACACTCCTCAAATTCAACATGTTCATCAAAATCCTCACCATTCTTTCAAAGGACCACGTCCTCACTCTTATGGTCATGCCCGACCCATGGGCAATGTCCAATCTAATGGTCCTCCTCCTCAATTTCGAGCCACTACTCCCTCGGGATCCTCTCGTCCCAATGACGAGAAGGTCTCCCGAATCATTCATGCATTAGATCATCTCACCCCTCAACAGATCCAAGCCCTTAAGGCTGCCGTTGAGGGTACATCTCATGCATCACCCCCTCCTTCCAATTCTATTCGGGTGGCCCATCACCCACCTCCTTCCAATTCTATTCGGGTGGCCCATCACCCATCTCCCTCCAATTTTACACGGGTGGCCCATCACCCACTTCCTCCTTCCAATCCTGGTCGGGTAGCCCATTACCCATCTCCTCCTATTCATTCTACTTGGGTGGCCCATCACCCGCCTCCTTCTATTCCTCCTTCATCAAGGCCCCGAGGCCCATTTACTCCTTGCAATCCAGCCCGTCCGGGTTCTTTTACGGGTCATCTCGTCAACTCCCCTCCACGGCCTTTTTATGCGGCCCCTCCTCCTTCAAGGCCCTGCCAACCCTCAGTTGTTCAAGTCACACCCCTCCAACAATCTCTGCTTGATAAAATCACTTTGATGGAGGAACAAATAAAGAGGGTCACGGCTCCTCCTACTCCAGTCAATCCTCTCCATGCCGCTTTGGACGAGATTACAAAGATGGAGAGAGAATGGAAAGACAGGATGGATGATTATGGCATCAGCATTTCAAGTGAGCAAGAGCCGGCATTTGAAGAATCCAAGGTAGTCTACGATGATGATGAAGCTCCGCAGGCACCCCTTCCGAGTTTCCTTAATTTCCCGCTCCCTCCACTATCATTTGATGAACCCCCTGCTCAGGATGAAACCATCCTTGATCCAACCCCTATTTATGAGACTAATTGGTGTTACGATGATGGGTCGATACTTCAATCACCCACACCGGCACATTGTAAGTCTCCTCCTATCCTTGACACCGCATACATTACACCTCCTCCAGTTACACCATTAACCTCCGCAACACTGGCCTCCCCCAAGCCTTCCACTATTAAACCTCTACCCGTTAAGCCATCTACCTCCACACCATTAGCCTCCGTCGAACCCACCATTGAACCTTCCCAATTAACCTCCCATTACCGCCACCTCGCCTTCCATTATCCCTTTACAAACCCACTTTGCCTATCCACCATTTAACCCTTTACCCTTACCTATGGTTAATCCTGAGCAGGATCCACCACTTTTTGCACTCGAGCCAACCCCGACCGCTTGCAAGCAAAGGGAGAAACTCGATGTGTTTGAACCTCCGCCTCCACTTACGCCAACACTTTCCATTATACATCCACCACTCACAAAGCCTTCCGCCTCCGCTTCACCTCCTTCTACTACTCGGAATGTGGGTGCTTCTGCAAGTATATGTGCCGAAGATGATCAAGAGCCGGGCAAGACAGATTTGGCCATGGCCGTGATGTTCAAGACCCAAGAATTTATTTGCCGGATGCCAATCCGGATCATTGTGCCAAGCATGATGGAAGAGGCCAAGTCGCCACCACGCCAAGCATTGATGCTGCGTAAGGGCCGGGCAGGGCACTCTTTGTTCCAATTTCCAAATTTTGAATCTTTGGGCAACATAATGCTTCCGAGCCCAACTTTCCAACTCCCTCACACCATTACTTTGCACCTCCCAAGGGAGTTGACATTCACCATTGAAGCTTCGGCAGGGGCTATTTCTCATACACTTTCACTGCCGTGGAGGGGCAGTTATCTTAATGCTAAGGGGCCATCCTTATTTGTTCCACTTTCTATTCATCCATCTCTATCACTTTTTCTTCATGGGCCATTCCCAGGGTTAGGAGGAGAATCTCATCCTCTCGCCCTTCACATTCTTCATATTCTTTGCATTTCATGCATTCATCGCATCCATCCCATTGCATGCATTTGCACCTCCTGCTTCCCGGGTTTCCAAACCCGTATCTTCCCCGCCTTCCGGCACCTCCGGATATTCCGCACTTCCCATCTTATTCATCTTCGTCTTTTTATCCACTATCCCTGGGGCATCGCGTCCCTTTTCCTGCTATCTCCCTAGAACCTCCAGGAATTTTATCCCTCCTCTTTGGGCATCTCGCCCTTTCTGATTCTATTCCTCTGGAACCTCCGGACTTTCCCCTCGGGCATCGCGCCCCTTTTCATCTTCTTCCTCTGGAACCTCCGGACTTTCCCCTCGGGCATCGCGCCCCTCTCCATTTGCTTCCTCCGGAACCTCCGGACCTTTCTCTCGGGCATCGCGCCCCTTTCCACCTTCCTCCACCGGAACCTCCGGATTTTCCCCTTGGGCATCGCGCCCCTTCTCATTTGCTACCTCCGGAACCTCCGGATTTTCCTCCTGATCCTCCTTCATTCCTCTCTCTTGGGTATCGCGCCCCTTTCTATATTCCTCCTCCGGAACCTCCGGACTTTCCCCTCGGGCACGACGCCCCTTTCCACCTTCTCCTTCCTGATTTCATTCCTCCGGAACCTCCAGACTTTCCCCTCAGGCACGACGCCCCTTTCCACCTTCTCCTTCCTGATTTCATTCCTCCGGAACCTCCGGACTTTCCCCTCAGGCACGACGCCCCTTTCCACCTTCTCCTTCCTGATTTCATTCCTCCGGAACCTCCGGATTTTTCTCTCCTCCCAGGGCATCGCGTCCCTCGGCATTTGCTTCCTTCGGAACCTCCGGACCCTCCATCTTTCTTCCGATTCATCTTTCTAATCTTCCTGAACATCACATCCTTCATTTTTTTCTTCCTTTTCCATCATCTTTTTCCCTATTTCGTCTCAGGGCATCGCGTCCCTTCTTTTGTCATCTCTCCGGAGCCTTCGAATTTTTCCTCTCATGATTCTCCTCTGCCTCCGGACCCTCCGGATCCGCCTCTTTCTATCTACCAATTTCTTCTTCTAATTCCTCCTGATTCTGGGTCCGACCCAACTTCTTCCACATCCACTGCCTTGGGCATCTGCCCATTCTCCCATTGCTTCCGAGGCTTTAGTCCTCACTCATCCTTCTAATTCTTCGCTTCTTCTGTAGACTGTTCCATGTGATCAGGGTCTCCGCGCCTTAGTGAGGGAGTTCTAGCCCTCGCCTCTCTTCCCTTTTCTCCTTATTCGTCTGAGTCTGGTTTGAGCACCACTCATTCTTGTTAAGCCACTCCCAAAATCCTTTGCTTCCAATCCTTTTGACTCCTAAAGAGGACAAATCCCATGATGATCAACCTCGCCTCTGACAGCTACTTCTACAAAGGTTGCAAGGTAACATATTGGTGTAAGTACGCATTTTCATGATATCATTTTCTCATTACTTCACGCATGATTTTCAAAATCAAGTGCTTCTAACAAGATTAAGAGTGGTGTTTTAAACCTTTATCTTAAGCTTTTGTTTAATCGAAATCATTCTCAAAAGAGTCCTTTAAGCTTGTTTTTTGCAGCACCTCTGGTTAATAAGAACCCCGCGCTGGGAATTCAACATTCTCTCACTGCTTGTTAAGAGCAACCCTTAGCTGGGCACCTCACACACTTCACGGCGTCCTTAGCCGGCTCCTTTGGTAAAACACCGTTGCTACCTTGGCCATGCCATGAGTATTTATGAAAGTCTTTTCTCTTTTTTACTCGGCCACGTGCAGGGGTAAGAGGTTGACGGATGAGATGACCAACTTCGGTAATCCCCAATACGAGAGGAGTCTCAAATAGGGGCAGTCTTGACCCAAAATCGATTTAAGTTTTCATATGAGTTTTCATGATATACATTTCGCCAAAAGGGCTATTATGAAAAACAAGTCAAAATTTCGATAAAAGTAAGATTATGAATTATGGCATGACAAGAGTGGCAAAGTCCCCACAGGGAAAACCCTGGTCGTATGCATGTCAAGGGTCTAAAAATTAAAGGCACAAAGCCCCGGCGCAACAGACTACCTCTTTGAAGGGAACACCTTGGAAGGAATTCAAGTCCCGATATCTCCCATCCTGCACAAAGCTTATCTCCAATTATTCTTCTCTTCTCCCTCCAAGACCGAACATTTCTCAGATATGGCTTGGTAGGGGCACCGTTGATCAAGACGGTCGGTTATAGGATGCCACTTTCAATGCACGTCCAGCTTTGGGCAGTTTTAGCGAAAAGGGAAAGAACGAGGACCCCTAGTCAGTGGTTTGAAACACCCTAGGATGCTGCATTAGCTATGTCTAAACCAAAACAAAAAATTGAATATTGCAAAAATCAAACCAAAAATCAGATATTTCTACCAAAAATTCACAAAAAAATTGAATATCTTTTCAAAACCCATAAAAATTTGCATATTTTTCCAAAATTCATAAAAATTTGAATATCTTTTTCAAAAACCACATAAAAATTTGTGTATTTCAAAAAAAACTCCATAAAGATTGCATTGTATTTTCTGATGGTGTTTTACAGGAACAGCTTTGCAAGGACCAAGAGCACGGGATGAGTCCTATCTCCACTCATTGCTATCAATCTATTGATTCTCCCGATATTCTCATGACATGCCACCCTGGGCATCATTTTTGATTATCACCTCCTTATATCATTTTCATTATCATATCTCCTGATTATCATCCTGATTATTCATCTCCAGATCTTTCAATCAACTCCTGCTAATATCAATTCTGCCACTGGGCATTATCAGATCTTGATCATTCAACTCCAAATCTTGATTAGCCAAGTTGGCATCCTCATGACAAAATAACAAACAATGATGCTTTGTAATATCATGATTCAACTCATAATGGTTACTATGTTGTGACATGCTATTGATGCTTTGATTCATGCTATGCTTGCTACGCTTAAATGCCTTATTCATTGCTTGTTATCTTTTATATCTTGGCTGATGAATTTTTGAGCGCAGGATAAGAAGCTCTTGGTCCCACCGACTAGGCATCATCATCCAACCCCCACGGTGCTTGCAGCTCAGTTCCCATGCTCATTGCACCACCATCTCCTGTATGCATTTTACTATATGTTACATATGCTACTAGATTATATCAAGGACCTTGTGGCTTTGGTAAATCTGGAATTTGAGTTCCCCTTCATCAAAAACGATGACGATTCCAGAGGCATCTTAGTCATACGGATAGGCCGTTGGGCCGTCCGAGACTGGGGACGATGGTTCCTTTTTATGAGTTGGTGCGTGGATAAACGGGCTTCGGCTTAGTATCAGCTCGTGAAATCGGTTTCTTGACCCAGTCTTGGCAGCTTAGTAATATTATCCTTGATTATCTTATATTTTCATTTGATTTAATTTTTCCTTTTAAACCCAGCATGCATTCATGTAGGAATTTGAAACAATTGTTGAAAAATCATTCTGATGAGCTGACTTTGAGGGTTGAAGTTGATCTTAATCTTTCCAGATATGAGATATTCCATGTCGGATTGAATCTTCAGTTCCTTTTGTTGCTATTTTGGGTGATTTTCTCGAAAGCTTCTTGTTTGGATTTTTATCATCTTATTTCAATCCTTTCCTTTGATCCACCTTGGCTGCAGCACGTCCACTGGCTGGTAACTGCTCCCCAATGGTGAAACTTACAGGTTTGTGACCTGGGGTACTTCCACCGCGCTGGAAGTTGATCATTTATTTTATCTCCTTCGTGCACCGCGTGCACATCTCCCCGTTTTATCCAAACATCGTTGGTTTCATTGAATTTCCCGAGATTTGCTTCATCTCGTGCTTTTGATTTGATTCTCATCAAGTGATGTTGAATGCGTGTCTCATCACACCTTGGCATCTACTTTTCAGCTTGCTACGCTCCCTTGCAAAGCAGACGCCAAGGCGGGGCAGCTGTAGACACGCTAAAATTGACATTATTTTGAGTATATTTCATATTGCCGTGTAATGCCCCATTTAACCCTCAAATTAGCTTGTTTGAGTGATTTTTCCCACTTTTCTTGAATTTCTCTTGTTTTTCTCTTATTTTCTCCCTTTTCCTATTTTTCTGGATTTTCTGGGTATTTATCTCATTTTTAAAATTCACGACCTGGGTAAGGGCGTGTTTTTAACAAAGCACGACCTGATCTGGGACGTTTCTTTGAGAAAGGACGCCCACACCTGAGGGCGTCAATTCTTTGGTTTCACCGACTTTCCTGTTTTCAAGACTTGAAATTAACGCCCTTCCCAGGGGCGTGTTTTTAAAAGTGGCTTTGGTTGAGACGTGTTTTACATTTTTTAAATATGGGGAGTTTTTATTTCTAAAATTGGTTTTGAAAGAAACGCCCTTGTGCAGGGCGTGTTTTAAAGAAACGCCCTCTGGGCAGGTCGTCAATTCAAAAATTGACGCCCTGAACCAAGTCGTGTTTCACTTTTTGTGCTCCGAACGAACGCAGCCTTTCCCAGAGAGACTCCTGCTTCGTTTGGGCTCTTGCCCAGCTTAATCCTTTCCCTTGTTGGACTCTTGCTATTCTTATCCTTTTATCTGTTTGATCTAATCCTTTTTATAGAGCTTCTGCGGCTCTGTTAATGGGGTGGGGATTCTTCTTTTTCTTCTTCTCCCTTCTGACGTTGTTCTTCTTCTGTTTTGTTTTTCTGTTAGTTTTTTCTTTCTTTCTTCTCACGCAGGTGCTGTTGCTGTGGCTGAAGGAGGAACTTCCCATGTTAACTTCATCATCCTTTTGAAGTCTTCTCCCCATCGAGCATTTAAAGCCAAGCAACAGGCTTTTCTATTTTTCCTTTTGATTTTTCCTTTTGATTCTTCTGCTATTTTTATCATCATTAGTTCATATACATGCATGTCCATGTTCATGTTTATATATTTTTTAACTCAACCACGTTGAGAAATCTCCCATAGTGCACACTTGCACTCTTTCCACTATATTCATATTTTTGCATCTTCATGCATCATATTTCTCCACACCCTTTTTGCATAGGGGTTTAAGGGCAACCACCCTTAAGGTGTGTTCTTGCACATACTTTCATGCTCATCCCTTTATTAAGAAATGATGCTACACTCACCATATTTCTAATCCATGTCTTTGTTGGTGTTTGTTTTGTTTGCAAGGGTAATTAATTGAAGAACTCTCTTCATCGGCCGGCCGATTAGAAGAGAAGGGAGCATTCACAATCACCCGCGCTTTTAAAGGTATTTTTCGTGATCCCTCCATGATTTTCATTATTATCTTTTGAGGCCTTTGCGTCTCTGGCGATCACAACCTCCTTTTAGCACCTCGTGCTATTTTATTGCTCTTATTCATATCTATTATTTTTTATATTAAAGTGGATTTTAAATAGATCTACAAATTGGCGATCACGGTGGGACTCCTTTTTGTTTTTCTTTGATTACCCCTTTCCCTTTGGTACCCTCGGTACCCTTTCCTTTGTGCCCCTCGGGCACCCTCCTTTGTGCTTTTGCACTTCCCCACTAGTGATTGGCTAGTTTATTAGATCTTTTTTTTAGAAATTCCACTTATCCTCTTAAAAATAAAATCTTAATGAGCATGATATCCTGTTGATTGCCATGATTGCGTACTGTGACTGTCAGTGCTTATATTGTCGGCTGTGAAGTTTTCCTGCATAAAGTGAATTCATGCCTCTGGAAGAGGCGTTTTTATTGATTTCACGCCCTCTCCAAGGGCGTCTTATTCATATTCTACGCCCTCTGACAGGGCGTTTTCCAGCATACTTCCGGGTTCTCCTGCTTTATATTGCTGCCTGTGAATTAACGCCTTGCCCCAGGGCGTTCTGTTATTGATTAGCGCCCCACATCAAGGCGTTTCTTTTGATTTGACGCCCTGTGGATAGGGCGTCCTTTTATTGATAGCGCCTCACCCTAAGGCGCTTTTTATCCAGCCCCTGGGCCCCTCACGTTGATTCACGACAGTCACATCGTCGTGTATTTTTTAGTAGCGCCCCCAGACAGGGCGTGTTTTTACTGTGGGTTTACAGAGCCCTCCAGGCTGTGATTTTTCATGCTCATTGATGCCTATATTTATTGATTGATCATATTGTGCTGATTGGCTTATTTTCCCTGCTGCATTCATCTTTGCATCGGTTTGAGAGACCTCCTCTCTCTTCATTAGGATTCCACACACCCTCTTGGAATCGGGACGACCCTCCATTGAGCATTCCGTCTCTTTGGACTGAAAATCCCTTTTCCAAGCCTCCGTAAGTCCCCGCACCCGTGGATTCCCTCACGGACGCCGGGCAGGTTGTACCCTTTTGAAGTCCCGAGTTAGTTGGCCTATGCGTGGTGAGAGAGGATCCCTAGTTGGCATTGGAGTTCAACTCATATTGAAACTAGGTTCCCCCCCTTGTGTGAATCATTCCAAACTTTGCTAAAATTATTAATTCACCAAGGTTTAAACAAATAAAAATCAAGGTAACCATTCCAACTTGTGTGTTTCTTTGCAAATTATTTGCACACTATTTGGATTGCATAATGGCTTACTTTGATAAACAAAACAACATGTTCAATTCAATTAATGTTCATGAGGGTGAACAACCTAGCACTTCTTACACTCCTCAAATTCAACATGTTCATCAAAATCCTCACCATTCTTTCAAAGGACCACGTCCTCACTCTTATGGTCATGCCCGACCCATGGGCAATGTCCAATCTAATGGTCCTCCTCCTCAATTTCGAGCCACTACTCCCTCGGGATCCTCTCGTCCCAATGATGAGAAGGTCTCCCGAATCATTCATGCATTAGATCATCTCACCCCTCAACAGATCCAAGCCCTTAAGGCTGCCGTTGAGGGTACATCTCATGCATCACCCCCTCCTTCCAATTCTATTCGGGTGGCCCACCACCCACCTCCTTCCAATTCTATTCGGGTGGCCCATCACCCACCTCCTTCCAATTCTATTCGGGTGGCCCACCACCCATCTCCCTCCAATTCTACACGGGTGGCCCATCACCCACTTCCTCCTTCCAATCCTGGTCGGGTAGCCCATTACCCATCTCCTCCTATTCATTCTACTTGGGTGGCCCATCACCCGCCTCCTTCTATTCCTCCTTCATCAAGGCCCCGAGGCCCATTTACTCCTTGCAATCCAGCCCGTCCGGGTTCTTTTACGGGTCATCTCGTCAACTCCCCTCCATGGCCTTTTTATGCGGCCCCTCCTCCTTCAAGGCCCTGCCAACCCTCAGTTGTTCAAGTCACACCCCTCCAACAATCTCTGCTTGATAAAATCACTTTGATGGAGGAACAAATAAAGAGGGTCACGGCTCCTCCTACTCCAGTCAATCCTCTCCATGCCGCTTTAGACGAGATTACAAAGATGGAGAGAGAATGGAAAGACAGGATGGATGATTATGGCATCAGCATTTCAAGTGAGCAAGAGCCGGCATTTGAAGAATCCAAGGCAGTCTACGATGATGATGAAGCTCCGCAGGCACCCCTTCCGAGTTTCCTTAATTTCCCGCTCCCTCCACTATCATTTGATGAACCCCCTGCTCAGGATGAAACCATCCTTGATCCAACCCCTATTTATGAGACTAATTGGTGTTACGATGATGGGTCGATACTTCAATCACCCACACCGGCACATTGTAAGTCTCCTCCTATCCTTGACACCGCATACATTACACCTCCTCCAGTTACACCATTAACCTCCGCAACACTGGCCTCCCCCAAGCCTTCCACTATTAAACCTCTACCCGTTAAGCCATCTACCTCCACACCATTAGCCTCCGTCGAACCCACCATTGAACCTTCCCCAATTAACCTCCCATTACCGCCACCTCGGCCTTCCATTATCCCTTTAAAACCCACTTTGCCTATTCCACCATTTAACCCTTTACCCTTACCTATGGTTAATCCTGAGCAGGATCCACCACTTTTTGCACTCGAGCCAACCCCGACCGCTTGCAAGCAAAGGGAGAAACTCGATGTGTTTGAACCTCCGCCTCCACTTACGCCAACACTTTCCATTATACCTCCACCACTCACAAAGCCTTCCGCCTCCGCTTCACCTCCTTCTACTACTCGGAATGTGGGTGCTTCTGCAAGTATATGTGCCGAAGATGATCAAGAGCCGGGCAAGACAGATTTGGCCATGGCCGTGATGTTCAAGACCCAAGAATTTATTTGCCGGATGCCAATCCGGATCATTGTGCCAAGCATGATGGAAGAGGCCAAGTCGCCACCATGCCAAGCATTGATGCTGCGTAAGGGCCGGGCAGGGCACTCTTTGTTCCAATTTCCAAATTTTGAATCTTTGGGCAACATAATGCTTCCGAGCCCAACTTTCCAACTCCCTCACACCATTACTTTGCACTCCCCAAGGGAGTTGACATTCACCATTGAAGCTTTGGCAGGGGCTATTTCTCATACACTTTCACTGCCGTGGAGGGGCAGTTATCTTAATGCTAAGGGGCCATCCTTTATTTGTTCCACTTTCTATTCATCCATCTCTATCACTTTTTCTTCATGGGCCATTCCCAGGGTTAGGAGGAGAATCTCATCCTCTCGCCCTTCACATTCTTCATATTCTTTGCATTTCATGCATTCATCGCATCCATCCCATTGCATGCATTTGCACCTCCTGCTTCCCGGGTTTCCAAACCCGTATCTTCCCCGCCTTCCGGCACCTCTCGATATTCCGCACTTCCCATCTTATTCATCTTCGTCTTTTTATCCACTATCCCTGGGGCATCGCGTCCCTTTTCCTGCTATCTCCCTAGAACCTCCAGGAATTTTATCCCTCCTCTTTGGGCATCTCGCCCTTTCTGATTCTATTCCTCCGGAACCTCCTGACTTTCCCCTCGGGCACCGCGCCCCTTTTCATCTTCTTCCTCTGGAACCTCCGGACTTTCCCCTCGGGCATCGCGCCCCTCTCCATTTGCTTCCTCCGGAACCTCCGGACCTTTCTCTCGGGCATCGCGCCCCTTTCCACCTTCCTCCACCGGAACCTCCGGATTTTCCCCTTGGGCATCGCGCCCCTTCTCATTTGCTACCTCCGGAACCTCCGGATTTTCCTCCTGATCCTCCTTCATTCCTCTCTCTTGGGTATCGCGCCCCTTTCTATATTCCTCCTCCGGAACCTCCGGACTTTCCCCTCGGGCACGACGCCCCTTTCCACCTTCTCCTTCCTGATTTCATTCCTCCGGAACCTCCGGACTTTCCCCTCAGGCACGACGCCCCTTTCCACCTTCTCCTTCCTGATTTCATTCCTCCGGAACCTCCGGATTTTTCTCTCCTCCCTGGGCATCGCGTCCCTCGGCATTTGCTTCCTCCGGAACCTCCGGACCCTCCATCTTTCTTCCGATTCATCTTTCTAATCTTCCTGAACATCACATCCTTCATTTTTTTCTTCCTTTTCCATCATCTTTTTCCCTATTTCGTCTCAGGGCATCGCGTCCCTTCTTTTGTCATCTCTCCGGAGCCTTCGAATTTTTCCTCTCATGATTCTCCTCTGCCTCCGGACCCTCCGGATCCGCCTCTTTCTATCTACCAATTTCTTCTTCTAATTCCTCCTGATTCTGGGTCCGACCCAACTTCTTCCACATCCACTGCCTTGGGCATCTGCCCATTCTCCCATTGCTTCCGAGGCTTTAGTCCTCACTCATCCTTCTAATTCTTCGCTTCTTCTGTAGACTGTTCCATGTGATCAGGGTCTCCGCGCCTTAGTGAGGGAGTTCTAGCCCTCGCCTCTCTTCCCTTTTCTCCTTATTCGTCTGAGTCTGGTTTGAGCACCACTCATTCTTGTTAAGCCACTCCCAAAATCCTTTGCTTCCAATCCTTTTGACTCCTAAAGAGGACAAATCCCATGATGATCAACCTCGCCTCTGACAGCTACTTCTACAAAGGTTGCAAGGTAACATATTGGTGTAAGTACGCATTTTCATGATATCATTTTCTCATTACTTCACGCATGATTTTCAAAATCAAGTGCTTCCTAACAAGATTAAGAGTGGTGTTTTAAACCTTTATCTTAAGCTTTTGTTTAATCGAAATCATTCTCAAAAGAGTCCTTTAAGCTTGTTTTTTACAGCACCTCTGGTTAATAAGAACCCCGCGCTGGGAATTCAACATTCTCTCACTGCTTGTTAAGAGCAACCCTTAGCTGGGCACCTCACACACTTCACGGCGTCCTTAGCCGGCTCCTTTGGTAAAACACCGTTGCTACCTTGGCCATGCCATGAGTATTTCTGAAAGTCTTTTCTCTTTTTTACTCGGCCACGTGCAGGGGTAAGAGGTTGACGGATGAGATGACCAACTTCGATAATCCCCAATACGTGAGGAGTCTCAAATAGGGGCAGTCTTGACCCAAAATCGATTTAAGTTTTCATATGAGTTTTCATGATATACATTTCGCCAAAAGGGCTATTATGAAAAACAAGTCAAAATTTCGATAAAAGCAAGATTATGAATTATGGCATGACAAGAGTGGCAAAGTCCCCACAGGGAAAACCCTGGTCGTATGCATGTCAAGGGTCTAAAAATTAAAGGCACAAAGCCCCGGCGCAACAGACTACCTCTTTGAAGGGAACACCTTGGAAGGAATTCAAGTCCCGATATCTCCCATCCTGCACAAAGCTTATCTCCAATTATTCTTCTCTTCTCCCTCCAAGACCGAACATTTCTCAGGTATGGCTTTGGTAGGGGCACCGTTGATCAAAGACGGTCGGTTATAGGATGCCACTTTCAATGCACGTCCAGCTTTGGGCAGTTTTAGCGAAAAGGGAAAGAACGAGGACCCCTAGTCAGTGGTTTGAAACACCCTAGGATGCTGCATTAGCTATGTCTAAACCAAAACAAAAAATTGAATATTGCAAAAATCAAACCAAAAATCAGATATTTCTACCAAAAATTCACAAAAAAATTGAATATCTTTTTCAAAACCCATAAAAATTTGCATATTTTTCCAAAATTCATAAAAATTTGAATATCTTTTTCAAAAACCACATAAAAATTTGTGTATTTCAAAAAAAACTCCATAAAGATTGCATTGTATTTTCTGATGGTGTTTTACAGGAACAGCTTTGCAAGGACCAAGAGCACGGGATGAGTCCTATCTCCACTCATTGCTATCAATCTATTGATTCTCCCGATATTCTCATGACATGCCACCCTGGGCATCATTTTTGATTATCACCTCCTTATATCATTTTCATTATCATATCTCCTGATTATCATCCTGATTATTCATCTCCAGATCTTTCAATCAACTCCTGCTAATATCAATTCTGCCACTGGGCATTATCAGATCTTGATCATTCAACTCTAAATCTTGATTAGCCAAGTTGGCATCCTCATGACAAAATAACAAACAATGATGCTTTGTAATATCATGATTCAACTCATAATGGTTACTATGTTGTGACATGCTATTGATGCTTTGATTCATGCTATGCTTGCTACGCTTAAATGCCTTATTCATTGCTTGTTATCTTTTATATCTTGGCTGATGAATTTTTGAGCGCAGGATAAGAAGCTCTTGGTCCCACCGACTAGGCATCATCATCCAACCCCCACGGTGCTTGCAGCTCAGTTCCCATGCTCATTGCACCACCATCTCCTGTATGCATTTTACTATATGTTACATATGCTACTAGATTATATCAAGGACCTTGTGGCTTTGGTAAATCTGGAATTTGAGTTCCCCTTCATCAAAAACGATGACGATTCCAGAGGCATCTTAGTCATACGGATAGGCCGTTGGGCCGTCCGAGACTGGGGACGATGGTTCCTTTTTATGAGTTGGTGCGTGGATAAACGGGCTTCGGCTTAGTATCAGCTCGTGAAATCGGTTTCTTGACCCAGTCTTGGCAGCTTAGTAATATTATCCTTGATTATCTTATATTTTCATTTGATTTAATTTTTCCTTTTAAACCCAGCATGCATTCATGTAGGAATTTGAAACAATTGTTGAAAAATCATTCTGATGAGCTGACTTTGAGGGTTGAAGTTGATCTTAATCTTTCCAGATATGAGATATTCCATGTCGGATTGAATCTTCAGTTCGTTTTGTTGCTGTTTTGGGTGATTTTCTCGAAAGCTTCTTGTTTGGATTTTTATCATCTTATTTCAATCCTTTCCTTTGATCCACCTTGGCTGCAGCACGTCCACTGGCTGGTAACTGCTCCCCAATGGTGAAACTTACAGGTTTGTGACCTGGGGTACTTCCACCGCGCTGGAAGTTGATCATTTATTTTATCTCCTTCGTGCACCGCGTGCACATCTCCCCGTTTTATCCAAACATCGTTGGTTTCATTGAATTTCCCGAGATTTGCTTCATCTCGTGCTTTTGATTTGATTCTCATCAAGTGATGTTGAATGCGTGTCTCATCACACCTTGGCATCTACTTTTCAGCTTGCTACGCTCCCTTGCAAAGCAGACGCCAAGGCGGGGCAGCTGTAGACACGCTAAAATTGACATTATTTTGAGTATATTTCATATTGCCGTGTAATGCCCCATTTAACCCTCAAATTAGCTTGTTTGAGTGATTTTTCCCACTTTTCTTGAATTTCTCTTGTTTTTCTCTTATTTTCTCCCTTTTCCTATTTTTTTGGATTTTCTGGGCATTTATCTCATTTTTAAAATTCACGAGCTGGGTAAGGGCGTGTTTTTAACAAAACACGACCTGATCTAGGACGTTTCTTTGAGAAAGGACACCCACACCTGAGGGCGTCAATTCTTTGGTTTCACCGACTTTCCTGTTTTCAAGACTTGAAATTAACGCCCTTCCCAGGGGCGTGTTTTTAAAAGTGGCTTTGGTTGAGGCGTGTTTTACATTTTTTAAATATGGGGAGTTTTTATTTCTAAAATTGGTTTTGAAAGAAACGCCCTTGTGCAGGGCGTGTTTTAAAGAAACGCCCTCTGGGCAGGTCGTCAATTCAACAATTGACGCCCTGAACCAAGTCGTGTTTCACTTTTTGTGCTCCGAACGAACGCAGCCTTTCCCAGAGAGACTCCTGCTTCGTTTGGGCTCTTGCCCAGCTTAATCCTTTCCCTTGTTGGACTCTTGCTATTCTTATCCTTTTATCTGTTTGATCTAATCCTTTTTATAGAGCTTCTGCGGCTCTATTAATGGGGTGGGGATTCTTCTTTTTCTTCTTCTCCCTTCTGATGTTGTTCTTCTTCTGTTTTGTTTTTCTGTTAGTTTTTTCTTTCTTTCTTCTCACGCAGGTGCTGTTGCTGTGGCTGAAGGAGGAACTTCCCATGTTAACTTCATCATCCTTTTGAAGTCTTCTCCCCATCGAGCATTTAAAGCCAAGCAACAGGCTTTTCTATTTTTCCTTTTGATTTTTCCTTTTGATTCTTCTGCTATTTTTATCATCATTAGTTCATATACATGCATGTCCATGTTCATGTTTATATATTTTTTAACTCAACCACGTTGAGAAATCTCCCATAGTGCACACTTGCACTCTTTCCACTATATTCATATTTTTGCATCTTCATGCATCATATTTCTCCACACCCTTTTTGCATAGGGGTTTAAGGGCAACCACCCTTAAGGTGTGTTCTTGCACATACTTTCATGCTCATCCCTTTATTAAGAAATGATGCTACACTCACCATATTTCTAATCCATGTCTTTGTTGGTGTTTGTTTTGTTTGCAAGGGTAATTAATTGAAGAACTCTCTTCATCGGCCGGCCGATTAGAAGAGAAGGGAGCATTCACAATCACCCGCGCTTTTAAAGGTATTTTTCGTGATCCCTCCATGATTTTCATTATTATCTTTTGAGGCCTTTGCGTCTCTGGCGATCACAACCTCCTTTTAGCACCTCGTGCTATTTTATTGCTCTTATTCATATCTATTATTTTTTATATTAAAGTGGATTTTAAATAGATCTACAGAGGGTAGCTTGATCAGGGCGAAATGCCGCTAACCAAGGAAAGATAGCTTGATTAGGGCGGAGAGCCGCTAGCCAAGGAGAGGGTAGCTCGATCAGGGCAGAGTGTCATTGACAGATGAAAAGTAGTTTGATCAGGGCATAATGCTGCTAACCCAGGAAAGGTAGCTTGATTAGGGCAGAATGCCGCTGATCAAGGAGAAGGTAGCTCGGTTAGGGCGGAGTGCCACTGAACCAAGGGAGGGGTAGCTTGGTTAGGGCGGAGTGCCACTAACCAAGGAGAAATAGCTCGATTAGGGCGGAATGCCACTAACCAAGGAAAAGCAACTCGATTAGGTGGGAATGTCGCTAATCAAGGAAAAGTAGCTCGATTAGGGCGGAATGCCACTAGCCAAGGAAAGGGTAGCTCGGTTAGGGCGGAGTGCCACTAGACTAAGGAAAGGGTAGCTCGATTAGGGCAGAATGCCGCTAACCAAGGAAAGGGTAGCTCGATTAGGGCGGAATGCCGCTAACCAAGGAAAGGGTGTTCCGACCGATCACTCGGGGTGTGTCGGCTGCGCCGCATGATACAGCTTAATGTGTTTTCCGTTGAGGGGAGGGAACTGGATGACTCCTTTGTGGTCTACAAGGACGTAGGCACCCCCTTCATATACTCGGCAGACGATATACGGTCCGACCCAGTTTTCGACCAGCTTCCCTTTGGGGTTAGAGGCCATCACTTCTCTTCTTTTGACCATCACCAGGTCTCCTTTCTTGAACTCTCGACCCTTGACTAACTTGTCAAAAGCACGGGCCATGCGAGCTTGGTAGAGTTGGATGTTTTGTTGCGCCTGGAGGCATTTTCCTTCGAGCTCAGCGAGCTCTTCCAATCTTCTTTCTACATTGATCTGCTCACCACTGACTAATCCGTGCTGGATGGCAACTCGCAATGAAGGAACTTCAAGTTCAATCGGCACTACAGCTTCCGACCCATAGACAAGGGAGAAAGGTGAACAGCCGGTTGGGGTCTTGTAGATAGTACGATAAGCCCAAAGTACTTCGTACATCCTTTCTTCCCAATCCTTTTTGTTAGACTTGACAGTCTTTGCCAATAGCGTGCACAAGGTCTTGTTAAAGGCCTCTGCCAGTCCATTGGCTTGAGGGTTGTAGGGGGATGATGTCCTCCAGTCAATTTTGTATTTGTCGGCTAGCCGGTAAACCTTCTGATTTCTGAAATGGCTGCCATTATCAGAGATGATTCGGCTGGGGATCCCGAACCGGAATATTACATTCTGCCGGAAGAATCTTGCAACTAGTTCTCCGATCACATCTCTTAGTGCTACTGCCTCCGCCCATTTGGAGAAATAGTCTGTAGCTGCTAAGATGTATCTGCATCCTGATGAAGATGCTGGTAGTGGCCCTACCACGTCCGTGCCCCACTGAGCAAACGGCCAACTTGGCAGAGTGGGATGCAGTGGCACTGGAGGTATCCTTGCCACATTAGCGTGTTCTTGACATTTCTGACAAGCTTTGGCAAACTTGCAGCAATCATCAAATATAGTGGGCCAATAATAACCCAGCTTCTTTATCTCAATTTTCATTTTCGGGCCAGCCTGGTGTGCTCCAGCTGATCCTGCATGAACTTCTTGCATCACCTGTCCCGCCTCTGCTGAAGACAAGCAACGGAGTAGGACTTTCCTTCGGGCATCTGCCATAATTCAGAACAAGGTCCCGCTTCTCATCTCGTAAGAATCCTTGATCCTCAGGAGCTTCATTCTCTGTTCCTTTTCTTTTGGAAGTTGCTGGTGTTGAAACCAGCGTAGGAGATGCTCTCGCCAGTCGGGCTGCTGAACCCCTTCGATGACTGCTACTTCCATCTCTTGTTCGTCGGCCAGAACCTCTGTTACGCTGGGGACCTGTCGGCGGTTGATCACTGTTATATTCAGGCTTGTGTCTGGCGGGACCGCCAATGAACTGGCCAGCTTAGCGAGGGCGTCTGCCTGAGCATTCCGGCCTCGATTGATGTGCTTGATGCTGATGAAGTAAAATCTTGACATCAGGCGAGTTGCCAACTGGTGATAGGGGAGGAGCTCTTGCTTTCGCACCTCGAACTCTCCTTCCAGCTGTTTTATAACTAGCATGGAGTCTCCGAATGCTTCCAGCATCTGAATTCCCATGGACAGAGCAATCTGCAACTCGATTATCAGGGCTTCATATTCTGCTTCATTGTTTGTGCATTGTTTGTTTATGGAGCAGGAAGTATGCACCACTTCTCCTTCTGGGGACTTCAAGACTATGCCTGCTCCTACTCTGACCCTGGATGACCCGGTAGCAGAGGTGTCAATTCTGGAAGCGCCATCAAAGTATAGCTGCCATGAGGAAGGTTGTACTTGGGCGGCTTCTAGGGTCTCATCCTCGGGGAGTTCCGGTTCCCACGGGCTTTCCCCGGGCACTGGGTGCTCAGCGAAGAAGTCTGCAATAGCTTGACCTTTGATGGCCTTGCGCGGTACGTAGGAGACATCAAACTCCATAAGGATTACCGCCCACTTGCCTAGGCGGCCTTTGAGTGCCGGCTGGGACATAATATATTTCAGGGGATCCTCCGTGGACACCAAGCTGATTCATGCGACAACATATAATGCCGGAGCTTTTTGACTGCGAAGACTAGTGCCAGGCAGATCTTCTCAATATAAGTATATTTCTCTTCAGTTCTGACCAGTCTCCGACTGAGGTAATAGAGGGCTTATTCTTTCCCTCCTTCATTATTCTGGGCTAGCATTGCCCCCAGAGAATTGTGTGTAGCTGCTATATACAGTATCAACGGCCGTCCTTTCACCGGTGCGCCCAATACTGGAGGAGTCTTCAGATAGTCTTTTAGCTTGTCAAAGGCTGTCTGGCAATCTTCATCCCAATAAAAGGGAACATCTTTCATCATCAACTTGTGAAAAGGCTGGCATCGCCCTGACAAATTAGAAATGAACCGCCGGATATAAGCCAGGCGGCCCTGTAGTGACCTCAGCTCGGAGATGTTCCTAGGTGGAGGTAACTCCTGAATCGCCTTGATCTTTGCGGGGTCTATTTCGATTCCCCGATACCGGACGATGAAGCCCAAGAATTTTCCGCTCGACACTCCGAACGCACATTTCATAGGATTCATTTTTAGCTCATGCTGCCTCAGCCTCTGAAAAACAATCCGGAGGTCTTGCAGGTGATCTTCTTTTCTTCTGGTTTTGACCACCAGGTCATCTATGTAGCACTCGACCTTGTGGTAGAGCAATTCATCAAAAATTTTGGTCATTGCGCGCTGATAGGTTGCGCCAGCATTCTTCAGTCCGAATGGCATTCTCTTGTAATGATAAATGCCTTTAGGAGTTCAGAAAGCAGTATGGACCCGGTCATGCTCCGCAATCCAAATCTGATTGTAGCCGGAAGACCCATCCATGAATGACAGGGCTTCATGGCCGGTTGTAGCATCGATCATGACCTCAGTTATTGGCACCGGAAAGTCATCTTTAGGGCAGGCTTTATTTAGATCTCGGAAGTCAACACAAATCTGGATCTGTCCATTCTTCTTTTTCACGGGGATGATATTCACCAGCCATGTGGTGTACTGATTTTCTTCAACAAATCCCACATCAATGAGCTTGTCAACTTCAGCACAGATTCGGGTGATGAGCTCCGGCCTCATACGCCGCGGTGGTTGCTCCACCGGCTCGGCTTCGGGGCTGATTGTTAGCTCGTGTTGTGAGACAGCAGGGTTTAGACCTGGCATCTCTTTATAAGTCCAGGCGAAGCAATCCCGGTATTCTAGCAGCATCTGGATGTACAGCTCCCGTTCTTCTGGGGACAGTTGGGCACAGAGGAAGGTAGGCCTAGGGTCCTTCTCATTTCCCAGGTTAACTTCTATCAGTTCATCGACTGTGGCTTGGCCTCCGTCTTCTATCTCTGGAGGCGCCGGTTGGAGGTCAATGAAGTCTGGAATACCATCTCGAGGGTCGAGTACTTCGACTTCCTCGTCAGACACCGCCAGCGCTTCATGGGGTCCTCTTGCTGCTTGCGCTAGCGACTGTGTGGATGGATCTATGGACACATCCGTTGCCGTTGCAGCTCCCAAGGGTGAGAGAACAGCTTCAGTGCTTGTAGATGAGGTTGCAGCCATGACAGGCCAGTAGTTGTTTGCCGCCGGACTCAGACAGCATATTTGATTTGTAGCAGAAGTTGAAGGAGTCTCGCCTTCTGGGACAGTTGTATCTTCCGCAGAAGTGGCTTTTTCTTTTCTGGTAGCTGGCTCCCCTTGATTGGAGTTGACCAAGGCCTCCCTGGTTGGCAGACAGGGTGCTAAAGTTGTCATTAGTAGGACCCCTGTAGGGGGAGAGACTCCTACTTCTCGAATGTCTTCGGCTCCGCTGCTGCTAGCCGTATCAAATTCGGCTTGAAAGGCCGCTTCCTCAGGACGGACCTGCTCCCAGCATCGGCAGGAGATCAAGGTCTCCATTTTTTGATTCTAGGATAGAGCCAATTCAGCATGTTCGGCTTCCGCCGGATATTCATCAAAGGTTGCCCCCAGAGGGCTATCTTCAGTTTGATAGAAGGCGGAGATGGTATCCACCTCGTACCGCCCACTGTAATAGTAGTCTTCCAGGGTGAAGCCCAGACCCGGATGTTGAGAGACACGTCTCATTTCTTTATTCAGATTTGCAGGATACCACATCTTCTGGAAAGCTTCCTTGCATTTTTGAGATTGATCGGGAGGGATGTGTTGCTTTTGAAACATCCTGGCCGTCTGATCAGTGGTAAATGCCAGGCCCTGAATATGAACCCGCGGGTTGGCTAGATCCTCAGGGAAGCTGCAGTCTGTGTCCTCCTGAGTGGGATGCTCCTCAGCTGTATAGAACAAGCTGCTGGGCCCATCTTCTTGTGTCACCTCCCAGGCTTTGAAAGGTTCGACAGTGGGATCATTGAGGCCAGAGACTGGCTTGGTGAGGCCGGCCGGGACTCCGATGCGGTCGTGCTGTTGATCAACATGCACTTCCTTAGCTTTGGGGTATAATGCTGGGGGTGTCACCCTGCCGACATTTCCAGAAGCCGTGATGTGGGAAACCACCTTCGGCTTGACATATCCGCGCGGCGGTGGTGGATACCAACCGTCACCCGATTTGTTCTTCGATACCCCTACGGGGGCTCCATCTTCAGAAACCTTCCGGGGAGACCCCGTATATAGGTTGGCGTCCGCCAAGTGACATTCAAACACCTCGAATGGGTGGATGTCAGCAAATATCCTCTCCTCCTTCCCCTGGAGGTTATATTTGATACATTGGTGGAGCGTGGAGGGCACCACCATATTTTCATGCAGCCATGGGCGGCCGAGCAGTGCTTTGTAGGAGATGCGAGAGTCAATGATATGAAACTGCACCGTTGTAGTGAAATCTGCCAGGGTCAGTGTGAACTCTGCCACTCCCATAGATACTTCACACTTTTGGTTGAAGCCAGCGATACGCATATCCCCGACTTTCTTGAGATGCACATTAAAGTGGTACCTCTCGTATATTCTGTATGGCAGGATGTTGACTGCTACACCAGGATCGACCAGAATCCGGTTCAGTTCTCTTCCGTTCAGGTGCCCTTTCATATATAGCGGCCTATTGTGACTGGCAGTAGGTAGTAGCATGTCTTCTGGAGAGAAGGTCATACTGGCTTCTGGTATAGCCTCGGCTATGCAGGTCTCAAAATGAGCAGGCGTCTGCAGAGCAGTGATGATCGCCTGTCGAGTCTCTTCACTTAAAGAGAGAATTTCCCAGATCGTAAATCGAGCAGGGAGCTTCTTGAGCAACTTCATTATTCGGCTTCCAGCCCGGACATTGGAGAGCTTCATCTCTTCAGCCCATCTGGGCTTGGAAAGGTTTTGATTCGCGGTCCCTGACGGACCTGCTTCACCTTCCTCGGACTCGGCACCCTCTTGACTGGCATCGGCTGTCGGGTCTTCTTTATTAGCTGCTGTAGGGCAAGCCCCATCTGCATTTGCATCCTTAGTAGATTGCGCTGGCTGCGGGTGAATGACCCCGGGCGTAGGGTTAGCCTCCTGACAAGGCTGCTTATCCTTTGACATCTTCATGAATTCAAGGAATGAAGAGACTGTCTTGCCCCCAGTCTTGTTGTATAGACCTGACAGAGGAGGGATTTGGACTCCCTTAACTTCCGGCGGAGGTGTCTTCTAGGGTTGCTCCCCTCTGAACATAATGTTGTGATTGGGTGGCGGCTGGCGCCCCCATTTCCGGCCTGACCGAGTGGCATGTGCAGCAGTTGCGGCCTCGGCCTTGCCTCCCCCAGCATGGGGTGTGAAGCAAATTTCTTCTTCTTCCTCTTCTCCGGGTAGGTTGAAGAGTGCTGACAGGGTATTGCAGGAGGCGACCTGTATTTTACGGGCCCCAGCGGCCTTTCTTTTCTTTTTCTTTTGCTTTTTCTTCTTTTTGGTTTCTGCAGGTGCTTGCCCCCAGAATAGGTTGCTCTCTTGAGGTGGTGCTGCTTCAGCTTCCTCCCCTTGCTTGAGTGAGAGTTGCTCCAGCTCTTGCCATGGGACGTGGTCCCGTACCAGCAGAGGTTTCAGTTCGGGCTGCACATATTCATCCAGCCCTTCAATTAGGTGTTGCAGTCGAAGGACTCCAGGATTGGTTTCCTTGATTACTGGCAGTGGAGTTTGTCTCCTCCTGTTAGGTGTATGTATTCTGACAGCTGTAGGTGGAGTGACCCATACGGGTGCTACCACTGGCGGAGCAGGCCGGGTGTAATGCCACGGATATGCGCCCCCTCTTTTGGGCGAGGTGCCCTCTTCTTCTTGTGCTTCACAAGGATTTGCTGCCACCCCTGTTGTTCTTTCACGGGCTCCAGGAAATGGATTTCGTAGGTGCTCCGTGTGCTTGCTTCAGAGATCTCCTCAGGTAATGCCTGGTAGAGGGAGATCATGTTGATTGCTGCCCTCCTGAAAGGGGCTTCATGTGGCTGAGGAGGGTCTACTTTGTACTCTCCCAGCTCTATCTCATTCTTTTTCACCATCCCTTCGATGACGTCTTTGAAAACATAGCAGTCTTCGATTGGATGTCCCAACATCTGGTGGTAGGGGCAGAATCTCGGACTGTCTTTTCTTTTCAGGTCCTCCGGCCTCCTTGGTTCGGGCAGAGTGACCATGTTGTATTCTGTTACCCAGTCGAACAGGACTCGGGTCTTGTCTTTTGGAAAGGAATAAGCTTTCTTCATTTTGTCCCTCAGCGAAGGACCTTCTTCATCATCTGGAGCTTTCGCAGGTTGCGGGGGAGCCGTTTTCTTACCTTTCTCCTTCTGTTGCTCGAACGCCTTGATATCAAGCGCATTCGCTTCTTTAGGTGTGGGGCGCCGTTCCGCCGCCTTGCCTTTCTGGGCTATGCTGGCAGTTGACGTCGGGACAGGCTTGGTTAGAAAAGCTTCCACCTCAGCTACCACATTATTCAGCCGGTCGAACGACCGTATTTCCATACCAATCATCTTTTCCAGGACCTCCCTCCTGAGGTTTTGTTTACATATTTGCACAGCGTCCTCCTGATGCGGGGGCCGCTTACATCTCATTCCGAGGTTCCTCCACCTCTTGATGTAGTCAAGGGCTGTCTCATCTGCCCTTTGTTTTGTTGAATAGAGCTCGGCCACTGTGACCTCCCTCTCTGTGACATGGAATCTTTCTCTGAACTTCCTTTGCATATCTGACCAGTCATTAATTGACCCGGCCGAGAGACTGGAATACCATTCGAAAGCGAGCCCCGTCAGCGGGGACCCGAAGAATTTCAGCAGATACGACTCGTCGGTGGCCAGATCACCCATAACGGTCATATAATATGCAATATGCTCTTTTGGGGAACCTTTCCCGTTGAATTTGTCAAATTTGGGCGGCTTGTTGACTCCCGGGGGAAGTCGTTTAGCCGCATGGTGTTGCGGGTAGGGAACCCGATAGGCATCGAATGCGACGTAGTCGCCTTCACTCTTCTCTGCGAGCTTCAGCTCAATCATCCTTTCCACCATCATCCGGTTCACGACCGTGGGGTCGACTGGCTCCGGATAGAAGTGTGCTGGCTGCAGGTATGGGGTGACCAGGGTGGTCGCCTGTGGAGGATGCAGCAGCGGGGGTGTTGGGTGCACCTGAGGAAGCACCGGAGGTAGCAACGGCTGAGGCTGTGGTGGCCGCTGTTGTGTTGTCGTCATGGTTGGTTCTGACGGCTGGGGTAGTGTATAAAGAGGTGGAGGGTCATCTCGACGAGCCGCTCCCCGGGATGATTCACCCTGGACTTCGGGTGGTTTAGAAGCTGATGAGTGCTCAGTCTTTTCTATTAGCTGTTTCTTCAGGGAATCTATTTCCCCTTGATATTTTTGCACCAGCATCAGAACTGATGGATCTATAGTGGTGGGGACACCTTCTGTTGTTTCCCCAGACGTACCCTCAGGCAGGATGTCGAGGAGTACGTCGTCTTCTTATTCCGTCGTCACCACATTAGCAGTCAAGACGGGGGCTTTATCATCCCAGTGGAGGTAGACCTGGGGCTGTTTCTCTTTCATCATCATCAGAAGCCCTCTTGCTGCTTCTGTCCTGCGGGTAGTTGGCCCCGGCCGTACGGCCAATTGAGCCAGTTCTTGGGGGTCTTCAGGAAGCTCCCCATATCGGCTGGGTACACCAGCCATGTTGCAAGTGAAAACCTGCATCCTTCTTCTTTGTCGATGGACCCTCCGCCTTGCTTGTTGCGGAAAGGTCAGCCTCTCGAACACGGAAACCCTTCTTCTTTCTTCCCACTCGGGGAAGGCTTCATCGGCTTCGATCTCAAAGCCGTCATCGTATCCATTATCATCGACCGATGACATCCTCATTCTGTCTCTTATCTCTTCTTCATCTGCCGTTGATGGACAGTAATCTTCTTCAGTGGCGACTGTCTGCATCAGCCGCTGCTGTCCGAGTGAGGTGTTGCCCAATCCTCGGAAGTAGCTTCTGACCAGGCAGGCCATTTCTTCTCGACCCCGTTCTTAATGTAGCACGGGGGATAATGGTCGGCCTCCAGAAGGAGGAATGTAGGCCAGTCGAGCTCTGTCGGCTGGCTGTTGGAACCTTCGCCCCATGGCAGGGACGTTGGCTTGATGGGCCGCAGCCCGGAAACTTCTGTGGCGGGGAGGATCCGCAACCACCTCTTCTCCCATCTTCGGGGGTAGGCCCCTTTCTCTTATCACCTCCGCATCGTCATTCATAGGATGGCGGCGGATGGGTGTCAGCTGGTGGACAGGTCGGGTCCGTTTGGGAACCCACACCTGTCTGAACTTCCTCAGCTTGAGTGCCGGGTTTCCTTGGCCATGGTGGCCGGCTTCTTTCATTTCTGCCCTCCTTCCAGCAAGGGCCTGATATGTGTTGTGGACAGGAACGTTTGGGATGACTCAGCCTGGGGTCACCCGCGCCGTGTGCCCGTTGAGGAAGACACGCATGCCTCCCACCAGCATTGACTTCCCGGACTGAGAGACAGTTCCGGTGATCATAGCAGTGTTCTTGCGAGCCTGGCGACGCTGACGTCCTCCAGGGGGTTTGTTGACTACAGCGGGGTGCGACCCACGTACAACGTGGTGCACCATGCAGCTAGCGGCCGGGGCCGGATTCTTGAGCAAGTCGTCGCAGCGAGGAACCTTCAGAGGTTCCACTTCCTCCATAGCTTGCTTGGAAGGTTCCGGGGCTTCGACTTCTAGGATGTCGACGAAGGCCAAGCCCAGGAAGTTGGGGAAGCCTACAGTGGCAGGGAAGCTGCCGAATTCCATGGGTACCGCCAGGTACCCTTGCGCGTGTTCAGCAACTATCGACTGATCGAAGTCGACGCCAGCTATTCCATGAGTTGTCATTGTCTGCCTGCAAAGACAAACAGGAAAATAATCAGTAGTCTTTGAAAGGGCTTCGAAGCCCGAATATCTCGGCAAAGAGATGAAAGGTGACACCGGTCCCACCGGGCGTGCCAGACTTGTTTCCACCATTTTCTTTCTTTCCCTTTTCGTTCGCGTATCGATCAACCATTTGGCTAACTGGTAGTCAACTGACTGATTGACGACGCGGGCGTGCCAGTCACATGAGTGACAATTTTATTGTGCGCTCATTCTGACCCATATCGGGCGAATGTGAGGTTCGGTCGGGACCAGCAGTCTGTCATACCATAAAGGTTATGGCGTTAATTACATCCCCCACGAGGAGGGAACACCTTTGATTAATTGCCGAGATAGCGGGCTGTCGAAGCCGGATTAAGAAAAGAACTACAGGGTGATCATGACGAAGACATGTAGGATGCACATGTTTATCGTATAGAAGATGCTTAGTTCATAGAATTATGGATCCTCGGTACGTGGCAGAGGATAAATGTCCGAAGACCACCATCGCGCATGGCGAAGACTTCTGGCCGGGCGTAACCCAGTCTTCTGTCGACGCCATTTGATATACCCGAGGATCTATGCATGCGCACACATAAGACATTCACGCCTAGATTGCACATGAAGATAGTGTTATGAAGCGGTGACGATCAGCCACAGTTATTACCCTCCACCGACAAGAGGAAGAACGACACAAGTGTAATAGCGAAAGCAAAACGCTTAACAGATCTGACAATGAGTATGATGATAATATGATTCGGGCTCGCTTGGCCATCCTTTTTATTCACCAATTACGGCTTATTGACATCGCCCCCGAAAGACGAGACTTACCCGGGGTGAATGAATCACTAGAGTAGCATGACGCTTCAAAACCGGCGTGACTACAAGTATATAAAAATGCTTACACGGCGCGGTCACGCGTAGGTGTAGTAGTTAATACGGCGCGGTCATCATGCGTATTGAAACGGCGCGCAAGGGCCTTGGGGCGCGTCGGTTTAGGGCGCGCCGGAAAGGCGCAAGAGAATTTTTTAAAAAAAATGAGTGTGGCCTTATTCCGGCGCGGGGGGGTACCGCGCCGGATTAGGGCGCGCCGGGTTAAGGCCGCGCCGTTTTAGCTTATTTTCGATGAATTTTGAATCATTTGAGTTTGTTAAGTTTATGTTGAGGGTTTTGAAGCCATTTGAGGCCAATTGTTTGTTAAATTGAAGTCCAGAACCCTGAGGGATGGTGTGATTAAGCCAGTCCGAGGTTCCTACTCGAGCACCGGGATAATTGGGTCCAGAATGAGCATTTCGTTATGGTTTATTCATTATTAATCTGTCGAAAATTTAGACAGCATCTCCCCTGAACCTGAAGAGTTGCAGGGGAGAAGCGGGATCATGCTCACCTATGGAACAGGCCCCTAAACCGCCGGTCTACACAAAGGTAGCCAGCAAACCCTATTGGACAGGATACCCCGAGGACTAGCCTGCTAGGGGCACCAAGGTTCCATAGGGGGAAGAAACGGAGAGATGAAGCCATCGACGATGGGAACAGCACCCCGAGGGCTAGCTTGCGAAGGGTGGATGACCCACAGTGTATGACTTATCCCTTATAGGGACTGACCATTAGGAAGATGAAACTCCGAGGGCTAGCCTGCGAGGAGCACATATCCCCGGCCTTCATTGGGTCCTGAATTGTTGGGGGAGAGCTCGTTGAGCCAAGACCCCTCTGTTGCTATCCGCTATGGGCTTAGGGAGAAACACCTACCATCGAGGGGTAGGGTTCTTAGTTGCCCAGCAGTTCCGTGAAGCCACGGGGGGAATGTTCCCCTCCCTGGGTGATCGAGACGATGAGAAAACCTCGGAGCAGTTTGGATGATCGTGATGCACAGATGCAGTAAATGCATAAACGAGACAGGCCCATTGCAGGGGCATATGCTCGAACAGTTAGAAAGCGACGTTCAGGGGATGAACCTTGCATATGGCAGAGAGAGGCATGCGCAGAAGCACGGCTCTGTCCGAGAAGAGAGAGGGATGCGAAAACCCTTGACTCAAATATAAAAATGATCGAAGGAAAAGCCCCCCGGGAGGGGTGTTTATGTAGCCCACGATGATTCAGGGCAGGCTATAGACCTCGGAGAAACCGGAATTAGAGCTACATAGAGAAGAACTCCAACACACGCACTGGCATAGATAGAAAATGGGGGAGGCTGATGATCATTCGTTCAACCCGATAACCCAAGCATTCAACATATATATATTAACATCCCAGAAACGAGGATGATTCAGCATTTACATCGTAAGAGCATGACACCAGCAACATCGCTCAGTCGCCGTTCGCTGATAGCGGAGGCAGAGGATGTGCAGAGCACAACAACAGGGAAAGAACAAAAGAGAAAATTGCGTAGAAGGGGGAGGAGAATAGGCTCATATCATCGCCACTCCTCCCCCTCTCGCTTACATCCGATGGGTAGGAAATTCAGAAGAAGAAATCTACGGAAAGCAAAAGAGGGACCGGCACCGGCGCCCACCTGTTCCTGAAACAGGGTATCGTAGAGGAAGAAGACGACCGACGGAAGCTCCTCCGAAGGAACCCTTCTCTCTCTTGCTTCAGTAAAAAAAACCTCCCCAGAAGCCTTTCTCTCCCTCCGCTCTTCTCTTTTTTTTTTCAATCGATCTGTCTATCCTCTTCTGTGTGTCCTCCTTTTTTTCTTTTTTCTCCCCTTTCTCTTGTCGAAGAGCAGCCACCTATATAGGGGGCAGGTTCAGATCTTAATCCGGCGTGAGATTAGCGCGCCGGGAAGAAGCCTCTGCAAATTAGCGTGCCGGTCTTGGAGGGCGCCGGTTTAACGGGCGCGCCGTATAAGGGCGCGCCGTTTTAGCATTTCCCGCGCCTTGCAGGTTAGCCGATGAATCCGGGGACGATCCCGGAGGTCATCGTGAACATTTATCTCGCCAATGCCCATCGAAACCTTGAAGAGGTGTTTTGTGAAGCCCCTCGGCTGACGTGCGGCCGTTCCCGAGACTCCAGATAGCTTTGGCTTAATTACGCGGGTTTCCCGCTAATACGGCCTGCGGCTTTGTGATTCGTGCTGCTGGCTCGGTCTGGCTTTTACCCAAGCTCCTTAGGGGGTTGGATGACACCAGGGATAATTCCGCCTGCGCTGGGTGATCATTCGGCCACTGATGGGCCCATCTTGGCAGGGCTGTACCCGTGCCGGGTGATCGAGATCTTCTGCCGACGGAGCTTTCGGTCCTCCGTCTCGGAGAGCCGGGGGAACTCCTTCATCTTCGGGAGAACCTCTTCATATGGTGGGGGATCCATCGGATAGACCGTCTGTAGATTCCTTTAAAATCCACTTAAGGAAAATATAATGAAAAGCAAACAATAAACAATAGTGGAGATGAAACATGCACGAGGTGCACAAGGGGAGTGTGTGTGATCGCCAGAGACACGAGGGTCTCGAGTGGAAAATAATAAGGGAAAGGATGATCGCGAAAATACCTCAAAGTGCGGTTGATTGTAGGTGCTCCTTTCTCTTCCAATCGGCCGGCCGATGAAGAGAGTTCTTTAATTATTACCCTTGCAAAAAGAGACACAAACACCACAAAAGAATTGAATTAGAACATGGTGTGTAGCATCAAATTCTATATGTAAAGATGAGCATGAAAATTGTGCAAGAACACACCTTGTGGGTGTTGGCCCTTAAACCCCTATGCAAAAGGGTGTGGGAAAAATGAATGAGGAATGCATGCAAGTGAGGGGAAAGAGTGCAATAGATGCACTATGGGGAGATTCCCAACGTAGTTGAGAGATATTAAAAATAATCAAATATGAACATGCATGCATATAATAAACACAAAACAATAGAGAATAGAGGGGGAGAGAAGAAAAATCTGTTGAGCTTGGCTTTGATATTCAATGGGGAGAAAAGCTTCAGTTGGATGAAGAGGTGAACCGTGAAGAAGCCCCTCCTTAGCCAAGAACAGCACCTGCGTAAGAAGAAGAAAACAAAAAAAACAGAAGAAATAAAAACAGAAGAAGAAGAAGAACGGCGGGAGGAGAAAGAGGGAGAAGAGGAATCCGAACCTCATTAACAGAGCCAATGGCTCTATTAAATAGGTTGAGGAAGAGATAAACATGGGCAAGAGTCCCAAGAGGGAAATGATAAGAATGGGCAAGTGCCCAAACCCAGCAGGTATCTAACGAAGCAAGGACTCTCTGGGAAAAGGGCTGCGAAGCCAGAAGATGAAACACGCCCTTGGTCAGGGCGTCAATTCAAGAATTGACGACCTGTCATAGGGCGTTAATTTAAAACACACCCTGGGTCAGGGCGTTTCTTCCTGGATTAATTTTAGAAATAAACATTTCTTTTATTTAGAAATTATGAAAGACGCCTCAGGGAGAGGCGTGAATTGAAAAACGCCCCATGTTAGGGCGTGATTCAACATTTTTCAAACATTTATTCTTTTTCAAAAATTGCATAATTCTAGGAATTGACGCCCTCACCTCAGGGCGTCCTTTCATCAAGAAATGCCCCAGGTCAGGTCATGTTTTAAAACACGCCCTTCACCAGGTCACGAATTTATAAAATAGGTAAAATGGGGAGAAATAGATAAAATGGGGAGACACGCCCTGGATCAGGCCGCGTTTAAAAACACGCCCCTCTCCAGGGCGTTAATTTAAAAAAGAGGGAAAGGGGATAAAATCCATGAAAAATGAAAAAAACACTCAAATAAGCTAATTTGAGGGTCAAATGGGGCATTACAAGGCAATATGAGAAATACTCAAAGTAATGTCAATTTTGGCGTGTCTACACCGTCGTCCTTGATCGGACAACGGGTGTAGTGTATGCGGCATGACTAAGTCGATGCCGGTTCATTGGGCAGGCTTGGTCGCACTGCCGGTTGGTTGACGAGTTTGTCTCGGCTCTCCTGAGGTGAAGTCCCCGTGTCCACATGGAGTGACTCGAGGCTCTGTCAGCTTGAGAAGTCTTCAATATGTTGATCTTTATCGGCTTCCGTACTTCGGTGGGCCGGGTCATTCGTCCTTATGGCTTGGTCACCAACAATCATATTTTGAGTGCCAACACCCTCCCATAATTTCAATATGAATAATCCTCAATTCAAAGCATGACATGATCATAAGTGCTTAATGAAATAAAATTCCAACGAAATAATAGCACTTAAGTTCATCAGAGCACGTAGGGAAGCAAATTCATAAGCTCACAAATTCACGCCTGGACTGAACGGCGTCAAAACATGAAAGGCGCCTGATTATGAGGGCGTCAAAAAGAGAAACACACCCTTCACTAAGGCGTTAAATGCACCAAGAGTTCAAGAAGAAAACGACCCACTCAAGGGCGTTAAATAAAACACGACCTCAGTCAGGTCGTCAATTAAACAATTGACGCTCTAACAGAAGGCGTTAATTAAGCACAAGCTTCCGTTTCCTATTCGAAAGCTAAACGCAGTCCTAATAGCCATAAACTTTCTAACTCCGAACAGCCTTAAGACTCCCCGGACTTCTATAAAGGGAAGGCACTTCCTCAAATCAATCAAAGCAATCCTTAGGAGCTCTGTTTCTTCTACTGCTTCTTCTCTTGTTCGTGTTCTTTTCGCAAACCGGAGATGGAAAGGGCACTTAAGAGATCAAAGTCCTCAACTCCCAGATTAACTGAGATTAATGGGCACATCAGCAGCAGAATCTCCATGAACCAGGTAAAGATTGAGTCTTCTGTTCTTTTCCACTTTTCTTATCTTTACTGAACTATTTCTGTCGCTCATGCATTCTCCTTCTTCTCCACAGGATTATCCAAATGTTCCAGGAGCTAGGAGATTTACAAAAAATAAGTGGCTGCCTCTTATACTCTCCAAATTTTCTTCAGATATGAGGGTGTACTTAGCAAGATGGCACCTTCTGGGTCTAGTTACCCATGCCAAATATTATGATCAAATCCATCTTGACTGGGCAGCTATAGGGGCTCTTGTAGAGATATGGCATCCTTCTACTCATACCTTTCTCTTCTCTACCTTTGAAGCCACCATCTTATTAGAAGAATTGGAGATGCTCTTGGGCCTAAAGAAGATGAAGCAAGGAGAAGAGGAGAAGATGGCCAACATGCCAAAACCAATCTCCTCTCATGAGCTATTAACCACATTGATACCTAGCCCAAACTTAGTGAATCAAATCAAAGCCACTAAAGGAATCAATCTTCTGAAGCTCGCCTCATGGGTGTACAAGAGAGCAGATCAAGCCAAAGAAGATGAAGAGATAGAGCGGGTAGCAAAGGCCTTCGTGGTGTGCTTGGCAGGAGCAATCTTATTCCCATCCACAGAGGACTTTCTAGAAGAGACCCAATTAAGCGCCATAGTGAGCTTATGGGAAGGAGATAGAGTTGGACCGGCTATTCTAGCCTATCTCTATAGCGGGCTTGCCTCGGCGGCAATGGGAAGGCCCATCTACGGATGCATGCTAGCACTCTCTAGTTGGGTAGATCTCCACTTCAAGTTCGATCCATGTAACGAAGCCCAACAATCCTCAAGAATCTTCTCAAAAAGCCCACTCTCTTATATGACCGGTTCACTTGGGATAAGCAATAGAGTGATGAATCGAATTCCTCAAATTAAGAAGAGAGCGGAATGGAGAGAGCACCTCAAAGTAATGCCAAAGAACCTCTTCACTTGCGCACCGGGAATACTCAAGACTCAAGAACTCCGTGCAAGATTCTCCCCCGGCACGGACCTTCGGCTCATAGGCGCTTTAGAATTCGTCTTGTATAACTCACACCGATGCATCCTTCAACTCGGGCTTTCACGGCGAGTATTCGAGGACCCATCTCACCTTCCTCCAATCAAGACACGGGACCTTGGCAGCAATGAAGATGGAGAAGAATGCACAACTATTCAAGCTCTGTGGAAAATCAACAAGGTTCATCAACTTGTGGAGAACTTAGAAGAAGATAGAGAACAGTGGAAGTCTTATGTAATTGTTTTAAGAAGCTTGAGGCCCAAAGTGGCTCATTGAAGCAATGTAATCTTTTTCTTCTAATAAATCAATGATAATTTCTGATTGAGTCAATAACACAGTGATTCTGATCAAATCTTCCAATAACATGCGATTCTGTTGCAAATAATGACTCAGTCAATGTCGTGAATTCACAAAGTGACGCCTCAGCCAATGTCGCTTCCAATGATTGATCGCTCATAACTGACGCCTCCACAATGGGCGTTAACTGAAAAACGTCCTAGGACAAGGCGTTAATTCGATTCATATTCCAAAAAGTATTCGTTGAAATTCCAAAGGTAACGCCCTCAGCAAAGCCACGTTTCATTCAAATAACGCCTCAAGCACAGACGTTAATATAAAAAAGTAATAATTGCTTCAATCACATCAATCAATCCCCATTCAATGCGCCTGACGACGGTTATCATTCCCCATGCAAACAAAAGTAACGCCTCAAGAAATGTCGGCAATTATCAATAAGCGTCCTTGTTTCAGTCGTTGATTCCATAAGATGCGGCCTTACTCAAGTCGTTAATTCCTTTTGACCGTTCGACTTAACTTTCCCTCCTTTCTTCTTCTTCCTTCGTCCTACTCCCTCTTTCATTTCTGCAAGCCCTAACCGACCTCCCCCTTTCTCTCATTCTCTCTCAAACTCTCTCCCCCCTAACCCTAGACCTAGACGATGGCCGGAGGTGGTTTGAAACGACAACGGGTGGCGGCGCCTGAGGTGGTGGACCTGGGCGAAGACGCCCATGCCGAGGAGGATGCTCCCATGGAGGCTCCGCCGGCGGCGGCCGAGGAAGGTCCGGCGGCGATGGCCGACGACGAGGGAAACCACGGCGACGAGGCGGTGGGAGAAGAAGATGACGGAGAAGCAGCAGACGAGGGAGGGGAGGACGATGCTGGCGGTGAAGAAGAAGAAGAAGAAGGCGAAGGTGGTGAAGACGGAGAAGAAGGCGAAGGTGGTGAAGATGAGCCACCGCCCATGGCGGCGGCCGTTCCCCGTCCAGGCCAACTCCGGCGACCGCATCAGCCACGGCCCAAACCAGCAGGACCAAAGCACCAGAAGGTAGGCACCCCAACCCAATTCCCATTTTTTTTATTTTTATTTTTCATTTTTCCTGTAATTTCCATAGCTCTCGGGGTATAAACCCTGCAACCCAGAGAGAAGACGCCCTCAGGGGCGTCACGTTTTAGAAATGAAACGCCCAACCCAAGTGCGTTAATTAAATTATTTCCCTGAAAAATAATTAACCCCATGAGAACACGCCCTGCATCATGTCGCCCATTTAAATTCATCATTTTTCATATCATGCTGTTAATTTTCGTTAATTCCCATGCTTTAATTATTTCAGATATTTTTCCATGAATTATTCGCATGCTGTTATTTTTATTTCATTTTCTGAAAAACTTGAAAACAACGCCCCCCACCAGGGCGTTAATTCAACAATAGACGACCAAACCAGCGGTCGTCCATTCATTAATTCCTGATTAAATTAACGGACCCATCTTGGAAAACGCCTCACCCAAGGGCGTGACTCGAAATATTCTTTAAGAATTTCAGAAATTAACCATAGAACCATGCCTAACACAGAGGCGTTTCTTAGATAACAGCGACCTCGGATAGGTCGTAAATTCAAAGCTCACTTAGAACCACGCCCTCCTTAGGGGCGCTAGTTCAACAAACCACGACCTGAGGATGGTCGTTAATTAAATCAAACATCAACATTTCAAACCAAGGCAGTTAAGTGAATTTCAACAAGAATAATTGAACAATTAAACCAAAATTTCTTTCTTTATGCGTGCAGGGGTTGATGAGGACACGGATCTCCTAGGTCATGGTCCGAGCAGCATATTACGGCCTCCCCGAGTTCCAGAGAGCCAGGGTAGATGCTATGGGGTTTGGAGCCTTCCTTAGCATAGAGCCAGTCAGACCCGACCTACCACTTATCCAGGTTCTGAGGGAGAGATGGGACAGGACTAGCCAGGCATTCCTGATGCCATGGGGACATATGGTTCCTACCCTGGAGGATGTAGCTAGGATCACCGGATTGAGGGTAGATGGTGAGGCTGTGAGCGGGATCACCTACCCTGACTACACTGAGCTCGCCCAGAGGTTGCTAGGGCTAGAGATGGTCTACGAGACGCCTAGCGAATGTAGGACTATCGTCCGCACCGACCTGACTACAGTGATGGGCTTAGGGAATGCTAGGCATAGGTCCGGGGAGTCCTTAGAGCAGTTCTCTCAGAGGTTGATCGATGGGGCTAGGGCGGTCTACTGCCAGGACCCAGCTGACAGAGAGAGAGCGGACCGGGACCTGAGGAGGTTTCTACTGTTGCTACTAGGGAGGCTATTGCTCGGGACGAAGGGCGACGTCATCAACTGTCGATTCTTGGGCATTCTCGAGGACCTGGAGGCAGTTGGCAGCTACGCCTGGGGAGCAGCACTGCTGGCGCATATGATGGCCGACCTGTCCACGGAGACAAGACGAGAGACGACCGTCAGTGGCTTCTCACCTTTTCTTCAGGTATGCATTTTTCTCTTTTTCTTCTCTTTTATTTTTTATGCGTGTGAATGCCTTACTAATGCAATGCATGGGTGCAGGTTTGGAGCCACCTATACATGCCGATGGGGCGCGTTGACCCACGGCCTGGAGGTGAGGGAGCTTTTCCCCTAGCGCGGCGCTGGCTGCCAGTGGTGTTTGGAGCCCCACTGGGCTACGAGTTGTGGGTGCTGCGGAGAGAGTTCCGAGACTTCCCTCCCTCGCTGGTATGCATGAATGTTATGCATCTTTCTTTTGCATTTATTTTGAACTTATTATGATGATGATGAAATGATGATATGCATGTTTATGAATGCAGGTGTAGTGGAGACCCTATGAGGGAATGACAGACGAGGGCCAGTCGTGGGTCGTAGCGGGCCGACCTCATTTTGGGCATGAGCTCTGGGTTCATTGCCTGAGCGAGATCGAGCCGTTACGGCTTAGGTTGGAGATGAGGACGCTGGGCCTCCACCAGGAGTGGGTAGAGGTCGGCGAGCCACGCGGCATTGGGAAGAAGACGCGCGGTCGTACGAAGGCGACCGACTGGAGAGTGCGGTTCGAGGAGCAGTACGCCGACTGGCAGCGAGGCGGGACCAGAGTCACCTCTCGCGCGACTGACAGCTCCGAGTACCTCCGGCGCTACTGGGAGGTATACGCCAGACGACCTCAGATGAAGGTCCTAGGGGTATTTATGAATGCAATTATTTCTAAATGCGAGGCTTATGTAACTTTATCATGCAACTAATATGCAATGGATGCAGGATGCGCGGGACATAGCAGCGATGGATGCCCAGGCCCACCTACACAGTCTGGAGGACCAGCTGGCCGCCACACGGGCCGACCTAGAGACCCTGGTGAGTGTTTAAATTATTTCTATATGCAAATGTATTTTTTTGTTGACTTATTGATGATTAGCCACTAACGATCTTAATGAATGCAGCGTGCCCAGCAGGGAGCAGTGAGGAGAGACCCAGGGGAGGCCTCCAGCTCGAGAGGGCCCAGTGCAGAGGTGACTGCACTGGCAGAGCAATTAGCTGGAGCGACCACACGAGCCGAGGCAGCAGAGCGCGATCTCGCTTCACGGGTAAATTCCAAAACACAAATCCATTCAAATATTGATTATATAATTGTGCACTGATGAAAATTCATTTTACAGACTGAGGAGCTTCGAGCCGCTCTTACCTGCGTTGATGAGGGCTTCCGTGCGACGAGCACACAGGTGAGTGGTTTAATCATGTATTGCTTGTATTGTTAGATTACTGAATCATTGCATTAATTGTGGAACTGATGATTTGTTTACCTGTTTGCAGGCGACTCAGCTCCAGGCGGTACGTACTGAGTTGGCGATCCGTGATCAGCGGATCTCAGAGCTAGAGAGGTCCCTGAGGCGTCGAGAGGAGCTGCCTCAAGATGTGGCCAAGCTACGGGTGGCTCTTGAGCTGGAGAGGAGGGAGCGGGCCCGGGAGAGCGAGGAGCGTGCTCGTGAGCGGGAGGAGCACCAGGCGGAGCGTGCCCGGCACCTTGACCTTCAGCAGGCGGAGCGTGCCCGGTACCAGGAGCAGGTAGCAGCACGCGAGCGAGAGCTGGCAGACTCGAGGAACCAGTTGATCCTTTCTCAGGAGCGGCTACGAGTGTCTGAGGAGCGTCTCCAGTGAGGGCGTGAGCGAGCACGGGCTACGGGGTATTCCTTCACCAGCTCCACCTTTGTGGAGGCCTCTTCCCTCCGAGAGAGGAGCGAGGCAGGGGGTCAGGTTTGGGTTCCAGCTTCTTCACGGGGGCCCATTCCTCCTCCACCAGCGCCAGCTCGGGACGGCGAGGAGGAGGTTGAGAGTAGGAGAGAGGAGGGTGGAGGCGAGAGCTGAGAGACTTACTTGTACTCCTCCACCCTCACACCTGTACTCAGACATTCATGATGTATATATATATATGAGATTGACATCTTTTGTTACCTGAGCACTTTGCGTGGTTGTGGCCTTGTGTTTGTGTACTTTCCTCTTTCCACGTTCTTCATTTTTGCTTTGCTTTGCCCTGTTTCTGCAACTGTAATCTACACTTTGAATAAACAGGTTAATTCATCTGTTCGACTTGGCCCCTTGCTCAATAAGCAAGGGGTGCCTTTACTTTTAACCTTAATGGCGGGTCAAGGGGCCAAGTCTTTAATCAAATAAGGCAAATAAAATAGCTGATAACGGGGAGATGCATCATGCAAGTATGCATATGCAAACCATAAATAAAAGATGCCCATGCAAAAGAATGCAAGCATACATCGTGAAGAAATGCCTATTTTTTTTCTTTTTTTCTTTTTTTTTTCCTCTCATTTATATATTTTTTGTTATTTTGCCTGAAAAACGCGCCTTAGAGTAGGTCGTGGTTCGCATAAAGACGCCCTAGAAGACGGCGTGAATTTTGAAAAGGAAATCTGATTTTTGAGAAAGTAACGACCCGCTTAGGGACGTTATTCGGAAAGAGACGACCTAATCTAGGACGTTAATTCTAAAAAAGTGCCTTAGCCAAAGCCGTTAATTGAATTATTCTGCAAAAAAGGTTGACAAGGCTATCAAGACCACGGGTCCTACATGGTCACCATCTAAAATTTATTAACCTTTCTTGAGTAATTAAAAGGGGGTCGACGTGATCATAGTTGACTTGTATTCGAGATTTTGTACAGTGTAATTTCCCAGGTCGGTCTTGACCATCCTGCCAGTTCGTGACTTGCCACATAGAAAGGATGGAAGAAAATATAAGGGAAGCCCATAAGGGATTCTGAGATGCTCAAGGTAAAGTTACCTCCCCTACCCTATGCCTGTTGGGGTTCGGTCTTTGGCGTAGGGAAATTTGTTACCTTTTTGCCTCTTTTATATTGCACGCATACGCCCAAGGTTTTCCTTGCGGGGACTTTGCCCTCTTATCATACTTTTCTTTTCACCATTTGATTTTCACTTTGGAATCGACTTGCATTAATGAACAACCTAATTGTACTTGGGCTTTTGTGGCATTTTGCTCCCTTTTGGGCCTTGACTTCCACCTACTAGGGCGGCGGATAGGCTTGGCGTGTCTACCCTGAGGTCTCCCTTCCTCCCTTATGGGCCGAAGAAGAAAAGCACGGGTATTGTCTTTCACTTTTAGTCAGGTTTTTGACTTCCCATCGGATTTTGCACTGCTTGAGTTCAAGAATAAAGCGTGTAGTGTGTGCGAGAGTCAACCCCCTTTTAAGTTAGCAAGACTGATGAATGAATTTTGAATTTTGACCTTTCGGGCCTTGATCCTTCGTGTGCCATGGCACCAATTTTGATCTCTTTTGATTTCGAAGAATTTCTTTACTTTTGTTTGCTTTTTTGTTGGAATTTCTATTTTTTTTTGTTTTTGGAAATATTCCACTTTGTTTTGGATTTTTGAAACAACATTTTCTTTTGGATTTTGAAAATTTCTCTCTCTATATATATATAGTTTTTTTTTGGATTTTGAATCAAGGGTAGTATTTCTTAAGATACAAACCATTCCAAGGGTGAGTCAACTCTTCTCCTTCAGCATTAATCAGTTTATAAGCATTACTAGGATAAACATCTTTTATGACGAACGGTCCTTCCCAGTTAGGTTGGAGTTTTGAGCGGGGGCCACCCGGCTTTACAAAAATCCTCTTGATTACCATCTCACTGATTTTAAATTTTCTCTCAATTACTTTCTTTTGATAAAAACGCGAGAGCCTGTTTTGATAAATGTGCGCATGCTCAGCGGCGACCAAACGCTTCTCATCTAGGAGTTCCAATTGGGCAAGGAGTGAATCCCGACGTTCATCAATAGAAAATTTCTTATCCAATTGTACTCGCAGAGAGGGAATAAGAATCTCATAAGGGACTACCGCCTCCATTCCATAAGTAAGGGCGAAAGGGGTTTGCCCAGTGGGGGTACGAATGGAAGTGCGATAGGCCCAGAGAGCTTCAACTAGCTTGTCTGGCCAGTCCAAAAATTTATTAGCCTCACACGTCTTTTTAACAATCTTGATCAAAGTTTTGTTAGTTGCCTCTGCTTGGCCATTGCCCTGCGGATAATAGGGAGAAGAATGATGCAATGCAATGTTATACCTGTTGCAGAGATCCTTGAGCTCTTGAGAGATAAATTGAGGTCCATTGTCGGTGACGATGGTGCTCGGGATGCCGAACCTTGCGATGATGTTCTTCATTATAAACTTGCAGACGGTTGACGCTTTGATCTCCACGTACGCTTCCACTTCTGCCCACTTGGTGAAGTACTCCGTTGCCGTGAGGATGAACGACTTTTGCTTGGTCAGGAGGTTCGAATCACCAAGAGGTCCAATGATATCAAAAGCCCACATGGAGAAAGGCCATGGGGAGGACATAGGATGGAGCGAAGAAGCAGGAGAATGAATCTTGTCGGCGTGCAGTTGGTACTTAACACACCTTCGAACATAGATGGAACAATCCTCTTCTAGAGTGGGCCAATAGAAACCTAGCCTAAAAATCTTCTTAGCTAGCATCTGGCTATTCACATGACCACCACACACTCCTGAATGCGCCTCTTCCACAACTTTCCAAGATTCATCATCGTCGAGGCACCTCAGTAGAACGCCTGTGAGCCCTCTTCTATAGAGTACTCCTCCAATCAAAACATACTGCTGAGCCACTCTTCTAATTGCTTTCTTCTCTTCCGCAGTGGCTTCCTCGGGATAGGACTGATCATTGCAATATCTGGCAATCTCATAATACCAAGACTTCTCTTCGTCAGCCAATTCTTCTTCCCAGTCTAAAAGTATGACCTCTTTGCCTTTAAGAGATTCCCTCTGCTTGTCCTTCTCAAGCACCTTATCCCTAATATCGAGAAATGCACGATCCTTAATAGCTGGCGTGTTACGCTGATGAATCAGAGGAACGTGAAAATCTCATTCAGGAGGGAAGACTAGAGCAGAGGCCAAAGAAGCAAGGGCGTCGGCCAAGATATTCTGGCTATGAGGAACATGGATGAAGATTAATTTGGTGAAGAGTTTGGCATAAGCTGAAGCAAGTTCCTGGTAGGGTTTGAGCTTAGGATTGATAGTGCGGCACTTGACCAGCACCTGGCGCAGAATGAGCTGACTATCACCCACAACTCGTAGATGAGTGACACCATATTGATGAGCGGTTTGAAGACCGGCCAAAAGAGCTTCATAATCAGCTATATTATTTGTGACGGGGAAAGTGAGCTGAGCAGCAAATGGGATGGTGACCCCTTCTGGTGTTAAAAGAACCATGCCGATCCCTCTTCCTTGAGAATTTAGAGCTCCATCAAAATGTAATGTCCACATAGGATCATGAGGTTGATTAATGGACATCAGTTCTTCATCTGGAAACTCCGAATTGATAGGATCAAAACGAGGTAGAGGGTGGTGAGCAAGATGTTCGGCAATGGCGTAACCTTTGATAGCTTTCTGCTGAATGTAAGTGATATCAAATTGAGAGAGGAAGCTTTGCTAGCGTGCTAATCGATCAGTGAGGACAGATTTTTCAAGGAGGAATTTAATTGGGTTCATGCGAGCAATGAGGTGAACCTCGTGAGCTAGGAAATAATGCTTTAACTTCTGAACTACCCAGCCTAAAGCAGCGCAAGTCTTCTCCATGGCTGAATACCTCTGCTCACAGGGGTTAAGAAGTTTAGACAAATAGTATGCTGCCCTCTCCTTACCTTCTTCATCCACTTGAGCTAAGACAGCACCTACGGAGTCATCCAGGACTGAGACATAGAGAACGAGTGGTTTGCCTGGAATTGGCGGCCTCAGGACAGGAGGATTGGCCAAATAATCCTTCAATCCGTCAAAGGCTGCCTGACACTTGTCATCCCAATTGAACTTGACTCCCGGCTTAGTAAGCTCGTAAAACGGCCTGCATCTTTGTGAATGCTGGGAGACAAAGCGGCGGATAAATTGTAACCTCCCGATTAATCCTCGAACTTCCTTCAAATTCTTGGGAGGAGGCATATCTCTAATGGCCCTTGCCTTGTTGGGATCAACTTCAATTCCCCTCTTGCTAACAATGAAACCAAGCAACTTCTCTGATGAAACACCAAATACACATTTCTTGGGGTTCATCTTCAACTGATACTCTCGTGATCTTTGCAAGACTTTAGCTAGAACCCCAGGATGCTCAATCCTTGTCCTTGATTTTACAACCAGGTCATCCACATACACCTCAATATAGATATGAATCATGTCATGAAAAATCGCCATCATAGCCCTCTGATAGGTAGCTCCAGCATTCTTAAGTCCAAAAGGCATGACCACATAACAATAAGTACCCCATGGTGTAGTGAATGATGTCTTCTCTTGATCTTCTTCAGCTAGACGAATTTGATTGTAACCTGAAAAGCCATCCATGAAAGAGAGAGTCTCAAATCCTGCCGTATTATCGATCAAAACATCAATATGAGGGAGGGGGAAGTCATCCTTAGGACACGCACGGTTGAGATCCCGGAAGTCTATACAAATCCGAACGTTTCCATCTTTCTTCATAACCGGGACGATGTTAGCCACCCAATTGGGGTAGAGGAAAACTCTAACAAATCTAGCCTTATGGAGCTTGTCGACCTCTTCTTTCATCTTTAAAGCCATATTAGGGTGGAAACGCCTCAACCGTTACTTGACCGGCACAGACCCTGGCTTAAGTGTAAGGCGGTGTTCGACGAGTGCAGGGTCTAAACCAGGCATATCTTCATAACTCCATGCGAACGTGTCCTTGTATTCTTGCAGAATCAAAATGAGCGCCTCCTCTTCGGAGGGCGGCAAATTCTTGCTTATGAGGACAATCCTAGGGTCTTCCTCGGTACCCAAATTAATTTCTTTGATAGGCTCTTCTACAGAGGCTGATGGTTCGTCAAATCGTCTTATGCCACTAGCAAAAGCATCAGCCTCGTCCTCGTATTCTTCATAACTTTCATCCCCCTCTTCAATAGGGTCTTCATCATTCATAATTTCATAGACACCCAAACCCTCATAAGAAACAACAGCATCCTCATATTCTAACTCTGGCAGGATGATTGGATTCTCCATAAATTCAGGAAGAGCTAAACAAGCCTGGCATCTGATAGCTAACTCCAACAGAAACCTATGGGGAATCTGCTTACCCTTGGACCTCTTATGTGAATCTACCCCTTGAATTTTAACGTTAGCAAAAGAAGAGGAGGAGCAACTAGCTTGATCAGAAGAAGGAAGGGAATGAGGTGAAAAAGTGGATACAGGAGGTAATACAGAGGAAGTCCCCTCACCAGAGGGGGAGAAAAGATTTAGCAATGAATCTTGAAGGAGCGGCCCCTGGGTCGGGACACACTCAGAAGAGAAATAGGAGGTCTCCTCAACAGAAATGGAGGTTTGGAAAGTTGGGAATTTGGCGGTTTTTTTTCGTTTTTGTCTTTTCCTTCATTTTTATTTTCTGTTTCAAGAAGAAAGCAGTGTGAAGGGAGGATAGCAGGAGGAGTGGAAATTGTCAGATCAGAGAAAGATTGAATCAGTGATGGCCCGCGCGGGGGCGTGATAGAGAGTTTAGAAAATCGCTCGAGGAGCGAAGAAGGAATTGTGAGAGAAACTTGGATTGAATATGGAGACAAATTGATTGTAATCGGAGGCGGCCTTGGCACGTGACCAAACCGATGAGAATATAGAGAAGCAAGCACAGATAGATGCATGGAAGTGAGAGAAAAGAGGCCGGCCCACAGCCTGTCCACGGTGAAACCTTCTTCAAACAGAACATCTAGCTCTCCAGTATCAGTGTAGTCACTCAGCAGCTGCCTCTTATCTGTAATTACGGCCGGCTTCTCAATCAATTCATGAATTAGTGGCGGCCATTTCGGATCAGTCGGCATGAAGAGGCGGCTCAAAGAAATAGTAATATCCAGCATATCGAACCACCTGTACCAGTCACATTCTGGATCATCCATTTTCCTTCTCTTGTCAGGCCTTAAGGACTCCAGGGCTATGTATGTGGCCAACGGTGCAATATGACGAGCAAACTGTCTAGCATGGACATCCTGACAATCTAGCATGGAAGTAATTACGGTAGTTTGCTCATTATTTTGAAAGCCACCTGTGACAAAATGTGTCTTCAATGTCCAAGTGAGCGGTTGGCGATCTGTTTTTAATGTAGATGTCATAAATGCCCATGGTTCATCTTTGTTTTTGCCTGGCCCTTTGTAACCTAGGCCATCTCATGTAATCAGCTTTTGAGGTTTAACAGGCCTAATCCTGTCTTGACAATTGGCACCCAGACCTTTGCCATTTTGATACCCCATTTTCATTAAGATGTTCCAGCCAGAGGTGTTCATCATTGTTTTCTTCTTTTTCCCCTTGGGAGACAGGGGTGTCATAGCAACTGTTGTACTTTTTCTGGCATTGGTCATGGACAAGGGACGTCCAGCACAGATAATAGTGGCTTGTTGGCCGGCCACATGGATGGAACTGATGAAGCCACGTGAATATCCTCCTCTGGTAGGATTGGCATACTGGTAACTTTAATAATGCGGCCCTTGTGTGGGGATTTAAGGCACTGGTGATTTGTGGAGGGCACCGCATCGAGTTGCTGAATGTAGGGGCGTCCCAGAATGCCATTAAATGTCAGATCCATATCCAGAATGTGAAAATTTGCTGTGATGGC
Source organism: Amorphophallus konjac (assembly GCA_022559845.1). Classification (NCBI taxonomy): domain Eukaryota; kingdom Viridiplantae; phylum Streptophyta; class Magnoliopsida; order Alismatales; family Araceae; genus Amorphophallus; species Amorphophallus konjac. Next base: position 50,565,308 of record CM040122.1, read on the forward strand.
GGCAGGACCTAAACTTACTTTTAACGTAATCATGCCTATAGGAGGTTTCTTCATGTTATCATATGCAGTTACTGTGATAGTAGACGGCCGAATTTGGATTTCCGGAATGCCACACAACTCCAAGGTGCTAGGTGGCAAGACATTGATGGATGCCCCAGTGTCCACCAGACATTGCTTAACAGCCACCTTATTGATGTCAACTGTGATACATAGAGCGTACTTTCTTGCTGGGAGTGGCGCCAGTTCGTGTTCATGGAAAGTAATTGCCGGCTGACTGCTAGCGGGCGTTAAAACCGTGACTATCTGCTCAACTGGAATGTCCTCATTGACCATCACCTTTTGCAGATATTCTTTCAAAGCTAGCTGATGAGTGGTGGACCTTTTAATTTATTTCAGGATTGAAATCCTTGCTGGGGTTCGGTCCAAGTGCTTTAGCAAATCATACTGAGTCCCTGGCACTGACTCTTGTTCTTGTTCTTGCTCTTGCGGCCCCTGCACGGGCTCTAGCTCTCTCTGTGGAAAAATACGGTGGAACATCCGTCCACTGCGGAGCGGCGCCACGCCTTGACGTGCCTCTGTCGGGGCAAGTGTGGGAGGAGGATTAGAAGAAGAAGAAGGTGTGTTGGTGTTAAGAAGTGGTGGAGTGGGAGTTCCCGCAGAGGGAATCCCCGTAGGGGGTGTTGGTGCCCCGGTAGGAGGCGTAGGAGTAGAAAGGGATACCCGAATGCGGGGGGAATTGGTGGGGGGTGGAATGAGAAGAGTTCTGGGTACAAAAGGTGGTGGAACTGATGGTGGGGGGATCCTTGCTGGTGAAGGAGTAGTGGTGGGGGGTGCAGTGGGCGTTGGCGATGGGCGGATGAGGAGTGGCCTAGGTGGCAGTGGCGAAGGGTTGGTGGTGGATGGGTTTTGTTGTGGGGTAGGCTGCGGAGGTGGTAAGCGTGTAAGAAGGGGGCAAACCGGCAAGGTTGGAGGATTGGTGATAGGAGGTGGATTAACGGGGCGCAGAAGGGATCGGCCCATTTGGGGAGCAGAAGAAGAAGAAAGGGTGCGCAAGAGGCGCGGAGGTTGATTTTGATTGTGATTAAATGCCCCGACAGAGGCGTTTTCTTCATGCCATCCCTGCCCTCTCTCCACCTCATGGAGAGACGTGACAGGGTTTACGTGCTAGTTTGGCGGGTGCTCCGGCAGTGGATTGTGGACGATCCCCATATCGTGCTGAGGCGCTGGAGCTTGTTGTTGCAGAGCTGGTTGCTGTGGCTGCTGAGCCTGTTGTTGCCGAGGAGACCTTCTTTCTTTCATGGTGGCGATGAACTGTCTCATCTCATCCCAATTGATGCCACCTTGGTCATTTAGGTCATAAATGTAATCTCTGAAGTGGAAGCAACATCAAGGTTATGACCAGGTGCACGATGGAAAGCGCAGTAACGGGATGTATCAACATTAGCGGGCCACGCTGTTCTTTCCCTTGGTAACATGAGCAAATTGGCGGCCATTAAAGCATTGAAAATATCCGGGAGACTTTCTGGTAGTGGAGGATAGTGGTCCCTTTTGGGGCCAAGTGGTGGTCTCCATTGTTGTTGTTGGCCATAGTTGGTAGGTGGTGGTACCTGGTGGTACTGTTGGGGAGCTGGAGGGTCAGCGCGAGGTGCTTGGTTTTGCGGTGAAGCAAAGGAATGTTAGGGTGCGAATTGGCATTGTGGAGTGGAGTTGAAATGGGGGTTTTGTGGTGGAGGTGGGTTAGGTCGTGGGTTAGATTGATGGTGGGGGTGGCCAACTACACCAACATGCTCGTTTGCAGTTGTGCCCTCCGTCGTGGGCCCGCTGTTGTTGACATTCGTGCTTTTCTTAAATAGCCGTGGCTTTGGCTCAAACATGCCCATAATGGGCGAATCCTTCATCTACGTCTGGATATAACGAGCCCTTTCATAGAGCTCCTCCATGGTGGTTAACCTATTCATGGCCAAGATATACCGGAACTGAGGAGTTGCATTGGAAATTATCATCTTGACTTGTTCTTGTTCCGACAGTGTATCTTTCAGCTTCTCGGCCATCAACCGCCATCTATCAGCAAACATTATGAAGTCCTCCTCGGGCTTCATTTTTTACGCAACCAGGTCCGTGAGTGAGAGGGAGGGTCCGACCCGGTCTCTGTACTTCTGCAAGAACTTCCTCTGAACGATATCAAAGTCACCGACATCAGTAGGATCCAATGAATAGAACCATTCAAGGGCTGGCCCCTCCAGAGATCTCCTGAATAAGTAAGCCAAAGAGGCCTTGTTGTCTCGCCAAAAGGAGGTCTCGTACATGAAATCCTTCAAATGAATAAAAGGGTTACCAGTCCCATTATATCGCCGGAAGTTCGGCATCTCAGATGGTGGTAAGTGGAAGACTGGCAATGTAGGGAGCGAGATCTCCGGGGCATTCTTAGCCATAGTGACCTTCTTCAGTTGCTCTTCCATGCTTGCCAACTTCTGAAGCAGTAGAACATTAGTGTCGGACTCGATTGGGGCCGGATTTTGAATAAAAGAATGCGGTATAGGCGTCCGTAGAATTTGGGGAGGTTGGAGAAATTGGTGCCTAACCGCAGAGTGGCTCGCCTGTTGGGCCGGCATGGCCGTACCGGGCGTTGGTGGACGGGAAGGGGGTTTATGCAGGACCGCCTGGTCATTAACAATGTGATTGTCACTCTCGGCCGGAGGGGGATTGGGGGAGGAAGAGGGAACGGACTTCCCTTTCAAAGCAGCCTGGACAGCCTGCCGTTGGGAATCATCTAACTGAGACAAAGCTTGAATTAAATCGGTGACGTTAATGGATGGGGAAGAATTCCCGGAGGTGTTGGAAGGCACAGCCTGAGAAGAGGGCTCAACCTCTTTGGAAGTGGTGTCGACCACATGAACATGCGGATAATGGGAATGAGGAGGGTAATTTCCCTCATGATAGATGGAATCTTGGAGGGGGACTTCATATTGACCGAAAACATTCTCATCCTCATCATCATAAGAATATCTGTAGCCTGCCATGTTGATGATTTTACCTGAACGGAGTTTCATGTTTAAGAGGAGAGACGGCCTTATAAAGGAACTATCAAACAAAACCCACTCAATCCAAACAAGCCAAATCAACCCAAGCAAGTTTATGCAACCAAGTTGAGATGAACGCAAGATTTTAGTGTTACGCTTGAGATTAGAGTGGATTAAATTGCAGAATATTTCCCTCTTTTGCAAAGTGAAACCTAGTTTATCCAAGTGTGATCTCTGGGTTAACTAGATTCTTTCTCTCTCCTTACCAACGATAGGTTATCTATACTCCAGGTACTTCAAGGGTACAACCAGCCCGGCGTCCGTGAGGGAATCCACGGGTGCGGGGACTTACGGAGGTCTTGGAAAAGGGATTTCCGGTCCAAAGAGACGGAGTGCTCAATGGAGGGTTGTCCCGATTCCAAGAGAGGTGTGTGGAATCCTAGTGTAGAGAGAGGAGGTCTCTCAACCAAATGCCACAAGATGCAAAATAATATGATCAGATCACAGCAATATAGGCAAGCAATGTAATAATCAGTCCAACAATCACAGACAGCAACAGGAAACAGGTTTCTGTAAAACGCAGGAAAGAGACGACCTGAGGCAGGTCGCTATCAACCAAAGAGACGACAGAGTCACTGTCGTGAATCACGGTGAAAGCCCACGAGCCAGCAGCGAGAAAAACAAAAACACGTCTCTGGGTGAGGCGCTATAAGCGAAAAGGACGCCTCTTCAAGAGGGCGTCAAATCTGAAAACGTGCCTTAACGTGAGGCGCTATACAATAAAAGGGCGCCCTGGGGCAGGTCGTGAATTCACAGATAGTGTGATAAAAGCAGTAGAATAATGAAAGACGCCTTGGCAGAAGACGTAACACAGCAAGAAAATGCCCTGGATAAAGGCGTTAAAAAGAAAAAGTGCCTCTGGTTGAGGCGTTAATTAAGGAAATAATCAAACAATCACAAACTGGCTGATCCCGGGAGTGTGCAGTGTGCACGGTGGAGGGTGCCCGTGGGGCACAAAAGGAGGGGTACCGTGGGTACCGAGGGGAAAGGGCACACGTGGGTGCCGAAGGGGAAAGGGCACACGTGGGTGCCAATAGGAGATGGTAATCAAAAGAAAAACAGTGGATGTCCCACCGTGATCGCCAATTTGTGGATCGTGATAAATCCACACATGAAGAGTTTAAATACGAGAAAACATAAGGGGGAGAGATGATATAATAATAAAGAAAAGAAGAACGTGGTGCTACTAAGGAGGGTGATCGCCAGAGGGGTTACCTCAAGAAGAAACAAAGAAGATCGCGAATACCTGGTGGAAAATAGAACGCGGGATGGATTGTGAATTCCTCCTCCTCCTTCAATCGGTCGACCGATGAAGGGGGTTTTCCTTTATTGATTACCCTTGCAAAAAAGACAACAAAAAAACAAACAAAGAGAAGTGGATCAGCCAAGTGAATGTAGTATCAATCCCGAATAAATGATATGATGATGAATAGAGAACAACATGCGCACCTTTTTTATTGTTTTAAAACCCCTAAGAGTTAGGGAAAGGAAAAGGATGTAATGCTAATGCAAGGAAGAAAACCGTATGATGACCGATGAAAAAACAACACAATTAGATAAGCAAAAACCCCTGCTGTCCCTGACGACAGTAAAGGGGAACCGAAGTTGATGCTGTTGGCAGGAAGAAAAGGAAGCAGAGAGCTCTAAAGATTGCACAGGAAAGAGATGAATAGCCTCCGTAAATTCAGCATCTATGTATAAAAACTCTGACCTCGGTAACCTCTGTCAAGATCGACCAGAGCTCCTTTATATAGGGTTTCAACCGAAGATAAACTCAAATTTAGGAAGATAAGGACGGGCAATGATCAATGAAGGCAGGACTCTAGTTCCAATTCGAGCAAGGAGACCATTGGAGGCAGGGAACTATTCAGGAAAGGCATACTCAAACACGACACCGAAGGATAAAACACGACCTTCAGAAGGGCGTCAAATTATAAATTGACGACCTACACGAAGACGTTACTCCAAACACGACCAGGATCAAGGGCGTCACTTCTTGGATTTAATTTTGGCAATAAAACTTACTTTATTTGAAAATTATGAGAAACCGCCTGAGATGAAGGCGTTACTTGAAAACACGCCCTGAGGAAGGACGTTAATCAATAATTAGAATTTATTTTGAAACCGGATAATACCAGGAATTGACGCCCTCATATTTGGTCGTCCTTTCTTAAGAACACGCCCTAGATTAGGTCACTATTTAAAACACGCCCTTCAGCAAGTCGTGAATCACAAAAAATGCAAGAATAAATCACAAAAATAGAAAAACTTTATATTATAGAAATATTGAAGTTCACTTTGGGGCGTCAACATAGTGACATGAGATTTGATCAGCATAGCGTCAATTTTGGCGTGTCTACAGAGGGGCGCGCCGGTTTAAGGCTATGCTGCGCCGATTTAAGCGTCAAAGGGCTCCCTCCCAGCTTAGTGGCGATTCGGACAGATGCTTGCCCTCCATGTTACTTTAGTTGTGAGCCTCCGAGTCCCGGTTCAGGACTTTGAGTGACTTCCGGCGCATGCCGAATGTGTGTTTGAATTCCCGCGTTTCTTTTGATTCGGCCTTCTGCACCGCCGACTGGAAAGCTGGGGCCGTCTCTTCTGCCCGAGGGGCTTCTTTGTTGGGTAGCGGAGCACCCAGTACGCGCCCCTCCTGCTTGGAGGAAGTATGGGGTTTATTCGACCCTTCCATCTTCGACTTGCTCTCGGGTGCCGAGACGTACTTGCCGTGTGATCACCATTTTTTTGATGTCCACATGGCCGGGCTGAGCGGGACGCAGAGTTTACTCGGGCGGTAACTCGGGCTAAGGATGCCGAGGCTGCCCTCGCAGAGCGGGTAAGAACCAAAACAACCGAGTTCCCTTAGACTTAAATGCTTTAGACTATGCAAAAATGCCTATTTGACTGACTATGATGAAATGCAAAATGTAGGCGAGAGAGCTGACCGTAGCTGTGGCCAAGGCTGCCCATCTCCGGGCAGAGGTTGCCCGACTGAGCACAGGAGAGACCCGCTGGCATGCGGATGAGGAGGAGGTGGAGCGACTTAGAGCTGACGTCACGCGCTTGAGGGGCGAGCGAGATTAGTTCCTAGTGTAGACCATTGAGATGAAGGGCGTGATTGCGGGCATGAAGGAGGCCCTCCGACTTCTAGGGAAGAAGTCGAAAACTGGTAGCAAGAGCCAGAGTGTTGCACCCAACAGCGGATTTCGAGGCTACTTCACCAGCTCCTCCGGCCATCGGAGGAACGAGGAGGCAGATCGAAGACGACAGCGGGGGTAGGAGAGCAGCATCCAGGACTCGTCAGCAAAGCGGCATGAGGGTACTGGTGATAGTGACGGCCCGGGAGATAGACCGGCCGAGTGACTTGTACTTTCTTCTTTTTGTTCGACAACCACACTTGTATATGACTATGTGAATGAATGAAATGGAATGAAAGAAATGAAAAATATTTTTTTGTTGTGTTTTTAGTATGTGGATGAATAAATGAATGTATCTATGCGTGGATGAATGCATGGATGTGTGGATAAACAGGTTGAGCAGGGACAAAGCGTTAAGACCGGCAGGTCAGACCAAAGAGGAATGGAAAGAGGGAACAAAACATGCAGTAGAGAGTGTAACGGTCTAAAGGTGGAGCGTCAGGGTTATGTAACAGTCCCTGACTAAACCGTTAGGAATGACAGAGAAGGGAGATTAAGAACCTGTAGCAGAGAATGTGACGGTCCTTCTTGGAGCGTCAGAGAACTGTGGCGGTCCTACGATGAACCGTCAGAAATGACAGAGCGAAGGGGGACTAAGAACTTGCAGTAGAGAATGTAACGGTCTAACGCTGGAGCATTAGAAGGCTGTGGCGGTCTTACGATGAACCGTCAGAGTAAAACTGTGTATTCCGAGATGGATTCAGCCGTGAGAGCCCAAACTTGAAGCAAATAGGCCTTAATCCACACTAGAACCCTCCTAGGCTTAGGATAAGGCTTTCTAATCCAAGTCTTATCATTCTAGCACCAAAATCAAGCCTTTATAAACAGGAAACAAGCCAAAAAATGTAGCTTTCATCAATTCTCTGCTTCAAAGGTTGAAACTTCATCAAAAGGCAAGGAACACCATGAAGAGGAGCTTTGGAGTGATGGGCATGGAGGAGAGGGTCTACACCAGACCCAAAGTAGCAAAAAAGAAGCATGGGGAGCTGCAAAGATTGACCTCCATCCCCAAGCATCTAAGTTCAAGTGCACAAAGAGAGGTAAGTCCCAATAGAGTTCAAAAGTTCATTAAATTCTGCACTTTCCGTACTTCTTATGATCCTTCTCTTTTCTTCCTCTTTCTCTCTAGCCTTTTCCTGTCCCCAGGTGCTATTCCAACTTAAAGCGGGTGGCTCCCATGATCAAAGAACTTCCATTAGTGGTCTTATCAATCCTTAGGGCATGGCATCTCCAACCTCTATTAGTTTTGGCCAAAAAATTCTAGAAATTATCGTTAGATTGGGCAAGCATTTCTTCCCTCATAGAGTTATGGCATCCACAAACACACACCTTCGTCTTCCCTTCCTTTGAAGCTACAGTCCTATTAGAGGAGGTAGAGACCTACCTATCCCTTGCTAAGACTAAAGTGGGAGATGAAGACCTAATGTGCCATACGGTCGAGCCCATTGACCCATCCTTGATTCTAAGTGATTTCATACATAACTCGGAGGATGTGAGGACCATGATCAGCCCATGCCATATTCACTTGATACCCATGGCTCAATGGATAGTCTCCCATTGTAAGAACAAGTGGGAAAGATATGAAGCCATTGCCAAGGCTACTTCGGTTTGCTTGTGTGGAGTCTTCCTTTTCACCACCACCGACCACCTCTTAGATATCCAAAACCTTAGCATCATTAGCGGGTTGTGGCGGGGTTTATCCATTTCTCAAGCGGTCCTTTCATATCTTTATGAAGGGCTTAGCTCAGCTTGCTTAGGAGGACCTCTATTCGGCTCAATGATACTCCTTGAGTGTTGGATGGGAGTGAGAATCAAGTTTCAACCCAAGGGAGACATAACTTCAGTTAGCCGAATCTTTGGGAGCCACCCTTTATTCTTCATTGGAGGTGCCTTTGGATTCTCTTCACAGGTTGAATGCCGGACGGCGGACAAGAAAATACGAGACGATTGGCGCCTCTTCCTCAACACCTTGCCAATTGAGAAGTTCACGATGCGACCAAGAGTTCTTCGGAACACCTTGCTCAAAGCACCCCGACGACCAGGCCTCGATCTACAACTAGTAGGGAACACTACCCTGGCGATCTACAACCCGCACCGGTGCTATCTTTAGATCGGGCTACCCCATACCATAGTTCCTGCACTATCACATTTCCCTCCCCTTCAAGCTAGGAAGATAGGGACCGAGGAGGATGAAAGAGCAGCCCGGAACGCTCTGATCATGTGGGAGATCAGCAAAGTACGCTCGTGGCAAGAAGAGGTGGAAGAAGACGACGAGGGACGCCGTGGCTATGTGAAGGAACTACGCAAGATTCGGCCTTGCGCGGATAGAAAATTGAATGTAGTTTAAGCTTTCTTAAGATGTTCTTGAAATTATCAACAACTGATCTTCATTATGTTTTAGTTGAATGAAATGAAGACCTTGATTTGATGAAATGTGGAATTGATCGCACTTTTATTCCAATTTAGCCTGAAGAACTGGCTTTCTGGTTCATGTAACGGTCCTACATAGGGCCGCCACAACAGCATAACGGTCTCCCGATGGGCCGTTAGAGGGATGAGCTCAGAAAGACTGAGTTTTCTATCCTCGGGAAGGTTTCACGGCCTAATAGTAGGCCGTCAGAGAGATGTAACGGTCTATGTTAGACGCGTCAGAGAGAGTTTACTAAGAGCCAATGAGTTTTGACCTTCGGGAGGAGGTAACGGCTGAACGCTGGGCCGTCACAGTCATGTGACGGTCCATGAATGGAGCGTTAGAGAGCCAGAACTTGTGGGTTTGTGAGCTTGAATCTTGGGCTTGAACCTGCGTTCTGCACACACTTAGACAAAAAAAATAAATTAGATCTGTTCTTAGACTCAACCCCTTGCATAAAATAAGTTAGAAAACTGACCGTTCTTGATATTTGGTCAAGGGGTGGAGCCTTATTAAATAGGCGGACAACATAAAGGAAACAATGCAATGCATGCGATGCATATGATGGGTTTTTTGGAGTGATATTTTGAAAATATATGATGTTTTTAGATTTTGGAATATGTGATTTTTTTTGTTTTTGGACTTTAAAATATATGATATATGATTTTTTTAGATTTTGAAATGTATGCTTTTTTTGGATTTTGAAATATATGATTTTTTTTTGATTTTAAAAACCAGTGCCTTCCCTAGAAACACGGGTCCTCCCTACTCCATCGAGAGTTCCCGAGGTTGGCGTGTAATAGAGGTGACAACCCCTGGCCAGGGCCTAACTTGCGCGACTGTGCTTCTACCAAGGCCATACCCAGGGTATTTGTTTTAGTCCCGAAAAAGAAAATAGAATTCGGGGGTAAGCTTAGGCCAGATATAGAAGTTTTCAGGGATTCAGTTCCTCTCCAGACAACCCATTCAGAGACTTGGTCTGTTACACTGGGGCTTTTGTGTCCGTCATCGAACCTTTATCCACTCTAGGCACGCATACAACCGGGCTCATGCGTCCCACGGGGAAACTGTACTGCCACTCTTGTCATGCCTAGCTTTTCCCTTTTCTTGGAGCTTTGGAATTATGATTGATGGACTTTCAAGATAAACTTTTGCTTTTGTCAAGAAGACTGCTCCTTTTCTTTGCTTTTCTTCTCTTTTTTTCTTTCGTGGCGTCAGGTCATAACGGACTGCCCCTATTTGAGACCTCCTCTCGTCAGGGTATCTAGATTGGTTGTCGACCCCTTATTCACCTCTTGTCCCTGGATTCGGTCGAAGAGAGAAACGGACAGGGACTTTAACTTTCCCCCAAGCATGGCCAAGGAGAAACAGTGTCTACAGAGCGGGAAACCCGACTAGGGATGTTGTGTAGTGTGTGACTACCGCGCTCGGGGTCCTCCTTCAGGGTAAAAGGGAAAGGACACCTTACTACCGGGGTGGCACTGGCTTAGACTCTAAGGAAAGAAACGCTTAAGATACAACCCATTCCAAGCGTGAGCGAGCTCCTCACCTTCGGCGTTCACTAAGCGGTAGGCATTCCCTGGATAAGCTTCTTTGATAACAAACGGCCCTTCCCAGTTAGGTTGTAATTTAGACCTAGGACCTGCAGACCGTATGAACTTGCGTTTCAAAACCATATCACCCTTTTGAAATTTGCACTCAATTACCTTCTTTTGAAAATAACGTGAAACTCTCTTTTGGTAAACGGACACGTGATCGGCCGCGTTCATCCTCTTCTCGTCTAAGAGTTCCAACTGGACGAGCAACGCCTCTCGACGTTCATCGAGATTAAGTTCCTTATCGAGCTGTACTCATAGGGAAGGGGTCAAGATCTCATATGGGAGCACTGCCTCCATCCCGTAGGTGAGAGAGTAAGGGGTTTGCCCCGTGGGAGTACGGATGGAGGTGCGGTAAGCCCATAGAGCTTCCACTAATCGTTCTGGCCAATCAAAAAATTTGTGAGATTCACATGTTTTCTTTATGATTTTGAGAAGGGTTTTATTAGTGGCCTCGGCTTGACCGTTGCATTGTGGGTAATATGGAGATGAATGATGCAATGCAATATTGAACTTCTTACATAGGTTCTTGAGCTCTTGAGAGATGAGCTGGGGTCCATTGTCGGTGATGATGCTGCTTGGCACTCCGAACCGCGAGATGATATTCTTCATGATGAAGCGGCACACCGTTGTAGCTTTGATCTCTACGTACGCTTCGGCTTCAGCCCACTTGGTGAAGTACTTAGTGGCGGTAAGGATGAAGGATTTCTGCTTGGTTTAAGAATTGGGATCACCGAGCGGGCCGACAACGTCGAAAGCCCACTTAGAGAATGGCCAAGGAGCAGAAAGAGGATGTAGAGATGAAGCTGGAGCATGGATCTTATCAGCGTGGAGTTGACATTTAAGACACCTCCGAACATAGAGGGAGCAATCTTCCTCTAGAGTGGGCCAATAATAACCCTGCCTAAGGATCTTCTTTGCTAGAGCCTGACCATTAACATGACCTCCACACTCACTAGAATGGGCTGCTTCAGCCACCTTCCAAGCTTCATCATCGTCTAAACATCTCATGAGCATCCCATTAGTAGCACGCATGTACAGTTCTCCTGCAACGATAGTATACCTTGAGGCGGCTCTCCTTATTGACTTGCGATGCTCGGCATTTGCCCCTTCCGAGACTGATCCATCTTTGCAATACAACTCAATTTCATGATACCATGGCAATTCTTCTTCTTCCAAGATCTCTTCTAGTTCCATCAAAGATACTTCCTTAAGATCTTCCTTCTCAGCCCTCACCTCCACAGCTTTCCTAAGGTTGGCATACCAAGGATCCTGAAGAGAGGGTGCGTCCAATCTTTGAATGACGATAGTCTCAGTGCTCCGACTGAGAGGGAGAGATAGAGAGGAAGCTAGGGATGCTAAAGAATTGGCTAGGATGTTCTGAGACTGGGGAGTGTGGATGTAGATCAACTTACGAAATTTCCTAGCTAGGAGCGTGACCAAGTCTTGATATGGCTTGAGCTTAGGGTCACGGGTGCGGTAAGTGGACAGAACTTGCCGCAGGATGAGCTGAGAGTCCCCTATGATATTCAAATAACGCGCACCTAAAAGATAGGCGTGCTTTAATCCGACGAGGAGAGCTCATACTCGGCAATGTTGTTGGTAGCAGGAAATTGAAGTTGGTAAGCAAAGGGAATTGTCACTCCTTCTGGAGTAAGCAGAACAACGCCTATCCCTCGGCCCTGAGAATTGAGTGCACCGTCGAAGTGCAGAGACCAGAAGGGATGATGAGTAAGGACAGAGAGGTGCTCATCAGGGAAATCATCATGAATAGAATCTGTGCATGGGATGGGAAGATGGGGGAGATGCTCAGCGATGGCATATCCTTTGATAGCCTTCTGAACAACGAACGTGATATCAAACTGAGAGAGGAAGCTCTGCCAGCGAGCTAACCTACTAGAGAGGACATGCTTTTCCAAGAGATAACGGATTAGGTCCATTCTAGATATTAACCTAACTGGGTGGGCTAGGAAGTAGTGTTTGAGCTTCTGAGCTACCCACACTAAGGCGGCACAAGTCTTCTCCATAGCGGTGTATTTGGCCTCAACCGAGTTAAACAACATGGAGAGGTAATAAGTTGCCCGCTCTTTTCCTTCATCGTCTACTTGTGCTAAAACCGCCCCTAAGGAGTCCTCAATGACCGAGATGTATAGGATTAGGGGTTTCCCAGGGACATGAGGTTACAAAACTGGGGGATTGGATAGATAGACCTTTAAGTCCTCATAGGCCTTTTGACAATCTCGATTCCATTCAAATTTGACCCCTGCCTTTAGCAATTCATAAAACGGGCGGCACCTCTGGGAATGTTGGGATATGAATCTTCTGATGAACTGTAATTGACCAATCAGTCCTCGAAGTTCTGTAATGTTCTTTGGCGGGGGCATTTCCATGACGGTCTTTGCTTTGTTAGGATCAATTTGGATCCCCCGTTTGCTAACGATAAAGCCTAACAGCTTCCCTGAAGAGACTCCGAAAACACACTTCTTCGAGTTCATTTTCAGCTTGTACTCCCTAGCTCTATGCAGTACCTTAGCCAGAATAGCGGGGTGCTTTTCTTTGGTTCTCGACTTCACCAAGATGTCATTCACGTAAGCTTCCATATAGATATACATCATGTCGTGGAAGATAGCCATCATCGCCCTTTGGTAGGTGGCACCTGCGTTCTTCAGACCGAATGGCATAACCACGTAACAATACGTGCCCCAGGGCATGGTGAAGGAGGTTTTCTCTTGATCTTCGGGAGCAAGACGGATCTGATTGTAGCTTGAGTAACCATCCATGAATGATAAAGCTTCTTATCCGGTAGTGTTATCTACCAGAACATCTATGTGAGGTAGCGGGAAGTCATCTTTGGGACATGCTTTGTTAAGATCCCTGAAATCGATGCAAATACGCACCTTTCCATCCTTCTTGATGATAGGGACTATGTTCGCCACCCACTGGGGATATAAGACGACTCTAATGAACCTGGCCTTGTATAATTTATCAGCCTCTTATTTAATTTTCAAGGCCATGTGGGGGTGAAATCTTCTTGATCTGTGTTTTATGGGTGTTGCCCTGGTTTAAGTACGAGTCAGTGTTCCATTAAAGAGGGGTCAAGACCCGGCATCTACTCATAAGACCGGGCAAAAGAATCACTATACTCCCTCAGAACCTTGATTAGATCTCCTTCTACTTGCGGGGGGAGATTAGCAGCAATAATGATGGGCCTTGGGTCTTCTTCAGTTCCCAAATTTATTTCCTTCGTAGGTTCATCCACTACGGTCGATGGCTCGTCGAATCTCTTTAATCCTTGTGCATACAGATCGGCAGTGTCATCTACGTTGCTGTCCTCATCATCGATTGGGTCCTTTTCATCCAGGACTTCATAAACGCCTAGTCCATCGTCACTCCACACCCCTTCTCTTTCCTCATCGTCTTCTATCACGATTACTGTAGTGACAAACTCCGGGCACTTCAGAAGAGCATGACATTGTTGAGCTAGATCCTGTTGTGTTCGGTGCAATGTATTCAGAGGGGGGGTGAATGAATACCCTTTAAAAAACTTTCTTCCAATTAAAATACTAGTGCTCAGAACTGCGGAATAAAAGCACTAAGACTAACTGAAGAAAAACTAATCCAGTCATCTACTGAACCTGTATACAAATATGAAGTACGCTCTTAGCAAACATCTAATGTGGGCAGCAATTAGACAGATCATGCAAACACGCAAAACCACTGTCAAGCATATAGAATGCGCATCAATGAAATGAACACATATGGAAGATCAACCTATCTCGACCCTACGCATTCATCTAGCGCCAAACACACAAAGAAGACAAACCACTGCACAAAGGGTTTTTAGGTGGTTCGGTCCAACAGACCTACATCCACCCCTCACTCCCAACCGGAGTGAGGCTTCCACTAGTCACACTAGCACAGCAGACTCAGTCTGCAACAAATGCTGCCAAACAGCTTGACCAGGGGAACAACCTCCCCTCTTCCTCCCAATCGGAGGGAACCACTAGTGACACCAGTCACTAGCAAACCAGAGACGCAAGTCTCTCTTCCTCCAGACCGGAGGGAACACCTAGTCTTGAAACCCACAAGACTAGAACCGGAGGACCAATCCTCCCTTCCTCCAAACCGGAGGGGAACCTAGAGACCCAAGTCTCTCTTCCTCTGAACACCAGAGGGAAGCACAAGTGACACTACGTCACCTGCAAACCAGAGGTCTAGGACCTATCTTCCTCCCACCCGGAGGGACTCCTAGACTTGAAATCTACAAGCCCAGAACCGGAGGACGAGCCTCCCTTCCTCTAACCAGAGGGAACCCACAAGTATCACCCAGCTACTTGCAACCGGAGATAGCGATCTCCCTTCTCCTGAACCAACAGGAGGGACCCCGACCTCTCTACAGAGAATCAGAACAACAGCAAATGGATAGTTTAAAAGAAAAATGAAACCAGCAACAGAAAGCTGAAAAGATAAAAACAGATGTGGCTCTCACAGGAGCTGGCTGGCCTGGATTTGATCCACGGTCCAGTAGGAACAAATCTTCAGTTGAAGCTTATATCACTCTAGCTCACTCTTCTTCTCTGTTCTCCTTCCTCTACTACTCTTCACACTTCTGCTATCTCTATCTCTCGCTCAAATCTCTCATTCTCTCTCTTTCTCACTCTCTTTCTCTTCTTCTTTTCCTTTTCTTCTTCTTCGTCTGGATCGTGGCTCTCTGTATTGACTTCACCTTTCGCCCATTCGATCTCTCTTCTTCTGTGGAAGAAGGTTCATATATATAGCAGGAGCAGTAGCAGCAGCGGCAGCTCCATTGTGTGACCTCCACACTTTCAGCCCTAAATATTAGGACCACGTGGCAGTCTCTCAGCAGGCTTCATTCCAGCCTCGGATTCACGTGCTGCCCAGGCACTTGGAAATGTTCTTCCTCGAACCTGCAAGGAGATACAAACCATTAACACTGAGGGCCACAATAACTAAAGCTGCACGAGGTATGTGATAGCAGTTTTAGATGCTCTAAGAAAGACACGACATTCAGTGGTGACAAAAACAAACATTACAAGGAGAACGACACGAAGTCACTGTAACAAAACAAGCACTACGACAAGAACGACACGAAGTCACTGTAACAAAACAAGCACTACGACAAGAACGACACGAAGTCACTGTAACAAAACAAGCACTACGACAAGAACGACACGAGGTAGGATGAGAACAGCACGAAGTGAGAAGGAAACAACACGCGGACATAATAACTAAGAACGACACGAGTACACTGTAACAGATCAGACACAACGAAGGGAACGACACGAAGTGAGGTTATAAAACACAAAGAGATACGAGGTCTAGAAAAAAGCAACATGAAGATACGAAAATAAAAACAACAAAAACACAAATACTAGACCAACACGAGGTTACGAGATGAAAAAACAACACGAGGACAAACACGGGCTAACAACAGAAACCGACACGAAGTGGTTGCAAACAAGCAAGACACGAGGTCTACGTAAAGCAACACGAAGTGTGGTCAAGGCGAGAAAGACACGAGATCTAATGAGAAAGACCAACACGAAGACAGTGAAAACATCACGAAGTAAAGGACAACGATACGAAGTGTAGTGGTGACAAAAACATACACAACAAGGAAAATGACACGAAGACACAACAACAGCAGTAACCGACACGAAGTGTGGTTACTAAATAGGAACGACACGAGGTCTACAGGAAAACGACTCGAAGTTCATCAGAACTATTAGAGCTACTTCAGTAACACGACACGAAGACACAACAAGGAAAATGACACGAAGTGAAAACAACACGAAGATGAAGTTGACACGTAGTGAAAACGACACGAAGACGAAGACAGAAGTTGACACGAAGTTAAAGAGAAAACAAAAAAGCACGAAGACGATGTATGCAACAGTGCAATGTCTAGACTTGAAATCCAATGCAAAAGGCTGTACAGACTTGAAGAATAAGCCAATGTACAGACTTACTGTAACAGTCTGATGTACAGACTTTGAAGAACAGTCCAATGTATGGACTTGAAATCGAAGACCAATGTGCAGACTTGGTTTTAAAGACTAGTGTGCAGACTTCAAGTTTAACTGTGGATGTACAGACTTGAAGCTCCTGAAGCAGTGTACAGACTTCGAAGTTCCAGTGTGGATGTACAAACTTGATCATCCAGCAATGTATAGGCTTTCAATGTGAAGACTTGAATATGTGGAAGCTACAGTGAAAGAGTGTACACACTTGACCGTGATCTCTGCAGCGAATGTATAGACTTTCAGTGAAGGGCGTTGTGTAGACTTTGGCTTGGAACGGAGGTAGGAATGAGGCTATATAGACTTGGCCAGAACGTAGGGAAAAACACCAATGTGCAGACATGAACATCCAGCAGTGTATAGACTTCGTGAACAAAATACAATGCTGACTGATGTATACACTTGACAAATAGAGTAATGCATGAACAAACAATTAGCCACTACGTTAACCCAATCTAGCCATATTCATGAATTAGCTATTCAAGCAAACAGTCAGATATTCAGGCAGTCAAACAGTCATCTATAAGAATCTAGCACACCTCAGTGTGACTCATGGTGTGTCAGCCATCATCAAAACCACACAGGGGCACAACAATCTCCCCCTTTTTGATGATGGCAACACTATGAGTTACACTGACTCAGATTAGATTTTGCCTTCAGCAAAAAGACATGAGTTGAAGAGTGAATTAAAAGCTCCCCCTTTTGACTAAACTGCCCCTTTTACTTTAGCAAGACGAATAAGTCAGAGATGTCATATGAGATGAGGACATCTCAATATCAGAAGCAATTAAATCAATTCTCCCCCTTTGTCAAACAACTCATGCAGTGATGCGTATGCAATAAATACTCCCCCTTTGACATGGCAAAGGACCCCCCTTTGACATGAGAATGAGTCATGGTTCTTAAAAATGAAGATCACCCTTATGACAATGAAACAGCTCTCCCCCTATCAACATGCATGATTGACTACTCTCCACTTGAAGCACAGGAATGGACTCTGGTTATCCAATAAATCAATCTGAAATCAGCCATTACAAAGAATCTGAATTCTGGTGATAATACCACAGAATCAGAACTTATGGTAGAACAAGATGGAAGATTCCAACAGTGTGGAGAGAAATACATCTCAGGAATCAATCTGAAATCCACCACCATAAGGAATCTGAAGTTCAGAGGGCTGCAAGTGAACAAGGTAATAATGGGAGTGGCACCTCACATTTGTATGGTCAGAAAAAAATGCAGAAGGAATCAGTCAACTGATAAGAGAGGAGTTGACTAAACAGTTTTTGTTGATCATGCATGAATCTGATCATGAGGGTTTTGAATGCATACATCACTTCAATAAGTCTTAAAAAATGTAGACTCTTCTATCATAAAGAGTTATGAAATAGCAACATTATCAATCTGATTTAATTTTGATGTATACCAGCTTTGCCAAATTAAACTCAATACTCATATCTGAATCCAAGTTTTAATAAAAGTGAACCAAATCGTCAGAAAACACTCAAAAACAATCATCTTTTATCTTGCAAATGTGATCTCAAAAGCACCTTTGAAAAAATACACAGGTTAGTACTGAAATTAAACACTTTTTCAAGAACATGAGTTGACAGATTTTTTCAAGATAATTTTATTTGAAGCACATTATATTTTTCCTGTGCAATTTAAGTTGATCAACACCTTTTTACATGAGGCACAACAAGTCTTAGTTGAAGTGACCCAGTTACTCAGTGTGATAACTGGCATTGCCTCTCACTTTGAGAGCAGAGTTAGCAATATGAGTGTCTTTTTACATAAGAAGACACCTTTATCAGAGGCCAGACTCCCCAGCTACTCAACACAAATAAGCTATTGCTCTGTCAGGTCTTGTTTCACTAAAATTTTTATCAGAGATAACTGTGGCACCTCATGACATGAGTTACTTTATTTCATTGATAAAGAACTCAGTTTCTCAGTGACTGAGTCATTGCTCTGAATTCACAATTTTCATTTAGTCAACTTTTTCAAGTTAAAGAATAACCACAACACTCACTCTATGTATCTCTACCAAAGTAGCCTAGATTTCAAATTTTCAGATATCAGATGAGAGACTTTACGGATTACATGACACAAGAGGTTAAAGTTTATTAAGCCTTATCAACAGATATTTTCAATTCATTTAATTACAAAGCTGAGAATACATTAATCTTATATCAGTCTGATTCAGTGATAATTCTTAAACCCATATGATAGGAGTTTCTACCACAATCTCAGACTGAATTGCATGACATGCAGCTTAAGTTCCTCAGATCAGAACAATAAATTTAGCTGACCAACAACTCAATAATGGATCCAAAATAGTCACACCAGCTAAGAGGTATATGAAGGAAGAGTACAGGTTGGTGGAAGAGTCAATCAGCAAGAGAGAATAAGGTTTAAAGCCACTAGCAGAGTCAATCACTCAATACAGGTTGAAAGTCATTTCAGTCAGACAGAATGAGACACTCTTTCTTCAACAGATTGAGGATTAGCAGCCACCATTTCAGATTCAAGAGGTATGAACTCAAAATAGTCAATTGATGAGTTGAAAGAGTGTAGAGAGTGAATTTCAAAAAGAGACAACAATATAATAATGCTCCCCCTTGTCTATATGCAGTGACTCACATAAAACTCAACATGATATGCAATACACTGCTCTATATGACTTAACCCATGGTACTGGGCGGAGGACTTGGTCCAAGGACCACCTCACACATGGCAGTAGCAACCAAACATACTTCATCTGCCCTCCAGCCCTGTTCCATTTCATATACCATGATGGTCATGCAAATGACATATGCTGTGCAAGGCAATCTCATTTATTTAGTGCAAGCAACAGCATAAGAAGAGCATCAAAAATCAACCGAGCAAAACAACAATTTCAGATAGTGAAATTGAAACAAATTGTGAAACTGACCTGAATTGAGTCCTGGGATTTTCTTTTTGAGTGCCTTGGTTAACCCCTTTTCATTCTTCAGCTTCCAAGACACACCTGCAAAATGTTGATCATTTTAATCCTGCAGGGACCCAAGCAGCTTTGGGTCCTGCATTAGTTCTAACAGGTATTCTAAACATTTTCATAGCAAGATTATCATCCAATTTCATCAGTGAACAGTCATCCATAGAATGTCCAACTTTTCCACAGTATCTACATGAAGTGGCTGGTTTTTGGTTCTTATGATACATGTTAACAGCAGGGTGATGTTTATAAACATGTTCATAAGATTTTCTGTTATATGCACGAGCAGTTTGATGCTTGTTCTTAACCATCCAACATTCAGCAGATTTATGGCATGGCTTCCCACAGTTATAGCATGAAATTTTCACAAAAGGTTTTGTAGGGAATTTGACAAAATGGGGTTTAACATAGTTCTTTTGAACATACCAACAGTCCTTGACTGTATGCCCATTTTTCCCACAGTGGAAGCATGCAAAAGAATTTCTTCTATGAAAATCATTTTTACCCCAAGTAGATCTAAACCAGCACTCAGCAGCCTTGTGCCCAGGCTTATTACAGTTGAAGCACACAATGTGCTGACTAGAATTGTGTTTAGATCCATATGGATCAGCATGGAAGACCTGGCATGTAATTTATTGTCTTCTTTCATGATAAAACATTCATTCATGAGATGACCATGCTTCCCACAATAATAACATGAGGCATCAGGCTTCCTAGCAACATGGTTTCTATCAAAAGAATTTCTAGAATGTAAAGTTCCACTAGCATGCTCATCCTTTAACATCAATCCACAATCCTCCATTATGTGACCTCCTTTCCCACAATAATAACATGAACCCTTTTTAATGTGAGTGTGTGAGAGATCATGTGAATTGTGTGCAGTCTTCTTTACAGCAACAGGAGTGCCTTTTTCCTTTTTCTGTGAAATTTCACTCTTTTTCAGTTTTTGAGTTTGTTCCACAGTTTTGGGTTTCACAGTGGATTTTTGTGCAGTGAATTGGAAGACAGAAGGAGCAGAGGTTGTGTTCTGATTGGAAGCTTTAACAAAAACAGTGGATGTTTTATTC
Organism: Amorphophallus konjac; assembly: GCA_022559845.1. Classification (NCBI taxonomy): domain Eukaryota; kingdom Viridiplantae; phylum Streptophyta; class Magnoliopsida; order Alismatales; family Araceae; genus Amorphophallus; species Amorphophallus konjac. The sequence continues at coordinate 50,585,672 of CM040122.1, forward strand.
CCATTACTCCTTTTATTTGTCGGACTATAGCCCAGTCCCTTTCTCTCAAAGTTAACACTCTTTCCAAGAAGCTTATTTAGATTATCCTTACCTTTGACAAATTTTGATAGAGAATTTTTCAAATCTTTAATCTCAGAATTCAAATCAGTAATTTTAGCCTCATATGTGGACAAATCTGTTTCACAGGAAATTACTTGTTGATGCAAGGCATCATTCAGGCTTTTGAGTTTTTCTACTTCCTGTTTTAATTCTGTTTCCTTGTCAGCTTCAGATAGGGACTTGTAAAGATCATCAACTTCTTGTTGAAGGGATGTGATAGTAAGCTCATATCCAGCTATTTTCTGTTCACTGCAACTGACATTTCCATTTAACATTAGGTTGATGGTTTTTAGGCTCTCAATTTCTTGTTCAGCATTCATCAACCTATCAGAACTATCCACACTTACACTCTTGCCTTTTTCAATTGTCATTAGCCTATCTGTCAGCTGTGTGTTTAGGTGTTTCAACTCATTGATTTCCTCTTTCAGTTTACTGTTCTGCTCTAGGAGATCAGCATCAGGCACCCATTCATCTGAGAGAAACTGACATTCATGAAACATTTCCTGTTGTTTTTCAGATTGAAGTTTGTCAAGATTTTTCTGAATCTCTGAATTTGTTACTCTATCAGCCTCTAGTTTTTTAGAAATCAATCTATTTTCTTTTTCAAGATTTATTGATTTGAGTTCAAATTCCTTGAGCTGATTATTGAGTATTTCATTTGCAGATTTCATTTTTTCCAATTCAGAGTTGACACATTCTAATTCTCTCACCAATTTTTCATTTTGAACAATATCATTGTTGTGAGCCTGATCAACTAAGCTAAGCCTTTCCTTTAGTTCAGTAATTTCACACACAAACTCTTGACGCTCCTTTTTGTGTAGAGCAACTTGTTTCATAAGAGATTATTTTTCAGATTTGAAATTATCTAAGTCTGAACTAATAGAATCACACTCTGTTATCTGTCTTCTGAATATTTCATTTTCAGTTTTCAGAGTTTCAAGATTTTCACCTCCTAGTTTTTCCAGCTTCTTTTTCAGTCTTCTATACCTCTTACTCATTTTTTCATGGGAGTGTAACAGATCAGCATAGGCATCTTCCCAGTCATCTAAAGTGAAACTAGAGAAGGGGATGATTACCTTTTCAGCATCTTGGAGTTCCTCTTGATCACTGCTATGGTTGCTCTCGTTAGCCATCATGCAGTTGTTCTTATTCATCCTCTGAGCTAGCTTCAGCTGATCCAGAATGTCCTTAGCGGACCTGCAGTCATAAAAATGAGAATGTAGAGCCTTGTCAGTAGCTGCTCTCATCAGGTTAAAGGCTTTCTGATTTTCTCCATATTTTGACTTGTGACTTTTAGTCCATTTGGACTTTTCCTTTGGCAATCTGTGGGGACCTTGTGAAATTAATTTCCACAGATCCGGATTAATCATTTTCACATAATTGTGAAGACTGCTAATCCATGAGTTAAAGTTAGAGCCATTGTAAACCGGTGGAGAATTGGCAAGTAGATTTATGCAGCAAAGAGTAAAGTCAAAAATGCACCAAGGGACAATAGGATCCTCTGCAGATCGTTGGATCTGATCAATCAGAGAACCGCTCTGATACCAATTGTTGTGTTCGGTGCAATGTATTTAGAGGGGGGGTGAATGAATACCCTTTAAAAAACTTTCTTCCAATTAAAATACTAGTGCTCAGAACTGCAGAATAAAAGCACTAAGACTAACTGAAGAAAAACTAATCCAGTCATCTACTGAACCTGTATACAAATATGAAGTACGCTCTTAGCAAACATCTAATGTGGGCAGCAATTAGACAGATCATGCAAACACGCAAAACCACTGTCAAGCATATAGAATGCGCATCAATGAAATGAACACATATGGAAGATCAACCTATCTCGACCCTACGCATTCATCTAGCGCCAAACACACAAAGAAGACAAACCACTGCACAAAGGGTTTTTAGGTGGTTCGGTCCAACAGACCTACATCCACCCCTCACTCCCAACCGGAGTGAGGCTTCCACTAGTCACACTAGCACAGCAGACTCAGTCTGCAACAAATGCTGCCAAACAGCTTGACCAGGGGAACAACCTCCCCTCTTCCTCCCAACCGGAGGGAACCACTAGTGACACCAGTCACTAGCAAACCAGAGACGCAAGTCTCTCTTCCTCCAGACCGGAGGGAACACCTAGTCTTGAAACCCACAAGACTAGAACCGGAGGACCAATCCTCCCTTCCTCCAAACCGGAGGGGAACCTAGAGACCCAAGTCTCTCTTCCTCTGAACACCAGAGGGAAGCACAAGTGACACTACGTCACCTGTAAACCAGAGGTCTAGGACCTCTCTTCCTCCCACCCGGAGGGACTCCTGGACTTGAAATCTACAAGCCCAGAACCGGAGGACGAGCCTCCCTTCCTCTAACCAGAGGGAACCCACAAGTAGCACCCAGCTACTTGCAATCGGAGATAGCGATCTCCCTTCTCCTGAACCAACAGGAGGGACCCCGACCTCTCTACAGAGAATCGGAACAACAGCAAATGGATAGTTTAAAAGAAAAACGAAACCAGCAACAGAAAGCTGAAAAGATAAAAACAGATGTGGCTCTCGCAGGAGCTGGCTGGCCTGGATTTGATCCACGGTCCAGCAGGAACAAATCTTCAGTTGAAGCTTATATCACTCTAGCTCACTCTTCTTCTCTGTTCTCCTTCCTCTACTACTCTTCACACTTCTGCTATCTCTATCTCTCGCTCAAATCTCTCTTTCTCTCTCTTTCTCACTCTCTTTCTCTTCTTCTTTTCCTTTTCTTCTTCTTCGTCTGGATCGTGGCTCTCTGTATTGACTTCACCTTTCGCCCATTCGATCTCTCTTCTTCTGTGGAAGAAGGTTCATATATATAGCAGGAGCAGCAGCAGCAGCGGCAGCTCCATTATGTGACCTCCACACTTTCAGCCCTAAATATTAGGACCATGTGGCAGTCTCTCAGCAGGCTTCATTCCAGCCTCGGATTCACGTGCTGCCCAGGCACTTGGAAATGTTCTTCCTCGAACCTGCAAGGAGATACAAACCATTAACACTGAGGGCCACAATAATTAAAGCTGCACGAGGTATGTGATAGCAGTTCTAGATGCTCTAAGAAAGACACGACATTCAGTGGTGACAAAAACAAACATTACAAGGAGAACGACACGAAGTCACTGTAACAAAATAAGCACTACGACAAGAACGACATGAAGTCACTGTAACAAAACAAGCACTACGACAAGAAAGACACGAAGTCACTGTAACAAAACAAGCACTACGACAAGAACGACACGAGGTAGGATGAGAACAGCACGAAGTGAGAAGGAAACAACACGCGGACATAATAACTAAGAACGACACGAGTACACTGTAACAGATCAGACACAACGAAGGGAACGACACGAAGTGAGGTTGTAAAACACAAAGAGATACGAGGTCTAGAAAAAAGCAACACGAAGATACGAAAATAAAAACAACAAAAACACAAATACTAGACCAACACGAGGTTACGAGATGCAAAAACAACACGAGGACAAACACGGGCCAACAACAGAAACCGACACGAAGTGGTTGCAAACAAGCAAGACACGAGGTCTACGTAAAGCAACACGAAGTGTGGTCAAGGCGAGAAAGACACGAGATCTAATGAGAAAGACCAACACGAAGACAGTGAAAACATCACTAAGTAAAGGACAACGATACGAAGTGTAGTGGTGACAAAAACATACACAACAAGGAAAATGACACGAAGACACAACAACAGCAGTAACCGACACGAAGTGTGGTTACTAAACAGGAACGACACGAGGTCTACAGGAAAACGACTCGAAGTTCATCAGAACTATTAGAGCTGCTTCAGTAACACGACACGAAGACACAACAAGGAAAATGACACGAAGTGAAAACAACACGAAGACGAAGTTGACACGTAGTGAAAACGACACGAAGACGAAGACAGAAGTTGACACGAAGTTAAAGAGAAAACAAAACAGCACGAAGACGATGTATGCAACAGTGCAATGTCTAGACTTGAAATCCAATGCAAAAGGCTGTACAGACTTGAAGAATAAGCCAATGTACAGACTTACTGTAACAGTCTGATGTACAGACTTTGAAGAACAGTCCAATGTATGGACTTGAAATCGAAGACCAATGTGCAGACTTGGTTTTGAAGACTAGTGTGCAGACTTCAAGTTTAACTATGGATGTACAGACTTGAAGCTCCTGAAGCAGTGTACAGACTTCAAAGTTTCAGTGTGGATGTACAAACTTGATCATCCAGCAATGTATAGGCTTTCAATGTGAAGACTTGAATATGTGGAAGCTACAGTGAAAGAGTGTACACACTTGACCGTGATCTCTGCAGCGAATGTATAGACTTTCAGTGAAGGGCGTTGTGTAGACTTTGGCTTGGAACGAAGGTAGGAATGAGGCTGTATAGACTTGGCCAGAACATAGGGAAAAACACCAATGTGCAGACATGAACATCCAGCAGTGTATAGACTTCGTGAACAAAATGCAATGCTGACTGATGTATACACTTGGCAAATAGAGTAATGCATGACCCAATCTAGCCATATTCATGAATTAGCTATTCAAGCAAACAGTCAGATATTCAAGCAGTCAAACAGTCATCTATAAGAATCTAGCACACCTCAGTGTGACTCATGGTGTGTCAGCCATCATCAAAACCATACAGGGGCACAACAGATCCTGCAAGAACCTATCAGGAATGGATTTGGAATGATGCGCAAGCGAGCGCGGCTCAGATGGGGAAGGGTTGGATGACCTAGAACAAGACCCTACTTCTTTAGACCTAATAGACCCTACTTCCCTAGACTCGACGGACCCTACGCCTAACCTAGGAGAAAGGAAATCTAGTTGAAAGGAAGGAGCAGGGGACTCGTGCGCCTGGGAGGATGATGGAGACAAGATAGCATAATCTTCCACCAAAATCTCCGTTTCAAATTTGATATTTTTTTTGGAGATCAGTGGAGATCATGTAGCAAGAGGGAGGAGACGATGGAGGAGGAAGTTGTCGGGGGAAGAGAGAGGGGAAGATGCAATCGAAGAAGGGGCCGGAAGATGAAAACCACATCTCATGGAGTTCGGCGGTGGGGGAAGGAGGAGTAAACAGAGTTGACAGATCAATGGGTGGGCAGCGCCCACATGCACAAGGAACAAACAAAATTTCAGATGGTCTTTCCGTAAAGTACGGATCGACCATAATCGGGGGTGAACGGGGTATGGATTCCCACTGTTGAAAGAGAGATGTGAGACGGGATAGAAACCAAGAAAAGATAATGGGTGAGCTCCCCTTCTCTGGCAGATGGCCAGCTGGCTTCTTCAGCTTCCACTGTTGAAGCCGTACTTCTTGATTCTCTCGACAGCTTTCTTCTTCATAAAATAGCCTCTCGAAGGCCTGGCTGTAGTCAATCATATCATCAACGGGCCCTTCTGGTAATAATGGCGGATTGGCAACTGTGCAAGCCGTATCTTTCTTTTCTGCCTGTATTGATGGTGGGCTTAATGTGCCTGGCTGGAGGGGCCCTCTTACGAAGTGTTGATGGTAATCCCAGGTAAGTGGTCCTGAGTCACCCAAAACTGATAGCGCGCACTCTCGATAACCGAGACCTCTCCTGCCCATTTTTCTTCCCTTGGGCACCGGCTTGGTCCGCCCTTGTAACTGTGCACCGAGGCCTCTCCCCGGTTGGTAACCCAACTTCAGTATAATATCCCACCCTTTAGAATCTCGGATCTGGGGCTTTACTTTGATGTTGACGGGTGTAGTGGCGGGCTTGTGAGATGCATAAGCCCAAGGGAAATCCAGATCCAGCACAGAAATAACGGGCCGACTACTGGGCCATAAGGTGGGGAAAATCTTCTCTGAGATAGCTTTAACAGATTGGACCGTGGACAAGCTTTTGACTTTAACAACCCTCCCTTGAAAAGGGAACTTGACACATTGATGCGCGGTGGAGGGTATGGCGCTGAGAGTATCGATCCACAGACGACCCAAGATAGCCTTGAACATAGGGTCGATGTCCAGGACATAGAATTCAATGGGTATATTGAGAGGCCCAAGCTCAGCTTGAATAGTAACAACCCCGTGACATGCCCTCCGTGAGTTGTCATATGTAGCTATAGTTGTAGGGGTCGGCCGTAGAAGCTCTTCTGATAAGTTACAGGCCCTGAGAGTGCTGAGTGGGCACAGATTGATAGATGCCCCTGTGTCAACCAATGCCGCATCAATGCTGACTTTGTTCAATATAATAGTGATGCAAAGTGGCATTTGTCGAGCTTCTGGAGGTGCTAGCTCGGTCTCAGAAAAGGTGATTGCTGGCCCCTTAGAAATTGTTGCCAGTGCTGTAGGCAAACTGTCGGCTGCCACATCTTCACTAACCATCACCTTTTGAAGATAATTTCTGAGAGCATCTTGGTGAAGGGTAGGCCTTTTAATGAGCTCCAGCACAGATATCTTGGTGGGCACCCTATCAAGGTGATGCAGCAAGTCATATTGGGTACCCAGCAACGGCTCGGCTTCTTCTTGCTCGGCAGCCGATTGCGAAGACTGGGGATTGGAAGTAGGAGCATAGTTGTGATGAAACAGACGCCCGCTCCGTAGGGCACAATTATAGGCTGACGCGGCCTCGGATGGGCTCAAAATAAGTGGCTTAATAGGCCTGGTGGGGTGAATGAATGGTGTGTAAGAGGGTATGGTGGAAATAATGGGAGTGGGAGTGGAGGTAACGGGTTACGATGGCAGAATGATGGGCGGAGGGTTAGTTGTGGGTATGGTGACAACGAGTGCGAGTTGAAGTGGGGGTGTGAAGGTAAGCGGAGGGGTAACGGGCGGAGGGCCAGATGGAGGCATGGTGATGGTAGCGGGGGTGAGCAACGGGCAAGAGATGGGTGGTGGAGTGGACGTGGATGAAAGGACAATTGGTCTAGCAGGCAGAGGAGGGTTTTGTTGTGTGGGTGTAAGGATGGTGGAAGCGGAAGGATTGGGGTAGTTGTGGTGGAGGGCCATGACTTGTGGTGTGGAGCCGTCATCATCAAAGGACCACCCAAAGTCGGGAGCTGGGGGTTGAACTACATTAACCTGCCGGTGCCAGCGGCTGAGGCTGCGGAGCGGGAGGATGATTCGGCATTGGGTTGTGGTGGATCCCCAAGTCTTGAACCGGTTGTTGTTGCTGTTGCGGCTGCGGTGCCTGTTGCTACTGCACTTGCTGCATCGGCGCTTGCCTTCTTTTCTCTTTAATCTTAACAATGGCCTTATGCATTTCGGCCCAATCAATCCTGTGTCCTTCGTATAGGTCATAGACCAAGTCCCTGAACTGAAAACACCCTTCAATAGTATGTCTCGGCTGCCTATGGAACATGCAGTACTTCGTCTGATCAATGGCCGGATTCCAGACGGGCCGTTCCGGAGGAAGTTGGATTGCATTAACTGACATGAGAGCCGAGAATATGTCCGTGAGGGACTCGGGCAAAGGAGGGTACTGGGCTCTCTTGGGTCCCGGGCGCTTGTTGTTGTTGTTATAGCCGTTAGGTGGAGGGACATTATGGTATTGCAGAGACTATGGAGGTTGTTGCGGAGCGGCAAAGGTGTTTTACGGAGCGACAAAGGTGTTTTGTGGGATGGAGTAGGCTAGTGGAGGGTTTTGGGGAGTGTATTGAGTGTTGCGGGAATTCTGGGGGAAGCGAATTTGGTTATTTGGATTGGCGGAGGGAAAGTTAACGGCTTGCACTTGCTCATTTGTTTGTACTCCCTCGGTAACGGGCCCTTGCAATTTCTTGTGGTATTTGGGCTTTTGGTTTTCAAAAAGTGAATGGATAGGTGAGTCCTTGAATTGGGTTTGGATGAACCGCACCCGGCTATATAATTAGTGCATGTTTGCTATGTCATTCATGGCAAGAATGTTGCGGAAGGTCGGAGTGACATTAGAGATGAGTAGCTTGACCTTTTATTCCTCTGGAATGTGGCTTGGCACCCTGGCGGCCATCTACCTCCATCTGTCGGCATAAGTTGCAAACTCCTCATCCGGCTTCATTTTCTCGGCTACCAGATCTGTGAAGGAATATTCTGGGCCGACCCTGTCTTGGAACCAATGGATGGACTTTTCTTTCACTATCTTGAAGCTCTCGGCGTCCTCTAGTGTAGAGAGTAGAACCATTCCAGTGCGACCCCGTCTAATGACCTGCGAAATAGATACGCCATAAGGCGATCATCATACTGAAATTGGGCCGATTCATATAGGAAGTCTCTTACATGGATAAAGGGATTACCGTTCCCGTCATACTTGCGGTAATTAGGGAGCTCGGATTGCGGAGGGAATCGGATGTTTTTGAAGCTTGGGACTGGGACGTCTGCCAAGGATTGTGGGCCAACCCGTTTCTGGAGGAAATCAAGTTGTTGTTGCATGGAGGCCCATTTATCAAGTAATTCATGCTCCCTAGACGGAGTAGGGGTAGTGAAAGATGGAATCTGAGGAGCAAAGGGGTAAGCAGATGGAGGGAGCGGCCCATAAGAAGGATATTGGGCCGAATGATGACCCACATTGGTGTGGACTTGGGCTGATGAGCGCACATGAAATCATTTGGGCCGACAAGGACCTGCGGCACTGATGGGCCGGACATATGATGATCCGCTATAGAAGAAGGAGGGACAATGGTCTTTCCCTTATCTAAAAATTGCTGGGCCAAACTAGAAGACTGGCCCATCTCCAAATTCGGGAATCTGAGGGTCCTGGGTTGGACCGGAGTGAGGTCAATGGGAATGGGCTGGACGGCGGACCCATCAGCCGAGCAATGGAGGGCTTGGATTGAACTTGCATGATTGTGGAAGGTGGAGTGCTGGACATGGCCTGATAAACACCCTGAAGTTGGGCAGGGTCCAATTGGGCCATCATTTAAAGAATGGAATTGGCGGAAGGAGAAGGAAGAGATTGAGTGGATTGCGTGCCCTCCATAGGAATGGAGGATGAAGGAGGGATGTTCCCCTCCCCGGGTTGGAATGAGATAACACTAGAGGGATCCTCTAGGAGCCCTTGAGGAAGGGAATCCTCTTGGGAATGAGGAAGATTGAAAGAGGCCATGGTGGACTCAAAAAGCGGATTGAAGTAGGACTTGGAGAAGGAATTGCCCCTAGGTGACGACGTTTCTAGAGGTCGAAAGCAACTCCACATGCAACGGAAAACCTTAACACAATGCAAACAACACACTACAAACACACAATGAGTGACTAAACTTAGATGGCTTTAACAAAGATGTAAGTGAAAAGAGATAACAACACTCAATATCAACCAAGTTATTTAGATGATGCAACAAGATTTTTATGGTTTTTCTCCTTTAGAACCTTAGTGACTTGATTAAAATGGTGCTCTCAACAATAGGTTCTAATTAGGGAAGAGGTGTATGGCTTGGTTTAACTCTAAATGTAATCACTCCTTCACTTATGCAATCCTAGACACGGTGTGGGAAAGATACAACCGGTCCGGCGTCCGTGTGAGAATCCACGGCTCGCGGGGACTTATGGAGGTCCCTGATGTGATCTCCCGGTTAGCCCCAAGGAATATGAAGACGAGAGGTTCACACACCAAGGTAGGAAAATGCAATCTAAAGTATGAATATATGAATGAACCTATGTGCACCGGAGTGCATGCAAATTCTAGCCTAAAATCTAGCAATCAAATATGCACACAATGATGTGAATATGCAGATCAACCAAGGGGGAAACCAAGTAGCACCCAAGCATTAAAATCACAGTAGAAACTACGGAAGTGAACTACACCTCGGGATGCGTACCCGTCTGGAGTGTGTGACGGTCTAGAATACCCGCGCTAGAATATGTGACGGTCTAAGAGTGGACCGTTAATCTAATGTGACACACGACCGTAAGACCGTCAGAATAGCTAGAGAACCAGAAACAACAGAAACTAAAGGGAAAATCCGGGGAAAACTAGGATAAACAAAGGGCAGCATGTTTAATAGAGATTCAAAGCACGATTGGCACTAGATGTCCCACCGTGATCGCCAAAAAATTCTATTGGTTTTAAAGTGTTCCTTCTTTGCAACGTGAGTATGATGAAAATAGTGATGAAGAATATGAATCAAATAGTGAAATCAATTAACCTATGAACATGTGCAACATGAACCTAGGCAACCAGCACAAACTCTAGCATGGGCATGCTGTCTCTATCAAAAATAGATGAAGCAAATAAAGAAAAACACACGACGGGGCGTGGAGCAAGGAAATAAAGAAAACACACCATATAGGTGGAACAAGCAAAATAAAGAGAATATATGAGGAAAAAGAGAGCTACTACCCAAACTAAAGAATGATGTGATCGTCACTAAGGTAATAAACAAGCCAAAGACCTGAAAAGTACCTTAGAATAGGAGGATGATGCACCCGCCCATGGGAGAGAGAAAGCAATCAGGAAACTGTAGCTCTGTAAGATGTGACAGTCGGATGATGATACGCCACAGGCTTGTGACGACCTCACGATAAGCCACTACGTGAATATAAAGAAAACTTGGGAATCTTTGATCAAGGCTTGCTACTGCTATAGACCGTCAGGGACCTGCAGGAGAGGAACTTGGGAATCTTTGATCTCCAAGCTTCCCAGTCGGCCAGAAAGCTTGGGCCTCACGCTGTGGACTCTGTAAACCTGCAAACGAGTGTAGAACATAAAGAAAACAACCCAGATTAGCCCTTGAGCAAGAGTAGTATCTATAAATCAAAAGAACTTAAGAACATGCAAAAGGAAAGGGAAATACCGGGGTGGTTGGTTTTTTTTAACCCCTTTGGGGCGTTTAAAAGATGGGAGGAGTGTTTAAATGAGTGCAGAAAATGCAAGAACGTGGGAGATGAAGAGAAGAGACGCTATGATGCTTGGAGGAGGAAAAGTGAGACTAAAGAAGACAATTTACTGAACTAAACCCTTGGAAATAATACTCCCTGGACTTTGGAAGAAGATGGATGTGGGAAGCAGCTCTCCTTGGTTGGTTCTAGCTCCCGGATGCGGAAGCACTTCGACGCAAACTCCAGATGTCTCCTCCTCAAGCCATGAAGTCAAGGGTTCTATTTATAGACCCTCAAACTCTTTGGTCGAGTAAGAGATAATCCAGCTAGAAAGTAGGACGTTTCTTAGCAAACTCTTGAAGATAATACTCCCAAGAGTCCACAGAAATAAACATAAGGATCTAAGGATTAGATTTGAAGGAGAAATCATCAGATCAAACTCTTAATTCGGCCACGGAGTAGCAGAGAAAGAGCAATTCTGCTAGAACTCTCTGTTTGATGTAACGGCTGCACGATAGACCGCCACAGTGATGTAACGCCCCAGGAATGGATCGTTACACAATCCTATCCACTAGAAGATTAGATCAATGGACGAAGTTTTTGAACATAGGACTCTGGAAGCATGTAACTGCCATAGGTAGGTGCGTCACAAAAGGGTAGCAGCTGCACGATAAACCGTCACACCGAACGGATAAGATAATGGATAAGCTTTGAAAGAAGCCATCGGCTTAAGGACTCTGGCATGATGTAACGGACCAAGGTAGGTGCGTTAGAGTTCTGTGACGTGCCAAGAATGGACCATTAGAGACAAGGGAGTGAAACTAAAATGAAGGTTTGCAAAGCTTCGTCCAGCGGAAAGGGATGAGGAACCAGGCCCAACGAAGGAGACATGACCCATGAAATAAACCTCAAATTGACCAAGATGGCTCAATAAGGGTGAACAACTCGGAGCATCATATAAGATGAATAAGGAGATGACCCAACTTATTGGTCATAAAATGGGTGTCAACAGGCGGTACCCAAGTTCGGCATCTCGTGCGGCTACTGAGGCTCCACCTTGTGCTCCCCCATATCTAGCTCCCCCTTCTTGATCAAGGATTCAATGACACCCTTGAAGATGTAACATTCCTCGATAGTATGCCCAAGCATCTGGTTGTACGGGCAAAAGCGAGGGCCATCCCTCTTTTTTAAGTCACCAGGCCTCTTGGGTTCTGGTAATGTGATTTTGTTATACTTAGTGGCCCATTCAAACAGGACCCGGGATTTATCTCGAGGAAAAGAATACAACTTATTCCTCATTTTCTCTTGCAGAGAGGGCCCTTCCCGCCATTCAGTAGACCTGGGCGGAGGAGGGTTGGCTGTCTCTTTGGCTTTCTCTTTCTGTTTCTCGAAAGTCTCAAAGTCTAGCGTGTGAACTTCTGGCGGTGTCGGCCTTTTCTAGACTTGCCTGGCCCTCTGGCTTGACGCAGCTGGAGCAGAAGAGTATCAAGCAAGGAATGTCTCGATCACTGCCACTATATTGTTCAGACGGTCAAATGACCTTACCTAAGCACCGATCATCCTTTCAAGGATTTCCTTCTTCAGATTCTGTTTACAAATCTGCACTGTGTCCTCCTGATGTGGGGGACGTCTGCACCTCATGCTGAGGTTCCTCCATCTGATTATATAATCGAGTGCTGACTCATCATTTCTTTGCCTTGTGGCATAAAGCTCTGCCACAGTTACTTCTCGTTCAACTATGTAGAACCTCTCCTTAAACTTCTTTTGCATGTCGAGCCAGTCTACGATGGACCCGACGAGCAAGCTTGAGTACCACTCGAAAGCGAGCCCGGTAAGTGTCGAGCCAAAGAATTTGAGGAGGAAGGCTTCATCTGCCGCTAGATCCCCCATAACATTCACATAACAGGCAATGTGCTCCCTGGGAGACTCTTCCCCGTTAAACTTCTCAAACTTTGGCAGCTTGGTGATGCCAGCCAGCAGCCTCCTGGCAGCATAGTGTACCGGGTAAGGTACCCGGTATACATCGAATGGCGTGTGATCACCATCACCCCTCTCTACCAACTTCATGTCTATCATCTGATCGAGCATGAGTCTGCTCACAGTTGCTGGGTCGACCGGACTTGGATAGAAGTGGGTTGGTTGCGCCAGCGGCGTTGTTAGTACTGTTGCCTGTGGTGCAATAGTGCACCCCTGGAATGGCAAGTTTGGTGGCGGGGCCAGTGTGATATGTTGTGGCTGATGCGGGGGTATGCCCTCAGCGTAGCTGGGCATCGGTGGAGACATCGTCGCCTGCAGAGAAGCTTCCGAGGCCTGACCGTTGCCCCTAGGAGTCTCGGGTAATGCTTCGGTCTGCCCGGATGTCGATGGCTGAGCAGCTCTTTCAGTCAATTGCTTCCTCAACAATTCGATTTCTCGCTGATATTGCTGCATCATATGTAATACAGCGGGGTCATTCATGGAAAGGCTAGGGGTTCCCCCCCTCTCTTCGGCTGGCGCCTCCTCGAATGACGTGGATGGTCCTCCCGTGGTGCCTTCGGTAATAGCATTGGCGGCCAAGGCCATTGAAGGCTCCCCACGACCAGCTTCTTTAGTGTGGACTTGCACCCTCTCATTTGCCGCTTTCCCTCTTCTGGTAAGAGGCCCTGGCCTTGTGGCAAGTCTGGTCACTTCTTCGAGCTCGGTCGGTAAAGCCCCGTACCGGCCGAACACTCCGACCATGTTGCAGGTGTAAACCCTCAGGTCTCTGCCTCTTCTCACCGCTCTTCTTGACGGCCTACCCGGGAAGACCAATCTATCAAAGATCGATCTTCGCGGCTTCACTTCTTCCCTCAAAGGGGATTGGTAACGCTCTTCTGAGCAATTTCTTGACTCGGCACTAGGCACCGGTCGGGTCTCTTCTTCTTCAAAGGCGGAGGCTACTACCCCCAGTAATCTCTGGCGACCTAGGGGAGTGCTCCCCGGGCCCCGCAGGTAGTTTCTCATAGCCTGCTCCACTCCTTCCTAGTCTTGATCAGGATGAGAAACCGGTGATGTCACTCTGTTAGCGGCAACATGCATGTGGATTGAAGGCTCCGCATGGGCAGCCTTATGGTGACGCCGGTAGTGCCGACGGCAGGTGTTTTCTGGTAGGGCCGGTATGGTAAGTGCCGGCTGATAGACAGGGGCCGCTGTCTCGACCCGATCTCCTTGTTGTGCCCTTGCTGGGCGGAAGGTACTGGGCCCCGCCCGGGCGGGTGAGATGAACCGGGCTGCCTTGGGAACCCAAACTTACTTAGCTTTGGTAGGCCTAGAGGCCTACTGATGCTGTGGCGCTGTGGCCGGAGTAGCGGGTGTCATCTTGCCATTTATCTTCTCCATTGCTTGGAAAGAGTTGTGCACTGGTACAGTAGGTATGATACGCTCCAGGATCATCTCGGAGCGCTGTCCGATAAGGTGGACTCGGACACTCCCAACGATAGCGGACTTGCTGGTGCTTGGCTCCTCCGGAGCCTCCTTTGGTGAGGGGCCGACCCATGGTGAGACGGGCCGGCAGTCTGGTGCACATGGTGCATGTTGCAGCTCAGCGTCCCTGTTGGGACGGTCTTGGAAGTCTCGGCCGCTGTTCGGCCGGCAGCAGCTTTGGTGGCTCCTTGGATGGGAGCGTTGATTTCAGCCCTGTCAGGCGCTTCCACGTCCAGCAGGCTTGTGAAGGCCACCCCAAGGAAGTTAGGGAAGCCTACCACGGGGTGGGGGGGGGGGGGAAGCTCCCGAAGCTGATGGGGACGGCCAAGTAGCCGTTCCGAACATGACTCTTGATGGCCTATTGACCGAATGTGAGCGCCATCCCTGGTGTCCGAAATGCAACCTGCATTCGCGAATCAAACAATTAGTATTACAAGAAAGGGGCCGTAGGGCCCTTAGTCCTGACAAGGAGATGAAGGGTGATCTAGTCCCACCGGGTGTGCCTGACTTGTGGACTCACTTTTTATTAAACAATCATTATTTTATTTATTTATTGGTTTATTAGGTGAGTTTGTTCATTTATTAAGTGCGTGGGCATGCCAGTCACAAAGTGACGATCTATTCGGGCTTCATTGAAGCCCTTGGTGCACTCGATCTGACTTGGTCAGATGATTGTGTAGTTCATGTCGGGACCAAAACCCACCGTGCCATAAAGGTCATGGCGTCATTTACATCCCCTCGGAGAGGGGAACACTCTTGATTAATTGTCGGGAATAACGGCCCTACGGCCGTAAAAATTACATATTAATGCAGGAAGATAGGGACGATCAGACTATGCTAAAAGTCCGCACCGGGGTATGAACAATCAGATTATGTCAGTCACTCATGGACCATTCCATGTCCAGACAAAGGTCCGTGTTGAAAACAAGACGGAAGCGGAAGTAAACCTGTGCAAATGTCTGCCAGGCGATGACAATTTTGATAAGAATATGGGATCAGATCCAAGTGGCAAAGGGGGGGATGACTTCGGTGAGATATTGGCCCAAAGTAAGGTCGAGCAATAACCATGATAGGGGGGGTAACCCCCGAGGGCGAAGCCCGGCCTACGAAGGCGTCATTAATATTCCTAAACTCGAGGCCCGGGGAGACGAAAGTCGTATCGTTCTACTCATTATTATTTATTGTTATCATCATTTATTTATTAACATTATTTTTTTGTTCATTGATTCTTCTTTTAAAATTGCCTATGTGCCATGAACTCTTCTTTTATTCATTTTATTATTATCATTATTATTATTATTTTATTGTTCTTCCTTTTTTGTATATCATTATTATGATGTGAATTTTTATTATCATTATTATATCCCTTTTTTTTATTATGATGTGGCGTTTTAGATGAAGGCTGCACTGGGTGGACGGGTTGAGGAGTGTGCCAGGCAAGGCACTATAGAGTGTACCGCTAGGGGGGAGGGTGCAGGTGCACCGGATGAAGGGGCTGGAGAGTGTGCCGCTGGAGGCGAACCAAGGGCGTGCCGGGCTAGGATGGACTGAAGTGTGCCAGGCTGACAGAGGCTGAAGTGTGCCGGGCTAGGGTATTAGAGGGGGCACCGAATGGAGGTCGGGGCCAGGAAGGTCTGTGCACATGTAGAACAAGGTTAGTGCACATGGGGGCTGAGGTCGGTGCACGTTCAGAGCAAAGGCTGGGCTGCCAGGCTCCGTGCAGGTAGGGATCTGAAGTGTGTCGGGCGAGGCAGGCTAAGAGTGTGCCGCTGGAGAAGGGTGCAAGTGCACCTGGTGAAGGGTCAACTAGGGTGTGCCGGGCAAGGCACAAGCAGGGTGTGCCAGCAGGGCAGGCTAAGAGTGTGCCGCTGGAGGAAGGTGCAAGTGCACTGGGTGAAGGGTCAATTGGGGTGTGCCGGGCAAACAGGGGTTGACATGCGCCGGACTAGTTGGATTAGGAGTGTGCCAGTTGGGGTGTACTGGGCTAGTTCTATGGCTAAGGCAGCCATGACAAAGCCTATATTGGCGGGGTAAGGTCTGAAGGGAGGTTCCCTTATTCATGAAATTCAGGTGGAGGGCCTTAAATGGCAAGCTTCAATTTCCTTCATTATGTACTTAAGTCTACAGTCATGTTCAACAGCCTACCCCGATAGTGTTCAGTCCAGTTCTTCGAGTCTTCCACGGTTCCCTTGTCTTGGTTGAAGTAATTTGTTATGACTTGTTCCATTTTGTTCGTTGCTTGATTTTGTCTTTTCATGTGTTGTTATTTCTGGCAAAAATTCGGCAACATCTCCCCTTGACCCGGATGCTAAGGGGGTGTAAGGGGAACACGCCCACAAGGAGTGACATGACCCAACAACTCGAGGTGTGTGCCAAGACAGTAACACCTTTGTTGGCCCGGTTAGGAGGCAATCGAGAGGGGGGTGAATTGATTGCCCACCCTTCTTGACAAATTCTGACTAAATTTAAGCCAAACCATAGAGATGGTACATTAAGCACTAAATCACGCTTGATTAAAATGCACAGTTGAACAGCATACACACACTCACAACTTTCAACGCATGATGATATCACTCAGATAGCAAAGATTGAACGGATAATCAATAGAACTCTCGTCTCACCGACACACACTCGATAAATGAACGGATAAGAGAAAACGCAATCACACAATAGCAAACCACGGCGCTGCGATTGTTAGGTGGTTCGGATGCACCAAGTGCCATCCTACGTCCACCCCTCTTATCTCGAGAGGATTTCACTCACACGCTGCACGACGGCAGCAACCACCACACACGGGCACGACGGCCCACACACGGGTTCTCGCTCGACGACGAGACACCCCACGCACACTCGGAGCAAACTCCGAAATCGTCAAAATGAAGATAGAATGGAAAATACAATGCCCAGTTCTGAAAATATTAATCTAAGCATAAAATGTCTAAGAGAATGATTAACAAGATGGATCTTCCCCTAATCTTTCAACCAAAATGGAGATGAATGAAGGGTGCTTTAGAATGAAGACACAAGAGAGAGAAGAATGGCCCCCTTTGTCGAAAATCGCCCAAACCAAGAGATGGAGGAGAGTAGGGATGCCTTCCTTCCAGCTTCAAGGTTGGGGTCGAGTGAAGCAAGCTTGGCCGCAGGGTTCTTCCTCCAAGAGCAGCACCGTTCCTCTCCTTCTTCCTGCAAGAATAAGATGAACACGTTAAAAGCTCAAGGGATGTGTTCGATCGGACCAAAGGGGGCGATATATACTCAAAGGAAATCAAGACAAATGGACACAAAAGCCCTCTCCAAGCCCCTTTCATACCATGAACAAGAGATGATGGATGCCCTAAGGGTATTCTAGTAAACAACCAAGCCAAATGGATCTTACATTAATGGGTTCGAAACAGATCCAGAAATCCCGATTGAAACGTTCAGAAAAAGTGTCGACTCATGGAGTCGACTCTTTTTGATGAATGTCCTGCCAGAACATATAAAAACAAAACCCGTGAAACAAGTGTCGACCTATGGGGTCTACACTTTTTACCAAATGTTCGGGCCTGTGAATCAACATAACATCCGTGGTGAAAAGTGTCGACTTCTGAGGTCGACACTTTTTCACGGAGATTCTGATTTCACAATTTTGAATGAACTGAACTTAGCTGAAAGTGTCAACCCACTTTTTCATGAGGTCGACACTTTTTCATGAGTGTTCTGACTTTACAAAATAACAGAACCCTGGTGAAAGTGTCGACTTCATGGGTCGACACTTTCTGCCAGCGTTCTTAATACTTAACGCAAGGCAAAGGCAATGAAAATAAGTGTCGACCCATTAGGTCGACACTTTTCCTGACAGCAGAAAAACTTCAATTAAATCAATTGAAAGCTCCACATTTCATAAACCAAGTAACAAGATTTAACAATTGAGCACTTATATCTCAGATAGACATAACAAAACATGATTTCTACCCAGATCAGTCCATCCACATTGAAATCCATTTTAACAACTATTCTTACCATTTGACCTTCAAGCTTTGAATGTGAATTTCACATTGGACTCAATTTTCCATATTTGAACATACAAACCATTTTTGAGCCATAATCGTTCTATCCACTCAAGGTCAAGCAACGCATCTGTTCCTACTTCCATTTCTAGGACTTGAGAAAAAATTCCATATAGTACCTGCACATTACAGAATTCTCATCAGTTTTAATCTCAAGCTAATCAATTGTGATTCTCAAAATTACCTCATATCAAATAACTCAATCAATGCATCCATTCATTTTCTGACAAATCAGGTGACCACTTTATCCATTCAATTCAATCGACAATGTTAGTCCAAACCAAAGCTAGTCATTCAAGATTTAGAATTTGAAATTCATTCAACATTCAAGCTTCCTCTTTAACACAACTCAATTGATTGAACACATATATTTTCATGCAAAGCCTACATTTATCAAGCATCAATCAATGCAAATCATGCACCTCCATCATTCATCAAGTCTCAATTAATTCAAATCACATAAGCCAAATTCAGGACATTTTCTATCAAGATCTTCGTCAAAACAAACCGGGGCACAACAATCTCCCCCTTTTTGACGAAGATAAAACCCATTGAGAAAACACAATGATTTGCATGTTAACTACAACTATTTTTAATTTCAAGACAAGTCTAGCATTCATATCAGTAGAAGCAAGCAACATAGAGCATGCAAACATGACTCCACTTTTTGCCAAAAACATAAAAAACAAACACATGCAACATTTATTTCTCCCCCTTTTTGTCAGAGTCAAATAGGGGATTATTAAAACTATAAAAGGATGGAAGTTAAGCCTCAATATTTACAGTTAACTTAATGAGATGCATAGGCAAAACATTGAATGAGCAGTCAAGCACATATGCATTCATTATTACATATAATAGCAAGCATGTTCTAGGAACGGGATAGGAAATATGCGAGAGACCGAGAACATGATGTCCATAAGCAATAGTAAAAGGGTAGTGCTTACAAGCAGTGGTACTACATTACTCATGAGATATGACTGATTCAAAATGTACATTCTAACAATCACTCCCTAGATGTCTAGGTGAAGTATGAGCAATGAAATCTAAGCAATATGGATGTTCATATTGTCTAAGGAACACAAATTGGAACTCCTCCTCCCTACACTTCTACACACCGTGCTGGACTTTTGGTAGCTTCGCACAACCCCAAAATTATTTTCTATAAATTTTTTTTTATTTAAATAACATCATGACTAACCTTTTGACGCGAGGCATACCCTTTATCTCAGGGGCAATTCCTGGTTACTCGGTGTCATCATTTATTATAATGTGGATGAGACACTTTCCGATGAGAGTTTCCTCCTTTATTTCAGGGGGGATTCCCGATGTACTCTATGTCAAATCACACTTATTCATTTTTGGTGGGGTTGACAGTTTTTTCCTCACGAGTCACGTGATTTCTATGTATGGGCTCAAGTGTCCGAAAGTGTGTTGAGTGGAATAAGCGAAATCCTTATTGACTAGAACCATTAGGCTCATCAGTGCAAGTGGTGTGAGAGATTGCATGGAATGTAAGAGATGAATTAGCCGATTCATAGTGATGTCTCCCCCTAAGTGTACGCACAGTTCTAACAAGAACCTCCCCCTTAATATGTGCCATGTAAAGACATGTCTAAGTCAAAGCATTTTTATTTATCAAGGGTGTAAGGCCATAGGAGATATCAACTGAAAAGTGTGTAAACTATATACACTCAAGCATATCAAAATAGTGTTTTCAAGCAATTTTGATTACCGGTACATGGTGGAGAACATAGGTCCGAAGACCATACTCACGCATGACGAAAGCTTCCAGTTGGACTTGATCCACCTTTCCACTGACGCCATTTTATATATCGGTGAATCATGACATTCATGCACACGTATATGAAGTATATGCATTTATGTACATGCGGATGCGAAAAGATCAAAACATGTATGGAAATCAATTTGTTATTTCTTGAAATATGCACAAAAAGTAAAGTTTAAAGAAGTAAAGGCCATGAAAGGACTTCTTATGTGCAAAAGATAAAGTAGTATGAACAATTTCTTTATGAAATGGTGAAAAGTGTGTATGTACAATTCAGCTCAAAAGTTTTAAGTATCTAACCTGCACACTCCTAATTCTCTTCTAAGAAAATAAAATTGATCAGAATTTAAAGGTTTTATAAATATATCAGCAAGTTGGTATTTTGTGTCAACAAAAATAAGTTCAAAATCACATTTATTTATATGATCTCGTATAAAATGATGTCTAACTTCTATGTGCTTAGTGCGGGAATGTTGGACAGGATTTTTGGACAAGTTTATTGCAGAAGTGTTGTCGCACATTATAGGAGTATTTCTTAAACAAAAACCAAAATCTAGCAATTGATGTTAGATCCAAAGCACTTGAGCCGCACAACTACCGGTAGCCACATACTCGGCTTCGGCAGTTGATAAAGCCACACAATGCTATTTCTTTGAGGCCCATGAAACCATGCAGCCCCCAAGAAACTGACAGTGACCGCTTGTGCTTTTTCGATCCATTTTACAACCAACATAATCAGAGTCAGTGAAAGCATGTAAATCAAATGAATTATTTCTAGGATACCACAACCCAAGGTCAAGAGTACCATTCAAATACCTGAAGATCCTTTTTACGGCCGCTAAATGGGAGTCCCTGGGACAAGATTGGTATCTTGCACAGAGACAGACACTAAAGTGTATGTCAGGCCCACTAGCTGTCAGGTATAACAGTGAACCAATCATACCCCTAAAAAGTTTTTGATCGATTTTATTACCTTTTTTCCTCTTCCATTTTCTGTGAGGTGGATATCGGTGTTGCAAAAGGCTTGGCAGTCTCAAGTTGGAATTTCTTCACGATTTCTTGTGTGTACTTCTTCTGGTTGATAAAAATGCCATCGTCTAGTTGCTTTATTTGTAATCCCAAGAAGAAGTTGAGCTCTCCCATCAAGCTCATCTCGAACTCCCCCTGCATAAGTTGGGCAAATTCATCATTCATTTTTGAATTGGAGGCTTCAAAAATTATATCGTCTACATAAACTTGAACAATTAAAGAATGTTCATCACAAGTTTTTGTAAACAAAGTCTGATCTATGTTACCTCGTTTGAAGCCATTTTCAATAAGAAATGAACTTAATCTATCATACCATGCCTAGGGAGCCTGTTTCAAACCGTATAGTGCCTTGTCCAATTTGAAGATGTGGTCCGGGAATCTTTCATCTTCAAAGCCCGGTGGTTGCTCCACGTACACTTCCTCCTTGATCACTTCGTTGAGGAAGGCACTCTTCACGTCCATTTGAAACAGTTAAATGTTCCTGTGACAAGCATAAGCAAGTAATATTCTAACTACTTCTAATCTAGCCATAGGTGCAAACGATTCATCAAAATCAATACCAAATTCTTGAGAGTAGCCCTTGGCTACTAATCTTGCCTTATTCCTCACAACCACCCCATATTCACTAAGTTTGTTTCAGAAAACTCACTTAGTTCCAATAATAGGATGGTCATCAGGCCGGGACACGTGGAACCACACCCGATTCCTTTGGAATTGGTGTAGTTCTTCTTGCATGGCGAGAACCCAAGAATTGTCATTCAAAGCATCATCTAAAGACTTAGGCTCAATACTAGAAAGTAAAGCTAAGTTATCGTGAATTTCAACTTCCCTCATTGAAGCTCGTGTTCGAATTCCTTCCTCCACACCGTCGATCACATTCTCCAATGGATGGTCCTTGTGCGTGGTCCATTGGTGTGGAAGGTTCGGATGTTGCTCTTGTTCTGCTTCCTCTTCTTGTTCCTTTTCTTCTTCTTGATTTGCTGCCTCACCTTATTTGCTCGACTCCCCTTTTTCAGCTTCTCCCTCACCTATAATAAGAAAATGATCATTATCATTTGATTTTCTCATTGTAAACTCATATACAACAACATGAGGACTCTCCTCGATAGTTAATGTTCTAGTGTTATACACACGGTAAGCTCTAGATGATAGAGAGTACCCGAGGAAGATCCCTTTATAACTTTTTGCATCAAATTTTTCTAGATTATCTTTACCATTGTTTAAAATGTAACAGATTGACCCAAATGGCTTAAAATGAGATGTGTTGGGTTTCTTACCTTTGTAAAGTTCGTATGGAGTTTTCTTAAGTATTGGTCTTACCATAGCTTGATTTGTGATGTAGCAGGCGGTGTTCACCGCCTCTGCCCATAAGTACCGTGGAAGACCATTCTCTACAAGCATGGTACGCGCCATCTCCACGAGCGTCCTGTTTTTCCTTTCGACCACGCCATTTTGTTGAGGGATTCTTGGTGAAGAAAACTGATGCTCGTACCCCTACTTCCTACAAAAAGCATCAAACTCATGATTTTCAAACTCCTTTCCGTGGTCACTTTGAATTTTTGAATTGTATATCCTTTTTCATTCTGAACTCTATTGCAAAAATCAATGAACTCATTGCAAGCATCACTTTTATTTGCTAGATATAGAACCCATACATATCGCGAGAAATTATCGACAATCACGAAACCATAAAGCTTCCCTCCAAGACTGCGAGTCTTGGTGGGACCAAATAAATCCAGATGCAACAATTGAAGGGGTTTTTCTATTGAAACAATATCTTTGCATTTAAAAGATGTGGTGGTTTATTTTCCTTTATTACATGCTTCACATATCTTTGAAGTTGCAAAATTCAATTTAGGAAGACCTCTGACTAAATCATGACGGTTCAACTTCCTAATGACATTAAAACTGGCATGCCCAAGACGACGATGCCACAACCAAACATCTTCACTTTTATTGGCAACTAAACAAAGTTTCTTAGATGCAAGCTCATAAAAATCAACTTGATAGGTGTTGTTACATCTCACTCCTATGAACTTAATTTTTCGTCTGTTAGCATCAATGATAGTGTAGTGAGAAGACTCAAAAATCACTTTGTGACCCTTGTCACAGAGTTGACTTACACTAAACAAATTGTGGTGAAGACCTCTAACAAGTGAAACATCCTCAATGCAATGGTTAGGGTCCTTACCAATTCTCCCGATTCTGGTTATCTTACCCTTGTCCTGTCCTCCAAAAATTACCGTACCACCGTTCTTTTCAGCAAGGTCTGCAAAGAGGTGCTTATTTCCCGTCATGTGCCTGGAGCATCTGCTGTCCAGGTATCATTTATTCTCTCCCGCCTTCATGCAGACCTGCACCAATTAGCAACCATGCTCATTTTGATTTGGCTACCCAAGCAAGCTTGGGTCCCTTCATGTTAGCATTCCCAAAGGATTGATTGTATCTATTGAAAAACATGTCATCATCGTATTGCATGAGTTGGCATATATATATATCATGCTCTATCTTCCCACAGTAAAAACATGTGGGTCTTTTTCTACCAAAATTTCTTCTTTTTTTTACATTCCTAAAGGTTGAGGGGAACCTAGAATTAACAGTTGGTTTTTCAAGGTGTGTGTGTGAACATTCTCCTTGATAAGATGAATTCTTAACAGCATATTGAACATGATTCTTGTTGCCATGCATTGTACTTGGATTGTTCTCAATTTGTTTTCCTTTCGCATTTTTCACGTTTTCAAGTTCAACAACAAAACTCTCATTCTCACCTTTCAATTTTTCTTTCTCTCTCTCGCATTCAGTCAGTTTAACATGCAACTCTTCCAATTCTTTATTCAAGAGGTCATGCCTTCCTTGGATTTCATCTTTAAGCTTGAAGGCATTTTTATTTTCTACATCTAAGCATGCTATTTCATCTTCAAACAAAGCTAATTTGGTTTCCAAAGCATCATTAGCATTTTTAAAACTTTTAACTTACATTTCAAGTAGATTGCATTTTCCACGTGAATTAGATGAGTGAACAATTTCATGAATCTTTTTATTTAATGTCCTATTTTCATTTTTCATTGTTCGGTATTTCTCATCTAACTCCTCATATGCAAGTTCCCACTGTTCATTTGAAATAGACTCTGTGTCAGAAATTACCTGTTCACTGTCACTTTTTGCCATCAGACACATTGTCTTCACAAGTTCTTCAATGTCTTGCTTCTCATCATCAGTCGTGGGCTCATCTTCATCTTCATTGCTCCACGTCACCTTCATGGCTTTCGGCTTCTTGCCCTTGACCATTTTCCCTTTCTTCTTTTGCAGCTCGGGGCATTCTCCTTGCATGTGCCCCGCTTTCTTGCATTCGTAACATATAATCTCGGCGGCCTTGGATGGGTCATTTCGTTGCCTTGGCTGCCTCTTTCCTTTCCTGAATTTCCCACCAAATCATCTTCTTTGGCGCAGGAGTTGTCTTACTTTCCTCGTCAGCATAGCAACTTCTTCATTGTCGGTGGTTCTCAACGACTCCTCTTGGCTCGAGACACTTTCCGGGAGTGCTTTTAAAGCGATTGGCCTTTTCTTCTTTGGATCCTCTTCCGTTATCTTTATCACATTGATCTCATAGGTCATTAATGACCCTATGAGTGCATCCAGGGTGAGCGTTGACAAATCCTTTGAGTCCTCTATTACGGTCACCTTGGTGTCCCAGCTCGATAATAGTGACCTCAACACCTTCCTTACCAATTCCTTATTTGTGAACTCTCTCCCGAGTGATTTCAATCCATTTGTAATCTCCATGAGACGGGCAAACATCTTGGAGATATTTTCTTCATCCTTCATTCGAAATAGCTCGTAATCACGGGTCAACATATTTGCTTTCGTCTCCTTAACTTCTGTGGTACCTTCATAGATAAGCTTGAGCTTGTCCCACATTTCCTTTGCGCTGCTGCACATGGATACACGAGCATACTTGTTAGGGTGAATAGCACTCTGAATAATGTTTAAAGCATTAAAGTTCACAGTGGCTTTCTTAATAGTATCACCGTCCCACATGTCCTCATCAGGGTGAACAACATATGAACCATTCCTAATAACAGTCCATATCTTATGACTTTGAGCATGAAGGAACACTGCCATCCTATTCTTCCAGTAAGGGTAATTACTGCCATCGAAGAAGGGTGGCCGTTGAATAGAATACCCTTCGGGCATTAACCCCTTGTTGATGTTGTTGGCGATTCCTAACAGATCACTCTAAACCACTAGGTTTCTAGAAAACATAGCCGAGGCTTTGATACCAATTGTTGGCCCGGTTAGGAGGCAATCGAGAGGGAGGTGAATTGATTGCCCACCCTTCTTGACAAATTCTGACTAAATTTAAACCAAACAACAGAGATGGTAAATTAAGCACTAAATCACGCTTGATTAAAATGCACAGTTGAACAACATACACGCACTCACAACTTTCAACGCATGATGATATCACTCGGATAGCAAAGATTGAATGGATAATCAATAGAACTCTCATCTCACCGGCACACACTCGACAAATGAACGGATAAGAAAAAATGCAATCACACAATAGCAAACCACGGCGCAGCGATTTTTAGGTGGTTCGGACGCACCAAGTGCCGTCCTACGTCCACCCCTCTCACCTCGAGAGGATTTCACTAACACGCTACACGATGACAGCAACCACCACACATGGGCACGACGGCCCACACACGGGTTCTCGCTTGACGACAAGACACCCCACACACACTCGGAGCAAACTCCGAAATCATCAAAATGAAGATAGAATGGAAAAAATAATGCCCAGTTCTGAGAATATCAATCTAAGCACAAAATGACTAAGAGAATGATTAACAAGATGGATCTTCCCCTAATCTTTCAACCAAAACAGAGATGAATGAAGGGTGCTTGAGAATGAAGACACAAGAGAGAGAAGAATGGCACCCTTTGTCGAAAATCGCCCAAGCCAAGAGATGGAGGAGAGCAGGGACGCCTTCCTTCTAGGTTCAAGGTTGGGGTCGAGTGAAGCAAGCTTGGCTGCAGGGTTCTTCCTCCAAGAGCAGCACCGTTCCTCTCCTTCTTCTTGCAAGAATAAGATGAACACGTTAAAAGCTCAAGGGATGTGTTCGATCAGACCAAAGGGGGCGATATATACTCAAAGGAAATCAAGACAAATGGACAAAAAAGCCCTCTCCAAGCCCCTTTCATACCTTGAACAAGAGATGATGGATGCCCTAAGGGTATTCTAGTAAACAACCAAGCCAAATGGATCTTACATTAATGGGTTCGAAATAGATCCGAAAATCTCGATTGAAACGTTCAGAAAAAGTGTCGACTCATGGAGTCGACTCTTTTTCATGAATGTGCTGCCAGAATATATAAAAACAAAACCAAACAAGTGTCGACCTATGGGGTCGACACTTTTTACCAAATGTTCTGGCCTGTTAATCAACATAACATCCGTGGTGAAAAGTTTCAACTTTTGAGGTCGACACTTTTTCACGGAGATTCTGATTTCATAGTTTTGAATGAACTTACCTGAAAGTGTTGACCCACGAGGTCGACACTTTTTCCCGAGTGTTCTGACTTTACAAAATAACAGAACCCTGGTGAAAGTGTCGACTTCATGGGTCGACACTTTCTGCCAGCATTCTTAATACTTAACGTAAGGCAGAAGCAATGAAAATAAGTGTCGACCCATTAGGTCGACACTTTTCCTGACAGCAGAAAAACTTCAATTAAATCAATTGAAAGCTCCACATTTCATAAACCAAGTAACAAGATTTAACAATTGAGCACTTATATCTCAGATAGACATAACAAAACATGATTTCTACCCAGATCAGTCCATCCACATTGAAATCCATTTTGACAACTATTCTTACCATTTGGCATTCAAGCTTTGAATGTGAATTTCACATTGAACTCAATTTTCCAGATTTGAACATACAAACCATTTTTGAGCTATAATCATTTTATCCACTCAAGGTCAAGCAACGCATCTGTTCCTACTTCCATTTCCAGGACTTGAGAAAAAATTCCATATAGTACCTGCACATTACAGAATTCTCATCAGTTTTAATCTCAAACTAATCAATTATGATTCTAAACATCACCTCATATCAAATAACTCAATCAATGTATCCATTCATTTTCTGACAAATCAGGTGACCACTTTATCCATTCAATTCAATCAACAATGTTAGTCCGAACCAAAGCTACTCATTCAAGATTTGGAATTTGAAATTCATTCAACATTCAAGCTTCCTCTTTAACACAACTCAATTGATTGAACACATATATTTTCATACAAAGCCTACATTTATCAAGCATCAATCAATGCAAATCATGCAACTCCATCATTCATCAAGTCTCAATTAATTCAAATCACATAAGCCAAATTCAGGACATTTTCTATCAAGATCTTCGTCAAAACAAACCGGGGCACAACAACCTTTAAGAAAGCTTTGGAAAACCCGGGGAAAATAGCGAGCGAGAAACACTGGGCTAAATCAGGCTAAGGATGCATCGACTGGAAGTGGCCCAGGTGTGCCGGGTAATGACAGACCAAGAGTGTGGCGGCCAAGGTAGGCTGGGGGGGATGTGCCGGCCAAGGCACAGGCCAGAGGATGCACCAGGCTACGTAGACTGGGAGGTGTACCAGCCAGGGAAGCTAGGGAGAGTGGGCCGGACGAGAGGGACAGGCTGAAGATGTACCTAGTTACGGGGGGCTAGAGTGTGTGTCGGGCTGGACGGGTTATAGGTGTACTAGGCAGGAAGGATTAGCAGGTGTGCCGAGCAGGAGGGGCTAGCAGGTGTGCCGGGCAGGAGACCAGGTGTGTGTCGGGCTAGCGAGGCCAAGGGTGCACCGGGCTTGGGGTTAGGTATGCCAATGGGGGAAAAGAAGGAGCAAATGCACTGGACTAGGCTCTGCCAGGGGATACACTGGTAGGAAGGAGAAGTCCAGGGATGCCGAGTGGAAACATCAGTCCCAGTAACGACAGTATCAAGGGAAAGGCAAAGATTGAGTATGAAGGGTTGGGTTTATTGAAGGGACAAATGACGCTCAGGAGAGGTCTTCCACCGAGCCAAGTAAGAGTTTGGGATGAAGCCCACGACAGGGAACGTAGAGACTGACCCTGTTACGGGGGGATGAAAGAAAGCCCACCTCATGCCTTGGAGAGCAGACAAGACAGGGGAACAGAAAACCAGAGGAAAAGAGAAGAATGAATCACCAAGTGCATCGCGAGGAGTGCAGTTTAACAAGAAAAACAAGAAGCAGAAAAAAAGGATATTTCATTCATAGAGAACACGATGACAAAAGATCATGGCCTGGGGCCAAACACAATGTGGTACAGCAAAGATAATAGGGAAGGAGAAACGAAAGAACATGGGAAGAAAAAGAAAACATCTGAGGAGAGGGATGGAGGGGAGGAGGGGCGACGGCACCCCCCTCTCTCCCATCCCCTCCTTCTACATTCAAAGATCTATCTCTCCCCTCTCCCTCTCTGCTGCTTATTCTCTTCTACCTTTTTCTTCTCGTTCTTCTTCTCTTCTTTTTCTTCTCTCGCTGTGTGTCTTCGTCCCTCTGTCTATCGTTCACTATATGTCCAACCACTTTTTGTCTTCTTCGTGAGAGATTTTTATACCTCCGACGTTGATGGGGGCCTCATGATGACGACTCTGTCTGAGGTTGACCCCGATCGCATCCTTGTCAGGTGGAGGCCTGTCTGCTCAAACCAGAGGGTGACACTGCGGCGAGGTGTTAGCTGGCTCCGAGGTGGCCGAGCTATGCACCAAGGGTCCCACGTAGTGACCGTTGTGTCTGCCACCGGTTTGTACCGGTCTGAAGGTCTTAACGTTGTACCGGGTGCGGAGGAGGTAACGCTGCACCGGGTGCGGAGGAGGTAACGCTGCACCGGGTGCGGGGGACTTAGCAGGGTGTGCCTCTGAAGGGGGTCCAACAGGGGTGTGCCGCTGGGGCTTTAAGAAGTATGCCGCTGGGGGGGCATTTCAGGTGTGCCGCTGAGAGGGCACTTCAGGTGTGCCGCTGAGAGGGCACAAATAGTGTGCCGCTGAGAGGGCACAAATAGTGTGCCGCTGGGGGCTTCTAAGGGGTGTGCCGTTGGGGCACTTCAGGAGTGTGCCGTTGGGGGCCCTTTTTAAGAAGTGTGCCGCTGGGGGCACTTCAGGTGTGCCGTTGAAGGATTTAACGAGTGTGCCATTAGAGGCACTTCAGGGTGTGCCACTGGGGCACTTGAGAGTGTGCCGCTAGCAGCACTTCAGGGTGTGTGCCGTGGAAGGCGCTAATCTTTTTTCAGGAACTCAGAACTGTGAATTTCTTTAGGACATCCTTCACTGCTAGGGACCTGAAGTTGGATTCATAGCAGTGTATGAATTCAGGAGGGTATCCTGTGTTTTTTTTATCATTTAATGCGCCCATTCAAATGTGAGGATTTGCCGGACGGTAGTATTCTCCGGAGCCCTGGGTAGCCAGTTTCTCTGAGTCTTCTCTCTTCAGCTCTGACGCCAATGCGGGACCTAGGTAGGACGTATGGACATATTATTTTATATGTCCACACCCTAATGCTACTGCACTCTCCTCGTAGCTGGCATGCTTCTGAGCTAGGGTGATGAGTTCCATCAGCGTGGTGTAGGACTCGACTCCCAAAGTCCTCTAGAGGATGACATCCCAAGTGCCTTGTGTCAACGTGGTGATGGTGATGCTAACATCAAGGCGGGGATGTGAAGGGCCTCCTTACAGAAGCGGGCAATGAAGTCCCACAAGGGTTCTTCATGGCCCTGCTTGATGGTGAGGAGGTTTACGACAGATCTAACCTCCTTTTTTCAGCTAAGGAAGTTCTCTTTAATCATCATCTTTATCTGTTGGAAGGAGGTGATAGACTCAGCAAAGAGCAACTCGAATCACATCCGAGCATTTTCTTGCAGCGTGGTGACGAATTCCAAACACTTGAGAGCGCCCGAGGCCCAGTGGAAAACTAGGTTAGACTCAAAACTATGCATGTGGTGGGCGGGATAGGTAGTGCTTTCGTACGAAGTGAATGCTGGCAGTTGCAGCTTTAGGGGGATTGACAAATCCATAATTTCTCTAGAGAAGGAGGCATGGAAGTTGGTGTCTTCTTCAAGCAACCCCCTCATCTGTGCGGTTTGGATGATGTCATCCTGGTAGTGGACCTTCCCCTTGAGCTTGCACTTGACCTCCTCATAGGGCCTTAGCCGCTATGCCATCTCTAGATTGAAGTGGAGTGGGCTAGTGGGATAGATGCGAAGTGCGAGCTGCAGATGTAACCGATACCTCATGTTCACGCGTGAGTTGGCCATCGATGGGGCTTCGCCATTCGGTGGCAGAGCGGTGGGTGCATTATCTGGCTGCGCCTGGCAATTCAGGAGGTTGTGGCAAGCCTCCATCAGCATTTGACATTGCCAGTGCATTTTGTCTAACTCGGTCGTGGTAGGGTTCGCTTAAGGTTGGGGAGACGATGCTAACGACCAGTGGGGACCTGCCTCGCGCGCGGGATGCCTATCGGGAACCCAAATCCCCTCTGCCATTGTTCATGTTGTGGGTGTTGGAACAGATGGACACTAAGATCTAGAGGGGGGTGAATAGATCAACCCCAAATTACTAAAACTATAGCAGTTTAAAAACTAAAGCGGAATTAAGAAGAACTTCTGCAACAATATCAACAACAACACACACCAGAATAGAAGAATATCAAACTGATGAATAATCTTGCTAGCTATTCACAGTTATAATGAGAGCAACAAACTCAAGATACTATCTAAATCGAGTAAAAATGTAGTCAGATTAACAGTAATAGATGAATAGAATGAAGTGAAATTAACTGGTGGTCCTAATCATTCATCTATTCGTAAAGCAGAATAAGCAGGCAATCACACAAAAGACAATGGGTTTTAGGTGGTTCGATTTTCACCTACATCCACCCCACACTCAGAAAGAGTATGGCTTACAGCTGATTCAGAGCTTCAATCCGCTGATCCACAGCTTCGGGGATTAGATCCCTACAGACCGTTGATCCACAGCTTTGGGGAATTGATCCCAGACTGCTGAGCCTCACAGCTTGCTACCGCTGAGCCTTATAGCTTGCTGACCGAGGTTTCACCCTTGCCCGCTGATACACAGCTTAAGAAAGTTCAGAGGTAAAAAGAAAATATAAAATCGAGAAACAATGTATCTCTCTAGGAGTAGATTGACTCTGGATTTGATCTAGGAGTCAATTACAAAGATCGACTCTCACAAACTCTCTTCTCACTCAAACAATCAAAACAACTTACGATGCTCTACTTTCCTTGACCTTTACCGCAGCTTCTCCTTTCAACTTAATTCTTCTCTTAGCTCTCAGCTCTCTTCTGCTTCGAAGTATGCTTCTTTTCTTCTCTGCTTCTTACACTCGCTCTCCTTGTCTGTTCTGCTCTCACTTTTTCTTATTCATATCGATCTGATAGGTCTTGTCCCTTTATATAGCCTCGTGAGAAGAGGGCAAGTGGGAAACACGTTTCCTGCCCAAAAATTTAATCAAAGATGCTCCGGTGAAGCTCCACGTGTCGAAGGAAGAAGGCGCGATGTCCACGTGGCTAAATCATCATCTCAGACCAGTCTTGGATCACGTGCCCAATCATAGGCTTCCTTGGTTAACGTGTGCGTCACTGGACTCTTCGGTCACGTGCCTCACTTAAGTTTCTGCTACTTTCAGGGATGTAGTGATTAACCCTACAATTCAAACGACAGACATTTTAGTCAAACCCTTAGAGTGCTTACTCAATGCTCAGACCAGTGATATAAATCTATACGCAAATGCCTTAGAGCATGGTCATGATGTACATACATATGAACGTTGATGCTTAGACCATGAAGAATGCATATGCGCTGACCTTGTAGCATCATATGAGAATGTGCACAGACTTGTCCTTGCAAATGTGCATGGACTTTGATTATGCTAAATCGAATGAGCACTGACCTTGATATGCAGTATAAGAAATATGCACTGACCTGGGACATGCACAGAGTGGAGTGTGCACAGACCTTCCAAGCGATCAATGCAAACGTGTATCGACCTGAGTTTATGCAATTGAAAAATATGCACCGATTTTATATAGGCACAAGGTAGACGTGCACTAACCTTCTATATGCTACATGCACATGTGCACCAACTAGGTGTAGGCACAAGGCAGATGTACACTGACCTATGAATGACTAAGGCCGATGTGCACCGACCTCTTTCATGCGTAAGGCAGAACATGCACCTACCTTAATTGCGCATGGCAAAATCTGCACCGACCACCTTCATGCGTAAGGCAGAACATGCACCGACCTTAATTGCACATGGCAAAATCTGCACCGACCTCTTTCATGCGTAAGGCGGAACATGCACTGACCTCTATATGTATAATACAAAGAGTGCATCGACCTATTATGCTGCTAGTGAAGACATGCACCGACCTGTTATGCTAGATGCAAAACATGTACCGACCTTTAATGCACTCGTGCAAATGTGCACAGACTTGTTTCAGAGCTAAATGGAGATGTGCACAGACCTTATTAAGCATGTATAAAAACATGCACAGACCTTGTTGTGCATTGTGTAGATGTGCACAGACCGCATATGTGCACAAGGCCAAATGTGCACCGACCTTAGTAGTATTAAGAGATGATGCGCACCGACCTTGCCTCTGCTTACTGTGCAACATGCATCGACCTTCATGCGTAGAACAGTAAGCATGCATGGACCTTTATTATGAACAAAGTCTATTATGCATGGACCTTAGTATGAAATGCATGGACATGAAGCTATGAAATGCTAACAGTGTTGCCATAATAAGAATGGTTTCAGAAAATCATTATTTCCAAAATTCAAGAGCTGAAGAAACAAAATGTATTGTCGCCAATCATCAAAACAAAATAGGGAAATTAAATTTAGAGAATTAAGTCAAAGGAGACATGACATGAGACACATTATCCTACATAAGCTCCCCACAACATTCTCCCCCACTTTGATGATGGCAACACATTTACATTTTGATGACAATAATGATTTTATTAAAAAATCAAGAAATATGCATACAATAGAATCCAAGAAATGCAGCATCTCTTCCTAATGCAAAAGGCTTCCCCTAATGCAAAGCTAACCATCAAACTTTCTCCCCCATCAAACTTTCTTCTCATCAACATCAAAATCTCTCCCCCATTGCCATTAGCAAAAAGAAGATGGTGTAGACACCAGAGCACACGAGCGGCACGAGTCGGCGAGCCACCGGTACCGTACGCGGAGTATCACCCGAGCTACAGCGGCTTCCATCTGGCATAGAGATAGCCTGGAGACTCCCCCTTGAGTCTCGATATTTCTACTATTTACTGGGACTTTACATGTGTGTCAAGTGTGTTTATTTAGTTTTATTCGGATTGTAATTCGGATTGTAAGAGGCGTTTATTTGTAATATGGGACCACTTGGGTCCCGCGGGCCCCCCTATCCCTTCCCCATTGATCCACCTCATCCCTAGGGCCCATGTGGGGTCAGTCAACCTTCCAATGGTGGGCTTCTAGAAGGGTGGGCCAAGTGGGGGATAAAGGGGAATAAAATTCAAAAATGGGAACCTTGAAAGTCAAGGGGGCGACCCCCTTATATCATATTAAATTAGGATTTGTAGTTTATTTTATTTAGTTCCAAATCACATGGGAGAAATAGTTTGTGGACTCCCTCTTTTACCCTCCCCAACCCTAGATCTTAGGGTTAATTAATGTCTTTTGTCATTTCACATAAATACCTTGTATTTTCATTTGATTGGAATTAATGCATATGAAAATCAAAAATTTTCTTTGGAGCCCCAAGCTTGGTGCGCCCTCCTCCTCTCTCCTCCCCCTTCTTGCAGCTGTGAAGGCTGCTTCCAGAGGTGTGAAGCCTCTCCTTCAAGTCTCTTCTGAGTGGGAAGCTCAGATCTATCACCGCGGCCGCCATCGAGCCGCCGTCGCACCGCCACCTTATCGAAGTTCTATCTTCATCCAACAGCAGCCCCTTCCACGAATTTTAACTCTCATATCTGAGATCTTCTGAGTGCCAACATTTTAGGGTGAGTTCTAGGGATCCAACCCACATTCCATAAAATTTGGTTTGGCTTTTAGATTCCGATTTCCATTTTTCCATTTTCGTCCATCTTTTCCTTCCAGATCTGCCAGGTTTCTGTCTACTATGACAGCAACCCTGATCTTCCCATCTTAGACCCACTTTTTCATTTTTCCTGGAGCCCCCAATTTTACTGGAGGTTCTGTCCAACATCCCCTCCACCCACGAATTTTCGTGAAATTTCAAAAGGCCTCCACCTATTTTCTAAAAATTATTTTCAGATCCCTTTCAGTTCTGTCTGCCCCTGTCCAGATCCGACCACTTGCCAGTATAAAATGGCTTTCCCTATCCAAACCTCCACCAAATCAGTCATAATAAATATTGCCATTTTCCTCTCTCTCCTCTACAATATTCATGAAGAGCTCGAGGTCTGATTCGGAGGTTTGCCTCACGATCAATGCCAACTCTCAGGAAACTCAGTTTCTGCCCAGTCAGATCTGAGACTAGGAACAGGCCGGTTCTAAAATCGCCCATCAGAAGCACAGCTCCGGTGAATTTTTCTGAGCCCCACAAGGTCGAAGGACTTGGAGAGAGCTTTCCAATGATACCTCTTGTGTGTCGATCCGACGTCGGGAGTGATCGCAGTAGCAGATCTCGCCGGGTCGCGCGCCTGAAAACAGAACCTGCAGATCCGTGGGCAGCAAGTCCAAGTCTTGGAGATCGGAGTCGATCGGCCTCCGACCGGCGTTCCCGCCCGACCGCCTTCTAGGGAGGCGCACCACCAGGGGTCTCCATCACAATGGGACCCACCCCATCAGACCCGAGGACAGAGCGCTCCGTGGGCCCCACGAACCCGTAGATCGTGCCGTCCGGACAACACTAAAATGCGGATTCGGCACCGCCGAAGCGACATCAAGATGCTGCCCGTCAACCCAATTCGCATGACTCCCGGGCCCCAAATGTGACCTTTTACCTCCCTGCATGGAGTGGGTCAAATTGTTGTACCACAGTAAAACTTTGTTAACCGAGAGTCTAGTTTTGGCCGGGGTTGTCTTCCCCACGCCGGGTGCGTGGAGGTATGATCGTAACTTCTTGGCATTACTTTGCTTAGCTAGTATATGGTCGTATGCCGCTGTGAGAGTGTAGGATTCTAGCCCGTCAGTCCATGTCACCGCTGTGAGCGAGAGAGTGACCCGTCCCGTGGCTCGATCCGAGCACGGAAGTGAGTCGGACTACCCTTAACTCTGCCGGTTTCTCAACCGTGCACGATCCTCGTTTCCCTCGCTTGGGACGACGAGTGAGCTTGTGTTTCTGTTAGCGACGTATAGCCCATAGAAGCTCGTAGTGTTGGGCCTGATGTCTCCCCCATCGTATGTTGCTGGTCGTGTGTGCATTTAGAGTCTGAGGTCCATATCACTTAGAGTCGGTCCCCGTGTCCGTCCCGCATCAGTTTGGTATCAGAGCGAGTCGAGTCTAGGGTAGTCATTGCATAAGTCTTGCATGCATCATGGTCTAGGTCGAGTCTAGGATCATCATTATTTTCAAAGCAAAAAAAGTGTTTTAAAATTGCATTTCATACGAATAATTCGCTATATTAAAAGGTGTTATCCGAACGTTAGGCTTGTTGTGCCCCTGTGGTTTTGATGATAGCAAACACTATGAGTAACCATGTGTCTGCATATGAATGATTGATTGAGCATCTTATTTGCATGTGAATGATTGACTGAGCATCTTATTTGCATGTCATTCCATCGAACAGGTTGTGTGCATATTCATCTCATTGTATAAAGGCTAGTGCACTTCCATCCATGCATGAAGAGTCGTATGGGTTCTGGTATATAGAGTGCGTTGACGCACTGCAGTGGCTGCATCGACTCAGTCTAGTATTTCTGGAAGGATACCCATTCTGAAAGGGGGTGTGCGTTGACGCAGTATGGGCACTGCGTTGACGCAACCAGTTGTGTGTTCTTGCATTAACTCTGTAGAAACACATGCATATTCGGTGCATTGTCTGTTCTCTGCATCGGTGCAATTCTAGTTCATGCATAACAAGTGTAGTTTGCATCGGTGCATTAACTGTAGTTGCACGCCATATAGTCGGTGCATTTCTTCACATTTGCATAGCCGGTGCATACCCAACATCAGTGCATTCTCATGCTGACTTCATAGACAACGATGGTGCAATGTATGTATTCATGCACATTGAATCAGTGCATCGCTTTGCCTCACGCTTACACATAGTCAGTGCATCGCTTTGTCTCACGCATACACAAAATACACAAAGTCAGTGCAACATTTGACAAGTCTGTACAACCTCTGTTGATTCGAGCGTTTAAGTTCGTACATCATTTCATCAGAGTCTGTACATTAGGAAGTCATGCTTAAACTCTAGGAATAGCAAGTCTGTACATCGTCTTGTCGCACGCACACCTAAAGTTTGTACACTTCTCGGTGGGATGCCTGAGCATTCATCTTCTATGTGCATACTTTCCTATATGCATATGCGCATCTTGCACACAAAGTCTGCACATTCCTCGGTGGCATATATGTGCATCGTTTGTACATCGTACACAAAGTATGTACACTCGTTGGTGGCATGTCCGTGCATTCATCTTCAATGTGCATACTTTCCTGCATGCAAACTGCATTATACGCATCAAGTCTGTACATGCTTAGTTCAATTCTCGAACTAACTCGGTGCGTCTTTCTATCTTTCCTTTCAGATTAACTCAAACTGATAACAAGTCTGATCTGACATGACTGCTGGTCGAGGAACTTAAGAAGGGCACGTGATCCAAGAATGGAAGATGTGCCAGGATCGTGACACGTGTATTGCAGCAGGCTGAAATGCTGCCACGTGGTCAAGGCATTTGGGCGGGAATCGTGGAGGACACACGCCCACCTATCTGCTGCTGCTATAAATAGAAGACTTCTCCATCTAGAGAAGATGATCATGTAGTGTGAGGATCGAAATAGGGAACATACTTCAGAGTAGCAGCAGAGAAAGAGCCTGCACGATCCAGAGAGAAGAGGAAGAGAAAGAGGAGAAAGAGAGAAGAAGAGAAGGAGAGAGAAAAAGAGAGAGCAGAAGAAGAGCAGAGGAGGAGAGTGTTCGAAAAAGAAAGAGTGAGCAGTAAAGAAGAAGAAGAAGAAGAAGAAAGCGAAATCAAGAGTTTAGAAGAAGAAGAGAGTCTTCTGAAGCTTTGTCTCTACTGCACCGTGGATCAAATCCAGGCCAGTCAGCTCTTTGAGGGCCACTTTGTGTTTTATCGTATACAGCTTTCTGTCGCTGTGATTTATCATCTTTTATTTTCTTTTGAACATTTCTTTCAAGCTGTGGGTCAGCAGAGCAAGCTGTGATGCTCAGCAGGCAAGGTGGTTACCTTGGACAGCAAGCTGTGATGCTCAGCGGGATAGCAAGCTGTGATGCTCAGCGGATGGCAAGCTGTGAGGCCCAGCTGATGTAGGCAAGCTGTGTTGCCCAGCCGTTCAAGCTGTAACTCAGCAGGAATCCACACTCGAGTTGAGTGTGGGGTGGACGTAGGTCTGGGGACTGAACCACCTAAAAATTCTTCTGTGCAGTGGTTTGATTGTCTATTGTGTTTCGCTAGATGCATGCTTCAGCCGATTGATTTGCTCTTCCAATCTAGCGAGTGTTCCATTTGCATACCGCACGTTTGATTTAGGTCTCGTGTGAGTATGGTGAAGTCTGGTATTATTATCAGTCTACTCTGCAGAGTTCTGAATTTTTGTTTGTCTATCATCTTCTCGTCCTTCGTAGAGAATACCCAGTTCGTGCTAATTACCTACCCATATTGCTTCCGCATCTTTGCCTTTCCATAGTTTTAACTGGGCGTAATTAGTAATGTTTAATTGATTGAAAATTTTAAAGGGGAGATTCATTCACCCCCCTCTGAATCCATCGCACCAGTCCCAACAAGGCTACGCATATCGGGAAGGTTGCACACTTGCGGGAGTGATCTCTGGATCGATTAACTCCGTCACGTACCGGATATTGGTTTAGGTCTAGGTGCTTTAGTCAGTGTTTGCTTCAGTTTGTGTCTCCTAGTTCATGTGTCTTTGCATGCCCACCCGTCGAGGTACCCAATACTTGCCATCACCACCTATGGCGGATTCCCGAGCCCGTAGCTCCGATGAGTCCTCGACGGTCGAGATGTTCCGAGCCATTATGGATCGTCTTGACACGCGTATGGATGGCCTTAGTACGCCTCTAGATGGCGTAGGGACGCGTCTAGAAGGGAGGATGAAAGCCCTCGAGGATCGGGCTGAATCTTCGGACCAGTCCATCCAGGGTCTTGTAGGGAGGATTGCCGTCCTCGAGAGGGCCCCAGCGGAGGCGCAACCCGTGCCGACCAATGGTCAACAAGAGCCGGCCCAGCAACCTGCTGCGCCAAGAGCTTAGGCGGTAGATGTTGGGAGGCAACAGGTGCAGGAGGTGGCTGACTATGCATCTGATAATGAGCAAGGGGGGTATGGTCGTCGGAATCAACGATGGAATCGTGATGACGATGATGACGACCGCATTCTTAGGGGCGTGCGTGCGGACCCTCCCACTTTTAGAGGGTCCTTGGACCCGAAGGTATATTTAGATTGGGAGGCCGACATGGACCGGTACTTCAAGTGGTTTGAGATGACGGACCACCGGAGAGTTCGATACGTGAAGATGAAGCTGCATGGGCAGGCCCAAACTTATTGGACCAATGTAGAGAGCCTGCTAAATCAGCGACGTCAACCCCCGATTGGCACTTGGGATGACATGAAAATGAAATTGAGGGAGAAGTACCTTCCTGCCTCATATCGCCAACGTCTCATCGACAAATGGCAAAGTCTCTCCCAAGGGAACCGATCCGTGACCGAGTACACCACCGAGTTTGATGAGTATTATTTGCGGTGTGGAGTTACGGAAGAGAGCACCATGACCATATCACGCTTTCGGAGAGGTCTGCGGCCAACCTATCAATACGAACTTTTTCGCCACAATGCGATCACTTTGGAACAAGCGTATCAGGTTGCCCTCGAATTGGAGCAATTCGAGGCTGAGTTCGAGTCTCCCCATCGGTTGGGCTCCTTTCCCCTTCGTAGTGTCGAGCCCCGTGGCTCTTCTGGCACATATCCGAGGGCCCCCATGGCCCGACCTCAAGAGCCCACTCGTCCCGAGCCTTTCGCTCCTAGGCCTCGCCCTCCACCCCCGAGGGACCTTCCTCATCCCCAACATCTTACGGCACCCACAGCCCGTCCACCGGCACCCGCACCTCCGGCCCGTCCTTTGTTGCCTTCACCTCCTATCCGTCGGGAGGATAAGGGGAAAGGGCCCATGATTGGGGAGCCTAGTGGATCACGGTAGCAGTGTTATTGCTGCAATGGGTTTGGCCATTTTGCCAACCAGTGTCCCACCCGCCAGTCTCTTGTCATTGGGGACACACATGCCGATGATACCACCCCTACGGATCTCGAGTTAGTCAGTTATGAAGCAGATCCGGAGCTAGCTGACGAGTACTATGAGGCCTAAGGTAATGGCCAGGATGCCTAGCATCTGGACGATACCCACTTGGGGGTCGTCAGATGTATTCTCACCCAGCCACAGGCCAGTGATGACTGGCGACGGACCAGTATCTTTCATACATTCTGTCGGCTGGGCAAGCAAGTTTGTAAGGTGATCATCGATAGTGGGAGTTGCATCAATGCAATCTCCACCGGCACTGTCTCCAGTCTTGGTCTACACCCGTGGATCATCCTTGCCCCCATCGAGTATCATGGGTGGATTCCACCTCCATTCCGATCGGGCTGCGGTGTCTAGTCCCACTGTAGTTCCGTGCCTACCGTGATGATATCTGGTGTGATGTCCTCCCCATGGAGGTGGGCAACATTATTCTTGGTAGGCCATGGTTATTTGATCGGGATGCCACACTCTATGGCCGGTCGAACACCTGTAACTTTGACCATGCTGGCCAACGGATTACTCTCCACCCCCATCAGCCCAAGAGCCCATCAGTTAGGGGTCCTACTGACCCTAGTACTCCGGAGCCTTCCGTCCCCGGGCCCAGTACCCCATCCCCAGCTCGGGCTATGACCGTTACATCTAGCCCAGGCGAGCCCTCGACTAGGAGGTTGATTGATGCGGGACGGAAGTGGGGGTCTTCTTCTTTCTGCCCATAGTCACGCTATAGCATCCTAGCGCCTTCTTGAAGAACGCGCTATATAGTCCTAGCGCGTTCACAGACGTTGGCAGAACGACGAACCTTGACGTTGGGGCGCCCGTGGATGACTTCGGGGGAATGAATCACATGGGGAGGACACATAGGAAGGTGGGTAATACATGAGGGATCCTAAACAGACACATGAGGGACCCTAAACATGGATTAAACTAATCTAATACTAGCTAGGATAACTTGGTGAAGGTGGCTACAGGGGTGGGTGATGGGGGCGGGGTAAAGATGATGTGATGGAGCGGCCTAGGGCCGTGATGGGGCTTGGTTGGGGCCTCTCGCCCGGACCCATCTCAGGACCAGTGCAACCGAGCTCCATCTTGGCCTTGGCAGCTTCCTTTGCGGCGGTGGAGGAAGGTGAACGGCGGTGGAGGAAGAACAGAGATCCGAATGGGGCCTCACACCCGACCCCATCTCAGAGATGGTGCATCCAGAGCTTCGATCGTCCTCCATTGAAGGGGAAAAGAAAGAAGGTCAGGAGAAGAAGATTGGGCATCGCACCCGGAGAAAGGAGGAGGAAGGGGGTTTTCAAAGATTGGGGGAGATAGCCATTGCTACACTCATAAACTCTTTCATAGATTCATTGCTTCATATTTAATCAAACGAGATGTGATACATATATAGGGGAAGGGGAAGACAAAACGACGCTAGAACATTGATTACAACCATGGAAAATAGCACACATCGAAGACTTTGAGAAGTTTCGGCGCCGGGAAGTTGGACCGTCTGCAACTCCGTTTCTGTCTGAGATCGCGCTAGGGGAACCTAGCGCCTTCTTCAGGTCGCGCTACCCAAAGGTAGCACGTTCATCTTCAGCCCAGCAGCTTCCACGATCAGCTTTGGCCTGGCAGCTTGCTTGATTCCCATCAAACCCCTCCACTTTGGAAGGTTCGTCCTCGAACCTCGTAGCTCAAGATCCCAGTCTGTGAGAACAGCCTGGTTCCCTAAGCTCTGATACCATTTGATGCGGGACGGAAGTGGGGGTCTTCTTCTTTCTGCCCATAGTCGTGCTATAGCCTCCTAGCGCCTTCTTGAAGAACGCGCTATATCGTCCTAGCGCGTTCACAAATGTTGGCAGAACGATGAACCTTGACGTTGGGGCGCTCGTGGATGACTTCGGGGGAATGAATCACATGGGGAGGACACATAGGAAGGTGGGTAATACACGAGGGATCCTAAATAGACACATGAGGGACCCTAAACAGGGATTAAACTAACCTAATACTAGCTAGGATAACTTGGTGAAGGTGGCTACGGGGCTGGGTGATGGGGAGGTAAAGATGATGTGATGGAGCGGGCTAGGGCCGTGATGGGGCTTGGCTGGGGCCTCTCGCCCAGACCCATCTCAGGACCGGTGCAACCGAGCTCCATCTTGGCCTTGGCAGCTTCCTTTGCGGCGGTGGAGGAAGGTGAACGGCGGTGGAGGAAGAACGGAGATCCGAATGGGGCCTCACACCCGACCCCATCTCAGAGCCGGTGCATCCAAAGCTTCGATCGTCCTCCATTGAAGGGGAAAAGAAAGAGGATCAGAGAAGAAGATTGGGCATCGCACCCGGAGAAAGGAGGAGGAAGGGGGTTTCCAAAGATTGGGGGAGATAGCCATTGCTACACTCATAAACTCTTTCATAGATTCATTGCTTCATATTTAATCAAACGAGATGGGATACATATATAGGGGAAGGGGAAGATAAAATGATGCTAGAACATTGATTACAGCCATGGAAAATAGCACACATCGAAGACTTTGGGGAGTTTCGGCGCCAGGAAGTTGGACTGTCTGCAACTCCGTTTCTGTCTGAGATCGCGCTAGGGGAACCTATCGCCTTCTTCAGGTCGCGCTACCCAAAGGTAGCGCGTTCATCTTCGGCCCAGCATCTTCCACGATCAGCTTTGGCCTGGCAGCTTGCTTGATTCCCATCATTGATGATGATTAGCTCCCGAGAAATGGAGCGGGAGGCTAGTCGGGGCTGCCCTGTATTTGCTATTACGGTCCGAGAGGTGGAGCCAAACTCCGAGGGTGAACTCCCACCCGATGTCATTCCTATTCTGCAGGAGTTCACTGATATTTTCCCTGAGGAGCTTCCCAAGGGACATCCACCCATGCGGGATATTCAGCATGCTATCGACCTGATTCCGGGCTCTTCATTACCCAATCTTCCTCGTTATCGCATGAGTCCCACGGAACATGCTGAGCTAAAATAGCAGGTCGATGAGTTGATGCAGAGAGGGTCTGTTCGAGACAGCATGAGTCCGTGT
Organism: Amorphophallus konjac; assembly: GCA_022559845.1. Taxonomy (NCBI): domain Eukaryota; kingdom Viridiplantae; phylum Streptophyta; class Magnoliopsida; order Alismatales; family Araceae; genus Amorphophallus; species Amorphophallus konjac. Next base: position 50,628,424 of record CM040122.1, read on the forward strand.
GATGTTCCCGTATTACTCGCCCCAAAGAAGGATGACACATGGAGAATGTGCATTGATAGTCATGCCATCAACAAAATCACCGTGAAGTACAGGTTCCCTATTCCCCACCTTGATGATATGCTAGACATGATGGCCGGTGCCACTATCTTCTCGAAGATTGATCTTAAGAGTGGCTACCATCAGGTGAGGATTAGGCCAGGTGATGAGTGGAAGACCGCATTCAAGACCAAGGATGGTCTCTATGAGTGGTTGGTTATGCCCTTTAGGCTGGCCTATGCCCCTATCACTTTCATGTGGCTCATGACTCAGGTCCTTCGACCTTTCATTGGAGTCTTTGTGGTAGTGTACTTTGATGATATTCTTATCTATAGTCAAACCACGGGGGACCACTTAGACCACCTTTGGCAGGTCTATCTCCTTCTTAGGCGAGAGCAGCTGTATGCGAACCCACAGAAGTGTGCCTTCATGACACCTCAGCTTACCTTCTTGGGTTTTAGTATGTCTAGTATTGGGGTCTTCGCCAATCCGGAGAAGGTCCGGGCCATTGTTGAGTGGTCGGAACCCCGTACGGTCCATTATATCCGCAGCTTCCATGGCCTTGCGACGTTCTATCGTCGTTTCATCCACGGATTTAGCTCCGTCACTGCCCCGATCACGGACTGTATTCGGAAGGGCACATTTGTATGGACGAAGGCCGCAGCTGCTGCCTTCAAGGACATCAAGGAGCGCATGACCCATACACCTATCCTTCGATTGCCAGATTTCTCGAAGGTGTTTGAGGTCTCTTGTGATGCGTCGGGTGTTGGGATAGGAGGAGTGTTGAGTCAGGAGACCCACCCGGTCGCATATTTCAGTGAGAAGTTGAATGACGCGAAACTGCGATACTCCACTTATGATAAGGAATTCTACGCAGTTGTTCAGGCTCTTAGGCATTGGAGGCACTATCTATTACATCAGGAGTTTGTCTTATACTCCGATCATGAGGCTTTTAGGTACCTCCATTCCCAAAAGAAGCTTAATGCACGTCACAGCCATTGGGTTAAGTATCTCCAGTAGTTCACATTTGTGCTAAAACATAAGGCTGGAGTGGAGAACAAGGTGGCCAATACCTTGAGTCGGCGAGCGTGTTTGCTTACCACCATGAGTGCCGAGGTCATAGGGTTAGAGAAGATGAGAGAAGCCTATGTTGACTGTCCTGACTTCGGTCAGATTTATACCACTCTCCAGGCTGGACCCTCGAGAGACCTTGATGATTATGTGCTTCAGGAGGGTTACCTCTTTCGAGGAGGTAGGCTTTGTGTCCCCCGAACTTCGGTTCGAGACTTCTTAGTCTGGGAGCTACATGCGGGAGGTCTAGCCGGCCACTTGGGTCGGAACAAGACTATCGAGGCTGTTGAGCATAGATTTTATTGGCCGAGCTTGAAGCGTGATGTTGCGCATATTGTGGCTCAGTGCCGTACATGTGCTACGGCCAAAATGAAGAAGTAAAGCTCGAGCCTTTATACACCTCTTCCCGTGCCTGATGCCCCGTGGCAGGATGTTAGCATGGATTTTATCTTGGGATTACCACGTACCTCCAGGAAGCATGATTCGGTCTATGTGGTTGTTGACCGATTCTCGAAGATGGCCCTTTGTATTCCCTGCTCGAAGACTTTGGATGCTTCGAGGGTAGCCTGCCTTTTTCTTACTCATGTGGTGTGCAAGTTCGGGTGGCCTCGTACCATAGTGTCTGACCGTGATGTTAGATTCACCAGTTATTTTTGGAAGACACTGTGGCATATGTTGGGTACTCACCTCAAGTTTTCCACTGCATATCATCCCCAGACAGATAGTAAGATCGAGGTGGTCAATAGGAGTCTGGGTGACCTTTTGAGGTGTCTTGTCAGGGATCGTCTAGGGGATTGGGATCTCATATTACCATTGGCAGAATTTACATATAATGATTCGGTTAACAGTTCTACCGATATGAGTCCATTCGAGATTGATGTGACACCACCTACGGACCTATTTTGCAAGCATTCAAGTTTGAGCAGCGGACTCACAATAGCGAGCTCACCCGTATGGCGCACACTAGTGCCCGATGGCGACTAGGCGATGTTGGAGAGGGTCCGAGGCGGGACCTTGAGGCTCCAATGGTTGGCTAACTTTGGGAGAACCCCAAATGGGCCTAGGATGCCCAAATCATGGGCGGCCAACACACCAAGGGTGTGGGTTAAGTGGATGCTCTCACAACTCGCCCGCGGTGGTCACTCAATTTGGGTAGCAATTTAAAATCGGACACTCTCTTACCGCCGACAGAGTAACTATAGCAATACTAAGCTAAGCAAGTCCATTACAGCAATGAGAGATGTTCAGGAGCTCACCTAGCCGGCGTGAAGACGCCGACTCCGGCCGGAGATAGGGGCGAGCGGGGAGGCGAGGGTATGCACCCGCACGCCGCGTCGGTGTCGCTTCAACCTGAAATGGAAAGATTACACCACTACACCTCTCGCAGGAGGGGTGATCTTGGGGTGGGGATTAATCTTATTACATCCAATACTACCTCCACGCAGGGAGGGGCCTTCAGCCGGCCAAGCGGGGTGGGGACTTATGCTAAGGAAACCCGATTTGCCGATCCCCGCCGGTTCTGCCAACCTCCAGAATTATTGGACAGGGGTCCGGTGATGTCACTGCCACAAATTCCACAGAGCTCAGATCTTGACGAAACCTGCGCCAAAAGTTTCCCAACTGACAGAGGATGATGCCTGAATTTTTTGGGAAGCTCTGGACCTCGGAACTGTTCGGACCGGCGACTGGAGCAGGACAGCAACACTCTGCTTCGGACTGATGCAGAACTAATGCAGTGGATTACAGAAGGTGCTGCGGTCGCTCCCGAACTTCAAATTGAACAAAATGGGCGGTGACGCGATCGTGGTCGGAGTAGATTCGAGCAGAAGTTGACGGGGCCACAATCCGAGGTCGGAGATGAGAATGGTGGCCAGATAATTGAAGACAGGTCAAACCTGAGTCCACTGGTGGCAGACTGCACACTCCGACGAAATAATTCAGAACAAATAGCTCAGGCAGGCGATTGGCATTGTTCTTTCTGCTACTGATGGAGGACTAGATGAAGAATAATTTTGTAGAAGGAAGTGTGCTCGAATTCCTCCAAGGTTGACCGCAGAACAGCTTCCAAGATCGCTCTGGTCTTCAGTCTGGGACAGATTACGCAGTCGTTGAAGATGACGCTCCTCCGGACAGCTCCGAACTCGGAAGCCGGCGAGACCACCACCGTTGGAAAGCTATCGCGATGACTATTCCAGCAATGTAGGCCTTGCCATCTGAATCTTTGAGAGACGGTCGTGGCTGCCTCTGCAAGTCGCTGCAACTCTACTGCCTGAAACAGAGGCTGAATGAGAAGAAGATGAGGGGGTGGGGAAGGGGATGGCCAAGAGAGTAAGAGGTGGAGGGTGAACTTGGCTGGTATGGGGAAGGGGGGCTGCGACTTTGGGTGGTTTGGGAGGTGGGGAGATGGAAGGGCACTGCCCTAGGGAGAGGGAAATTTGAATTTGGGCTTAGGGAAGAGCCCCTTCAACCTTGGGGAGAGGAAGGGGTGCTTAGGAAGTGGTGTTGGGTAGTTGGGGGTTGGGAGGTGGGGTGTGGATTGGAGGATGCCACCTTGGGTTGGGGGGGAGTTAAATGGGTGTATGGGGAAGGGGAGAGGTCTTAATGAGGGGTGAATGGGGAGGAGAGAGAAAATTCCGAAAATTTGGGTAGAGGGAGAGAGAGAGAGAGGGGGGGACCCCTTAGAGAGAGAGAGTGAGAGAGAGAGAGATCTAGTGGGATTTGGAAGTGGATTTCAATTTTCATTCAATTTTTCATTACTTCAAAATGAGGGGAATGGGGTCCTATATATAGGCAACCCACATTTCTACAAAAGTCCCTGACATTTGACTCAATGACAAATAACCGAAGGGATAGGGGTGCCCTTGGGCCAAGCCCAATGAATTGGGCCCACTAGTCTAACAAACCAACCTAATGACACAATACTTAGGAAAATGACTCACTAACCTAGGTATATGACTCAAATAAAGGGAAAATTACATGATATTGACTCAAATAAAATGTGAAGATTACATGACTAGACTCAAAAATACATGACTAACATAATGGCGCTTGTCGACGAACAATCCGAGTCCAGAGAAAATGTGGAGGGGCAAGGGATGCCCTCATCATACCCCCGGGGTGGGGAAAACTCGACCCCGTGGAGTATGGGTCCACCAGGGAAGTAGTACATCGAACTGCGGCTCTGGGTGATCCACGATCTCCATACTCAACCCGCGGCCATAGTCGGGGAACGGCGCTTCAGCTCGACAAAGTGGCTTGGTCATACCCTCATGCTGGCGATGGGATTTTGCTTGCCTAGTATTGCCGCTGTGTGCTCACGTCGGGATCTCAGGCTATTTGTGGTGGCACTCCGAGGGTGTCTCTCACAAGGGTAGGTGTAAGTTCGAGGCACTCACTAGGATCCACCGCGGTGCCCTTAGAGCGTGCTGGATCCGCCACATGAGAAATGGGGAGAATCCCAAAACCCTTTTGAAAGTTCAACCCATAAGCTTGGTTGCCAAAGCCACTCGGAACTTGGCAAGGTCCAAGTCCTCGTGCCCTCAGATTGGAGGTGACCCTAAAGTAGAGTCACTCCAAAGTCATCATCGCCAAGTTGTCAACTTGGAACTCAAAGTGGTGCTTAGGAGTTTGTGCTCGTTTCTTATTAATCCCACCGCTTGTTGCTTGATACTTGCTTGAATGCATATGCCATGTACTATGATGCGGTGTGAGTTGACAATGTATGGTATGCAAAGGGGGTCTAGGACAACCACATATAGACCTATCATGCATTGATGTTATGAAGACTTTGAAGGATTTGGGAGGACCGGGGCATCCATAGGTGTCCCTCTTGTGAGTGAGTGTGATGAATGTTGGAGGACCCGGACATCCATGAATGCTCCTAACATGCTTGAGATTTATGATGAATGATGGTGGACCATTACAACCAAATATTGACCACTCATGTTTTCTTCTTGACATGTGGGTGATATGGATGAATGTACCCGACGGACTAATCATGCCAAGCGGTGTGATGTGCCAAGACATATGAATTCCTTTCCAAAGATGACTTCCTCATGTGGGATGGTGGGGTGGTCTTTGAGCTTCCACTCAAAAGGGTCGAAGGGATCTAGGTAGGTGGATATAGGGTGGGGCACCTTCTTGATCTCTAGGCGGGTGTTGCCTAAGGTCATGATTCCTATGATGTAACCTGGGTCATGGATGAGGTGGGCTTAGCCCAACATGGTGGGTGGGGGTAGGAAAGGGTGGGTGGTGAATAAGGTGAGTGGGTTACATGGAGATCTAGGCTCCCATAGAAAAGGGTTAAAGGGATCATGGTAAGGGTCACCTTGGTAGGGGTACTCTATGCTCTCAAGGTCCTCGAATGGTGAGTCCTCCTCAATAATTGGGCCAAAGTTGCTAATGGGTTGGCCGATCAAAGCACTTGGGATCTCTATGGTTGGGGAGTGGAATAGGATAGGTTCTTCCTCCATGGGAAGAAGGAGGATGATCTCACTAGTAACTTGGCCATTAGTGTAGATGGAAGTGATGGAGCCAATGGTGGGATATGCTAGGCTAATGGTGTTAGTTTCGGACGGTATCATGGCTAGCATATTGGTCAAGTGAATTTGCCAATGTACGTAGTTCACTAAGTCTCCCAAATCTTCCACACAATAGGAAGTTTGATAAGTGACATGTGGCTGAATGGGAATGATTTGGGATTGATATCCCATGGGTAGGTGGCATGGTTGTGAACTAGGAATGGTGAAACCTTTCTTGAGCCATTGGAGTATGGACTTACCTATGGTGAGGTTGGGTGTCTCTAGAGGAGCTAGGCTAGAGGTGTGTGAGTTGTTTGGCCTTTGGATTTCCTCTATGTTGGGAGGTGGATCCGGATGGGCATCCTTCTCCACTTGGGTGGGTGTGTGGGTTGCAACTTCTATTGCTAATGGAGTAGGGGGATCTATGGGGGGTGGTTTGGTGATAGCTAGCGTATGACACACCCGGGGTGGTGAACAAGCATGGGCTTGGGTTGGGATAGGAAGGGGAAGTAGAGGAGGCCTAGGTTGGGGAAAGATTGGTGTAGGAAGTGGGAGGTGGGTTGGGTGAGGGGTTTTGGGTTTGGGGGTGGTGGCCATTATGGGCCTCGGTGGAGGGGTGGAGACGGTGTCCACTTGGTTTTTAATGGTGAGGGTTGGATGAGTGGTGGTCACCATGGAGGGAACTGGGTCATTAGGAGTCTCTTGCCCTTGTGATCGTTTGGGGTGGAAGTGGGGGCTAAAGGGGCTTGACTAGTGTAGGTTAGGGAAGGGGGTTTTGGTTGGGGTGTGGGGGCCCTAGGTGGGGAGGTGGAGGCCTTGGCCACTTGGGTTCTAGTGGTAAGGGTTTGGATGGGTGGGGTTGGAGGAGTGGGAGTGCTCCTCGAGTTTTGGTAACCCGAGTAGGAAGGGGACATATATTTTGCTCTAAGTTGCTCCGTCATGTCCTTCCAAGTGGTGATGGGAGTATCCCTTCTAAGTACCTTTAGCCCGACAATTTGCATCCAATAAGTTTCTGCCCGTTTGGTAAGTTACATTTTGGCAACTCATGCCTTTTCATCCTCGGACATAGGATACCAAGTGAAGTATTGGTCCATTGTAGCTTCCCAATCTAAATATTCTCTAGGAGAGGTTCCATCAAAGGTGGGAAGTGGGAAAGGGACCATCCTATCGTCCGTCCTTGGGGCGGGCCTATTTTCTCCAAGTTGGTTGAGTCGGCCCGATATGTTATCAAGTGGCTCATTAGCATAGGTCAAGGCTTTCATGAAGTAGTTGACATGGCTCGGGAAGTTATGGGTGTTAGTGGTAGGCATCTCTTGGTGGCTTGGACTTATGGAGTGGGCCGATTGGTAAGGTCGATATGAGGTGGCCATATTAGGGGACAAGAGTGATGCACTTGAAGACTCTAAATGCATAGACATGCCCTAGGACCAACTTGATAGAGACAAGTTGTGAACTTGCTCTGATACCACTTGATGTGACACCACCTATGGACCTATTTTGCAAGCATTCAAGTTTGAGCAGCGGACTCACACTAGCGAGCTCACCCATATGGCGCACACTAGTGCCCGATGGCGACTAGGCGATGTTGGAGATGGTCCGAGGGGGGACCTTGAGGCTCCAATGGTTGGCTAGCTTTGGGAGAACCCCAAATGGGCCTAGGATGCCCAAATCATGGGCGGCCAACACACCAAGGGTGTGGGTTAAGTGGATGCTCTCACAACTCGCCCGCGGTGGTCACTCAATTTGGGTAGCAATTTAAAATCGGACACTCTCTTACCGCCGACAGAGTAACTATAGCAATACTAAGCTAAGCAAGTCCATTACAGCAATGAGAGATGTTCAGGAGCTCACCTAGCCGGCGTGAAGACGCCGACTCCGGCCGGAGACGGGGACGAGCGGGGAGGCGAGGGTATGCACCCGCACGCCGCGTCGGTGTCGCTTCAACCTGAAATGGAAAGATTACACCACTACACCTCTCGCAGGAGGGGTGATCTTGGGGTGGGGATTAATCTTATTACATCCAATACTACCTCCACGCAGGGAGGGGCCTTCAGCCGGCCAAGCGGGGTGGGGACTTATGCTAAGGAAACCCGATTTGCCGATCCCCGCCGGTTCTGCCAACCTCCAGAATTGTTGGACAGGGGGCCGGTGATGTCACTGCCACAAATTCCACAGAGCTCAGATCTTGACGAAACCTGCGCCAAAAGTTTTCCAACTGACAGAGGATGATGCCTGAATTTTTTGGGAAGCTCTGAACCTCGGAGCTGATTGGACCGGTGACTGGAGCAGGACAGCAACACTCTGCTTCGGACTGATGCAGAACTGATGTAGTGGATTGCAGAAGGCGCTGCGGTCGCTCCCGAACTTCAAATTGAACAAAACTAGCGGTGACGCGATCGTGGTCAGAGTAGATTCGAGCAAAAGTTGACGGGGCCACAATCCGAGGTCGGAGATGAGAATGGTGGCCAGATAAATGAAGACAGGTCAAACCTGAGTCCACTGGTGGCAGACTGCACACTCCGACGAAATAATTCAGAACAAATAGCTCGGGCAGGTGATTGGCGTCGTTCTTTCTGATACTGATGGAGGACTAGACAAAGAATAATTTTGTAGAAGGAAGTGTGCTCGAATTCCTCCAAGGTTGACCGCAGAACAGCTTCCAAGATCGCTCTGGTCTTCAGTCTGGGACAGATTACGCAGTCGTTGAAGATGACGCTCCTCCGGACAGCTCCGAACTCGGAAGCCGGCGAGACCACCACCGTTGGAAAGCTATCTCGATGACGATTCCAGAAATATAAGCCTTGCCACTTGAATCTTTGAGAGATGGTCGTGGCTGCCTCTGCAAGTCGCTGCAACTCTGCTGCCTGAAACAGAGGCTGAATGAGAAGAAGATGAGGGGGTGGGGAAGGGGATGGCCAAGAGAGTAAGAGGTGGAGGGTGAACTTGGCTGGTATGGGGAAGGGGGGCTGCGACTTTGGGTGGTTTGGGAGGTGGGGAGATGGAAGGGCACTGCCTAGGGAGAGGGAAATTTGAATTTGGGCTTAGGGAAGAGCCCCTTCAACCTTGGGGAGAGGAAGGGGTGCTTAGGAAGTGGTGTTGGGTAGTTGGGGGTTGGGAGGTGGGGTGTGGATTGGAGGATGCCACCTTGGGTTGGGGGGGAGTTAAATGGGTGTATGGGGAAGGGGAGAGGTCTTAATGAGGGGTGAATGGGGAGGAGAGAGAAAATTCCGAAAATTGGGGTGGAGGGAGAGAGAGAGAGAGAGGGGGGGACCCCTTAGAGAGAGAGAGAGTGAGAGAGAGAGAGAGATCTAGTGGGATTTGGAAGTGGATTTCAATTTTCATTCAATTTTTCATTACTTCAAAATGAGGGGAATGGGGTCCTATATATAGGCAACCCACATTTCTACAAAAGTCCCTGACATTTGACTCAATGACAAATAACCGAAGGGATAGGGATGCCCTTGGGCCAAGCCCAATGAATTGGGCCCACTAGTCTAACAAACCAACCTAATGACACAATACTTAGGAAAATGACTCACTAACCTAGGTACATGACTCAAATAAAGGGAAAATTACATGATATTGACTCAAATAAAATGTGAAGATTACATGACTAGACTCAAAAATACATGACTAACATAATGGCGCTTGTCGACGAACAATCCGACTCTAGAGAAAATGTGGAGGGGCAAGGGATGCCCTCATCAGATATTGTCACAGGTCATAGGCCTAGGAAGCCAGTGGATCTTGTTCCCATGCCCATCCATGCACGAGTGTCGGAGTCTGTCGAGTCGTTTGCTAGCATGTTAGGAGTCTACATGATGACATCCGTCGTCACATTGAGGCCAGCAATGCACGGTATAAGGAGTTAGCCGATGCCCATCGACACCACCGTGAGTTCCAAGAGGGTGACTATGTCATGATCAGGGTAAGACCTGAACGGTTTCCCTCTGGAACCGTAAAGAAATTGCAAGCTCGAGGAGCCGGTCCATTTAGAGTGTTAAAACGTGTTGGATCCAATGCGTATGTTGTGGACCTGCCCGAGGAATATGGTATAAGCTCTACTTTCAATGTATTGGATCTAGTTGCCTATAAGGACCCAGCGGTGATCCCTAGTGAGCCATTTGAGCCATCCCCTCCCATTGAGAGTGATCCCACAACTGAGTGTCCACCTCCAGCCCCTTTTCCACAGCAGCAAGAGCATATCGATCATATACTGGATGAGCAGGTGACAGTTACCAAGAGTGGATCTTACCCGCGCTACCTAATACGTTGGAGCGGGCGACCCGCCACCGAGGACACTTCAATCACACGGGCCGAGTTGCAGAGGATAGATCTGGACCTACTGGAGCGGTACCAGAGCGATGCAGACCCTTACTCTTCAGGGTCGAGTTTCTCCCACCCGGGGAGAATTGGTGCGGACACCAGAGCACACGAGCGGCACGAGTCAACGAGCCACCGGTACCTTACGCGGAGCACCACCCTAGCTACAGCGGCTTCCATCTGGCTCGGAGATAGCCTGGAGACTCCCCCTTGAGTCTCGATATTTCTAGTATTTACTGGGAGTTTACTTGTGTGTCAAGTGTGTTTATTTAGTTTTATTCGGATTGTAATTCAGATTGTAAGAGGGGTTTATTTGTAATATGGGACCACCTGGGTCCCGCGGCCCCCCCTATCCCTTCCCCATTGATCCACCTCATCCCTAAGGCCCATGTGGGGTCAGTCAACCTTCCAATGGTGGGCTTCTAGAAGGGTGGGCCAAGTGGGGGATAAAGGGGAATAAAATTCAAAAATGGGAACGTTGAAAGTCAAGGGGGCGCCCCCCTTATATCATATTAAATTAGGATTTGTAGTTTATTTTATTTAGTTCCAAATCACATGGGAGAAATAGTTTGTGGACTCCCTCGTTTACCCTCCCCAACCCTAGATCTAGGGTTAATTAGTGTCTTTTGTCATTCACATAAATACCTTGTATTTTCATTTGATTGGAATTAATGCATATGAAAATCAAAAAATTTCTTTGGAGCCCCAAGCTTGGTGCGCCCTCCTCCTCTCTCCTCCCCCTTCTTTCAGCTGTAAAGGCTGCTTCCAGAGGTGTGAAGCCTCTCCTTCAAGTCTCTTCTGAGTGGGAAGCTCAGATCTATCACCGCGGCCGCCATCGAGCCGCCGTCGCACCGCCACCTTATCGGAGTTCTATCTTCATCCAACAGCATCCCCTTCAACGATATTTAACTCTCAGATCCGAGATCTTCTGAGTGCCAAAATTTCAGGATGAGTTCTAGGGATCCAACCCACATTCCATAAAATTTGATTTGGCCTTTAGATTCCAATTTCCATTTTTCCATTTTCGTCCATCTTTTCCTTCCAGATCTGCCAGGTTTCTATCTACTGTGACAGTAACCCTGATCTTCCCATCTTAGACCCACTTTTTCATTTTTCCTGGAGCGCCCAATTTTACTGGAGGTTCTGTCCAACATCCCCTCCACCCACGAATTTTCGTGGAATTTCAAAAGGCCTCCACCTATTTTCTAAAAATTATTTTCAGATCCCCTTCAGTTCTATCTGCCCATGTCCAGATCTGACCACCTGTTAGTATAAAATAGCTTTCCCCATCCAAATCTCCACCAAATCAGTCATAAGAAATATTGCCATTTTTCTCTCTCTCCCCTCAAAAATATTCATGAAGAGCTCGAGGTCTGATTCGGAGGTTTGCCTTACGGTCAACACCAACTCTCAGGAAACTCAGTTTCTACCCAGTCAGATCTGAGACTGGGAACATGCCGATTCTAAAATCGCCCATCAGAAGCACAGCTCCGGTAAATTTTTCTGAGCCCCACAAGGTCGAAGGACTTCGAGAGAGCTTTCCAACGATACCTCTTGTGCGTCGATCCAACGTTGGGAGTGATCGCAGTAGCAGATCTCGCCGGGTCGCACGCCTGAAAATAGAACCTGCAGATCCGTGGGCAGCAACTCCAAGTCTTGGAGATCGGAGTCGATCGGCCTCCGACCGGCATTCCCGCCCGACCGCCTTCCAGGGAGGCGCGCCACCAGGGGTCTCCATCACAGCGGGACCCACCCCATCAGACCCGGAGGATAGAGCGCTCCGTGGGCCCCACAAACCCGTAGATTGCGCCGTCCGAACAACACTAAAACGCGGATTCGGCACCACCGAAGCGACATCAAGATGCTGCCCGTCAACCCAATTCGCGTGACTCCCGGGGCCCAAATGTGACCTTTTACCTCCCTACGTGGGGTGGGTCAAATTGTTGTACCACAGTAAAACTTTGTTAACCGGGAGTCCAGTTTTGGCCGGGGTTGTCTTCCCCACGCCAGGTGCGTGGAGGTACGATCGTAACTTCTTGGCATTACTTTGCTTAGCTAGTATATGGTCGTATGCCGCTGTGAGAGCGTAGGATTCTAGCCCGTGAGTACATGTCACCGCTGTGAGCGAGAGAGTGACCCGTCCCGTGGCTCGATCCGAGCACAGAAGTGAGTCGGACTACCCTTAACTCTGTCGGTTACTCAACCGTGCACGATCCGCGTTTCCCTCGCTTTGGACGACGAGTGAGCTTGCGTTTCTGTTAGAGATGTATAGCCCATAGGAGCTCTTAGTGTCGGGCCTAATGTCTCTCCCATCGTATGTTGCTGGTCGTGTGTGCATTTAGAGTCCGAGGTCCATATCACTTAGAGTCAGTCCCCGTGTCCGTCCCGCATCAGAAGAATAGAAAGATATCAAGGAGAGTACCACAGTGAAGAAGAAATCTGATTTGAAAAACTAGTTAGGCTTTTAGTGACCAAGCAAACAAAGCACAAAGTCTTTTAATATAATAGTGCAGATAGTGCATTCCTGGACTTACGTGGTTTAAAGAGTATGAAAGTGAGAGACTAGCCACTCTACTCTGTGAAAACTAATCTGTATGAGTTCTTAATAGTAATGAACCAGAAGTACATGAGACATGCCAAATTTTGTCTTACTTTGTCTTATTTATCTAAAAGTCAAAGCATCTCAGGAGTGACCAGAACTTGTATTGAGATTAAACAAACTCCACAGTTCTAAATGAATTTTCAGAGGAGTAGTGATAGTTTCATACATTTTTTTTCTTTATTACTTTAGAACAGTCAAGTATAATCTTGTCTTTTTACTTAACAGTACATGTTTATCAGACGCCAGTACCCCTAGTTACTTAGCAAGATCTACTATTCTGTCTTTGGTATAGTTTCCACCTTTTTGTGTAAGGGTACACGTTTATCAGACGCTAGTACCCCTAGTTACTCAGTGGAACTAACCTTTTAATTTTCTAAACAGAGATAACTTGAAGCACTTCATGACATAAGTTTTTCTCCATTTCATTGATGAAGTACCCAGTTTCTCAATGCATTCAATCATTGCTCTGCCTTTAGCATATATGATTTATCATTTTGACACAGCTGCCCATTTGATTTTCAGAAAGTGTTGTTTAAGAACAATACATATTTTCAGGTTTTCTCAACCAATTTAACCTGAGTCGAGATAAATTCAGATTCTGAAAGACTCAATTAAACATGACATGCACAAGATGGTTAAGAACTATTAAAAATATTCCACAGTCCTTCTTCATTGAGTTTGGTTTTTAGTCTCTAAAGTTCATTAAGTTTAAACCAGGAATTCATTCAAGGTTCATTACTGCTTCTTATAAGAAAAGATTTTTGATTTTAGCAGATTAGATTAATGAACATGTCTATCAGTTTGTCATTTGTTCAGATTCAGAAAATGGTTCCAAGAAATGTTCAGATACTGATGCCAAGGATGAGAATAGATCAGATAAATGGAGAACTGGCAGAAAGTATTCTCAAATGAATTATTCAGAAACTGACCTATGGACTAGCTCGGATTCAAACTTTGTTCTAAGCTCCCCCCACAAAGTGGATGAAAAGAGATGATCATGAATGAAAGCTATATATGTGGTACATGTCTGTATGCTCATGACCACCAAAGATGACATGATAAATAAGAAACTCCCCCTCATTGTAGGCATGAGATTTTCTAAAATGATTTCATGTCTTAATCTAGATGTATGCAATGTTGACCCATGGTACTAGGCGGAGGGCTAGCCTCTACGCATAGCGTGAGTTTTCAGACAGAAAATATCTATCCTTCTCCCAACTTACCATTTGATATACCTATGGGTTAACCATGAAATGCAACAGACAGACATTCAGAAAATTCAGTGACAGTCATCACACATGCAACATTCAAGAATACAAAGTTTAGAAACAGATATGATCAAGAACTCATGCTGAGAATTTGCAAAGACCAAGTTCTCTTCTTAGAAATTTGAATCTTTCATTACCAAGAGACTTGGTAAAAATATCAGCAATTTGTCTTTCAGATTCAACAAATTCTAGAACAATTTCCTTTTTACTTACTTCATCTCTAAGAAAATGATGTTTGATTTCAATATGTTTAGTCCTAGAATGGTGAACATGATTTTTAGTTAAGGAAATAGCACTTGTGTTATCACAAAGAATTGTAATGCAACAAAGATTTATAAGATAGTCAATTAACGGGTGTTTAATCCAGAAGACTTGGGCAGCACAGTTTCCTGCAACCACATACTCTGCCTCTGCAGTGGATAAGGTGACAGTGTGCTGTTTCTTAGATGCCCAAGACACTAGACACCCACCTAGAAATTGACAATATCCACTAGTGCTTTTCCTATCTATCCTACACCCAGCATAGTCTGCATCAGTGTAAGCTATAAGGTCCAGCTCACACTTAGCAGGATACTATAGGCCTAAGTCTAGGGTGCCAGACAGATACCTAAAAATCCGTTTCACAACTATCAAATGTGATTCCTTAGGACATGCTTGAAATCGAGCACACAAATGTACTGAAAACTGAATTTCATGGTGAGAAGAAGTAAGATATAACAAGGATCCGATCATACCTCTATAGAGTTTGGGGTCTACCATTTTACCTACTGGATCAGAATCAAGGTTGGTAGATGTTCCCATTGGGGCTATAATTGCTTTGAGGTTTTCCGTCTTAAATTTCTTCAGCAGGTCCTTGATATACTTCTCTTGAGTTATAAATGTTCTTTCTTTAGTCTGATAGACCTGCAACCCAAGAAAAAAATTTTAGTTCACCCATTGAGCTCATTTCAAATTCACTAGTCATTAATGTTGAAAATTCCTCACACATGGATGAATTTGTTGACCCAAATATTACATCATCTACATAAATTTGAATGATCAGAATGTATTTGTCACATACCTTTGTGAATAATGTCTGGTCAACCTTACCTCTGGAGAATCCCTTTTCTGTGAGGAACTTACTCAGTTTGTCATACCAAGCTCGAGGAGCTTGTGATGTGACACCACTAGGGAAATGCAGCAAAGAGACAAGTGTTGGAGTTAGATGGAAGGCTCTTTCACCACAGAGTGTGGATCTAGAGGGGGGGTGAATAGATCAACATGCTAATTTAAAAATTATGCCTAGATTCAAATGCGGAATTAAAAGAACACTGGACAACCACAGTCAAAGCACCGAATGATGGAAACAATATCTGCTAAACAGACAAGCAAACACACGAGAGGCACAAAGACTTTTAAGTGGTTCGGTCAATTCGACCTACGTCCACCCCACATTCAACTCGAATGTGGATTACTGCTGATACACAGCTTCAATCTGCTGGGCACTACAGCATGCCAACAACGGCTGGGGCTTACAGCTTATCCCGACCAGAGGAACACCCTCTGCAACAGCTGAGCTTCACAGCTTGCTCTCCTAGGCACTACAGCTTAGCCGACCAGAGGTAACACCTCTGCACTCCGCTGCCTAATAGCTTGACACCGCTGACTAACAGCTTGATCGAACAAGAGTTTTCAAAGGAAAAATAACAAGACTGAAAAGCAAGAAAAACACAATCGAATGGAAGAAAAAT
Source organism: Amorphophallus konjac (assembly GCA_022559845.1). NCBI lineage: Eukaryota > Viridiplantae > Streptophyta > Magnoliopsida > Alismatales > Araceae > Amorphophallus > Amorphophallus konjac. Next base: position 50,643,974 of record CM040122.1, read on the forward strand.
CAAAACGACTGTAGCTCAAAGTGAGCAATATCAGCTCTGGTATCTGGACCAAGACGCTGATTCACAAGCTCTCATATCACTCTCTCAACTCATTTCTTCTCACTTTCTTCTTCTCTCCTTTTGTTCTCTTTGGATCTCGATGGCTCTCTGCTGTCTCAGGTTTTTCTCATTGTCACTGTATAGACTTGCCACTCTTCGATCGATCAGCCTCCATCTGAAGACGAAGGCTTCATTATATACTGTCAGCAGGTGGATGAGGGCGCGTGTCTTCCACATTTCCCGCCCAGAGAATTCACCAGAACCGAGGCAATTCCATCCACGTGGCAGCACCTGATCACCTCGTCCTCCTAGGATCACGAGCCATGTCAGTAATCTCAGTAGCAGATCCCTGTCAGAAAAATTATAGGATCATCAGATTAAGTGAAGAACTCTGTACAGACTTATAAGATGAACTGCATTGTATAGACTGCATTGTATGGACTTGTGAATTCGAATGCAATGTACAGACTCTGCTCAATGTATAGACTTCAACTATGTGAAGCATCCGCTGTACAGACTTCATATGTGAAGCAGCCATTGTACAGACTTAGGCAATATGAAAACATGACAGTCAACTGACGATGTAAGGACTTCAAGTGTAAAGACGTTGTGAGTGCAAATGCAATGTACAGACTTCAGATGTGAAGCAGCCGTTGTACAGACTTCATCAGACTTCACTCAATGTACAGACTCCACGAACGATGCATGCAATGCATTGAAGGATGTACAGACTTCCTAAAGTGTGAAGGAGTTGAGAGTATAGACATCATCATGTGAAGACTTGAACAAGGCATGTATAGACTTCACATCGTGAAGCAGTGTCTATACTTAGCTGACGAAACTCTGTACAGGCTTGACTAAGGTAAGACAATCAAGTGTATAGACATCCACAATGTACAGACTTGCCAAGCGAAGGGGTTGTACAGACTTAATGGATGATGCAAGGCAAACGAATGTATAGACATTCAATGTATGGACTTTCCAAACGAAACTCTGTACAGACTTGATTAGATCAAGACAACTGAATGTGTGGACTTCCAGTGTGTAGACTTGACGATGTACAGGCTTGATCGATGCAATGTCTGTACAGACTTGCTCAAACAGTCCGATGTATAGACATGGAAAACTAATGCCAATGTACAGACTTTGGCAAGGCATCGATGTACAGACTTTCAACGTTCCAGCTAGATGATGTATAGACTTTACCCAGTGCAAGCTACAGTGAATGAATGTATAGACTTAACAATCTCCCTGGCTGTACAGACTTAGTCACAGGCTGAACAGTCGAATGTATAGACATGCTTCCACCGACAGTGTATAGACTTTGCAAACGTGAGACGCTGAATGAGACGGTGGCTGAGACGAACGTTGTACAGACTTTGAATGCAATGTATGGACTTTGCATAGACGATGCATGAGACACAGACTAATGTACAGACTTCACAAACAATGCATGAACGAGACGCTGAAGTCTGTATAGACTTTAACAATGAATACATGCTGCGATGTACAGACTTTGTCCACGAACTGTGCATATGCATGAATGATGTATGGACTCTGAAATGCAAGCAATGCGGCAGTGTCTAGACTTGGCCAATGCAGCGTTGTATAGACTTCAAGTCAGAATGCACAATGTGTAGACTTGGGGGCGTCGACCCATCAGAACTGTCCAGACTACACAATGAAATGTATGGACTCTATGTTCATGCTGTAATGCAATGTAGACCTGTGGGTGTGTGCACGACAGTATAGACTCTGACTGCATTTGGTACACAGACAAACTGATAAAAATAATTTCATCAAAATAAGAACAGTTGCCAATCAATCAAAACAAGCTGTTGCCAATGAAATAAAACTTATTGTCAACATCATCAACACAGAGGGGTCACAACAATCTCCCCCTTTTTGATGATGGCAACACCCTATTATATAGAATAGCAACATCCTGTCAAACAGATGTATTTTTGATGAAAGACATGATTCGTTATTCAGATTATCATGCAGATGCTATGAATGACATGCTGAGACATGAACGTAACTTTCTACTCACAAAATCTCCCCCTTTGCCATAGACATGATGCAAACACTTCCCTGGAGTGAACTCATCAAGAAGACAATATATTCTCCCCCTTTGCCATCAACAAAGAGGAGGGAAAATAAGATGCAATGGAAGGAACAAGAAGACTCAGCTGACTGGCATTCTTAGCAAGTAGTTCAGAAATTAAGCAGCTAAAGCACAGAAGCTTCAGTCATATGAATTGAGAAACTGCTTAGAAAGTGAGGTTCTGGTTTAAAGGTTATAAAAATAAGAGTTCATGCACTACATTCATTGGATAGGGTAGCTGTGCATGATAAAATAATAAACCAGAATCACATTTGCATGAGAGAGTCAGTTTCAAAAATATCTTGCTATCATATACTCAACAAAACTAATTGAGAGATACCAAGTCATGTATTGAAACTAAACAAATTGACATTCATAAGATTACTTTTGAAGGAACAGCATTTATCAATATGAGATCATTTTGGGCAGTCAGGTACCATTTGTCTTTTTGCTTAAGGGTATACGTTTATCAGACGCCAATACCGCTAGATACTCAACATGATGGACCATTCTGCTATGATCAAACTCAATATAAGTAATTTACATCTTTTTGCTTGAGGGTACACATTTATCAGACGCGAGTTACCCCCAGGTACTCAATAAAACCACCCTACTATTTTGATCATTTTATACAGAGATAGCTGATACACCTCATGACATAGTGTTTTCCATTTCTTTGATGGATCACTCAGTTTCTCAGTGATTTACCAGTCATTGCTCTGCCAGTGCTATATTTTAATTTATTTTTAATATTTTTCAATATCTTTCTTAGCTGTCCTTTATTTGTTTCAGAATGACTTGTTTAAGGATAATACACATACTTAGTTTCTCTAACATGATTTCAGATGAGTTTTCAGATTTCAGATATAATTAACTTTGTCTGACATGAAATAAGATGAGGGTTGAGTGCTTTATCAATTTTCAGCATCCTTATTTACTGATTGTAGGCTTTCAACTCTAAAGATTATAAAATTTAAACCATTAAGTCAGTCTTTAAGCAATTAAAGTTCTTATGAGGGAAGAGGTCTGTTTTCTATAGCTTAATTTTAGAACTGATTAAAAGATTGCCATACTGTCAGACTCAATCATTCAGAGTCAAGGATTGAATAGACAGCGTCGACGCTGGGAGTTCAAGGCATCTACGCATCAGTTGAAGAGGCAATAGTATAAGACACTGAGATAGTGTCAGTGCGTCGACTCCACGCTATTGCAGCGTCAACTCATCAGAATAATGAAACAGAGACATTAATAGATCTAGTTCACTGCGTCAACGCCACAGTATAGCAGCGTTGACGCAGCAGTTCACCTTGAAATTCTGACAAGACTCCCCCTGTCTATATGCATGCAATTTTTGCAAAAGATGACTGATCAAATGATTTTTGAAGTTCATGCTTATTCAGACTGTACTATCATGCAATGTGACCACCAGGGTTATGCAGAGAAATGTAGTGCAAAACAGTTCTATATGCATGTGATTTTAGACACATTACTGACTAAATGATATGCAGTGATGATCATGAGAAAATAATATGAGTGTCATGCATGATCATGAGTCTGTTGCACCAATCAACCTTCACAAAGTTTTATACAGTCTATCAGATGTAGGTCCAAATCAGATTTTGTATTCAAAGCAGCTGAAAATTTTATTCATCATGCTGAAACTTACACAAGCCAAGTTCTCTTCTAAAAAATTTAAACTTTTCATTTCCAAGTGGCTTAGTAAAGATATCAGCAATTTGTTTGTCTGTTTCAATGAAATTCAGTTCGATTTCCTTTTTATTCACAGCATCTCTAAGAAAATGGTGCTTTATCTCTATGTGTTTAGTCCTAGAATGATGAACAGGATTTTTAGCAAGGCATATGGCACTAGTATTATCACATAAAATTGGATTACATTCCAGTTTTATCTGATAATCATCTAGTTGGTGCTTGATCCATAGTACTTGGGCAGCACAATTACCAGCTGCAACATATTCAGCCTCAGCTGTAGACAAGGCTACAGTGTGTTGCTTCTTAGATGCCCAAGATACTAGACAGCCACCAAGGAATTGACAATAGCCACTAGTGCTTTTTCTATCTACTCGACACCCAGCATAATCAGCATTAGTGTAAGCTAGAAGCTCTAACTCACACCTAGCAGGATACCATAATCCTAGCTCTTGGGTGCCTAGCAGATATCTAAAAATCCTTTTTACTGCTTTAAGATGAGTTTCTTTAGGACTGGCCTGAAACCTAGCACATAATCCTACAGCAAATTGAATATCAGGCCTAGATGCTGTTAAGTAGAGAAGGGATCCGATCATACCTCTGTATAGCTTTTGATCAACAGGTTTACCTTTAGTGTCTTCATCCAAGCTTGTAGAGGTACCCATTGGAGCAGCTATCTCATTGAGGTTGTCCATCTTGTATTTCTTGAGTAGATCCCTTGTGTACTTGGACTGAGTGATAAACATTCCATCCTTTGTTTGTGTAACCTGCAGTCCAAGAAATAATTTGAGCTCACCCATTGAGCTCATTTCAAATTCATTAGTCATTGTTTTAGAAAATTCCTTACACAATTTGGGGTTAGTTGACCCAAAAATAATGTCATCCACATAAATTTGTACAATAAGAATGTCAGAATGACTCACCTTTGTAAACAAGGTCTGATCAACTACTCCTCTAGTGAAATTTTGATCAGTAAGGAACTTGCTCAACCTGTCATACCAAGCTCTGGGAGCTTGCTTAAGACCATAGAGAGCTTTATTTAATTTGTAAACATGATTAGGGAAATCTAGACATTCAAACCCAGGGGGCTGTCTTACATAGACCTCCTCACTAATTTCCCCATTCAAGAATGCAGATTTTACATCCATCTGCTGGAGGATTATTCCTAGGGAGCATGCATAAGCCAATAAAATCCTAACAGCTTCTAATCTGGCTACAGGGGCAAATGACTCTTCAAAGTCAATACCAACTCCTGGTTATATCCCTGAGCAACAAGTCTGGCTTTATTTTTAACAATATTTCCTAATTCATCAGATTTATTCCTGAATACCCACTTAGTCACTATGACTGTTCCATGATCAGGAGGTGGGACCAAGTGCCACACCTTGTTCCTGTCGAACTGATTAAGCTCCTCATGCATGGCATTAGTCCAATGCACATCCTTGAGGGCACAGTCAATGGACTTGGGTTCAATTTGAGAGACAAGAGCATATGTATTTAATTCATCCTGAATTCTAAAGTGTCCTCTAGTCCTAGGGGGATCATTCAGATTGCCAATGACATTATTCACAGGGTGATCTTTAAGATATATGGTATTAACAATCTGAGTTTCAGGAATTTCACTTACCTCCCCCTGAACTTCAGATTCTTCTTCATTCTGCTCTTCTTTTTCTTCCTCACCCTCAGACTGGTCTGCAGAGTTATCATCTTTTAAAATGATCCCATCTTCATTCCTGCAATGACCATGATTAGTTTCCATCGAGGTTTCATCAAAGATAATGTGTGGAGATTCTTCAACAATTTTTGAGTTTAAATTGAACACTCTATAAGCCCGGGTGTTTTCAGAATAACCGAGGAAGATTCCTGGTTCACCTTTTGGCTCGAATTTATCAAGGTCCCTCTTGTCATTTATATGTATAAAACATTTACAACCAAAGACCTTGAAGTGGGCGATTGAAGGTTTCTTACCTCTCAAAATCTCATAAGAGATTTTCTGGGTGGAAGGTCTTACCATTGCCCTGTTAATTATATAACAGGCTGTGTTGACTGCTTCAGCCCAGAATTTTCTTGGCAGTTGACCTTCAACTAAGAGAGTTCAGCCCATCTCCACTAGAGTTCTGTTTCTCCTCTCAACAACACCATTCTGCTCAGGTGTCCTGGGTGAGGAGAACTTATGATGAATCCCATTTGACCTGCAAAATTCTTCAAAGTGTGAGTTCTCAAACTCACCTGTCACGCCCCGAACAAGGCGGAAATATCGGGACGTACAGTTAGGGACACGCTGGCAAGAGAGGGAACTAAATCTAAAATAATACACAAGTGCTACTAGATGGAAATACTAAATGATCATTAACAAACCACAACTGATACAATAACCTCAAGTTCAACTTAATACAACTGGAATAACAACCACTAAAACTCAATGACATAACTGAACTAAATGCTCTCCAAAACACAACTAGAAGAAAGATAACACACTACTAACACACTAGAACTGATACACTCAAGACATCACTCCTGCCCTTCCCCATCGGTAAGCGCGTCACCTGAAAAGCCTGGAAAGGGGGAAACACAACTATGAGCTGACGCTCAGTAGGAAATAACAGACAGATATAAGTGATTAACAGTTTAATTACATTTTAAAATGTCATGCTACAAATGATAAAACAATAAAAAGATAATGATGATATCACGAAAACAGAATTCAAAGATCTTGCAAGGTCAAGAAATATAATGAATAGGATAGTAAGACAAGAATTTACTACAGGAGATAACGATAAGAAGTTGGCCATATCAAGTCAATTCAAGTCATGTCAAGCACGCATGTAATTTCATTTCCACGTCCAAGTAATAAGCAAGTAAAGTAACCACAAGTAGAGTATAGAACAGTGAAGAGTGAAAAGTGAAAAGTAGTAGAAAGTAATGTAGAGGGTAGTGGAAAGAGTAGTGAGTAGTGGACAGTCCTAGATTTAACACATGTAATAGTACTGGTGCCAAATGCCACACCTAGTCATTCACCTCCCCGGGGGTACACGTAGTGTTCGGGCGCTCTTCCCAGGACCAGACCGAGCCCTTAATTGTTTGTCAGGCATTGATTTCTTTGGATCAAAGATCCCACGAATCTAGACTTCCACAGTTTATGGCCAGAATTCCAAGGTTTAAGCTAAGTAGCAATAACAACATCAAGTAGGAAAGAGATTCATTTCCAGAATTTCAAGGTAAGTATAATCATCAAGGAGATTGAAATCAAGTCACAACAAGAGTTAATCGTGCTGCGTTACTGTAAAATAGCAGCAATCAAATAAGCTAAACAACATATTAATCCTAATCACCAAGTTAAGATATCATGCTTAACCATTATCATTTATATTAGCCAAAGTGCCAACAAGCTAGAATAAGTTATCAAGGTAAAGAACAAACTCTCACAGGAGTGAAAAAGAATGCATTAACAGAGATTTAGTCACACCATTAATCATTAATTAAGTGAGTTTCTATTTAATCTTGTATGCATTGAAATGAAGATGGTAAACAGTGTGTTTTTACACTAAGTTTACATGTAGGAACCAATGCAAATTTGAAATTAAGAGGGGTATATGAATAGGTCAAAAGTTCTTCAAAAATATGATTTCAATGGGTCTAAGTTAAATGGGTTGATTCCCCACTGATTCAGATCCATCTTTGGTTCGAAAAATGAAAAAAACTGGTTCTCTGGTGTATGGGTCGACCCTTGGGGTCGACCCCTACAAAACGGGGTTCTGGAACTGCATGGGTCGACCCCTGGGGTCAACCCTCACGTCTGGGCAGAATGGGTCGACCCCAGGGGTCGACCCTCGGGCTGCCTGGGCTGCCAGGTGCATGGGTCGACCCCTGGGGTCGACCCCTGCAAGAACAGATCCGGCTGCTCTTCGGAAAATATGAAAACTCATCCAAATGGGGTCCAAATGAGTTGAAATTAAAATCACATGCCATAGGAATCTTGCTAGACATATTAGGGTCATAAAACTACAATTTGGAAACACGAATTTCATCAGAAATTACAAGAATCACAACCTATTCTATGAAGAACACAAGTAGACCTAGTTTAGGACATACCTCCACTAAATCGTCGAATACTCTCGATATACAAAACCAAATTTTGGGATTTTGGTGTCAAAAGAAAGCTAACTCGATCATGAATCCAACCATATACTATATGCTACATTGAGATCAAGTTATATGACTCAAAATGAGCCCGTAATTAAGCTCTGGCTTAAAGGAAACTATATGAATCATGTTCTAGACATGCTTCTACAAAAATCGAAATTCACGATGCATGCTCAATGGAATTTGGGGCTTTCTACGTTAAATGAAAGATAATAACATGCTGATTACTTCATGTGAATTAATTAAAGTTTTGTTGTTAGATCCTACCTCAAATCAGAGAGAGAAAACTCGAACCCTAGGATGAAGAACACTTGGACAGCACCTCACAAAAAGCTCGATTTCTCCACGGATACCTAATGAAAATTGGGGCTTTTGCCACCAATGGATAGAGCTCGATGAGAGGAATAATTTTCTATACTCATGATCAAGATTTGGTTGAGAATTCCTACCTCAATCGATGGATCAAAGAAGGATGAAGGGAAGCCAACGGCCTGCTGACCCACCTTCACAAATCGAACTAGATCTCTCCAGATCTGAAATTTCAGCGATCCCCACAGCAGCCAAATGAAAGAAGACCCGTAGGGCTTCATTTTGATAGCTCATAGAGCTTCTGGAGCCTTCGGAGTTGGGAGTATTCGCTGCTGCAAGCCGCGTGTTTAGAAACGGCGCCGAAATCCTTGACTTGACCAAACTATGTCGGCAGCACGTTTTGGGGCTAAGTTCACCTCAAATTGATTGAGGGTAAATGTTCTTTATATTGTGGCCTTCCATTTGCCCCTGATTTCAGATCATTTGGTTGGGTAATCAGGTCGAATTTCGCGTTTTAATCTAAGGGTTAAGTATGGGTCAAAAGTGTGCACATTTGGGTTTGAATTCTAAATAGATCTTAACACGGATTTACCATGGCTTAAAGCCAGAAGGAAAAGTTGTTATCTACATCAATATTAACATGTTTACTATTTTTACAGATTTTTCTGAGGTAGTCGAATTATTACTTATACTATTCCGTAATTAATTAAATGTTAAGTTCGGAAGACTAAGTTCACTAATTCCGGCATAATAAATGATTTTTTTAGGCTTAAATGAAGAAGACAAAGTTGCTAAACAAAATTAGTTCTACAAGATGTGATTTTTGGGGATTTTTAGAAAATAGTTGAAAAATGACTTATTCTATTAATTAATTAATTAATCTAATTAATTTGGATAATTCTCATTAATTCGAATAACTTCAAATAAATTCTAAATAATTACAAATAACTTTCTAAATAAATTTCTAAGGAATTTGGGGTCTTACACCCTCCCCTACTTAAAAGAATTTGGTCCTCCAAATTCACTGCACTAAAACTGAGAGTAGAAAAAGATCGCTCACCTAGAATAGATCGGGATACCGCTTTCGCATAGTCTCTTCAGACTCCCATGTAGCTTCTTCGGTCCCACGCCGACTCCACTGAATCTTTACCATCGGTATCGAACGATTCCGGAGTTGATGTTGCTTCCGGTCCAGAATCTTGACAGGTCTTTCCTCATAGGTCAGATCTTCCTTTAGTTCAAAATCCATCTGCTGAATGATATGAGTGGGATCGTACACATATTTCCGCAACATGGACACATGGAAAACATTGTGTACGCCAGACAAATGCGGTGGTAAAGTCAGTCTGTATGCCACCTCTCCCACTCTATCTAGAATCTCGAATGGACCAATGTACCTCGGACTCAGCTTGCCATGAATGCCAAATCTTCGGATCCCTCTCGTCGGAGAGGCCTTTAAGAACACATGCTCGCCAACCTGAAACTCCAATGCTCTTCTCCTGTTGTCGGCATAACTCTTCTGTCTCGACTGGGCTACTTGTAACCTGTCTCGGATAACACGGATGTTCTGTGATGATTTCGAAACAAGATCTGGTTCAAGCCACTGTTTCACACCTACCTCGTCCCAACACAACGGGGAACGACAACTTCTACCATATAGTGCCTCAAAAAGAGCCATCTGAATACTAGACTGATAGCTGTTATTGTAGGCGAATTCAATTAATACCAAATGCTCACTCCAATTACCACCGAAATCAATCATGCAAGCTCGCAACATATCTTCCACTATCTGATTGGTTCTTTCAGTCTGTCCATCTGTCTGTGGATGAAAAGCAGTACTGAAATTTAGACGAGTACCCAAAGACTCTTGCAGTCCCTTCCAGAAATGTGAAGTAAATCTGGGGTCTCGATCAGATACTATATTCACTGGAATACCATGCAATCTCACCACTTCCTTTATATACAAAGCACCCAATACATCAATCGTCCACTTGGACTTAATTGGTAAGAAATGAGCCGACTTTGTCAAACGATCGACAATCACCCATATCGCATCAAATCCACCACGAGTCCTAGGTAGACCCATAATGAAATCCATGCCAATGCTTTCCCACTTCCATTGGGGTATGTCGAGTGGTTTCAATTTCCCTGCTGGTCTGAAATGTTCGGCCTTAACTTGCTGACATACCAAACATCTGCTCACAAAATCTGCAACTTCTCTTTTCATATTTGGCCACCAAAAGGACGTTTTCAAATCTCGGTACATCTTAGTGTCTCCAGGATGAATGGTATATCTGGATCTATGAGCTTCCTCAAGAATCTTGTTCTTTATTGTAGCCTCATCCGGAACACAAGTTCTGCCTTTAAATAATAATCTACCATCATCGGCCAACATGAAGTCAGGTCTGCTGCTCAAGTTTCCCTTGATCTCTACTAACTCGGGATCATTATCTTGCAAGGACTTGATCTCTATCAATAATTCAGGTTTAAGTTGGATCTGAGCAATCATGACCCGATCATTGTCAATATTGAGATCCAGACTAGATAATTGTTCTAACAATCTCCATTCTTGTAACATGAGACTTGACAATCTCGCTACCGGCTTCCGGCTTAAAGCATCTGCCACAACATTACCTTTGCCAGGATGATACTCAATCGAGAAGTCGAAGTCTTTCAAGTACTCCAACCATCTCCGCTGCCTCATGTTGAGTTCCTTCTGAGAAAATAAATTCTTCAAACTCTTATGATCCGAAAACACTGTAAAGGTTTCTCCATACAAGTAATGCCTCCATATCTTCAAAGCAAACACGACTGCAGCAAGTTCCAAATCATGAACAGGATAATTACCTTCGTGTTTCCTCAACTGCCTAGAGGAATAGGCAATCACCTTCCCATGCTGTATGAGTACACAGCCTAAGCCAATACCTGAAGCATCAGTATAGACAATAAATCCTCCTTCACCAGAAGGTAAAGCCAAAATAGGTGCAGTAGTCAAACACTCCTTCAGAGTCTGAAAGCTTCGCTGACAATCATCAGACCAATCAAACTTATTCTCCTTGCGGGTTAATCTTGTCATAGGTACTGCAATCTTAGAGAAGTCTTGAATAAATCTTCAATAATAGCCTGCCAGGCCTAGGAAACTTCTGATTTCAGTTGCACTAGTAGGCTGCTCCCAATTCTTCACTGCCTCAATCTTCGAAGGATCAACTGAAATACCTTCCTTGGTGATAATATGTCCGAGAAAGGACACCTCTTGCAGCCAGAATTCACACTTACTGAACTTAGCATATAGTTGATGATCTCTCAACAGTTGCAATGCCATCCTCAGGTGTTCAGCATGCTCCAATTCACTCTTGGAATAGATCAAGATGTCATCAATAAATACCACGACCCACTGATCAAGATAGGGCCGAAATACATCGTTCATCAACTGCATGAAAGCTGCTGGAGCATTCGTTAGACCAAAAGGCATAACGACAAATTCAAAATGACCATACCTGCTGCGGAAAGCTGATTTATAGATATCCTCCTCCTTAATCCGCAACTGGTGATATCCAGATGGAAGATCGATCTTAGAAAAATATTGAGCTCCTGCTATCTGGTCAAATAACTCGTCAATCCTCGGCAAGGGATATTTGTTCTTGACAGTCTGTTGGTTTAATTGCCGATAATCAATGCACAGCCTCATCGAACCATCTTTCTTCCTGACAAATAGTACAGGGGCTCCCCACGGAGAAGTACTAGGACGAATAAAACCCTTCTCAAGTAATTCCATCAGTTGCTGCTTCAGTTCCCTCAGTTCCGCAGGAGACATACGATAAGGAGCCTTAGAAATAGGAGCTGTGCCAGGGATAAGATCAATAGAAAAGATAACTTCCCGCTCAGGCGGAAGTCCTGGTAGTTCTTCTGGAAAGACATCAGGAAAATCTCGGACAACAGGAATGTCCTTGATCTCCATCTGCTGCTCAGGAGTTGCACAAACAAATGCTAGAAAAGCCTCACACCCATGCCTCAAAAGCTTATCAGCTCGAAGAGCCGAGATGAGCGGTACGGAGTTATGGTGCTTGACTCCCGTAAAAGATAAAACAGAATGTCCAGTAAAAGTCACTGAGCTAGAACTACAGTGAACATTGGCCTCATACTTGGCCAACCAATCTGCTCCTAGGATTACATCATAATCCTTCATGTCCATGCAGACCAAATCTGCTGGTAAGTTCTGCTCACCAATCATCACCTTACTAGAAGGATAGAAATACTGGATTGTTGATCTAGTGCCAATAGGGGTTGAAATCTCTAACGGAGTATTCATCAAAACAGGTTCCACAGCTAATGACTTAGCAAATCTCCGTGAAATAAAAGAATGTGTTGCACCAGTATCAAAGAGAGCAAATGCGGGCTTATCGATTATAGTAAGGGTACCTTCGACGAGTCCGCCATCATCAGAAATCCCAATTTCGTCTGCATGTAAAGCTTGAAGCTTGCCTTGTGGTTTCTTGAAGACTAGAGGTTTTACCGGTGTAGCTTGCTCCGATATGAGAGGACAATTGGGGATACGGTGCTCCTTGCTTCCACATCGCAAACATGCGCCTTGCTTGCGCCAGCACTCCTCTATCTTGTGACCCGGACAATCACAATAGTTGCACATGCCCTTGAATGGAACAATAGGGCCAGGCTTCTTGTCTTCATGCCTCGGCATCTTGCCCTTCCACGATCCGGACCCGCTCCACGAACCAGGTCCACTAACAGGCCTCTTCTTGGTATACCCGGGTTTGACACTCCCGGAACCCGTAGGTAATTCTTTCTTGGTGCCTTTCCCATGGATTCTCTCCGTCATTTCAAGAGTATCCTCCAGAACTTGCGCTTTCCTTACCATCTCAGAATAAGTGGAAATCTCTATCGGTGCCAATTGGTTGATATAATGAAGCTTCAAACCATTGAGAAAGCGCTTCGCCTTCATCTTCTCGGTGGAAATGAGATGTGTAGCATAACGAGAAAGCCGTGCAAATTGAGCCTCATACTCTGCCACTGACAAACCTCGTTGTTTCAAGGCCGCGAACTCTGCCGCTTTCTTCTCTTGCACTCTATCAGAAAAATACTTACTGTTGAAGAATTCCTCGAACTCTTCCCACATAACTTGCCGATCACCGAGAGTTGCCTTGATAGAATCCCACCAAGTACGTGCATCATGTTCCAGTTGAAATGTGGACAAAAGGACACGCTCCTGGTTGGTGCATTGCATAACTTCAAAGATTCTCCCCATCTCGTCTAGCCAGTGCTCGGCTTGGTCGGGGTCAGTCGAACCAGCGAATCTAGGCGGGTTCATTCCGCAGAAGTTCCGGTATAGATCACCGGTGCCATGTGGTGCCGCTCCTGCCTGAGCTACTTGCTGAAGGGCCTGAGTAAGGCCTTGAACCGTACGCTGCAGGTTCCTCCATTCAGCACGATCAGCTGCCATCTACACGAGAAATAGATTACTTAGGTTTAATCAAGATAAATAATTATACGATTAAGAAACGAACTTAACCCAAGTTCTACCCAATCTCACAGGTCAGGTCTAGACTTTCACAAGGTTAGGGATCTAGTGCACCTAGACACGACCAAAAACTCGGTACCTGGCGGAGGTAATCGGTCCGAAGACCACTCGCGCAAGTGTGCGACCTTCCCGATAGGCGTAGCCTAACGTTCGGACAACACCTTTTGATATACCGGTTATTGGGATGCAATGCAAGAAAACCTAAAACTTAGGAAACCTAGGAATGTGAAACCTAGGGCTCTGATACCAACTAAACTGTCACGCCCCGAACAAGGCGGAAATATCGGGACGTACAGTTAGGGACACGCTGGCAAGAGAGGGAACTAAATCTAAAATAATACACAAGTGCTACTAGATGGAAATACTAAATGATCATTAACAAACCACAACTGATACAATAACCTCAAGTTCAACTTAATACAACTGGAATAACAACCACTAAAACTCAATGACATAACTGAACTAAATGCTCTCCAAAACACAACTAGAAGAAAGATAACACACTACTAACACACTAGAACTGATACACTCAAGACATCACTCCTGCCCTTCCCCATCGATAAGCGCGTCACCTGAAAAGCCTGGAAAGGGGGGAACACAACTATGAGCTGACGCTCAGTAGGAAATAACAGACAGATATAAGTGATTAACAGTTTAATTACATTTTAAAATGTCATGCTACAAATGATAAAACAATAAAAAGATAATGATGATATCACGAAAACAGAATTCAAAGATCTTGCAAGGTCAAGAAATATAATGAATAGGATAGTAAGACAAGAATTTACTACAGGAGATAACGATAAGAAGTTGGCCATATCAAGTCAATTCAAGTCATGTCAAGCACGCATGTAATTTCATTTTCACGTCCAAGTAATAAGCAAGTAAAGTAACCACAAGTAGAGTATAGAACAGTGAAGAGTTGAAAGTGAAAAGTAGTAGAAAGTAATGTAGAGAGTAGTGGAAAGAGTAGTGAGTAGTGGACAGTCCTAGATTTAACACATGTAATAGTACCGGTGCCAAATGCCACACCTAGTCATTCACCTCCCCGGGGGTACACGTAGTGTTCGGGCGCTCTTCCCAGGACCAGACCGAGCCCTTAATTATTTGTCAGGCATTGATTTCTTTGGATCAAAGATCCCACGAATCTAGACTTCCACAGTTTATGGCCAGAATTCTAAGGTTTAAGCTAAGTAGCAATAACAACATCAAGTAGGAAAGAGATTCATTTCCAGAATTTCAAGGTAAGTATAATCATCAAGGAGATTGAAATCAAGTCACAACAAGAGTTAATCGTGCTGCGTTACTGTAAAATAGCAGCAATCAAATAAGCTAAACAACATATTAATCCTAATCACCAAGTTAAGATATCATGCTTAACCATTATCATTTATATTAGCCAAAGTGCCAACAAGCTAGAACAAGTTATCAAGGTAAAGAACAAACTCTCACAGGAGTGAAAAAGAATGCATTAACAGAGATTTAGTCACACCATTAATCATTAATTAAGTGAGTTTCTATTTAATCTTGTATGCATTGAAATGAAGATGGTAAACGGTGTGTTTTTACACTAAGTTTGCATGTAGGAACCAATGCAAATTTGAAATTAAGAGGGGTATATGAATAGGTCAAAAGTTCTTCAAAAATATGATTTCAATGGGTCTAAGTTAAATGGGTTGATTCCCCACTGATTCGGATCCATCTTTGGTTCGAAAAATGAAAAAAATTGGTTCTCTGGTGTATGGGTCGACCCTTGGGGTCGACCCCTGCAAAACGGGGTTCTGGAACTGCATGGGTCGACCCCTGGGGTCAACCCTCGCGTCTGGGCCGAATGGGTCGACCCCAGGGGTCGACCCTCGGGCTGCCTGGGCTGCCAGGTGCATGGGTCGACCCCTGGGGTCGACCCCTGCAAGAACAGATCCGGCTGCTCTTCCGAAAATATGAAAACTCATCCAAATGGGGTCCAAATGAGTTGAAATTAAAATCACATGCCATAGGAATCTTGCTAGACATATTAGGGTCATAAAACTACAATTTGGAAACACGAATTTCATCAGAAATTACAAGAATCACAACCTATTCTATGAAGAACACAAGTAGACCTAGTTTAGGACATACCTCCACTAAATCGTCGAATACTCTCGATATACAAAACCAAATTTTGGGATTTTGGTGTCAAAAGAAAGCTAACTCGATCATGAATCCAACCATATACTATATGCTACATTGAGATCAAGTTATATGACTCAAAATGAGCCCGTAATTAAGCTCTAGCTTAAAGGAAACTATATGAATCATGTTCTAGACATGCTTCTACAAAAATCGAAATTCACGATGCATGCTCAATGGAATTTGGGGCTTTCTACGTTAAATGAAAGATAATAACATGCTGATTACTTCATGTGAATTAATTAAAGTTTTGTTGTTAGATCCTACCTCAAATCGGAGAGAGAAAACTCGAACCCTAGGATGAAGAACACTTAGACAGCACCTCACAAAAAGCTCGATTTCTCCACGGATACCTAATGAAAATTGGGGCTTTTGTCACCAATGGATAGAGCTCGATGAGAGGAATAATTTTCTATACTCATGATCAAGATTTGGTTGAGAATTCCTACCTCAATCGATGGATCAAAGAAGGATGAAGGGAAGCCAACGGCCTGCTGACCCACCTTCACAAATCGAACTAGATCTCTCCAGATCCGAAATTTCAGCGATCCCCACAGCAGCCAAATGAAAGAAGACCCGTAGGGCTTCATTTTGATAGCTCATAGAGCTTCTGGAGCCTTCGGAGTTGGGAGTATTCGCTGCTGCAAGCCGCGTGTTTAGAAACGGCGCCGAAATCCTTGACTTGACCAAACTATGTCGGCAGCACGTTTTGGGGCTAAGTTCACCTCAAATTGATTGAGGGTAAATGTTCTTTACATTGTGGCCTTCCATTTGCCCCTGATTTCAGATCATTTGGTTGGGTAATCAGGTCGAATTTCGCGTTTTAATCTAAGGGTTAAGTATGGGTCAAAAGTGTGCACATTTGGGTTTGAATTCTAAATAGATCTTAACACGGATTTACCATGACTTAAAGCCAGAAGGAAAAGTTGTTATCTACATCAATATTAACATGTTTACTATTTTTACAGATTTTTCTGAGGTAGTCGAATTATTACTTATACTATTCCGTAATTAATTAAATGTTAAGTTCGGAAGACTAAGTTCACTAATTCCGGCATAATAAATGATTTTTTAGGCTTAAATGAAGAAGACAAAGTTGCTAAAAAAAATTAGTTCTACAAGATGTGATTTTTGGGGATTTTTAGAAAATAGTTGAAAAATGACTTATTCTATTAATTAATTAATTAATCTAATTAATTTGGATAATTCTCATTAATTCGAATAACTTCAAATAAATTCTAAATAATTACAAATAACTTTCTAAATAAATTTCTAAGGAATTTGGGGTCTTACATCACCTCCATGATCAGTCAAAATATTTTCAATTTTCTGATTTATTCTTATACAGAACTCCTGAAATTCTGAGAATGCATCATTCTTATGTGACAGAAAAAATATCCAAGTATACCTAGAAAAATCATCTACTAAGATAAACCCATACCTCTTCCCTGATAAACTGACAGACCTGGTTGGCCCAAATAGGTCCATGTGTATCAGTTCATAAGGTTTAGTGGATAGGTTTTCTGTCCTAGATTTGAATGATTTTCTAGTCAACTTGGACTGAATGCATGCATTACAAAATTTATTTTCCTTTTTAAAAGAGACTTCAGGGAGTCCTCTAACCATGCTATGCTTGTTTAGTTTATGCAAAACAGTATAACTCGCATGGCCTAACCTACGATGCCATAAAAATGCTAAATCTTCTCTACTGGCAGTAAGACATAGGTTAGAATGCTGAATATCATCTAAATCTACCATGTATGTGTTATTTATTCTTTTTCCATAAAATTTGACAATATCAGAATCAGGTTCAATAACCTTACAGCATTGAGAATCAAATAAAACTTTATGTTCTTTATCACACAACTGGCTAATACTGAGTAAATTATAAGCCAACCCTTCAACCAGCATAACATCATCAATGCAGCAGGTAGAACACTTACCTACTTTACCTGATCCAATGATCATACCCTTTGTGTTGCTTCCAAAGGTGACAAGACATCCTAACTTTTCAGTCATCATGCAGAACTTGGCCTTATCTTCTGTCATATGCCTGGAGCAGCCACTGTCCAAGTACCACAAGTTGCTCTTGGCTGCCAGGCATACCTGCACACACAATTAGGGCAAAGAGTTTGAAACCCAAGACTGATTGGGCTCCAATGCAGATGAAGTGCAAGTAAAGAAAGAAAGCATGGCTTTGGGAATCCACATTTGTTTAAAAGAACTTTGTTCAGTGGATTTTGCAGATTTTCTTCTGTCATTTCTTCTCTTATTTTTGTTGTTCTTCCTTTTATTTGCACCAACAGAGTTATTCACAGAATTGTTGTTATTGTGCCAATGCTTCGGCCAAGAAGCATTCATAAAGTTTTGATCAGGGTAATATTTGGGTTGGCTGTAAGATTGGAAGTTCCTGGTTGTTAGACTACCATACCTATTACCCCAATTTCTGACATAGGGTCTGTAAAATTGTGTAGGTTGTTGAACATACCCTGTATGCATCCCTTGAGTTCTAGTCCACCCAAACCCATTAGTGATGTGACACCAAAATGCAGCAATAGAATTTGATCCCTAGGACTTAATTCGCAATAGCAACAACAAGACTTGAGAGCTACTAGAGAGTCGCCAACACACCGCACGCTCGCGATTCCCGTGGTGACTCGGTGATGCCGAGTAGAGGTGGTGGAGTTAGCCCCTGGCTGGCTAGAGGACCAGCACCGCTAAGGTTGTCCCTCCTAAAGGTATGAAGCCCACAAACAAGGGCGGCCGGGTGCCTTGAGGGCACTAGGTCACTCGCTCACTTTAGCCACGGTGACCATACTAAGATGGTGGCTCCGGGATCGGGCACTCGCTCTCCAACCAGCGGATAAGTCTCGCAAATATGAAATGATCAGGAATAAAGGGGCAAGGGCAGAGCTCACCTGGTTGGTTTGAGGAAACCAACCCCGGTCGGAGACGAGGGCGAGCGGGGAAGTGTGGGTTCCCCCGCACACTGCGTCGATGAAGCTTCAATCCTGTTTAAAGGTACAATCACTACACCTCGCGCAGGAGGGTGATATCGGGGGTGGGAAATATTCAAGTACAATCAAACACTACCTCCCGCAGGGAGGGGCGGTAAGCCGGCCAGGCGGGGAGGGGAGAACCGTCGGGGAAAGGTAGGCTGGACGCCGGGGATGTTCCCACTTGCAACCAGCGACAGCTGACTGTCCGATGATTCCTGGACTGTAGATCGCGTTCCTGAATTTCGCCGGAGGCGAGACCAGCGTGGAATTCCTCGTATCTGGCACGCGGATGTCCCTGAATTTCCTTGATTTCTTCTGATGCAGTTGCTGGGCCGGGGTGGGGTTTGGTCGGGGAGGTAGAATCTGGGCGCGGCAGCTCCCTGTTTCTGACAGCAGGATGCAGAGATCACCCCGATGGCTTCTGAACTCAAAATCATGAGCTACTGAAGTTTCTGGAACTGTGAACGAGTCCTCTCTGCAGCAAAATTGACGGGGCAGCCGTTCGATGTCGGGGTGGACTGGGGGACGCCGATGAGTGGAAGCTGGTCGCTGCAGGTTGTGGGAGGCAGACCCGTCCAGTTGAGGAAGAAAAACGAAAGCTCTGACCTCCGGATGTTGAACGCACTTCCGCTTCTTGATCCCAAAAGAGGACAGGTGGAGGAAGATATTCGTAGAAGAACTCGTGGCTTGAATCTTCCAGTGGCTGATCTGGGTAAAGCTTCGAACAAGGTGGCAGCTTCTGGCCGCAACAGCTACCTGACACGAACAGTGACTTGCAGGAGTTGTCCCGGCCGCTCCGGACACCAAATCTCGAACCGTCGAAGTTGTTGGAACCGTGGAGGAACCCTCTTTGCAGGAAAACTAGTGGGGAAGCCGTCTGATGTTGGGGCGGACTGGGGGACACCGATGAGTGGTAGCTGGTCGCTGCAGGTTGTGGGAGGCAGACCCGTCTAGTCGAGGAAGAAGAGCGAGAACTCTGGCCTCCGGATGCTGATCATGATTCCGCTTCCTGATCCTGGAAGAGGATAGGATGTGGAAGAACTTTGTTGAAGAACTCTCGGTCTGAATCCTCCGCCGTTTGTCGTGGTACAGCTTCAAATCAGATTCAGGAACTTGGCAGGGGAAGTCCAGCGCAGTCGGGGGAGAACGGCTCTCCCAGGCAGCCCCGAACTCGGAATGAGATGAGGTCACCTCTCCTGCGAAGCCAACTGGTCGAACTTTCCAGCAATGTATGGTACGTCTTTAGAGGTCTCTGTATGACTCCGTGACAACTTCTGCAAGATGACCCTTCCTCTGCCACCTGCAGACTGATCAAAGGGGGAAGAGGGGTGGAAGAACTTGGTTGGCCAAAGGAAGAACAATGGGAAGGGGGGGTTGGGGGGCTGCGACCTAGGGAGGTGAAGGGGCTGGGAATGAATGGGTGCAGTCCCCAAAGGAAGGAGAATTCGAATTTTAGCTTGGGAGGGGTGAAGGGGGTGCTTGGGGAAGTGAGGGGGTGTATGGGGAATGCCAAGGGGTGCCTTGGAAGAGGGAGGGATTAAATGGGAGAGTTAATGTGGTCTTGGGAGGTGAAAGGGTGGGTGATGTGGCAAGGTGAGGTGGCAAGGTGAAGAGAGAGAGGATGGTGCGAATTTGGGAGAGAGAGGGGGAGGAGAGAGAGAAGGGGCCGCGCCCTTTCGAGAGAGAGAGAAGAGGAGAGAGAGAGAGATAGCTAGAGAGAGAAGGAGAGGTGCACAAATGTTGTGGCAAATTCTTTAATACTTCATTAGCCTCCACAAGAGGGGGTTGGGGTCCTATATATAGGGATCCTAACTTTGTACAAAAGCCCCTGAGGAAAGAGCCAATAACAGATAACCAAAAGTGCTAAAAGGGGCACCCATGGGCCTGGCTCCTCTAAATGGGCCACAAAGCCAAACAAGCCCAATATGACGATCAACTTAGGTAACAAGCATGAGCACCTAGGACTTGACTCAAAATAAAGGTGAAATACATCAAAGTGACTCAAGAAAGATATGAAAATTACATAGCCAGACTCAGGAAATTAAGACGAACATAATGGCGAGCATCGGGACCCTTGGAGAAATGGGAAGTGGCAAGCGATGTCCCCATCATACTCCCGGGGTGCAGAGAACTCGACTCTGTCGAGTAAGGGTCCTCTCCGCTGCGGTACTGCCCCAATAGGTCAGGATCCAGCTACTGGAGGTCCTCCCGGCTCACCCAGGCATCGTCCGAAGGTGGCCGTCCCTTCCACCTAACCAGGTATCGCCCATACGCCTTGCCCCTTGTGTTGGTGACCTGTTCATCTAATATTCGCTCCACTTTGTCACGCTGGTTTCTCAAGTTGGGTGGAGCTCTCTGAGGTGTGTGGGCGCTCTCAAGGGATGAAGTAGGCTGGATCTCCTCACTGGGTGTCACCGTGGGGCCTTTGTAGGGTACCAGGTCAGCCACATTGAATGTGGGGCTTACTCCATATTCTTCAGGGAGTTTCAACACATAAGCATTGGTGCCAAGTTGTCTCAGCACCTGGAAGGGGCCAGCTCCACGAGACCTCAACTTTGAGATATTCCTAGGGAATAGCCTCTCAGTTCTCACCATCACAAAATCACCAGTTTTGAATTCTTGGTGGCGGCGGTGGGGATCGGCAGTCTTTTTATAATTCTCGTTGCTCTTGTTGATGTGTTTGCGAATGTTTTCATGTGTCTTTGTGGATGTTGACTCACTAGTGGGAAAAGGGGGTCCTGGACAACCAAATGTGGACCTATCATGCAATGGTGTTATGTAGTCTTTGATGGACCTAGGGGGACCAGGGCATCCATGAATTGACCTATCATGCTTAGAAACCATGTGGACCTTGGTGCACTTAGGTGGACCGGGGCAGCCATGAGTGGCCCTATCATGCATGAGACGGATGAAGAGTGGAGGAAGACCAACTTGACCAAATGTAAACCTATCGTGCACTGGACCTAGTGTGTGAGTGACACAAGTGATGTGACTAGCTTGACCACATGATGCGAAAGGTTGTGATACATGGATTCCTATCAAGATGGTCCCATCTGTGAGATTTGGGGGTTTCCACTCATGGGGATCGAAGCGGTTCTTGGGATGGGTCACTCCCTCATCTCTAAGGTTGATGTCACCCTTGGCCTTGACTCTCATAGTGTGGGCGGAATTTTGGAATGGGTGGGTTAGGACTGACATGGTGGGTGAGGGTAGGAGGGAGTGGGTGGTAAGTGATGAGTACTTGGAAGCCCATGGGGAGTGGCCAAACAGATCAAGATGGGCTAAGGGGTGAGTAACGTGGAGGGGGGTTTCAATCCAAGTGATCACCCTAGAGTCCCTAGCACACATAGGGAAGTGGAAGTCATGATCCTGGTGGGGTCCAACGCAAGGCTCCTTGTAGGAGGGTAAGGGGGTGAGGTAAAACTCATTGGGCTCAGGTAGAAACAACAAGAGCTTACTCGTGCAAGGACCCTTGGTGTAAATGGAGGTGATGGTCCCGATAGAGGGGTGTGAGAAACTAAGGTACCCCATGTTGCTTGCTTCTAAGGCCCACATGTTTGTCACCTCTATTTGCCAAAATACACTCCTAACCAAGTCCCTCATGGATCCTACAAAGGAGAACGATTGGAAGGTTGTATGGAATGGAGAGGTGGGTACAATTGGGTAATGATTTTCCATAGGGGGGTGCATGATGTGGAGGAGGAGGTCTTGCTTTAGCCACTCAATGAGGGGTTCCCCTAAAATCACAGGTTTTATGGAAGGATGGGTGGGGGGACTTGGATGGTCATCTGGCAACTCAAGGGGGAGGATGTTCCTAGTTAGGCTCGTTGTGGTCTCTTTGGATAAAGAGGAGCCTTCTTGACCCAACCTTTGGCATTGGGCTTCATATTCTTCCTCCCAATCTAAGGAAGCCTCATATTCCTCAATCACGTTCTCATCCTTTTGGGGTGTGGGGGTTTTACTTTCCAAGGGAATGGGAAGGTCTTTTGTGGATGGGGTGATGAAGGTTAGGGCATGGTGCACCCGGGGTGGTGAGGGGGCTTGAACTTGGGTTGGGTTTGGGAGTGGAAGAAGTGGAGACCTAAGTTGGGGTAGGATTGGGATTGGTAGAGGAAGATGGGTGGGTCGAGGAGGAATGGGTTGATTGATTTTGGGAGGTGCGTCCCTTTTTGGGGAAGATGGAAGGGTAGTGGTGGGGACCGTGGAAGCTTGTGGGGTGTGGGTTTGATGGAGAGTTTTAGGTTGGGTGATGGCCATCATGGGCTAGGTGGAGTGGGGGCCCTAAGGGAAGTCTTGGGTTGACTGGGAGGAAACGGGGGAGTGGGGGTACTCTTCGGGTTATGGTCTTCACGGTAGGAGTTGGGGAGGTATTGGAGCCTAAGTTGGGTCTTCATGTCTTCCCAGGTATGGATTGGTTCTTCCCTCCTAATCCTCTTCCTAGTTTCTACACTCATCCAATAGGTCTTGGCAAGTTTGGTAAGGTGCATATTCGCGAGCCTAACTTTCCTATCTTCCGTCATAGGGTACCAACCAAAGTATTGGTCCATAGCATTCTCCCATTTTAGGTAGACATGTGGATTATGTGACCCATCAAAGTTAGGAGCCTCAACCTTAATCATCCTCAAGAGGTAATCATCCGGATCCTCCCGTGGTCGCCTTTCAAAATGTCTAGGTTGGCGGGGCCTCTCATACTCACGGTGGAAGTCATCCTCAAGGTCCTCCCTATCAAGTTCAACTCGTGGAGGGGGTGCTCGTTGGGCATGGTTCCTAGGCGGGGCCCTAGTTTCATCGAGTCTCTCTAGGCGGGTGGAAATCCCACTCATTTTCTCCGAGAGGGCTTGAATGGCAGCCTCAAGTCGATCCATTGGAGCTTTGGGAGCCTCCCTAGGTATGTTTGGGTAACCTTGGGGAATGGGATTCATGGGGGAACTGAGGTAGAGGGGTCGGCTCGGTACAAGGTACCACTACGGGTGGACATGCACATGGATGATGTAAATGCAAAGACCCTAGGACCTAGGCTTGTAGAGACAAGTCTAGAACTTGCTCTGATATCAACTGATGTGACACCAAAATGCAGCAATAGAATTTGATCCCTAGGACTTAATTCGCAATAGCAACAACAAGACTTGAGAGCTACTAGAGAGTCGCCAACACACCGCACGCTCGCGATTCCCGTGGTGACTCGGTGATGCCGAGTCGAGGTGGTGGAGTTAGCCCCTGGCTGGCTAGAGGACCAGCACCGCTAAGGTTGTCCCTCCCAAAGGTATGAAGCCCACAAACAAGGGCGGCCGGGTGCCTTGAGGGCACTAGGTCACTCGCTCACTTTAGCCACGGTGACCATACTAAGATGGTGGCTCCGGGATCGGGCACTCGCTCTCCAACCAGCGGATAAGTCTCGCAAATATGAAATGAACAGGAATAAAGGGGCAAGGGCAGAGCTCATCTGGTTGGTTTGAGGAAACCAACCCCGGTCGGAGACGAGGGCGAGCGGGGAAGTGTGGGTTCCCCCGCACACTGCGCCGATAAAGCTTCAATCCTGTTTAAAGGTACAATCACTACACCTCGCGCAGGAGGGTGATCTCGGGGGTGAGAAATATTCAAGTACAAACAAACACTACCTCCCGCAGGCAGGGGAGGTAAGCCGGCCAGGCGGGGAGGGGAGAACCGTCGGGGAAAGGTAGGTTGGACGCCGGGGATGTTCCCACTTGCAACCAGCGACGGCTGACTGTCTGATGATTCCTAGACTGTAGATCGCGTTCCTGAATTTCGCCGGAGGTGAGACCAGCGTGGAATTCCTCGTATCTGGCACGCGGATGTCCCTGAATTTCCTTGATTTCTTCTGCTGCAGTTGCTGGGCCGGGGTGGGGTTTGGTCGGGGAGGCAGAATCTGGGCGCGGCAGCTCCCTGTTTCTGACAGCAGGACGCAGAGATTGCCCCGATGGCTTCTGAACTCAAAATCACGAGCTACTGAAGTTTCTGGAACCATGAACGAGTCCTCTCTGCAGCAAAACTGACGGGGCAGCCGTTCGATGTCGGGGTGGACTGGGGGACGCCGATGAGTGGCAGCTCGTCGCTGCAGGTTGTGGGAGGCAGACCCGTCCAGTTGAGGAAGAAAAACGAAAGCTCTGACCTCCGGATGTTGAACGCACTTCTGCTTCTTGATCCCAAAAGAGGACAGGTGGAGGAAGATATTCGTAGAAGAACTCGTGGCTTGAATCTTCCAGTGGCTGATCCGGGTAAAGCTTCGAACAAGGTGGCAGCTTCTGGCCACAACAGCTACCTGACACGAACAGTGACTTGCAGGAGTTGTCCCGGCCGCTCCCGGACACCAAATCTCGAACCGTTGAAGTTGTTGGAACCGTGTAGGAACCCTCTTTGCAGGAAAACTAGTGGGGAAGCCGTCTGATGTTGGGGCGGACTGGGGGACACCGATGAGTGGTAGCTGGTTGCTGCAGGTTGTGGGAGGCAGACCCATCTAGTCGAGGAAGAAGAGCAAGAACTCTGGCCTCCGGATGCCGATCATGATTCTGCTTCCTGATCCTGGAAGAGGATAGGACGTGGAAGAACTTTGTTGAAGAACTCTCGGTCTGAATCCTCCGCCGTTTGTCGTGGTACAGCTTCAAATCAGATTCAGGAACTTGGCAGGGGAAGTCCAGCGCAGTCGGGGGAGAACGGCTCTCCCAGGCAGCCCCGAACTCGGAATGAGATGAGATCACCTCTCCTGCGAAGCCAACTGGTCGACCTTTCCAGAAATGTATGGTATGTCTTCAGAGGTCTCTGTATGACTCTGTGACAGCTTCTGCAAGATGACCCTTCCTCTGCCACCTGCAGACTGATCAAAGGGGGAAGAGGGGTGGAAGAACTTGGTTGGCCAAAGAAAGAACAATGGGAAGGGGGGGTTGGGGGGCTGCGACCTAGGGAGGTGAAGGGGCTGGGAATGAATGGGTGCAGTCCCCAAAGGGAGGAGAATTCGAATTTTAGCTTGGGAGGGGTGAAGGGGGTGCTTGGGGAAGTGAGGGGGTGTATGGGGAATGCCAAGGGGTGCCTTGGAAGAGGGAGGGATTAAATGGGAGAGTTAATGTGGTCTTGGGAGGTGAAAGGGTGGGTGATGTGGCAAGGTGAGGTGGCAAGGTGAAGAGAGAGAGGATGGTGCGAATTTGGGAGAGAGAGGGGAAGGAGAGAGAGAGGGGGCCGCCCCCTTTAGAGAGAGAGAGAAGAGGAGAGAGAGAGAGATAGCTAGAGAGAGAAGGAGAGGTGCACAAATACTGTGGCAAATTCTTTAATACTTCATTAGCCTCCACAAGAGGGGGTTGGGGTCCTATATATAGGGATCCTAACTTTGTACAAAAGCCCCTGAGGAAAGAGCCAATAACAGATAACCAAAAGTGCTAAAAGGGGCACCCATGGGCCTGGCTCCTCTAAATGGGCCACAAAGCCAAACAAGCCCAATATGACGATCAACTTAGGTAACAAGCATGAGCACCTAGGACTTGACTCAAAATAAAGGTGAAATACATCAAAGTGACTCAAGAAAGATATGAAAATTACATAGCCAGACTCAGGAAATTAAGACGAACATAATGGCGAGCATCGGGACCCTTGGAGAAATGGGAAGTGGCAAGCGATGTCCCCATCAATTAGGATAGATTGACTGTGTGGGGTAGTAGGACTGGACTCTAGATGGATTGAATTTGTTGGGCTGACTCCTGAAAGCATTTTGTCTTCCCTGCACTCTTGACCCTGCTGACCTTTTCATAGGTTTTTGTTGGGTCTTTTTCTGTGATGGTGGTGGTGAAGACTTTTTGGCATTGACATGAGGTTTATTTGCCTGAGCAGGCTGACCCCTAGCCTTGGGTTGAGCACTAGAGCTAGGTTTGTAAGTGCCAATTCTACTAGGCTCACCAACTTTCTGTTTGCCCTTCTCCTCTGCATTGGGCTTTTTCAGATTCACATTAGTGTTCACAGCATTATTAGAATTCATGTTAATCAGAGGTCCTCTCTCCTTTTGTGCAACGAAAGAAATAGTTTTCATTCCAAAGCTCTTAGTTGCACTAGAGTTAAATCCTAGACCCTCTCTCCTGAAATTAACCTTCGACCCCAATAGAGCATTTAAATTTTCAGATCCTTGGGTCATTTTCTCAATGGTTTTCAGCTTATCCTCATTGTCTTTCTGAATTTCATCAATAGACATTTTCAATTCATTATTTACATTGAGGATAGCTTCATATTTTTCAGAGGTAATTTTTATCTCACTTTCATAATTCTGAATTTTCAATTTCCATGCATCAATTTCATTGTCTAATCTCACATTTTCTTCCTTAGAGATTTTCAGTTCTTTCTTGATTTCTTAAAATTCAGAACATGTGAGTTTCAGCTTACTGTTCTCATTCTCTAAGCATGTAATTTTATCAGACAATGAAGTATCATTTTGCATGATGTTAATTTTTCTTCGTAGATGCCTATTTTCTTTTCTAACATCATCTACTATATCAGCAAGTTCATTATAAGCATCCATCCAATCAGCAATAGTAAAGTTTTCAAATCGAGAGGATACCTCATCAGATTCTTCCTCTCTATCTTCTGAGCTGGTTGCCATGAGACAGATTGGCTTCTCAGCTTCAACTTCACTGTCCGAAGTGTTGCTCAAGGATCCCTCGTCCTCATCACTCCAGGTACTCACCATAGCTTTCCCTCTTGTGTTCTTTTTCTTGGGCTTGTCCTTGAGGTTCTGATTTGTCGGACATTCAGCTTTAAAGTGACCAGCCTTCCTGCATTGATAGCAAACATTAGTCTCAGCTTTCTTTACAGGGTTTGATTTGTACCTTGTGTCTCGGCGGCCACCACTGGGATTTCTTCGGCTGAATCTTCTTCCTTCTTTCTTGAGAAAACGTCGGAATTCCTAGTAATCATAGCCATATCATCATTTGCCATTTCTTCTTAAGACAAGCTCTCTTCAGTTGATGATCCGTTGGGGCTGGATCGACTGGATTTGCTAGCACCAGCCTTCAGAGCTATTGGCTTCCTCTTTCTATCAGCCTCATCTATCTTCGGCAGATTCATCTCATATGCCATTAGAGATCCGATAAGCTCATCTGCCCTTGTATTGTGCAGATCTCTTGACTCTTCCATAACGGTGGCCTTTGTGTGCCAAATTGGAGTCAAGGATCGCAAGATCTTCCTGACTATATCATACTCAGAATACTTCTTCCCGAATCCTCTGAGACCATTTGTGATAATAGTCAACCGAGCATACATTTCTTTGATTGTCTCATTAGGCTTCATCTTGAAAGCCTCGTATTCAGAAACCAGTAGATTAGTCTTGGTCTCTCTGACTTGTGAAGTCCCCTCGTAGATGACTTCAAGTGCATCCCACATTTCCTTCGCTGAGGAGCAGGCAGATATTCGTGAGAACTCGGTGGGATGCAGAGAACACTGGATTGCATTGATTGCACTCCAGTTGAGCGTGGACCTTCTAATTTCCTCCTTGGTCCATACATCTTCATTAGGGGACAGCTCGAAAGGTCCCTTGCTAACCACCTTCCAGATTTCATAGTCTTTAGCTCTTAAGAATACCTGCATACGGTGCTTCCAGTATGCGTAGTTGGTTCCATCGAAGTACGGGGGCTTGGATGTGGAGTGTCCTTCAGCTATCATCCCCCTTCCGTCCATCTGTGCTTATCCTCTTTGGGCGGTAAGTCCCTGTAGAAGAATCTAGCTCTGATACCAATTGTTGGAATTAGATGGAAGGCTCTTTCACCACAGAGTGTGGATCTAGAGGGGGGGTGAATAGATCAACAGGCTAATTTAAAAATTATGCCTAGATTCAAATGCGGAATTAAAAGAACACTGGACAACCACAGTCAAAGCATCGAAAGATGGAAACAATATCTGCTAAACAGACAAGTAAACACACGAGAGGCACAAAGACTTTTAGGTAGTTCGGTCAATCTGACCTACGTCCACCCCACATTCAACTCGAATGTGGATTACTACTGATACACAGCTTCAATCTGCTGGGCACTACAGCTTGCCAACAACGGCTGGGGCTTACAGCTTATCCCGACCAGAGGAACACCCTCTGCAACAGCTGAGCTTCACAGCTTGCTCTGCTGGGCACTACAGCTTAGCCGACCAGAGGTAACACCTCTGCACTCCGCGGCCTCACAGCTTGACACCGCTGACTAACAGCTTGATCGAACAAGAGTTTTCAAAGGAAAAATAACAAGACTGAAAAGCAAGAAAAACACAATCGAATGGAAGAAAAATCAAAACGACTGTAGCTCAAAGTGAGCAATCTCAGCTCTGGTATCTGGGCCAAGACGCTGATTCACAAGCTCTCATATCACTCTCTCAACTCATTTCTTCTCACTTTCTTCTTCTCTCCTTTTCTTCTCTTTGGATCTCGATGGCTCTCTACTGTCTCAGGTTTTTCTCACTGTCACTGTATAGACTTGCCACTCTTAGATCGATCAGCCTCCATCTGAAGACGAAGGCTTCATTATATACTATCAGCAGGTGGATGAGGGCGCGTGTCTTCCACATTTCCCGCCCAGAGAATTCACCAGAATCGAGGCAATTCCATCCACGTGGCAGCACCTGATCACCTCGTCCTCCTGGGATCACGAGCCATGTCAGCAATCTCAGTAGCAGATTCCTATCAGACAAATTATAGGATCCTCAGATTAAGTGAAGAACTATGTACAGACTTATAAGATGAACTGCATTATATAGACTGCATTGTATGGACTTGTGAATTCGAATGCAGTGTACAGACTCTGCTCAATGTATAGACTTCAACTATGTGAAGCATCCGCTGTACAGACTTCATATGTGAAGCAGCCATTGTACAGACTTAGGCAATATGAAAACATGACAGTCAACTGACGATGTAAGGACTTCAAGTGTGAAGACGTTGTGAGTGCAAATGCAATGTACAGACTTCAGATGTGAAGCAGCCGTTGTACAGACTTCACCAGACTTCACTCGATGTACAGACTCCACGAACGATGCATGCAATGCATTGAAGGATGTACAGACTTCCTGAAGTGTGAAGGAGTTGAGAGTATAGACATCATCATGTGAATACTTGAACAAGGCATGTATAGACTTCACATCGTGAAGCAGTGTATATACTTAGCTGACGAAACTCTGTACAGGCTTGACTAAGGCAAGACAATCAAGTGTATAGACATCCACAATGTACAGACTTGCCAAGCGAAGGGGTTGTACAGACTTAATGGATGATGCAAGGCAAACGAATGTATAGACATTCAATGTATGGACTTTCCAAATGAAACTCTGTACAGACTTGATCAGATCAAGACAACTGAATGTGTGGACTTCCAGTGTGTAGACTTGACGATGTACAGGCTTGATCGATGCAACGTCTGTACAGACTTGCTCAACCAGTCCGATGTATAGACATGGAAAACTAATGCCAATGTACAGACTTTGGCAAGGCATCGATGTACAGACTTTCAACGTTCCAGCTAGAGGATGTATAGACTTTACCCAGTGCAAGCTACAGTGAATGAATGTATAGACTTAACAATCTCCCTGGCTGTACAGACTTAGTCACAGGCTGAACAGTCGAATGTATAGACATGCTTCCACCGACCAGTGTATAGACTTTGCAAACGTGAGACGCTGAATGAGACGGTGGCTGAGATGAACGCTGTACAGACTTTGAATGCAATGTATGGACTTTGTATAGACGATGCATGAGACACAGACTAATGTACAGACTTCACAAACAATGCATGAACGAGACGCTGAAGTCTGTATAGACTTTAACAATGAATACATGCTACGATGTACAGACTTTGTCCACGAACTGTGCATATGCATGAACGATGTATGGACTCTGAAATGCAAGCAATGCGGCAGTGTCTAGACTTGGCCAATGCAGCGTTGTATAGACTTCAAGTCAGAATGCACAATGTGTAGACTTGGGGGCGTCGACCCATCAGAACTGTCCAGACTACACAATGAAATGTATGGACTCTATGTTCATGTTGCAATGCAATGTAGACCTGTGGGTGTGTGCACGACAGTATAGACTCTGACTGTATTAGGAACACAGACAAACTGATAAAAACAATTTCATCAAAATAAGAACAGTTGCCAATCAATCAAAACAAGCTGTTGCCAATGAAATAAAACTTATTGTCAACATCATCAACACAGAGGGGTCACAACAACAAGGGCCCTCGAACCTACTACGCAAACACATTCAATTTTGAGCACGGGGTTGCGTAAATCGCCGAATCGCCGTTGCACACACGAACCCGAGGTGACTCGATAATGCCGAGTGGAGGTGGTGGATCAAGACCCTGGCTGGTTGAGGGCCAGAAGGGCTAAGGTTGCCCCCCTGAGGGTAAGACGCCCACAACTAATGGGCTGTCCGGGTGCCAAGTGGGTCACAGGGTCACTCTCTCTCGCAAACCACGGTGACCACACGGAAGTGGAACACTCCGGGGTCGGGCACTCACTCTCGCTACCAGCGGAGCAGCTTTCGCGAATATTAAAAGAACAAGTACTGATAAATAAGGGAGCAAAGTTTAGAGCTTACCCGGTTGGTTTGAAGAAACCAACCCCGTTCGGAGACGAGGGCGAGCGGGGGAGTGTGGGTACCCCGCACACTGCGTCGGTGTAGCTTCCCATGTTCGAACAATACATGCACTACTCCCCACACAGGGGGGTTGGACAAGGGGAGGGGAAAGTGTGGGTTACAATTAAACACTACCTCCACACAGGGAGGGGCGCTAAGCCGGCCAGGCGGGGAGGGGAGGTTAACTAAACTAGTGCCGAATGATCTGCCCAATTCTGGAATGACCGGACAAGGAGTCGATGTAGATGATGCCACGCACTCCACCGAACTCGGAAGTCGTCGGAACAGGCGCCGAAACGTCGCTGACGGACCCAGGAATGCCTGTGAATTTTTGGGGGCATTCCCGTCGTCGACACCGGCCGAGGCAGGCTATGGATCTGGTCCTCTGCGCTCTGGTTCAGACTGGTTTCCGGGTGTAGCAGCAGATGGATGTAGTCGCCACGTCTGCTCCCGAAGTTCAAACGTGGCAGGACCAAAACGAGTACAACCGTGGACAAGTCTTCTTCGAGCATCAGCCAGGGGGAGCACCAGACGATGTCGGGGCAGAGAGGGAGAGCCCGTTGAGTGAGGAGGGGTCTGGTCAGGTCCTGAGTAGCCTATTCAGCGCACCTGGGGGAGAAAATTCGGAACGGGCAGCCCCGGACTCCAATCGAAGCCCCGCCTATGGGGTTGCGTGGGGGACAGGTAGTACTTCGACCCGGTCAAGCAGCGCACCTTGGAAGGGAAGGGTGAAGCAGTGGAAGCTTTTGCACTGCAGCTCTACCTTCCAGCCAGGGCCACCTTGCGCAGTCGGGGGAGAACGGGTCCACCGGGCAGCAGGGATGTCGGATGCCGGCTAGACCACCTCATCTGCGGAGCTATCTCGAAGATCTTTCCGACGATGTATGGTACGCTTCCATATGACGCCGAACAACTCCGGAGCAGGCTCTGCAAGTGGAGCTCCTACTGCTGCCTGCGAACTAAGCAGTGCAAAGGAGACTATTGATGGTTATGGGGTGGTAAGGAGTGGGGGGAATGGCAAGGGGAGAGAGGGGTTGCTGGTAGTAGTTGTAGGGGGGTGGTTTGGGATTGAGAGGGGAGAGGGGGGATGGCAGGGGGCGGACCTGGTGTGGGGGAATGGAGTGGGAGGTGGGAGAGGAGGAAGGGCTCTCTTGGAGGAGGTGGGGTGATGGGGGCGCAAATGGGCTTGGGGGAATGGGGAGGGTTTCCCTTTGATTTGAGTGGTGGGTTAATGGAGGGGTTAATGGTGGCCTCGGGAATGGGAAGGGTTGCCTTGGGGAGGGGAAGGGGAGGCTTGGGAAAAGGATTGGTTGCTTGGGGAAGAGGAAGGGTTGCTTGGGAGAATGGAGAGGTGCCTAGGAGAAGGGGATTCCACCTAGGGGTTGGAGGGGAATTAAATGGGAGGTATGGGGAAGGGGGAGGGGTCTTAATGAGAGGTGAATGGGGGGGAGAGAGAGTGAATTTCAAAATTGGGGGTGGGGAGGAGAGAGAATGGGGTTCGCCCCCTTTAGAGAGAGAGAGAAAGAAATAGAGAGAGAGCTAGAGAGAGAAGGAGGCACAATTCTTGTGGATAATTTTCACTCAATAATTCATTAGTTCTCCATGGAGGGATTGGGGTCCTATTTATAGGAAATCCTCAATTTACAAAAAGTCCTCACCTTTTTGACTATTAACAAATGACCAGGGGGAAGGGGGCGCCCATGGGCCAAGCCCATTGAAGTGGGCCCATTAACCCACTAGGCCACCTAATGATACTTAGACTTAGATAGATGACTCACTAACTTAGGTACTTGACTCAATAAAAGAGAAAATTACATGGTTAAGACTCAAAGAAAGATATGAAAATTACATAGCTAGACTCAAAAAATCAAGATGAACACAATGGCGAGCATCGGGACCCTTGGAGAAATGGGAAGTGGTAAGCGATGTCCCCATCATACTCCCGGGGTGCAGAGAACTCGACTCTGTCGAGTAAAGATCCATCGTATGCGGAGGGAGCCACGGCGGGGTTGCCCACAAGTCTACCAAAGGTAGCTGGTCCTTTCACCAAGCGAGGTAGCGCCCATACCCTTTGCTCCAGATGACAGTGACCTGTTCATACAATATCCGCTCCACTTGCTCACGCTGGCCTCTCTGGACTGCTGGAGCTCTCTCACGGGTAGTGGCTCTCTCAAGGGGTGGAACAGGCTTGATGTCCTCACTAGGTGTCACCGTGGGACCTCCGTATGCCACCAAGTCAGCCACATTGAATGTGGGGCTTACTCCGTATTCCTCGGGAGGTCCAACACATAAGCATTGGTGCCGATTCGCCTCAGAACCTGGAAGGGACCTGATCTACGTGACCTCAGTTTGGAGACATTTCCAGGGAATAGTCTCTCGGTCCTCACCATCACAAAATCACCTGTATGGATTTCTTGGTGGCGACGGTGGGAATCGGCTAATTTTCTATACCCCTCATTGCTCTTGTTGATGTGCTCGCGACGGGTACTATGCAGTGTCATGAATGATGATCCTCTAGAGATGAAGGGAGGGCCTGGACAACCAAATTCAGCCCTATCAAGTGTTACATTGGTTTTGACGGACTTAGGAGGACCGGGACATCCATAAATGGCTCTATCAGGTATGGGTGCAGTGAATGCCGGAGGACCTAGACTTCCATGTATACTCCTATCATGCATAAGATGGATGATGAGTGGGGGAGGACCTGCATATCCAAATGTAAACCTGTCGTGCACTGGACCTAGTGTGTATATGACACAAATGAGACGACTTGACTTACTAGCCCTACCCGATGAAGCAAAATGTTGTGACACATGCATTCCTATCAAGATGGTCCCATCTTTAGGTCGGGGTTGGTTTGGGGGTTTCCACTCATGGGGGTCAAAGGGGTCCCAGAAAGTGGACCTCTTGGGATGGGTCAATTCCTCATTTCCTAGGTGGATGTCACCCTTGGTCATGGCTCTCGTAGTGTGGGCTAAGTTTTGGAATGGGTGGGTTAGGTTCGACATGGTGGGTGAGGGTAGGAAAAGGTGGGTGGTGGGTAAGGCGGCTAGGTCCCATTGGTTCATGGGTTCCCATTGGGAGGGGTCAAAAGGATCGACATAAATGTACCCGGGGGAAAGGAGCTCTAAGTTTATCTTAACATCCTCAATGTCCTTACAATATGGTGGTGGATCCTCCTCCTCTAGTAGAATGATTGGGCCAAAGTTTTTGGTGGGCGGGTTTAGGAAGGGATCGTAGGGGTCATAGTAAGGGTCACCTAGGGAGAGTAACTCTAGGTCCTCATGGTCCTCACATAGTGGTGAGTCATCCTCAAGGTCCTCACAGTATGGTGGTGGATCCTCCTCCTCTAGTAGAATGATTGGGCCAAAGTTTTTGGTGGGTGGGTTTAGGATGTCCTCTATGGTGGGAGGTGGATCCGGATTGGCATCCATATCCTCTTGGGTATGTGTGTGGGCCACAACTGCCAAGGATAATGGGGTAGAAAAGTCTATGGTGGGTGGAGTGATAATGGTCGGTGCATGGTACTCTCGGGGTGGTGAACATAGGTGGACTTGGGTTGGGCTTGGTCGGGGAAGTTCTTGGGTTGGAGTTGGGGTCGGGGGCGGAAGAACGGTTGGTTGAAGAGGTTTGGATTGTGGTGCGTAGATCTTTCTAAGATCGGCCCTCATTTCATCCCAAGATTCAATGGGTGCTTCCCCTTTGGCTTCTCTCAAACCTACAATGTTCTCCCATTCTTTCCTAGCTTGGCGCCAGAGCAAACTCTTGGCATAGTTGACTTGCATAGGCCCTGATAGAGTGAAACTCCCAAAGTGTCGATCTATGGAGTCCTCCCACTCTAGATATATACTAGGGTGGGTTCCATCAAACACAAAGGCTTCTAATGGGCCTAAGAGTGGCGAATATGCCAAGTATGAGGTAGTCATGATGGAGGACAAGGGTGATGCATGCAATGGCCCTAGGACAAGACTTAGTAGAGACAAGTCTAGAACTTGCTCTGATACCACTTGATGTGACACCACTAGGGAAATACAGCAAAGAGACAAGGGCCCTCAGACCTACCATGCAAACACATTCAATTTTGAGCACGGGGTTGCGTAAATCGCCGAATCGCCGTTGCACACACGAACCCGAGGTGACTCGGTAATTCCGAGTGGAGGTGGTGGATCAAGACCCTAGCTGGTTGAGGGCCAGCAGGGCTAAGGTTGCCCTCCCGAGGGTAAGACGCCCACAACTAATGGGCTGGTCGGGTGTCAAGTGGGGCACAGGGTCACTCTCTCTCGCAAACCACGGTGACCACACGGAAGTGGAACACTCCGGGGTCGGGCACTCACTCTCGCTACCAGCGGAGCAACTTTCACGAATATTAAAAGAACAAGTACTGATAAATAAGGGAGCAAAGTTTAGAGCTTACCCGGTTGGTTTGAAGAAACCAACCCCGTTCGGAGACGAGGGCAAGCGGGGGAGTGTGGGTACCCCGCACACTGCGTCGGTGTAGCTTCCCATGTTCGAACAATACATGCACTACTCCCCACATAGGGGGGTTGGACTAGGGGAGGGGAAAGTGTGGGTTACAATTAAACACTACCTCCACATAGGGAGGGGCACTAAGCCGGCCAGGCGGGGAGGGGAGGTTAACTAAACTAGTGCCGAATGATCTGCCCAATTCTGGAATGATCGGACAGGGAGTCGATGTAGATGATGCCACGCACTCCACCGAACTCGGAAGTCATCGGAACAGGCGCCGAAACGTTGCTGACGGACCCAGAAATGCCTGTGAATTTTTGGGGGTGGTCCCGTCGTCGACACCGGCCGGGGCAGGCTCTGGATCTGGTCCTCTGTGCTCTGGTTCAGACTGGTTTCCGGGTGTAGCAGCAGATGGATGTAGTCGCCACGTCCGCTCCCGAAGTCCAAACGTGGCGGGACCAAAACGAGTAGACCGTGGATGAGTCTTCTTCGAGCAGCAGCCAGGGGGAGCACCAGATGATGTCGGGGCAGAGAGGGAGAGCCCGTTGAGTGAGGAGGGGTCTGGTCAGGTCCTGAGTAGCCTATTTAGCGCACCTGGGGGAGAAAATTCAGAACAGGCAGCCCCAGACTCCAATCGAAGCCCCGCCTATGGGGTTGCGTGGGGGACTGGTAGTACTTCGACCCGGTCAAGCGGCGCGCCTTGGAAGCGAAGGGTGAAGCCGTAGAAGCTTCTGCACTGCAGCTCTGCCTTCCAGCCAGAGCCACCTTGCGCAGTCGGGGGAGAATGGGTCCACCGGGCAGCAGGGATGTCGGATGCCAACGAGACCACCTCGGCTGCGGAGCTATCTTGACTATCTTTCCGACGATGTATGGTATGCTTCCATATGAAGCCGAATAACTCCGGAGCAGGCTCTGCAAGTGGAGCTCCTACTGTTGCCTGCGAACTGAGCAGTGCAAAGGAGACTATTGATGGTTATGGGGTGGTAAGGAGTGGGGGAAATGGCAAGGGGAGAGAGGGGTTGCTGGTAGTAGTTGTAGGGGGGTGGTTTGGGATTGAGAGGGGAGAGGGGGGGATGGCAGGGGGCGGACCTGGTGTGGGGGAATGGAGTGGGAGGTGGGAGAGGAGGAAGGGCTCTCTTGGAGGAGGTGGGGTGATGGGGGCGCAAATGGGCTTGGGGGAATGGGGAGGGTTTCCCTTTGATTTGAGTGGTGGGTTAATGGAGGGGTTAATGGTGGCCTAGGGAATGTGAAGGGTTGCCTAGGGGAGGGGAAGGGGAGGCTTGGGAAAAGGATTGGTTGCTTGGGGAAGAGGAAGGGTTGCTTGGGAGAATGGAGAGGTGCCTAGGAGAAGGGGATTCCGCCTAGGGCTTGGAGGCGAATTAAATGGGAGGTATGGGAAGGGGGAGGGGTCTTAATGAGAGGTGAATGGGGAGGAGAGAGAGTGAATTTTGAAATTGGGGGTGGGGAGGAGAGAGAATGGGATTCGCCCCCTTTAGAGAGAGAGAGAAAGAAATAGAGAGAGAGCTAGAGGGAGAAGGAGGCACAATTCTTGTGGATAATTTTCACTCAATAATTCATTAGTTCTCCATGAGGGATTGGGGTCCTATTTATAGGAAACCCTCAATTTACAAAAAGTCCTCACCTTTTGGACTATTGACAAATGACCAGGGGGAAGGGGGTGCCCATGGGCCAAGCCCATTGAAGTGGGCCCATTAACCCACTAGGCCACCTAATGATACTTAGACTTAGATAGATGATTCACTAACTTAGGTACTTGACTCAATAAAAGAGAAAATTACATGGTTAAAACTCAAAGAAAGATATGAAAATTACATAGCTAGACTCAGAAAATCAAGATGAACACAATGGCGAGCATCGGGACCCTTGGAGAAATGGGAAGTGGTAAGCGATGTCCCCATCAGCTTGCTTCAATCCATAGAGTGCCTTGTCAAGCTTATAGACATGGTCAAGAAAATCAAGACACCCAAAACCATGGGGTTGTTTTACAAACACATCCTCTTTTATATCACCATTTAAGAATGCAGATTTAACATCTGGTGCGGACACCCGAGCAGTTGAGCGGCGCGACACGCCGAGCCACCGGTACCGCACACGGAGCACGACTCGAGCCACCTCAGCATCCATCTGGCTCGGACACAGCCTAAAGACTCCCCCATGAGTCCCGGTATTTATCATATTTAGTTAGACTTTATTTGTGTTTAATGTGTGTTTACTTCATTTTATTCGGTATGTAATTTTGATTGTAAGAGGGACTTATTTGTAAAAATGGTACCCCTGGGCCCCACGGGACCCCAGGCCCCCTCCCATTGATCCACCTCATCCCTAGGGCCCCATGTGGGTCGGTCAACCATTCAAATGGTGGCTTCTAGAAGGGTGGGCCAAGTGGGGGACATTGGAATGAAAATGCCAAACAATTCCAACCCACCCCCACCTACCATGTCCCCCCCTTGCCTCCCTAATCAATGGGCTGCCCCCCCCCCCTTGTATTTTTAATTTTAATTTTTGTGGATGGTCACATGCAATCCCAGCCCTCCATCTCCCATCCCTAGATCCAACGGTTGAGGATTGATTAGACATGTAACCTATATATGCTTGTAATTTTCATTTTTGATGAATTAATGCCATTTGAACTTGGAAAATCCTTGGAGCAGCCCTTGGGCACCCCCCCTCTCCCTCTCTCCCTCTCCCCCTTGCAGCTGTGAAGGCTTCCTTCTGGAGGTGTGACTCCTCCCCTATCGGTTCCGGTCATCATCGCCGCCGCCACGAGCCGCCACCGCACCGCCATCGCAACTGTTGGAGTTCTGCCATCTGCCCGCAGCTGCCCCTTCCATGAATTGTTTCTATCTTCCACGAGCTCAGATCGATTTGGGATTTTGAGGGGATGTTTTAGAGGTGTTCCCCACGTCCTACGAAAATTTGTGGCTCATAAATCCTCCATTTGCTAATTTCCCATTTTCGTTCAATGTTCCAATTTAGTTCTGCCAGTTTTCAGATCTGAATTTCATTTTTCCTGAGTTTCTCATCTCCGACCCATCTTTTGATTTTTTTTCTGGAGCTCCCAATTTTACTGAGAGTTCTATCCGCCCACCCCTCCTTCCACGAATTTTCCTGATTTTTGATCAACCCTCCACCAATTTTTCAAAATTCGTTCTCAGAGTTAGCTACAGTGCTGTCCACCTGTTTCCAGATCCGACCTCTGTCCAGTAGAAAAATCATATCAATTCGTAGACACCTCCAATCAGTCTACAAAAAATATTTCCATCTTCCTTGTGCAAAATACTATAACTTTCGTGAAGAGCTCAGGAGCTGAATCGGAGGTCTACTAGGCGGTCAACGGCCATTCTCAGACAAGTTCTCTGCAGATCTGATATTTCGGGTACTGTACAACAGGAGCTTGTAAATTCAGTAAAGTCCAGATCAGACCAGATCCAGTAGATCTCTCTAAGCCTAGATCGAAGGATTTCAAGAGAGCTTTCCAACGATAGCTCATGCGTCCCGATCTGACGTCGGGATTGATCGCAGCGGCCATTCTCGCCGGAGCGCACGCCGGAGGACAGAAACAGAAATCCGTGGGCAGCTAGTCCACGAATTGGGAATCGGGGCCGATCGACCCCCGATCGGTGTTTCCGGCCGACCGCCATCCGTGGAGGCACGCCACCAGGGGTCCCCATCACAGCGGGTCCCACCCCCACAGATCCGGAGGACAGCGCTGGCCGTGGGCCCCACGGGCCTGTAGAACCCGCCGTTCGGAAAGCACGCAAACGCGGAATTCGGCACCGCCGGGCGACATCAAGATGCTGCCCGTCAACCCGATTTGTGTGATTCCCGGGGCCCACATGTGACCTTTTATCTTCCTGCGTGGAGTGGGTCAAATCATTGTATTGCTGTAATATTGTTTAACCGGGAGTCCGTATTTCTGCCGGGGTTGTCTACGCCACGCCGGGTGCGTGGAGGTAATGGTCTTAACTTCTCGGCATTCACTTGCTAGTTTAGTATATGGTCTTTTGCCACTACTGAGAGCGATAGGTACTAGCCTGTGAGTTCATGTCACCGCTGTGAGCGTGAGAGTGACCCGTCCCGTGACTCGATCCGAGTCCGGAAGTGAGTCGACTACCCTTGAACTCTGCCGGTTCCTTAACCACGCACGATCCACGCTTTCCCTCGCTTGGGACGACGAGTGAGCTTGCGTTTCTATTAGCGACGTATAGCCCATAGGAGCTCTCCGTGTCGGGCTTAGTGTCTCTCCCATCATGTGTTGCTGGTCGTGTCCGTATCTAGAGTCCGAGGTCCATACCACGTAGAGTCGGTCCCCATGTCCGTCCCGCATCAGTTTGGTATCAGAGCGAGTCGAGTCTAGGGTAGTCTTTGCATAAGTCTTGCATGCATCATGGTTTAAGTCAAGTCTAGGATCATCATTATTTTCAAAACAAAAAAAAAAGAGTGTTTCAAATTGCATTTCACCCAATAGCTCGGTATATTAAAAGGCGTTGCCCGCACATTAGGTTATGCCTATCGGGAAGGTAGCGTACTTGTGCGAGTGATCTTCGGGTCGCTTATCTCCGCCATGTACCGGATATTGGTTAGGTCTAAGTGCATCCTTTAGTGAGTGTTTGCATTAGTCGGTGTCTTCTAGTTCGTGTGTAGTCCTATAAGAGTCAGTCGGTCTTGTCCAAGTGTCGGCATGTCTAACATGTAGTTCCCCAGTTTCTCATGGAGCCCTAATCACCTGGGCGATATGACCGTTGGCCCACCCATGGGCTTGGCAACCATCCTCTCCGCTTCTGTAGGCCTGAAGCCTCAGATTTTTTTGGCTCCAATGACCCGGGCATCTACCTCAAGTGGGAGGCCACCATGGACACCTACTTTGATTGTTATACTATGTCCGAGGCAATACAATTCTCTTTCGCCAAAGAGCGGCTTCTTCATGAGGCTGTCGAAAAGTGGGATTACATCGAAAGAATGAGAGCGGTTAGGGGGCAATGGCCCATCGAGTCATGGTGGGACATGAAGAGAGAGCTTAGGAAGGTCTACGTGCCCCAACCGGTCACCTCCAACCGGCCCCACCCAATCACTTCCAACCAAGTGGGTTCTAGTCGGAGGCAAAGAGTCCCACACTTAGATGAGCCAAGACCCAATCCTAGGACAGTTGACTACGGGCGAGTCCACCATAATATCCCTATTCCAACCCACTCCGTTGCCGAACTTATGCAAATGATTTTGGACCAGTTGGATGGGGTGGATAGGACACGTACTCCTAGTGATGTACTCCTACCCGAGCCTAAGGAGGTCATCGCCGGTAGTCTTAACCCGGCCCCATCAACGGAGTCCCCAAGCCCTCTCCCCATCATAGTGGATCTTCTTCTCCCACCCACGAGAGCCCCATTGCCTACACCCCCTGTCCGTCAGGAGGATAAGGGTAGGGACCCACTTATCAGGGAGCGTAGTGGGTCACGACAGTAGTGTTATCGCTGCCAGGGGTTCGGCCACTACGCCGGACACTGTCCCACTCGGACATCTCTAGCCATAAGGGACAAAAGGGTTGGAGAAGTCCCACTCTCCGATCTTTATTCTAAGCCACCTCAGCCCGAGCCACCCGTGTTTCTAACGGGTATGCTTGTCATAGCCGAGCCGCTTCTTAGCTGGCTCAAGAAGGGCTTGGTCCCACTTCCCTTCCCATCTATGGACCCTATCCTACCTCTGGTGCCAATCAATTCATTTCACACCACTTTCCGGTCTAGTCACTATGTGGATACATTGGATGACCTTCTTAAAGGGTTAGTCCGGCAGTGGACATTTACGCACTTGTTGGCTCCAGGCTTCAACCGACCCACAGGTCGTAGTTTCACTCATCCCGCTTTAGGGTCCATCACCTCCGTGTACACCGTGGGTCATGTTACCACGGAGGTTCTTCTACTCCTCCCTATGCCGGCCGAGTTTGACTTCATTTCCTTTTGCCCAAGGGAGGAATCTTACTTTCTACCTATGACTGTCATCCCACCTCTCACAATGAATGAAGGTGATCATTTACACCTCCAAGATTTCCAAATGTGGGACAACGATTTGTGGAAGCCTAGTCCGAGGGGTCATACCTTCTTTGATCCCTTCGACCCATTCTCTTGTGGACCCCGTGACCCACCACATTTACTCCACCTTTTTGAGAGAGTCCACCATCATACCCCCACCGTCTCATCTCCCTTCAAGGATGAAGGAGATCAACAACACCTTCTAGACTTCCACACATGGGATCTTGAGATGAGGGAATCCATTTCGAGGGGTCACACATTCTTTGATCCCTTCGATCCCTTTCTTCATGGGCCCCTTGGCCCACAACCTCCATTCCCCCTCTTTAAGGAAGTCCACTATCACACCCCTCCTACTCGGGCCTGGCAACCTTCACATGGCAATAGGTCCGAACCGTCATTTGGGGGTAATGAAGACTTTGGTTCCCCCGGCCCACCTCAACCACCCAAGCCTCCCGGACTTCCCACATCCAAACTCCATGTCCATGGTTGGTGCATCGTAGGATGTCTAGGAGTCCACCATGACATTAACCTCCGGTTATGTCAAATGCATGCATGGCACACATACGGATGTCCTGGGCCACCTTGCATATGATTGGGTTTTACTAACTGTACGGTTGTTTAGGGTCGTGTGTGCATCCGTGTGTTTCTTTTCTTTTGCTAAGCATGTTAGGTCGTGTGTGCATCCTGTGTTTCTTTTCTTTTGCTAATCATGTTAGGAGTCTGCATGACGATGTCCGTCGTCACAGTTGAGGCCAGCAATGCACGGTACAAGGAGTTAGCCGATGCCCACCGACACCACCGAGAGTTCCAGGAGGGCGAATATGTCATGATCAGGGTAAGACCTGAACGGTTTCCCTCTGGAACCGTTAAGAAGTTGCAAGCTCGCGGAGCCGGTCCATTTAGAGTGTTAAAACGCGTTGGATCCAATGCGTATGTTGTGGACCTGCCCGAGGAATACGGTATAAGCTCTACTATCAATGTATCGGATCTAGTTGCATACAGGGACCCAGCGGTGATCCCTAGTGAGCCTTTCAAGCCATCTCCTCCCCTTGAGAGTGATCCCACACCTGAGTGTCCACATCCAGCCCCCTTGTTACGGCAGCGTGAGCATATAGATCATATACTGGATGAGCATGTGACAGTTACCAGGAGTGGATCCTACCCGCGCTACCTAGTGCGATGGAGAGGACGGCCCGCTACCGAGGACACGTGGATCACACATGGAGAGTTGCAGCGGATTGATCCGGACCTTCTGGAGCGATACAGGAGCGATGTAGACCCTTACTCGACAGGGTCGAGTTTCTCCCACCCGAGGAGAATTGGTGCGGACACCCGAGCAGTTGAGCGGCGCGACACGCCGAGCCACCGGTACCGCACACGGAGCACGACTCGAGCCACCTCAGCATCCATCTGGCTCGGAGCCAGCCTGAAGACTCCCCCATGAGTCCCGGCATTTATCATATTTAGTTAGACTTTATTTGTGTTTAATGTGTGTTTACTTCATTTTATTCGGTATGTAATTTTGATTGTAAGAGGGGCTTATTTGTAAAAATGGGACCCCTGGGCCCCACGGGACCCCAGGCCCCCTACCATTGATCCACCTCATCCCTAGGGCCCCATGTGGGGTCGGTCAACCATTCAAATGGTGGCTTCTAGAAGGGTGGGCCAAGTGGGGGACATTGGAATGAAAATGCCAAACAATTCCAACCCACCCCCACCCACCATGTCCCCCCCTTGCCTCCCTAATCAATGGGCTGCCCCCCCCTTGTATTTTTAATTTTAATTTTTGTGGATGGTCACATGCAATCCCAGCCCTCCATCTCCCATCCCTAGATCCAACGGTTGAGGATTGATTAGACATGTAACCTATATATGCTTGTAATTTTCATTTTTGATGAATTAATGCCATTTGAACTTGGAAAATCCTTGGAGCAGCCCTTGGGCACCCCCCCTCTCCCTCTCTCCCTCTCCCCCTTGCAGCTGTGAAGGCTGCCTTCTGGAGGTGTGACTCCTCCCCTATCGGTTCCGGTCATCATCGCCGCCGCCACGAGCCGCCACCGCACCGCCATCGCAACCGTTGGAGTTCTGCCATCTGCCCGCAGCTGCCCCTTCCACGAATTCTTTCTTTCTTCCACGAGCTCAGATCGATTTGGGATTTTTAGGAAATGTTCTAGAGGTGTTCCCCACATCCTACAAAAATTGGTGGGTCATAAATCCTCCATTTGCTAATTTCCCATTTTCGTTCAATGTTCCAATTCAGTTCTGCCAGTTTTTAGATCTGAATTTTATTTTTCCTGAGTTTCTCATCTACGACCCATCTTTTGATTTTTTCTGGAGCTCCCAATTTTACTGGGAGTTCTGTCCGCCCACCCCTCCTTCCACGAATTTTCCTGATTTTTGATCAACCCTCCAC
Organism: Amorphophallus konjac; assembly: GCA_022559845.1. NCBI lineage: Eukaryota > Viridiplantae > Streptophyta > Magnoliopsida > Alismatales > Araceae > Amorphophallus > Amorphophallus konjac. The sequence goes on from CM040122.1 coordinate 50,688,511, forward strand.
CTATTTTTAAAAATTCGTTCTCAGAGTTAGCTACAGTGCTGTCCACCTATTTCTAGATCCGACCTCTGTCCATTGTAAAAATCATATCACTTCGTAGACACCTCCAATCACCACAAAAAATATTTCCATCTTCCTTGTGCAAAATCTTATAACTTTCGTGAAGAGGGTAGGTGCTGAATCGGAGGTCTACTAGGCGGTCAACGGTAGTTCTCTTCCCTACAGATCTGAGATTTTGGGTACTGTACAACAGGAGCTTGTAAATTCAGTAAAGTCCAGATCCGACCAGATCCAGCAGATCTCTTTAAGCCTAGATTGAAGGATTTCAAGATAGCTTTCCAACGATAGCTCATGCGTCCCGATTCGACGTTGGGATTGATCGCAGCGGCCATTCTCGCCGGAGCGCACGCCGGAGGACAGAACCATAAATCCGTGGGCAGCTAGTCCACGAATTGGGAATCGGGGCCGATCGACCCCCGATCGGTGTTTCCGGCCGACCGCCGTCCGTGGAGGCGCGCCACCAGGGGTCCCCACCACAGCGGGTCCCACCCCCACAGATCCGGAGGACAGCGCCGTCCGTGGGCCCCACGGGCCCGTAGAACCCGCCGTTCGGAAAGCACGAAAATGCGGAATTCGGCACCGCCGGGTGACATCAAGATGCTGCCCGTCAACCCGATTTGCGTGATTCCCGGGGCCCACATGTGACCTTTTACCTCCCTGCGTGGAGTGGGTCAAATCATTGTATTGCTGTAATATTGTTTAACCGGGAGTCCGTATTTCGGCCGGGGTTGTCTACGCCACGCCGGGTGCGTGGAGGTAATGGTCTTAACTTCTCGGCATTCACTTGCTAGTTATTATATGGTCTTTTGCCGCTGCTGAGAGCGATAGGTACTAGCCCGTGATTTCATGTCACCGCTGTGAGCGTGAGAGTGACCCATCCCGTGACTCGATCCGAGTCCGGAAGTGAGTCGACTACCCTTGAACTCTGCCGGTTCCTTAACCGCACACGATCCACGCTTTCCCTCGCTTGGGACGACGAGTGAGCTTGCATTTCTGTTAGTGACATATAGCCCATAGGATCTCTCCGTGTCGGGCTTAGTGTCTCTCCAATCATGTGTTGCTGGTCGTGTCCGCATCTAGAGTCCGAGGTCCATACCACGTAGAGTCGGTCCATGTGTCCGTCCCGCATCAACATCCATCTGCTAGAGGGTTATTCCTAAGTTGCATGCAATTGCTAAAAGAATCATAATGGCTTCTAGCCTAGCTACAGGGGCAAAAGATTCTTCAAAGTCAATACCAAACTCTTGGTTATACCCCTGAGCTACCAGCCTACCCTTACTTCTTACAATGTTACCTTGCTCATCAGTTTTATTCCGAAAGACCCATTTAGTGCCTATAATATTGCCATGAGTGGGTTTAGGAACTAAGTGCCAGACCTTGTTCCTATCAAATTGACTAAGTTCTTCATACATGGCATTAATCAAGTGTTCATCCTGAAGGGCACTTTCTATGTTCTTTGGTTCTATCTGAGATACTAAAGCGAATGAATTCAATTCATTTTCAATTCTTAAATGTGCTCTAGTTCTCATAGGTTCATTCAGATTACCAATAATGTTTTCTGGAGGATGGTCTCTAAGAAATTTAATATTGGTAATCGGCATACCTGGATTTTCACTTACCTCCCCCTATGTGCAAGGTTTTTCTGCTTCAGCCTCTTCTGCAGAATCTCCATTCAGTGCTTCTTTGGTCTGCAAAATTTCTCCATCTACTTTGTCCCTGCATAAATCGGTTTCAATTTTAATTGTAGACTCATCAAAGACAACATGAGAAGATTCTTCAACAATTTTAGAGTTGAGATTAAATATCCTATAGGCTCTGGAATGTTCAAAATAACCTAGAAAAATTTCAGGTTCACTTTTAGGTTCAAATTTATCAAGGTCTCGTTTGGAGTTTATATGAATAAAACATTTACAACCGAAAACCTTGAAATGTGCTAGAGAAGGTTTCTTCCCTTTAAGAATCTCATAGGGAGTCATTTGAGTAGTGGGTCTTACCAGGGCTCTGTTAATGATGTAACATGAAGTGTTAATAGCCTCAGCCCAAAACTTCCTTGGTATGTTCCCTTCTACCAGCATAGTCCGAGCCATTTCTACTAAGGTTCGATTTCTCCTTTCCACTACTCCATTCTGTTCTGGAGTTCTTGGTGAGGAGAACTTGTGGATAATTTCATTCTCCCTGCAAAAATCATCAAATTGTGAGTTAACAAACTCACCACCAGGATCAGACAAAATATTCAAAATAGCATACTCATAGGTTTGTTTTATTCTATAAAAGAACTCCTGAAATTCATCAAAGGCTTCATTTTTGTGAGACAAGTAGTAAACCCAATTGAATCTAGAAAAATCATCTACAAGCACAAAACCATATCTTTTTCCAGATAAGCTAACTAACCTAGTGGGCCCAAATAAATCCATGTGAATTAGCTCATATGGTTTAGAAGATATGTTTTCAGTTCTAGATTTAAATGATTTTCTAGTCTGTTTATATTGGGTACATGCCTCACATATTTTATTGTCATTTTTGAATGAAATTTCAGGAAGCCCTTTTACCATGCTATGTTTATTTAGTTTATGAAGCACACTATATCTGGCATGACCTAATCTACGATGCCACAGGCAGGCTAGGTCATCCTTATTAACACTAAGACTGAGATTAGAGTGTGTTACATCATCAAAGTCTACCATATAGATGTTATTAACTCTCTTGCCAATAAATTTCACAGATTCAGAATTGGGTTCATAGATGGTGCATGCAAGAGAATCAAATACAACTTTATGGCCTCTGTCACAGAGTTGACTTATATTAAGAAGATTATAAGCTAAACCTTCAACTAACAAAACTTCTTCAATTAAACAAGAAGAGCACTTACCAACCTTTCCCGATCCAATAATCCTTCCCTTGGTATTACCTCCAAATGTAACATGACCAGCATCTTTCTTCACCAACATACATAATTTTTCTTTATCTCCGGTCATGTGCCTGGAACAGCCACTATCCATATACCACCTGTTATGATTGGATGTCAGTCATACCTGGAAGGGAATTGAGTAGAATGATTTAGAACCAAGAGCTTCTTGGGTCCCATAAAGGCATTTATTTCATGCAGACAAGAAAGTAAATGTTTTGGTATCCACATTTGATTTGGCTTCTTCATGGCAGTTGTGAATTTCTTATCATTCAGTTTGGTCTGCTTTTTCTTGTCACCATGGTGGATCTAAAGATATGCTCCTTAGTCTAGAACTCTTCGTCTGGAGGCAAATCAAAAGGACCCTGTTGGCACCCAAAATATGATCATCGGCGATCAAGCCATAAAGACGAATGATGTGGCCCGCTGAAGCACGGAAGCCGATAAAGATCAACATATTGAAGACTTCTCAAGCTGCCAGAGCCTCGAGTCACCCCGTATGAACATGGGGACTTCACCTCAGGAGAATCGAGATGAACTCACAACCAACCGGCAGTGCGACCAGCCTGCCCAATGAACCAGCATTGACTCCGTCGTGCCGCATACACTATACCCGTTGTCCGACCATGGACGACGGTCTACCCAGTGGCTACCCACCTCATGAAAGACTCTCCTGAGATGAAAGAGCCCCCTTGGCTCTTCAGAACGGAGGACCGAAAGCTCTGTCGGCAGAAGATCCCGGTCACCCGGCACGGGTACGGCTTCCCGCCCAGATGGGCCCCTTAGTGGCCGAATGATCACCCAGCTCAGGCGGAACTATCCCTGGTGTTATCCCACCCTCTAAGGAGCTTTGAGCACAAGCCAGACCGAGCCAGCGTCACATATCATAGCGCCGAGAGCCGTGTCAGCAGAAAACCCGCGTGATCAAACCGAAGTCATCTGAAGTTTCGAGAATGGCCGTACGTCGGCCTGAGAGCTTCAACAAGGCGTCTCGTCGAGGTTTCAAGGAGCAGTGGCGAGATAAATGTTCCCAGTGACCCCCGGACTCATCGGCTGACTCGCGACGTGCGAAGAGCGTTAACACGGTGCGCCCTAAACCGGTGTGCCTCCATCCGGTGCCCTCCTATTCCGGCGCGCAAAGGATGGAGCTCCCTTTCTCGGCGTGCCATTCTGCGCGCCGGATTAAAACATCGAACCTGCTCCTATATATAGGCAACTGTTCGATTGAAGGAAGAAGGGAGAAGATAGAGAAAAAGAAAAGGAGATAGAAAAAGGGTAAAAAAAAAGGAGATCGAAAGAGAAGAAAGAGGTCCAAGGGCCAATCATCCAGGGGAGAGAAAGGGTTTCTTGCGAGTGAAGCAGGGTTCCCCTGAGCGCCCATCGCCGCCGTCTTCCCTCCTCTGCCTGAAGCCCTCCGGAGCTGGAGAAGAAGAAGGCATCCCGATACTCTGCTCTGGGAATAGGTGGGCGCCTGCATTTCCATTGATTCCCGGCCTTGCTTTCTCTCTGTCGAATGTAAGCGAGAGGGGGAGGGATGGCGATGATATGAGCCAACCCCTCCCCCCTTCTCCGCGTCTTTTTTTTACTGTTGCTCTTCTGTGAACTCTCCTACGAGTAGAATGGTGGCCGTGCCGCGATGCCGGCACCGAACTCATGATATGTGTGTGGTTTCCCCCCGTCAATGGAATGATAGCATGTGTACATGAATGTACCAATGGGTTGAATGTTTAGCGTCTCGTCCTCCTCTTCCAGTGCTATTTCATTCGATAGATGTATATATATATGGGTCTTCCCGTATACGGCTTTGAGATCCCGGTTTCTCCAGATTCCGAATGCGCCCTGGTACGCCATGGGCTATATGGATAACCCCTCCCTGGGTCCTCCGCGCCTGTGCCTGTGCACACGTCGTTCTCCATTTTGATACGAAATTCGACCTTGGCCTCCCCTCCTCTTTGCATTTCTCCATTGTTCAGAGGAGGCAGGTGATGTTTCTGGGATAGTGAAGTCCACTTCACGACTACTGCATTCCAATCATTTGTGGGTATGCGTGTGTAGGCAAACCTTTCTAGTTGCATATCGATCGCCTCTTTCCGTGACTATTGTTGCATTCTATTCTATGAATGGCAACCCAGTCTCGTGAGCATCAACGTCTTAGCCCTCCACCCGAGGAGGGGGGATATCTCCCACCGTTTCACAGAGCTACTAATTGGCCAAGGGAACTCCACTCTTGAGTGATGGATGTTTCTCATGAGTCACCAAGCTGACAACAACAGGGGCTCCAGCCCAACAATCCCAAACCCACAGCCCTTCGGGACCCTGTGGTGACCAAGGGATAAATGCTCCTAGCAGGCTAGTCCTCGGAGCCTCTCTCCCTAAGGGTCTCTCTCTCTCTAGCAGGTGCAGTGTATGCTGTAGGTTGCCCACCCCTTGTAGGCCAGTCCTCGGGGTGTTGCTTCCGTCAGGAGCTGCCTCGGTCTTCTGCTTCCACCCATGGAGCTTTGGTGCCCCTCGTAGGCTAGTCCTCGGGGCATCCTATCCGTTGGGGATTTGCTGGCTGTTACCATGCAGACCGGTAGTTTAGGGGCTTACTCCACAAGTGAGTATGACCCCGTTCCTCTCCTGCAACCTTTCTGGTTCAGGGGAGATGCTGCCTAATTTTTGGCAGGTTTTAGACAGGCAAGTCGTCTCTGCGGACTGGCCGTAATAAAACGTTCATTCTGAATCAGGGACCCTAGTGCTCGAGTATGAACCTCGCACTAGCTCATCACTTCATTTTGGAAGGGCTCTGGACTTCAATTAAACAAGCAATCGGCCCAACTAACTTCAAAACTCTCAACAGAATCTTAACGAACTTAAATAGTTTTCAAAATTCATCAAAAATAAGCTAAAACGGCACGGTCCTAATCCGGCGTGCCCTAATACGGCGTGGTACCCCCCCCCCCACACCGGATTAACGGTAGACTCATATCTTCCTATTTTTATTTGGCTTGTTCCCGGTGCGCCGTAAACCGGCGCGCCCCAAGGCCATCGCGCCGGGTTAACTTTTGCCATGGCCGCGCCGGATTAAGCACTTTTACCTATGTTCGGCTGTGCCAGGGAAACCTACCCCTACGCGTGGCCACACCGGTTTTGAACCCTTATGCTGTTTTAATCACTCACTCACCTCCGGAGCGATCCTCATCTCCCATGGTCGAGACTAATAAACCCTAATTAGTAATAAACCGAATAAGGGAAGGGCTGTTCGAGTCCGAATCATCTTGTTATCATGTTTTCACTACCATGTCCGTCAGCGCTTCGCTTTCGTCATCATGCTTGTGTTACCATTCTCATCCCCCTTGGCAGAGATTAATAAATGTGATTGATCACTGTTTGTTTTCATAACTTTATTGCCATGCTTAGCACAGTCACGGACATCATGCATGCATGCTTGCATAGACCCTCGGGTATATCAAATGGCATTGACGGAAGACTGGGTTACGCCCGATCGGAAGTCTCCGCTATGCGCGATGGTGGTCTTCGAACCTACGTCCTCCGCCACGTACCAAGGGTCTCCAATTTAATGAACCATGCCTCTCTTGCATAATAGATAGACGCATCTCATGTGATCTTGTCACGTTCATAACATCGCATCTTTATTCCGGCCTCGACAGCCCACTATCTCAGCAATTAATCAAAGGTTTTCCCTCCTCGCGGGGGATGTAATTAACGTCATAGCCTTTATGGTGTGGCGGACTGTCGGTCCCGACCGAATCTCACTTTCGCCCGACACGGGTCAGAATGAGCGCATAATAAATTTGTCACTCACGTGACTGGCACGCCCGCGTAGTCAATCAGTCAGTTAATTGCCAGTTAGTTAATTGGTTGATCGACACGTGAAAAAAACCAAATAAACCCAAATGATAATCATAAATAAAAAGAAAATCGGAAAGCGAAAAGATCCCATCGCAAACAGTCTGGCACGCTCGGTGGGACCAGTGTCACCTTTCATCCCTTTGCCGAGATACTTGGGCTTCGAGGCCCTCCCAAAGGCTGCTGATCGTTGGTTCGTCTGTCTTTGCAGGCGAGTGATGACGATGACTGGGTTGACTGGCGTCGGCTTTGGCCCTTCGATTATTACCGGTCATGCGCAAGGGTACCTGGCGGTGCCCATGGAGTTCGGTAGCTTCCCTGCCGCTGTTGGCTTCCCCAACTTCTTGGGGTTGGCCTTTGTGGATATGCTAGAAGTGGAACCCTCGGAGCCTGTCGAGGGAGCTACAAAGAACATAGAGCCTCTTAAGGCTCGATGCTGCCACGACTCGCTCAAGAGTCCAACCTCGGTCGTCAGCTGCCTAGTGCACCATGCTGTCCGTGGGGCCCGCCCCAATGCTGTCAATAGGAACCCCGGAGGACGTCAGTGCAAGCAGATCAAGAGGAGTACTACTGTGATTACCGGAACCCTCTCCCAATCTGGCAAATCTATGATGGTTGGTGGAATGCGCATCTTCCTCAATGGACGTGACACGCGGATAGTTTCGGATCTGGTTGTCCCTTCCATCCCCGTCCGCAACTCATATCAAGCCCTCGCTGGAAGGAGGGCAGAAAGAGAGGAAGCCGGCCATTACGGTCGAGAGAAGTTGGCCCCCAGGCCAAGGAAATTTAAGCAGGTATGGGTCCCCAAGAGGGTCCAACCTATTCATCAAGCTGCACCTGTCCCCCGCCATCTTGCTCGCGACGGAGTGGAAGGAAAGAGAGGAAGGGGCCTGGCCCCGAAAGAGGAAGAAGTGGTTGCGGACCCTCCGCGCCGCAAAAGTTTTCGGGCCTGCGCCCGCCAAGCCAACGTCCCAGCTGTGGGATGAAGGTTCCAACAACCTGCCGACAGAGCTCGGCTAGCTTATACCCCTCCTATGGGAGGTCGGCAACTGTCCCCCTTGTTACGTCAAGAGCGGGGTCAAAAAGAGATGACCTGTCTGGTCAGGAACTATTTTCGAGGGCTAGGCAACCCCTCGCTTGGGCAACAGCGACTGATGCAAGCAGCCGCCGCCAATGAAGGCTACTGCCCGTCAATGGCAGATGAAGAAGACGTAGGAGAAAAAATGATGGTGTCGTCAGTCGACGACAATGGATATGATGACGGCTTCGAGATCGAAGCCGATGAAGCCGTTCCCAAGCGGGAAGAAACGAGAAGGACTTCTGTGTTCGAGAGGCTGACCTTCCCGCATCAGGCTAAGAGAAGGGCCCACCGACAGATAATAGAGATATAGGTTTTTACCTGCAACATGGCTGGTATATCCAACCGGGCTTCCCGAAGACCCCCGCGAGTTGGCTAAGTTGGCCGCACGGCCGGGGCCGAATACTCGCAGAGCAGAAGCAGCAAGGGAGCTCATGATGATGACTAAGGGAAAACAACCCCGGGTCTACCACCAATGGGATGATAAGGCCCCCGTCCTGACCGCCAATGTGGTAACGGCGGAAGAAGAAGACGACATCCCCCTCGACATCCTTCCCGAGGGTACGTCGGGGAGACAGCACAAGTTATCCCCACTACAGCGACTATGGACCCGTCAGTCTTGATACTACTTTCGAAATATCGGCAAGAGATAGACTTGCTAAAGAAGCAGTTGATGGAGAAAACTAAACAGTCATCAGCTTCCAAACCACCCGAAGTCTAGGGTGAATCATCCCGGGGAGCGGTTCGTCATGACGACCCTCCGCCGCTCTACACACTGCCTCAGTCGTCAGAACCAAGCATGGCGACAACGCAACAGTGACCACCACAGCCCCAGTCGCTGCTACCGCCGGTGCTCCCTCAAGTGCACCAGACACCCCCGCTGCTGCGTCCTCCACAGGCGACCACCCTGGTCACCCCGTACCTGCAGTCGGCACACTTCTACCCAGAGCCAGTTGACCCTGCAATCATGAACCGGATGATGGTGGAAAGAATGATCGAGCTGAAGCTCGCAGAAAAGGGTGAAGGCGACTACGTCGAGTTTGATGCCTACCGAGTGCCATACCCGCAACACCATGCTGCTAAGCGGCTTCCCCTGGGAATCAACAAGCTGCCCAAGTTCGACAAATTCAACGGGAAGGGATCCCCGAGAGAACACATTGCCTATTATATGACTGTCATGGGCGACTTGGCCACCGACGAGTCATACTTGCTAAAGTTTTTCGGGTCCTCGCTGACGGGGCTCGCATTTGAATGGTACTCCAGCCTCTTAGCCGGGTCGATCAGCGACTGGCTAGATATGCAGAAGAAGTTCAGAGAAAGATTCCATGTTACAGAGAGGGAGGTCACAGTGGCCAAACTCTACTCAACAAAGCAGAGGGTCGATGAGACAGCCCTCGATTATATCAAGAGGTGGAGGAACCTCGGAATGAGGTGCAAGCGGCCCCCGCATCAGGAGGACGCTGTGCAAATATGCAAACAGAATCTCAAAAGGGAGGTTCTAGAAAAGATGATCGGAATGGAAATACGATCGTTTGATCGATTGAACAATGTCGTGGCCGAGGTGGAAGCTTTTCTGGCCAGACCTGCCCCTACATCTGCTGCCGACACGACCCAGAAGGGCAAGGCGGTGGAGCGGCGCTCGTCGCCTAAAGAAGCAAGCACTCTTGACATAAAGGCGTTCGAACAACAGAAAAGTAAAGGCAAGAAGGGAGTCACCCCACAGCCTGCAGAAGCCCAGACGGTAAAGAAGGTCCTTCGCTGAGGGACAAGATGAAGAAGGCCTATTCATTTCGAAAGGACAAGACCCGGGTTCTGTTCGACTGGGTAACGGAATATGGCATGGTCACCCTGCCAGAGCCAAGGAGGCCGGAGGACCTAAAGAGAAAAGACAGCCCAAGATTCTGCCCCTACCACCAGATGTTGGGGCATCCAATCGAAGACTGCTATGTTTTCAAGGACATCATCGAAGGGATGGTGAAGAAAAATGAGATCGAGCTGGGAGAGTACAAAGTGGACCCTCCTCAGCTACATGAAGCCCCTCGGAGGAGGGCAGGAGTCAACATGATCTCCCTATACCAGGCACTGCCCGAGGAGATCTCTGAAACAAGTACGCGGAGCACCTATGAAGCTCATTTCTTGGAGCCCGCGAAAGAACAGCAGGGATGGCAGCAGGTCCCTGTGAAGCATAAGAAAAAGAGGGCACCCCGCCCGAAAGAGGGGGCACATATCCGTGGTGTTACACCCCGACCTACTCCGCCGGTGGTAACACCCATATGGATCACTCCACCTACAACTGTTAGGATACCTACACATAATCGGAGGAGACAAACTTGATGGCACAATCATATCGAAATCCTGGATGGCCTCATGGTGCGGACACCCGAGCAGTTGATCGGCACGACACGCCGAGCCACTGGTACCGCACACGGAGCACGACACGAGCCACCTCAGCATCCATCTGGCTCGGAGACAGCCTGGAGACTCCGCCTTGAGCCTCCCTATTTATTATATTTAGCTAGACTTTATGTGTGTGTAATTTGTATTTATTTTGTTGCATTCGGTTTGCCATTTTGAGTGTAATAGGGGCTTATGAGCATTTCGGACCCCGTGGGCCCCACGGGCCCCTCGGGCCCCACCACATTGGGCCACCTCAGCCTAGGGTCCCACGTGGGGCCAGTCAACATGCCACATGGGAGCATCTAGAAGCTTGACTTGTAATTGGACACATGGGGGACAATGGGCTTAAAAAGTCCAAGGAGGCTACCTACCTCCCACCTACATTTCAACCTTCCACACCCCTCCCATTCAAAGTCCAAGGGCCACCCCCCTCCCCTTAATTTTTTATTTCTTTTTTGTGTGTGTGTCACATGCCATCCCAGCCCTTCATCTCTTACCCCTAGATCCTACGGTTGTGGATGGATGTGAGATGTAAGCTATTTAAACTTGTATTTTTCATTTTACTTGAATTAATGCCATTTGGAATCAAAGAAATTGTTGGAGCTCCAGCTTGGTGCGCCCCTCTCTCCCCCCTTGCAGCTGTGAAGGTTGCCTCTGGAGGTGTGACTCCTCCCCTATCAGTTCCGGTCATCCTCGCCGCCGCCACGAGCCGCCACCGCACCGCCATCGTCTTCATCGGAGTTCTGCCTGTGCAGTACCACAGCAACTCCCACGAAATTCCCAACTCAGCCAAGAGCTCTGATCGACCTGGGGATTTTACTGGAGGTTGCATAGGTGTCAAGGATACCCCATAAAATTTGGTTTGTCATTCAGATCCCGTTTCACAATTTTTGATTTTCGTCCACCCTTCCACTTCGGTTCTGCCAAAATTCTGTCTAGGTTCCCATCCGCCCTAAGTTTCAAGTCTTAGGTCCCTTTTTTGATTTTCTTTGGTTCGTCCAATTTCACTGGGTGTTCCTTACATCCATCCCTTCATCCACCATTTTTTTTAAGTTTTGGTTCGTCCATTTCATATTTTCTAAAAATCATTATCAGTCCTAGCTATAGTTCTATCCCCCAGTTCCCAGATCCGACCACCAGCCACTCCAAAAATCATATCAAATCGCCACCACCTCCAAATCTAATTCCAAAAATAGCCCCAGTTCGTGGTTTGATCTCCTACAATTTTGAAGAAGAACTCAAGAGCTGAATCGGACGTTTACTAGGCGGTCAACGGTGGTTCTCAGACAAGTACCCTGTAAATCTGATGTTTCGGTTACTGTACAACAAGGAGTTGTAAATTCATTAAAGTCTAGATCCGGCTCGATCCATCAGATCTCTCTGAGTCTAGATTGAAGCATTTGAAGAGAGCTTTCCAACGATAGCTCATGCGTCCCGATCCGACATCGGGATTGACCGCAGCGGCCGTTTTTGCCGGAGCGCGCGCCGGAAAACAGAAATCAAAATCCGTGGGCAGCTAGTTCAACAATTGGGAATCGGGGCCGATCGACCCCCGATCGGTGTTCCCGGCCGACCGCCGTCCGTGGAGGCGCGCCACCAGGGGTCCCCATCACAGTGGGTCCCACCCCCGCAGACCCGGAGGACAGCGCCACCCGTGGGCCCCGCGGGCCAGCAGAGCCCGCCGTTCGGAAAGCACGAAAACGCGGAGTTCGGCACCGCCGGGCGACATCAAGATGCTGCCCGTCAACCCAATTCGCGTGATTCCCGGGCCCCGCATGTGACCTTTTACCTCCCTGCGTGGAGTGGGTCAAATTATTATACTGCTGTAAAATTGTGTTAACCGGGGGTCCGTGATTGGCCGGGGTTGTCTTCGCCACGCCGGGTGCGTGGAGGTAATGGTCCGAACCTCTTGGCGTTCATTTGCTTAGCTAGTATATGGTCTTTTGCCACTGTCGAGAGCGTAGGTACTAGCCCGTGTGTCCATGTCACCGCTGTGAGAGTGAGAGTGACCCGTCCCGTGACTCGATCCGAGTCCGGAAGTTGAGTCGGACTACCCTTGACCTCCGCCGGTTCCTTAACCGCGCACGGTCCGCGCTTTCCCTCGCTTGGGACGACGAGTGAGCTTCCACTTCTGTTAGCGACGTTTTGCCACTAGCAGCTCGTAGTGTCGGGCTTAGTGTCTCCCTGGTGTGTGCTGCTGGTCGCGTCTTCATCTAGAGTCCGAGGGTGGCACCTAATAGTGTCGTCTCCCGTGTCCGTCCCGCATCAGTTTGGTATCAGAGCGAGTCGAGTCTAGGGTAGTCGTTGCATATGTCTTGCATAGTATAAGTCAAGTCTAAGATCATCATTTTCAAAAAAAAAAGTGTGTTTTAAATTGCATTTCATCCCGATAATTCGGTATCTTAAAAGGTGTTGTCCGAACGTTAGGCTACGCCTACCGGGAGGTCGCACACTTGCGGGAGTGATCTTCGGATCGATTAACTCCGCCCCGTACCGGATATTGGTTTAGGTCTAAGTGCATCATTTAGTGTGTGTTTGCATTAGTCGGTGTCTTCTAGTTCGTGTAGTCCTATAAGAGTCAGTCAGTCTTGTCCAAGTGTCGGCATGTCTAACATGTAGTTCCCCAGTTTCTCATGGAGTCCCAATCACCCGAGCAATATGGCCGTTGGTCCACCCATGGGCTTGGCAACCATCCTCTCCCCTTCCGTAGGCCCGAAGCCTCTGATTTTTATGGCTCTAATGATCCGGGTGACTACCTTATTTGGGAGGCCGCGATGGACAAATATTTTGAATGTTACACCATGTCCGATGCCATGCAAGTTAGTTTTGCCCGAGAGAGGCTTGTCCACAAAGCCGCCTGGAAATGGGAGAGCATTGAGCGCATGAGAGAGGTTAGGAGGCAAAGGCCCATCGAGTCGTGGCATGAGATGAAGGACGAACTTAGGAATGTCTACCTACCCGGCCCGGTCACCTCCAACCGACCCCACCCAATCACATCCACCCAAGTGGGCCATAATCGGAGGCAACGCGCCGCGCATGTAGAAGAGCCTAGGTCCATGACTAAGCCGAGTTCATATGGGAGAGTCCACCACATTACTCCTACTCCAAATCCCACCATTGCCGAACTCTTCCAACTCATTTTGGATAAAGTGGATAGGAAGTGTGCTTATATCGAGTCCCTGCTTCCCCCTTGCCTACCTCCTAGCCAGGGAGGAACCAAACACGAACCTAAGGAGGTAACAGCCGGTAGTCCCAATCCGGTGCCATCTATGGTTCCATCCCACGGTCCCCTCCCCATCATAGTGGATCCTCGTTCCCCACCCACGAGAGCCCCTTTGCCTATACCCCCTGTCCGTCAGGAGGATAAGGGTAAGGACGCACTTATCAAGGAGCGTAGTGGTTCACGACAGCAGTGTTATTGCTGCCTGGGATTCGGCCACTTTGCAGGACAGTGTCCCACTCGGACATCTCGAGCTCTAGGGGACAAAAGGGTTGGAGAAGCCTCACTCTCCTATCTTTATTTGGAGCCTTCTCAGCCAGAGCTACCCGTGTTTCTAACGGGAAAGCTACTCATAGCCGAGCCACTCTTTAGCTGGCTTAAGATAGGTTTGGTCCCATCTCCCCTCCCATCTATGGACCCTATCCTACCTCTGGTGCCAATCCATTCATTTCACACCACTTTCCGGTCTAGTCACCGTGTGGATACATTGGATGACCTTCTTAAAGGGTTAGACCGGCAACTAACTTTTATGCACTTGTTGGCTCCAGGCTTTGACCAACCTATAGGTCGTAGCTTCACACATCCGTCCTTAGGGTCTATCACCTCCGTGTACACTGTGTGCCATATCACCATGGAGGTTCTTTTACTCCTCCCCTTACCGGCCGAGCCTGACTTCACTCCTTTTATCCCGAGGGAGGAGCCCTATCTACTATACACAGTCCCATCTACGTCGATGGATGAAGGTGACCATCAACACCTTCTAGAATTCCACACATGGGATCTTGAGATGAGGGAATCCATATCGAGGGGTCACACATTCTTTGATCCCTTCGATCCCTTTCTTCATGGGCCCCTTGGCCCACAACATCCATTCCCCCTCTTTAAGGAAGTCCACAATCACACCCCTCCTACTCAGGCCTGGCAACCTTCACATGGCAATAGGTCCGAACCGTCATTTGGGGGTAATGAAGACTTTGGTTTCCCCGGCCCATCTCAACCACCCAAGCCTCCCGGACTTCCGACATCCAAACCCCATTGTAGATTCCTTTAAAATCCACTTAAGGAAAATATAATGAAAAGCAAACAATAAACAATAGTGGAGATGAAACATGCACGAGGTGCACAAGGGGAGTGTGTGTGATCGCCAGAGACACGAGGGTCTCGAGTGGAAAATAATAAGGGAAAGGATGATCGCGAAAATACCTCAAAGTGCGGTTGATTGTAGGTGCTCCTTTCTCTTCCAATCGGCCGGCCGATGAAGAAAGTTCTTTAATTATTACCCTTGCAAAAAGAGACACAAACACCACAAAAGAATTGAATTAGAACATGGTGTGTAGCATCAAATTCTATATGTAAAGATGAGCATGAAAATTGTGCAAGAACACACCTTGTGGGTGTTGGCCCTTAAACCCCTATGCAAAAGGGTGTGGGAAAAATGAATGAGGAATGCATGCAAGTGAGGGGAAAGAGTGCAATAGATGCACTATGGGGAGATTCCCAACGTAGTTGAGAGATATTAAAAATAATCAAATATGAACATGCATGCATATAATAAACACAAAACAATAGAGAATAGAGGGGGAGAGAAGAAAAATCTGTTGAGCTTGGCTTTGATATTCAATGGGGAGAAAAGCTTCAGTTGGATGAAGAGGTGAACCGTGAAGAAGCCCCTCCTTAGCCAAGAACAGCACCTGCGTAAGAAGAAGAAAACAAAAAAAACAGAAGAAATAAAAACAGAAGAAGAAGAAGAACGGCGGGAGGAGAAAGAGGGAGAAGAGGAATCCGAACCTCATTAACAGAGCCAATGGCTCTATTAAATAGGTTGAGGAAGAGATAAACATGGGCAAGAGTCCCAAGAGGGAAATGATAAGAATGGGCAAGAGCCCAAACCCAGCAGGTATCTAACGAAGCAAGGACTCTCTGGGGAAAGGGCTGCGAAGCCAGAAGATGAAACACGCCCTTGGTCAGGGCGTCAATTCAAGAATTGACGACCTGTCATAGGGCGTTAATTTAAAACACGCCCTGGGTCAGGGCGTTTCTTCCTGGATTAATTTTAGAAATAAACATTTCTTTTATTTAGAAATTATGAAAGACGCCTCAGGGAGAGGCGTGAATTGAAAAACGCCCCATGTTAGGGCGTGATTCAACATTTTTCAAACATTTATTCTTTTTTGAAAATTGCATAATTCCAGGAATTGACGCCCTCACCTCAGGGCGTCCTTTCATCAAGAAACGCCCCAGGTCAGGTCGTGTTTTAAAACACGCCCTTCACCAGGTCACGAATTTATAAAATAGGTAAAATGGGGAGAAATAGATAAAATGGGGAGACACGCCCTAGATCAGGCCGCGTTTAAAAAAATGCCCCTCTCCAGGGCGTTAATTTAAAAAAGAGGGAAAGGGGAGAAAATCCATGAAAAATGAAAAAAACACTCAAATAAGCTAATTTGAGGGTCAAATGGGGCATTACAAGGCAATATGAGAAATACTCAAAGTAATGTCAGTTTTGGCGTGTCTACAGCTGCCCCGCCTTGGCGTCTGCTTTGCAAGGGAGCGTAGCAAACTGAAAAGTAGATGTCAAAGTGTGATGAGACACGCAATCAACATCACTTGATGAGAATCAAATCAAAAGCTCGAGATGAAGTAAATCTCGGAAAATTCAATGAAATCAATAATGTTTGGATAAAAGGGGAGATGTGCACGCGGTGCACGAAGGAGATAAAATAAAATGATCAACTTCCAGCGCGGTGGAAGTACCCCAGGTCACAAACCTGTAGATTTCACCATTGGGGAGCGGTTACCAGCTAATGTGGATGTGCTGCAGCCAAGGTGGATCAAAGGGAAATGATTAAAAATAAGATGATAAAAATCCAAACAAGGAGCTTTCGAGAAAAGACCCAAAACAGCGATAAAATAAACTGAGGATCCAATTCGACAATGAAAATCTCATATCAAGAAAGATTAAGATCAATTCAACTCTCAACATCAGCTTATCAGAATGATTTTTCAATAATTGTTTCAAATTCTACATGAATGCATGCTGGGTTTAAAAGGAAAAATTAAATCAAATAAAAATATAAGATAATCAAGGATAATATTGTTAAACTGCCCAGACTGGGTCAAGAAACTAATTCTGCGAGCTGATACTAAGCCGAAGCCCGTTTATCCACGCACCAACTCGTAAAAAGGGAACCATCGTCCCTAGTCTTGGACGGCTCAACGGCCTATCCGTGTGACTAAGACTTCTCTGGAATTGTCATCGTTTTTGATGAAGGGGAACTCAAATCCCAGATTTACCAAAGTCACAAGGTCCTTGATATAATCTAGTAACATATGTAACATATAGTAGAATGCATACAGGCAGATGGTGATATCAATAAGCATGGGAACTGAGAAATGAGCTGCAAGCACCGTGGGACTTTGAGTAATGATGCCCTGCCAGCGGGACCAAGAGCCTCTTCCGGCGCTCAAAATTCATTAGCCAAGATATAACAAGCAATGAATAAATCATAGCATGCATAGCATGAATCAAAGCAACCAATCATAGCATATATCATGAACAGCATAAGTCAAATCATGGCATAGTAAAGCATCATTATTTATTGTTTATCATGAGGATGACAATCTGGCTAATCAAGTTTTGGAGTTAAATAATCAGGATCTGATAATGCCCATCGGCGGAGTAATCAGATGAAACGAGCAGGAGTTGATTGAAAGATTTGGAGATGAATAATCATGAGATATGATAATCAGAATGATATAGGGAGATGATGCCCCTGGGTGGCATGTCATGAGAATATTGGGAAGAATCAATAGATTGATAGCAATAAGTGGAGAGAGGACCCATCCCGTGCTTTTGATCTCTGCAAAGTTGTTCCTGCAAAACACCATCAGAAAATACAATGCAAATTTTTAGATTTTGGAAATATGCAAATTTTTATGAGTTTTGGAATATGCAAATTTTTATGAGTTTTGGAATATGCAAATTTTTATGAGTTTTGGAAAATATTTTGAATTTTTGTTGGGATTTTGATAGGGAAATATTCAATTTTTTTTTGGATTTTGGCTTAGACATTGTTAATGCAGCATCAGAGGGTTGTTTTGAACCACTGCCTAGGGGTCCTTGTTCCTTCCCTTTTCGCTAAAACTGCCCAAAGCTGGACGTGCATTGAAAGCGGCATCCTATAACCGACCGTCTTTGATCAACGGTGCCCCTACCAAGGCCATACCTGAGAAACATTCGGTCTTGGAAGGAGAAGAGAAGAACAATTGGAGATAAGCTTTGTGCAGGATGGGAGATATCGGGACTTGAATTCCTCCAAGGTGTTCCCTTCAAAAAGGTAGTCTGTTGTGCCGGGGCTTTGTACCTTTAATTTTTAGACCCTTGACATGCATACGACCAGGGTTTTCCCTGCGGGGACTTTGCCACTCTTGTCATGCCATAATTCATAATTTTGAATTTATCAAAGTTTTGACTTGATTTTCATAATAGCCCTTTTGGCGAGATGTATATCATGAAATTCATATTTAGTTTAGGTCAAGACTGCCCCTATTTGAGACTCCTCTCGTATTGGGGATTACCAAGGTTGGTCATCTCATCCGTCAACCTCTTGCCCCTGCACGTGGCCGAGTAAAGAAGAGAAAAGACTTTCAGATATACTCATGGCATGGCCAAGGTAGCAACGGTGTTTAACCAAAGGAGCCGGCTAAGGACGCCGTGAAGTGTGTGAGGTGCCCAGCTGAGGGTTGATCTTAACAAGCAGGGAGAGAATGTTGAATTCCCAGCGCGGGGTTCTTATTAACTAATGGTGCTGCATAGCAAGCCTAAAGACTCTTTTTGACAATGATTTAATTTAACAAAAGCCTAAGATAAAGATCTAAAACACCACTCTTAATCTTGTTAGGAGACACTTCATTTTAAAAATCATGTGTGAAGTAATGAGGTAATGATATCATTAAAAATGCATACTTACGCCAATATGTTACCTTGCAACCTTTGTGAAAGCAGCTGCCGCGAGAGGTTGATCATCGTGGGATAGTCCTCTTAGGCAGATAAAGGATTGGAAGCAAAGGATTGAAAGTGGCTTAACAAGAAGGAGTGGTGCCAAGACCAGACTCAGACGAATAAGGAAAAAAAAAGAAAAGAGGCGAGGGCTAGAACTCCCTCACTAAGGCGCGGAGACCCTGATCACATGGAACAGTCTACAGAAGGAGAGGAGAATTAGAAGGAGGAATGAGGACTAAAGCCTCGAAAGCAATGGGAGAAAGGGCAGATGCCCAAGGCAGTGGATGTGGAAGAAGTTGGGTCGGACCCAGAATCAGGAGGAATTAGAAGAAGAAATTGATAGATAGAAAGAGGCGGATCCGGAGGGTCCGGAGGCAGAGGAGAATCATGAGAGGAAAAATCCGAAGGCTCCGGAGGGCTGACAAAAGAAGGGACGCGATGCCCTGAGACGAAATAGGGAAAAAGATGATGGAAAAGGAAGGAAAAAATGAAGGATGTGATGTTCAGGAAGATTAGAAAGATGAATCGGAAGAAAGATGGAGGGTCCGGAGGTTCCGGAGGAAGCAAATGCCGAGGGACGCGATGCCCAGGGAGGAGAGAAAAATCCGGAGGTTCCGGAGGAATGAAATCAGGAAGGAGAAAGTGGAAAGGGGCGTCGTGCCCGAGGGAAAAGTCCGGAGGTTCCGGAGGAATGAGATGGAAAGGGGCGTCATGCCTGGAAAGAGAATAGAGAGAATAAAACAGAGAATCCGGAGGTTCCGGAGGAATAAAATGGAAAGGGGCGCGATGCCCGAGGGGAAAGTATGGAAGATCCGGAGGTTCCAGAGGAAGAAGACGGAAAGGGGCGTCATGCCCGAGGGAAAAGTCCGGAGGTTCCGGAGGAAGGAGATGAAAAAGGTGGAAAGGGGCGTCGTGCCCGAGGGGAAAGTCCGGAGGTTCTGGAGGAATGAGATGGAAAGGGGCGTCATGCCCGAGGGAAAAGTCCGGAGGTTCCGGAGGAATAAAATGCCGAGGGACGCGATGCCCTGGGAAGAAGGGAGAGAAATCTGGGAGAGTGAGATGAAAAGGTTGGAAAGGGGCGCGATGCCCAAGTAATGAAGATGAATATGAATAAGGTGGGAAATGCGGAAGATCCGGCGGTGCCGGAAGGCGGGGAAGATACGGGTTTGGAGACCCGGGAAGCAGGAGGTGCAAATGCATATGAATGCAATAGAATGGACGTGAACGCAGTGAATGCATGAACGCAATGAAATGCAAAGAAGATGAGGAATGTGAAGGGTGAGAGGGTGAGATCCTCCTCTTTCCCCTGGGAGTGGCCCATGAAGAAAACGTGATGGAGATGGATGAATAGAAAGTGGAACAAATAAGGGATGGCTCCTTAGCATTAAGATAACTGCCCCTCCACGGCAGTGAAAGTGTATGAGAAATAGCACCTGCCGAAGCTTCAATGGTGAATGTCAACTCCCTTGGAAGGCAATGATCAATGATGTGAGGGAGTTGAAAAGTTGGAACATGAAGCATTGCCATGCCCATTAATTGTGGTGTACAAGAAGTGTTGAACAAAATGGGCATTCGCCCCTTGTATGGAGGAATGGAATCAAGATTTGGAAGATGGAACAAAGGGTGCCCTGCCCGGCCCTTGGATGGCATCAATGCTTGGCATTCTCTGAGCAATGGTGGTGACCTGGCCCCTTCGACCATGTTTGGCACAATAATCCGGATTGGCATCCGACAAATAAATTCTTGGGTCTTGAACATCACGGCCATGGCCAAATCTGTCTTGCCCGGCTCTTGATCATCTTCGGCACATATACTTGTAGAAACACCCACATTCCGAGTAATAGAAGGAGGTGAAGCGGAGGCAGAAGGCTTTGTGAGTGGTGGAGGTATAATAGAAAGTGTTGGCGTAAGTGGAGGCGGAAGTTCAAACACATCGAGTTTCTCCCTTTGCTTGCAAGCGGTTGGGGTTAGCTCGAGTGCAAAAAGTGGTGGATCCTGCTCAGGATTAACCATAGGTAAGGATGAAGGGTTAAGTGGGGGAATAGGTAAGGTGGGTTGAGGCGGTGATAATGGGATAACGGAAGGTTGAATTGGGGAAGGTTTAATGGTAGGCTCGGTGAAGGCTAAAGGCCCAATATGTAGAGGTTTTATAGTGGAAGGCTCGGGAGAGGCTGATGTCATGAAGGTTGATGGTATAGTGGGTGGAGGTGTAATTGGTGGAGGGTTAATGGGTGAAGGTTTGGTGCGTAGGAAATGCCGAATGGGGCGAGCGGTGTTAGGAGTGGGAGTGGGAATGGGAAGAGACTCAATAGGCGCCGGCGCGGGCGATTGGAATATCGACCCATCGTCGTAACACCAACTAGTCTCATAAACAGGGGTTGAATTAGGAGTGGTTTCCTCCTGAGCAGGGGGTTCATCGAATGAAAGTGGGGGAAGTGGAAAGTTAAGGAAACTCAGAAGGGGTGCCTGCGGAGCTTCATCATCATCGTATACTGCCTCGGATTCTTCGAATGCCGGCTCTTGCTTGCTTGAACCGCCGACGCCGTAATCATCCCTCCTGTCTTTCCATTCTCTCTCCATCTTTGTAATTTCATCCAAAGCGGCATGGAGAGGGTTGACTGGAGTAGGAGGAGCCGTGACCCTCTTTATTTGTTCCTCCATCAAAGTAATCTTATCAAGCAGAGATTGTTGGAGGGGTGTGACTTGAACAACCGAGGGCTGGCAGGGCCTTGAAGGAGGAAGGGCCGCATAAAAAGGCCGTGGAGGGGAGTTGACGGGATGACCCGTAAAAGAACCCGGACGGGCCGGATTGCAAGGAGTAAATGGGCCTCGGGACCGTGATGGAGGAGGAATAGAAGGAGGCGGGTGTCGGACCACCCGAGGAGGAGTGTGAATAGAAGGAGATGGGTAATGGGCTACCCGATTAGGAACATGAGTGGAAGAGGGAAGTGGGTGATGGGCCACCCGTGGATGGTCGTAAATAGAAGAGGGAGGTGGGTGATGGGCCACCCGATTAGGATTGAAAGGGGAAGATGAAGGAGATGCACCCTCAACAGCGGCCTTAAGGGCTTGGATCTGTTCAGGGGTGAGATGATCTAATGCATGCAAAATTCGGGAGACCTTCTCATCATTGGGACGAGAGGGCTTAATAGGAATAGTGGCTCGAAATTGAGTTGAAGGACCATTGGATTGGACATTGCCCAAGGGTCGGGCCACACCATAAGAGTGAGGACGTGGTCCTTTGAAAGTATGGTGAGAATTTTGACGAACATGTTGAAATTGAGGAGAATAAGATGTGCACGGTTGTGCATCCTCATGAATTGAATTAAACATGTTGTTTTGTTTATCAAAGTAAACCATTATGCAAGCAATTTAATGTGCAAACAATTTACAAAGAAACACACAAGTTGGAATGGTTACCTTGATTTTTAGGTTTGAACCTTGGTAAAATTAATGAATTTTAGCAAAGTTTGGAATGATTCACACAAGGGAAGAAACCTAGTTTCAAATGTGATTTAACTCCAATGCCAACTAGGAACACTCTCTCACCACGTATAGGCCAACTAATTCGGGACTTCAAAGGGTACAACCTGCCCGGCGTCCGTGAGGGAATCCACGGGTGCGGGGACTTATGGAGGCTTGGAAAAGGGATTTCCGGTCCAAAGAGACGGAATGCTCAATGGAGGGTCGTCCCGATTCCAAGAGGGTGTGTGGATCCTAATGAAGAGGAGGGGGCTCTCAAACCAATGCAAAGAATGAATGCAACAGGGGAAATCAGGCCAACCACACAATATGATCAATCAATATGAAATATCATGAAAACTCACCCACGGGAAGGGTTCTGGAAACCCACAGTAAAAACACGCCTTAGGGTGAGGCGCTATAAGGGGAAAGGACGCCCTTGACAGAGGGCGTCAAATCGAAAGAAACGCCTTGCTGAGGGGCGCTAATCAACAAAGAAATGCCCTGGCGTGAGGTGTTACCAAGTAAAAGACGCCCCGGAGAGGGGCGTGAATTCACAAACAAACAGGGTAATCACCACAATATAATCAATCAATGAATATGAGCATGGCATGAATCATGATGAAAAATCACGCAAGGAAGGGTTCTGCAAACCCGCAGTAAAAGACGCCCTAAAAGGGGGCGCTATCCAGAAAAGAAATGACAGCATCACTGTCGTGAATCACTGTGAGGGCCCACACAGGCAAGGTAAAAACACGCCCTGGTATGGGGCGCTAAAAATCAAATGGACGCCTCTGGTCGAGGGCGTCAACTCTCAGTGGTACGCACGGCCGAATGAATAAAACGCCTTAGTGTGAGACGTTACAATATAAAAGGGCGCCCTGGAGAAGGGCGTGAATTCTCAGATAAGCAGGGTATGATAGAAGACGTCCTGTCAGAAGGCGTTAGACATGCATAAAACGCCCTGGGTGAGGGCGTGAAATTAAAAAGCGCCTCTGACAGAGGCGTTAATTCCCAGAAAGACCCCACGGCCAGCAATATCAAACACTCACAGTCACATGGCAATCAATAAAATGCAGCCGAGTATGACATGCTCATCAAAAATTTTGGATAAGTGGAAATTCTAAAAGAAACCTATCAGATTGACAAACCACTTGGGGAGAGTGCAATGCACAATGGAGGGTGCCCGAGGGGCACAAAGGAGGGGTACCGTGGGTACCAAAGGGAAAGGGCACGCGAGGGTGCCAAAGGGGAAAAGGGTAATAAAAAGGAAGAACACAAAGGGTCCCACCGTGATCGCCAATTTGTAGATTCCTTTAAAATCCACTTAAGGAAAATATAATGAAAAGCAAACAATAAACAATAGTGGAGATGAAACATGCACGAGGTGCACAAGGGGAGTGTGTGTGATCGCCAGAGACACGAGGGTCTCGAGTGGAAAATAATAAGGGAAAGGATGATCGCGAAAATACCTCAAAGTGCGGTTGATTGTAGGTGCTCCTTTCTCTTCCAATCGGCCGGCCGATGATGAGAGTTCTTTAATTATTACCCTTGCAAAAAGAGACACAAACACCACAAAAGAATTGAATTAGAACATGGTGTGTAGCATCAAATTCTATATGTAAAGATGAGCATGAAAATTGTGCAAGAACACACCTTGTGGGTGTTGGCCCTTAAACCCCTATGCAAAAGGGTGTGGGAAAAATGAATGAGGAATGCATGCAAGTGAGGGGAAAGAGTGCAATAGATGCACTATGGGGAGATTCCCAACGTAGTTGAGAGATATTAAAAATAATCAAATATGAACATGCATGCATATAATAAACACAAAACAATAGAGAATAGAGGGGGAGAGAAGAAAAATCTGTTGAGCTTGGCTTTGATATTCAATGGGGAGAAAAGCTTCAGTTGGATGAAGAGGTGAACCGTGAAGAAGCCCCTCCTTAGCCAAGAACAGCACCTGCGTAAGAAGAAGAAAACAAAAAAAATAGAAGAAATAAAAACAGAAGAAGAAGAAGAACGGCGGGAGGAGAAAGAGGGAGAAGAGGAATCCGAACCTCATTAACAGAGCCAATGGCTCTATTAAATAGGTTGAGGAAGAGATAAACATGGGCAAGAGTCCCAAGAGGGAAATGATAAGAATGGGCAAGAGCCCAAACCCAGCAGGTATCTAACGAAGCAAGGACTCTCTGGGGAAAGGGCTGCGAAGCCAGAAGATGAAACACGCCCTTGGTCAGGGCGTCAATTCAAGAATTGATGACCTGTCATAGGGCGTTAATTTAAAACACGCCCTGGGTCAGGGTGTTTCTTCCTGGATTAATTTTAGAAATAAATATTTCTTTTATTTAGAAATTATGAAAGACGCCTCAGGGAGAGGCGTGAATTGAAAAACGCCCCATGTTAGGGCGTGATTCAACATTTTTCAAATATTTATTCTTTTTCAAAAATTGCATAATTCCAGGAATTGACGCCCTCACCTCAGGGCGTCCTTTCATCAAGAAACGCCCCAGGTCAGGTCGTGTTTTAAAACACGCCCTTCACCAGGTCACGAATTTATAAAATAGTTAAAATGGGGAGAAATAGATAAAATGGGGAGACACGCCCTGGATCAGGCCGCGTTTAAAAAAATGCCCCTCTCCAGGGTGTTAATTTAAAAAAGAGGGAAAGGGGAGAAAATCCATGAAAAATGGAAAAAACACTCAAATAAGCTAATTTGAGGGTCAAATGGGGCATTACAAGGCAATATGAGAAATACTCAAAGTAATGTCAATTTTGGCGTGTCTACACCCATGTCCATGGTTGGTGCATCGTAGGATGTCTAGGAGTCCACCATGACATTAACCTCCGGTTATGTCAAATGTATGCATGGCACACATTCGGATGTCCAGGACCACCTTGCATATGATTGTGTTTTACTAACTGTAGGGTTGTTTAGGGTCGTGTGTGCATCCGTGTGTTTCTTTTCTTTTGCTAAGCACGTTAGGTCGTGTGTGCATCCGCGTGTTTCTTTCTTTTGCTAATCATGTTAGGAGTCTGCATGACGATGTCCGTCGTCACAGTTGAGGCCAGCAATGCACGGTACAAGGAGTTAACCGATGCCCACCGACACCACCGAGAGTTCCACGAGGGTGAATACGTCATGATCAGGGTAAGACCTGAACGGTTTCCCTCTGGAACTGTTAAGAAGTTGCAAGCTCGCGGAGCCGGTCCCTTTAGAGTGTCGAAACGCGTTGGATCCAATGCGTATGTTGTGGACCTGCCCGAGGAATATGGTATAAGCTCTACCTTCAATGTATCGGATCTCGTTGCATATAGGGACCCAGCGGTGATCCCTAGTGAGGCTTTTGAGCCATCTCCTCCCCTTGAGAGTGATCCCACACCTGAGTGTCCACTTCCACCTCCAGCCCCTTTTTCACGGCAGCGTGAGCATATAGATCGTATACTGGACGAGCAATTGATAGTTACCAGGAGTGGATCTTACCTGCGATACCTAGTGCGATGGAGAGGACGGCCCGCTACTGAGGACACATGGATCACACATGGTGAGTTGCAGCGGATCGATCCGGACCTTTTGGAGTGATACAGGAGCGATGCAGACCCTTACTCGACAGGGTCGAGTTTCTCCCACCCGGGGAGAATTGGTGCGGACACCCGAGCAGTTGATCGGCACGACACGCCGAGCCACCGGTACCGCACACGGAGCACGACACGAGCCACCTCAGCGTCCATCTGGCTCGGAGACAGCCTGGAGACTCCGCCTTGAGCCTCCCTATTTATTATATTTAGCTAGACTTTATGTGCGTGTAATTTGTATTTATTTCGTTGCATTCGGTTTGCCATTTTGAGTGTAATAGGGGCTTATGAGCATTTCGGACCCCGTGGGCCCCACGGGCCCCCCGGGCCCCACCACATTGGGCCACCTCAGCCTAGGGTCCCACGTGGGGCCAGTCAACATGCCACATGGGAGCATCTAGAAGCTTGACTTGTAATTGGACACATGGGGGACAATGGGCTTAAAAAGTCCAAGGAGGCTACCTACCTCCCACCTACATTTCAACCTTCCACACCCCTCCCATTCAAAGTCCAAGGGCCGCCCCCCTCCCATTAATTTTTTATTTCTTTTTTGTGTGTGTGTCACATGCCATCCCAGCCCTTCATCTCTTACCCCTAGATCCTACGGTTGTGGATGGATGTAAGATGTAAGCTATTTAAACTTGTATTTTCCATTTTACTTGAATTAATGCCATTTGGAATGAAAGAAATTGTTGGAGCTCCAGCTTGGTGCGCCCCTCTCTCCCCCATTGCAGCTGTGAAGGTTGCCTCTGGAGGTGTGACTCCTCCCCTATCAGTTCCGGTCATCCTCGCCGCCGCCACCGCACCGCCATCGTCTTCATCGGAGTTCTGCCCGTGCAGTACCACAGCAACTCCCACGAAATTTCCAACTCAGCCAAGAGTTCTGATCGACCTAGAGATTTTACTGGAGGTTCCATAGGTGTCAAGGATACCCCATAAAATTTGGTTTGTCATTCAGATCCCGTTTCACAATTTTTGATTTTCGTCCACCCTTCCACTTCGGTTCTGCCAAAATTCTGTCCAGGTTCCCATCCGCCCTAAGTTTCAAGTCTTAGGTCCCTTTTTTGATTTTCTTTGGTTCGTCCAATTTAACTGGGTGTTTCTTACATCCATCCCTTCATCCACCATTTTTTTTAAGTTTTGGTTCGTCCATTTCATATTTTCTAAAAATCATTCTCAGTCCTAGCTACAGTTCTGTCCCCCAGTTCCCAGATCCGACCACCAGCCACTCCAAAAATCATATCAAATCGCCACCACCTCCAAATCCAATTCCAAAAATAGCCCCAGTTCCGTGGTTTGATCTCCTACAATTTTGAAGAAGAACTCAAGAGCTGAATCGGACGTTTACTAGGCAGTCAACGGTGGTTCTCAGACAAGTACCCTGTAAATATGATGTTTCGGTTACTGTACAATAGGGATTTGTAAATTTATTAAAGTCTAGATCCGGCTTGATCGATCAGATCTCTCTGGGTCTAGATTGAAGCATTTGAAGAGAGCTTTCCAACGATAGCTCATGCGTCCCGATCCGACGTCGGGATTGACCGCAGCGGCCGTTTTCGCCGGAGCACGCGCCGGAAAACAGAAATCAAAATCTGTGGGCAACTAGTTCAACAATTGGGAATCGGGGCCGATCGACCCCCGATCGTTGTTCCCGGCCGACCGCCGTCCGTGGAGGTGCGCCACCAGGGGTCCCCATCACAGTGGGTCCCACCCCCGCAGACTCGGAGGACAGCGCCACCCGTGGGCCCCGCGGGCCCGCAGAGCCCGCCATTCGGAAAGCACGAAAACGCGGAGTTCGGCACTGCCGGGCGACATCAAGATGTGGCCCGTCAACCCAATTCGCGTGATTCCCGGGCCCCGCATGTGACCTTTTACCTCCCTGCGTGGAGTGGGTCAAATTATTGTACTGCTGTAAAATTGTGTTAACCGGGGGTCCGTGATTGGCCGGGGTTGTCTTCGCCACGCCGGGTGCGTGGAGGTAATGGTCCGAACCTCTTGGCGTTCATTTGCTTAGCTAGTATATGATCTTTTGCCACTGCCGAGAGCGTAGGTACTAGCCCGTGTGTCCATGTCACCGCTGTGAGAGTGAGAGTGACCCATCCCGTGACTCGATCCGAGTCCGGAAGTTGAGTCGGACTACCCTTGACCTCCGCCGGTTCCTTAACCGCGCACGGTCCGCGCTTTCCCTCGCTTGGGACGACGAGTGAGCTTCCACTTCTGTTAGCGACGTTTTACCACTAGGAGCTCGTAGTGTCGGGCTTAGTGTCTCCCTGGTGTGTGCTGTTGGTCGCGTCTTCATCTAGAGTCCGAGGGTGGCACCTAATAGTGTCGTCTCCCGTGTCCGTCCCGCATCACCTCACCAAGCCAAATCCCGGCCTTGATAACCCTACTGTCGAGCCTTTCAGAACTTGGGAGGTGGCGCAGGAAGAGGGACCTAGCAGCTTGTTCTATACGGCTGAAGAACACCCTACTCGGGAAGACACAGACTGCAGCCTCCCCGATGATATAATCAACCCGTCGGTTCCCGTCAAGGGTCTGGCATTCACAACTGATCGGATGGCCAGGATGTTTCAGAAGCAACACATTCCCCCCGATCAGCCTCAAAAGTGCAAGGAAGCTTTCCAGAAAATGTGGTATCCCGCAAATCTGGATAAGGAAATGAGACGTGTCTCTCAACATCCGGGGTTGGGCTTCACCCTGGAAGAATATTATCACAGCGGGCGATACGAGGTGGACACCCTCTCTGCCTTCTACCCTGCTGAAGACAGCCCGTTGGGGGCAACCTTCGATGAATATCAGCGGAAACTGAACAGACTGACCCGGGGCAACCCGGAAATCAAGAAACGAAGACCATGACTCCTTGCCGATGTTGGGAACATGTCTATCCCGAAGAGGCGGCCCCGCAAGTCGAATTTGATACGGCTAACAGTAGCGAAGCTGAAGGTGTTGAAGAAGCAGGGATCTCCCCCTCCTATGGAGTCCTACCAACAAGGACCTCCGCACCTCTTGTGTCAATCGAGGAAGCCTCGACTAGCCCCGACCAGGAGGTGTGTGCTACCGTCAATGGGATTGCCACTCCTATTGAAGATGCAATCACCCCCGAAGGCGAGATCTCCTCACCTTTTGCGACAAGGCTGGGTTGCTATTCCAGCCCAACAACAAGCAGTCACCAGTTTGGCATGATTGCAACCCCATCCGCAACGACTAAAGCTGCTCTCTTACCCTGGGAGACTGCAATGGCAGCGGATTTGCTGAAAGGGCAATACAGGCGGCCACTGTCAAATGAAACGGAGGACTATCAAGAAGCTCTGGTGGTGTCTGACAAGGAAGTCGAAGTATTCGACCCTCAAGATGGTATTCCAGACTTCGTTGACCTCCAACCGGCACCTCCGGAGATAGAAGACGGAGGCCAAGCCATAGGCGACGAACTGATAGAAGTCAACTTGGGAAATGAGGAGGACCCTAGGCCTACCTTCCTCAGTGCCCAACTATCTCCAGAAGAACGGGAGTTGTACACCCAACTACTGCAAGAGTACCGGGATTGCTTCGCCTGGACTTACAAAGAAATACCAGGTCTAAACCCCGCTGTCTCACAACATGAGCTGACAATCAGCCCTGAGGCCGAGCCGGTGAAGCAACCGCCGCGGCGCATGAGGCCAGAACTCATTACTCAAATTTATGCTGAAGTCGACAAGCTTATTGACATGGGATTTATTGAAGAAAACCAGTACACCACATGGCTGGCGAATATCATCCCCGTGAAAAAGAAGAATGGATAGATCCGGATATGTGTCGACTTCCGAGATCTAAATAAAGCCTACCCCAAAGATGACTTTCCGGTGCCAATAACGGAAGTCATGATCGATGCTACAACCGGTCATGAGACCCTGTCATTCATGGACGGGTAATCCGGTTACAACCAGATTTGGATCGCGGAGCATGACCGAGTTCACACTGCCTTCCGAACCCCTAAAGACATCTATCACTATAAGAGGATGCCGTTCAGACTAAAGAATGCTGGCGCAACTTATCAGCGCACAATGACCAGAATCTTTGATGAGTTGCTCTACCACAAGATCGAGTGCTACATAGATGATCTGGTGGTCAAAACCAAAAGAAAGCAAGACCATCTGCAGGACCTCCGAATTATCTTTCAGAGGCTGAGGCAGCATGAGCTGAAGATGAACCCCATGAAATGTGCGTTCGGAGTGTCGAGCGGGAAGTTCTTGGGCTTCATTGTCTGATATCGGGGGATCGAGATAGACCCCGTAAAAATCAAAGCAATTCAGGAGCTACCTGCACCAAGGAACCTCTCCGAGTTGAGATCACTACAGGGCCACTTGGCTTATATCGGGCGGTTCATTTCCAATTTGTCAGGGCGATGCCAGCCTTTCCATAAACTGATGATGAAAGATGTTCCCTTTTATTGGGATGAAGATTGCCAGACAGCCTTCGACAAGCTGAAAGACTATCTGAAGACTCCTCCAGTGCTGGGCGCACCGGTGAAAGGACGGCCATTGATACTATATATAGCAGCTACACATAACTCCCTGGGGGTAATGCTGGCCCAGAATAATGAAGAAGGGAAAGAGCAAGCCCTCTATTACCTCAGTCGGAGACTGGTCAGAACTGAGGAGAAATATACTTATATTGAGAAGGTCTGTCTGGCGCTGGTCTTCGCAGTTAAGAAGCTTCGACGCTACATGTTGTCGCATGAAATCAGCTTGGTATCCAAAGAGGACCACCTGAAATATATTATGTCCCAGCCGGCACTCAAAGGTCACCTGGGCAAATGGGCAGTAATCCTTATGGAGTTTGACATCTCCTATGTGCTGCGCAAGGCCATCAAGGGCCAAGCTATTGCAGACTTCTTCGCTGAGCACCCAGTACCCGGGGATTGCCCGCTGGAACCGGAGCTTCCTAAAGATGAAACCCTGGAAGCCGTTCAGGTGCGGCCCTCCTTATGGCAGCTATATTTCGATGGCGCTTCCAGAATTGACACCTCTGCCACTGGATCGGCCAGGGTCAGGGCAGGAGCAGGCATAGTCCTGAAATCCCCAGAAGGGGAAGTGGTGCACACATCTTGCTCGATAAATAAGTATTGCACAAACAACGAAGCAGAGTATGAAGCCCTGATAATCGGGTTGCAAATCACTCTATCCATGGGAATTCAGATGCTGGAAGCATTCAAAGATTCCATGCTAGTTATAAAATAACTGGAAGGAGAGTTTGATGTGCGAAAGTAAGAGCTTCTCCCCTATCATCAGCTGGCAACCCGCTTGATGTCAAGATTCTACTTCATCAGCATCAAACATATCAACCGAGGCCAGAATGCTCAGGGAGACGCCCTCGCTAAGCTGGACAGTTCGTTGGCGGTCCTGCCAGACATGAGCCTGAATATAACAGTGATCAACCACCGGCAAGTCCCCAGTATGACCGAGGCCTTAGCCGACAAACAGGAGATTGAGGTGGTAGCCGTCGAAGAGGTTCAGCAGCCCGACTGGCGAGAACATCTCCTGCGGTGGTTCCAACACCAGCAGCTCCCGAAAGAAAGAGAACATAGAATGAAACTTCTGAGGGTCAAAGACTCTTACGAGATGAGAAGCGGAACCCTGTTCCAAATAATGGCAGATGCCCAAAAGAAAGTCTTACTTCATTGCTTGTCTTCAGCAGAAGCAGGGCAGGTGATGCAAGAAATCCATGCAGGATCAGCTGGAGCACACCAGGCTGGCCCAAAGATGAAAATTGAGATAAAAAAATTGGGTTACTATTGTCCCACTATGTTTGATGATTGCTTCAAGCTCGCCAAGGCTTGTCAGAAGTGTCAAGAACACGCTAACGTGGCAAGGAGACCTCCAGTGACATTACATCCGACCCCGCCAAGCTGGCCGTTTGCTTAGTGGGGCACGGACGTGGTAGGGCCGCTACCAGCATCTTCATCAGGGTGCAGATATATCCTAGCAGCTATAGACTACTTCTCCAGATGGGCAGAGGCAGTCGCATTAAGAGATGTAACGGGGGAACTGGTTGCAAGATTCTTCCGGCAGAATATAATATTCCGGTTCGGGATCCCCAGCCGAATCATCTCTGATAATGGCAGCCATTTCAGAAACCAGAAGGTTTATCGGCTGGCCGACAAATACAAGATTGACTGGAGGACATCGTCCCCCTACAACCCTCAAGCCAATGGACTTGCAGAAGCCTTCAACAAGACACTATACACGTTGCTGGCAAAGACTGTCAAGCCTAATAAAAAAGATTGGGAAGAAAGGATGTACGAAGCACTCTGGGCCTATCGTACTGTCTACAAAACCCCAACCAGCTATTCACCTTTCTCCCTTGTCTACGGGTCGGAGGCTGTGGTGCCAATAGAATTAGAAGTTCCTTCGCTGCGAGTCGCCATCCAGCATGGACTAGCCAGCGGTGAACAAACAAATGCAGAAAGAAGATTGGAAGAGCTCGCCGAGCTCGAAGGAAAACGCCTCCGGGCACAACAAAACATCCAACTCTACCAAGCTCGCATGGCCCGTGCTTTCGATAAGCTGGTCAAAGGTCAAGAATTCAAGAAAGGAGACCTGGTGATGGTTAAAAGAAGAGAAGTGATGGCCTCCAACCCCAAAGGGAAGTTGGTCGAAAACTAGATCGGACCATATATCGTCCGCCGAGTATATGAAGGGGGTGCCTACGTCCTGGTGGACCACAAAGGATTCGTCCAGTTCTCTCCCCTCAATGGAAAGCATATTAAGCTGTACCATACAGCTCAATCGGCATTCCTAGAATGACCGTCATTCTTTACCCGTGGTCCAGTGGCACTTCGCCCTAACCGAGCTACCCTCCTCCTTGGTCTAGCGGCACTCTGCCCTAACCGAGCTACCCTCACCTTGGTCTAGTGGCACTCCGCCCTAACCAAGCTACCTTCTCCTTGGTTTAGTGGCACTCCGCCCTAACCGAGCTACCTTCACCTTGGTTTAGCGGCACTCTGTCCTAACCGAGCTATCTTTATCTTGGTCTAGTAGCATTTAGCCCTAACCGAGCTACATTCACCTTGGTTTAGTGGCACTCTACCCTAACCGAGCTATCTTTACCTTGGTCTAGTGGCATTCCGCCCTGACCGAGCTACCTACCCTTGGTTTAGCGGCACTCTACCCTAACCGAGCTACCCTCGCCTTGGTCTAGTGGCACTCCGCCCTAACCAAGCTACCTACCCTTGGTCCAGTGGCACTCCACCCTGACCGAGCTACCCTCCTCCTTAGTCTAGTGGCATCCCGCCCTGACCGAGCCACCTACCCTTGGTCTAGTGGCATTCCGCCCTAACCGAGCTACTACCCTTGGTCTAGTGGCACTCCGCCCTAACCGAGCTACCTCCTCCTTGGTTCAGTGACATTCCGTCCTGACCGAGCTACCCTCACCATGGTCTAGTGGTATTTCGCCCTGACCTGACTCGCATAATGTCGACAGTATTACCGTCACGGGCCTTACGCCCGAATCGGCTCAAATCTACCCCCTTGCGTCAGCATTGCCTTCCTGCTGACGAATAAACCCCTGTTTCTCAGCACAAGACTTCGTGTCCTAGTAGACTCTCTCAACGTCCTTTTGCTACAAAAAAATGGGGTTAAAAATAGAGATACCTCACCGGTCTTGTTCCTAAATGGGGACAAGGGCAAAAATGGCTATAACCCGGCTGCGGCGAAAACCCGAAAGGGCGCTGCAGGTAAAATCGGGTACCCCGCCATGTGAAAACCCAAAAGGACGCATGGGCAAAACTAAGAGGGGGCTGGCTCTGGCGAAAACCCGAAAGGGCGCTCGGGTCAGTAAAGTGGTAATCTAAAAATTCCTCTTCATTTTCCTCCTAATGAGACTCCCAAAGGACAATCATCAAGAGTCCCATCGGAGAGCTCCTAACAAACCTATGTTCGACCCTCGTCATCATCGACGAGATCGGTCGATTTCTACCCTTAACACGACCTTTCGTCCCTGCTAATGAATCTATCCTTGCTTCGACATGTGACCCATGCTGATGAATAAACCTATGTTCGACCCTCGTCATCATCGGTGGGATCGGCCAGCCTCTATCTCTTAGCTTGGACCTTCCGTCCCTGTTAAGAGCTGTATCCTTTGCTTCGGCATTTAACCAATGTCGACGAATTAAACCAGGATCCGACCCCTGTCATCGTCAACAAGGCCGATCGGCGCGCTAACGGGCAGGCTCCCCTGTGTCCCGGCTTCTTCCTAAAAAAAAAGAAGAAGAAGAGAGAAAAAAAAAGAAAGAGGGGGTTAAAAATAGAGATACCCCGTCGGCCTTGTTCCTATATTAGGGCAAGGGCAAAAATGGCTATAACCCGGCTGTAGCGAAAACCCGAAAGGGCGTTATAGGTAAAATCGGGTACCCCGCCACGTGAAAACCCGAAAGGGCGCGTGGGCAAAAGCAAGAGGGGGCTGACTTCAGCGAAAACCCGAAAGAGCGCTTAAGTCAGTAATGTGATAAAAATAATGATGAATAAAAAAAGAAATCAAAATCAAATCAATAAAAAAAATGATGATGAAAGGATAATGTAGTAGCGAGGTTATCCTCGTTCATCATTCCACTTCCTTCCACCTTATCGACCTTTGTCACCATCGGTAAGATCGGTCGCTACCCTTTCCGGTTCTTATCACCATCGACAAGACCGTCTACCCTTTTCGATCTTTGTCACCATCGGCAATACCGTCTACCCTTTTCGACCCTTGTCACCATCGACAAGATCGGTCGCTACCCTTTTTCGGTCTTTGTCACCATCGGCAAGACCGTCTACCCTTTTCGACCCTTGTCACCATCGGCAAGATCGGTCGCTACCCTTTTTCGGTCTTTGTCATCATCGGCGAGAGCGTCTACCCTTTTTGACCCTTGTCACCATCGGTAAGATCAGTCGCTACTTTTTTCGGTCTTTGTCATCATCGGCGAGACCGTCTACCCTTTTCGACCCTTGTCACCATCGGTAAGATCGGTCGCTACTTTTTCCGATCTTTATTTTCATCGGCGAGACCGTCCACCTTATCGACCCTTCTCACCATCGGCAAGGTCGGTCGCTACCCTTTCCGGTCATTGTCACCATCGGCAAGATCGTCTACCCTTTTTCGGTCTTCGTCATCATCGGCGAGACCGTCTACCCTTTTTCGACCCTTGTCACCATCGGCAAGATCGGTCGCTACCCTTTTTCGGTCTTTGTCATCATCGGCAAGACCGTCTACCCTTTTCGACCCTTGTCACCATCGGCAAGATCGGTCGCTACTTTTTCCGGTCTTTGTCATCATCGATAAGACCGTCTACCCTTTTCGACCCTTGTCACCATCGGCAAGATCGGTGGCTACCCTTTCCGGTTCTTGTCATCATCGGTAAGACCGTCTACCTTTTCGACCCTTGTCACCATCGGCAAAATCGGTCGCTACCCTTTCCGATTCTTGTCATCATCGGTGAGACCGTCTCCCTTTTCGACCCTTGTCACCATCGGCAAGGTCGGTCGCTACCCTTTCCGGTCCTTGTCACCATCGGCAAGGTCGCTCGCTATCTTTTTCAGTTTTCGTCTCCTAGACTGACCGACTTTCTATCGACCCTTGTCTCCTTCGACAGGACCAGTCGACTCTTCCCCCTAACCCGGAATCCTTGTCCTCATTGAGCAGTAGATTGTTTTTGCTCCATATAAACTATGTTGATGAATAAGCCCTATCCTCAGTTTCCATCAGCTTCAATGGATTCGGCTGACGGGCCATATGTCCTTATTTCCTAGCCCTAAAGAGGCCTCTATACCCTTTTGGGTCCTCCGGACTCTCGACTTGCATTGGCCGTTGCTCAGTCCCGAGAATAGTCATGGTGCGGTGGAGCGAACACCTCACCCCTTTGCTGAAGGCGTGAGCGCTCTCCTGCCCTCGTGACCCACACACTCGGACTGGAAGTAACTGGCGAATGGAAAGGAAAAAGAAAAGAATGATGAAAGAATGGAGTCGCCATTTAACAGCAAAATGAAGATTTTCATTCCTATAGAATAAAGGGTAGATGTTACGCGGGGCATTCCCCGGAATACATGAAGTCCATCAAAAAGAGGCAAATAGAAAAGGACTATGGCAGAGGGCGTCGGAAGATGTCCTCCAGCTCCGGAATGCCCAGGGAAGGATGGCGGGCTAGTTCTTGCAGTTTGAACTCAGTGGCCTCCAGCTGAGATAGTTTCTCCCCGAGGGAAGCAACTTGTCCCTCGGCCATCTCTGCCTCCTCCACCCTCTGGACTTCCAGGCGTTCTACCTCTTGAAGCTCAGCCTCTGCCCTTGAAAGTTCGGCCTGTAGTTCTGCTATCCGGGCCGTGAGAAAGCTTCGGCGCTGCAAAGAGGCATTGGCGTCATCCCTCATCCTCGCCGCAGTCCCTTTCAGAGAGATGAGAGCTGTTCGGCATTCGGCTCGCTCCAGTGTTACGGCGGCCAGCTGGTCAGCTGCCTCCCGGCCTAAGAATTCCCTCATGTTTACATATTTCAGAAGTAAAATCACCCGTGGAGTCCAGTCGTCCATGGGGCAACCAAAGGCCAACAGCGAGCGGGATAAGTGCTCTATCAAGCCCCTCAGATGAACATAAGTCAAATCTCTGCTGGCCATTATGGTCTGCTGAAGGGTCCCTAAGAACTGCCACACAAGGTCACTCGATGACTGGAGATCGAGCGGCGACGTCTTGGGTAGTTTGAACTCCACTCTGCTGTCCACAGTGGCCCAGATATCGTCGCCTGTCTCAGAAGATGACAACGGCATGAGCTGCAGCGCACTGGTGTGGGGAACAACCACGGTGGCCGATACGGTAGCTGGAGTCTCAATGACGACAACTTCCCTGCCAGCCCCTTGGGATGGAGCTGCAACAGAAATATCAAGAGCCAAGGACATCTGTTCTTCGACGATCTCTCCCGCCTCTATTTCGGAGGGGCCATCCTTCTCCGAAGCCGACTGTTGTGCGACTTCTAATGGCTGAGAGTCCTCGACTGCTACCAAACTATCAACCCTCACAAGTGCTCCGGGTCCAGCTGGAGCCACTGTCGCTGCATAATCCTCGGGATATCACAGTGCGATAGGCCGCAAGACGGATGGGAAGGTTGCGTGACCCGCGCCTAGAGTCGGGAGGGGTATCTGCACCGTCATGGTTGGCAGCACCACCTCAGTCTGCACCAGAAATATGTACATCAGAAAGCTAAAAGGAAGAGAAAGGAAGGGCAGCAGGCGCCGACCATGGGTGGGTCCTTACCTCAGCCGGTACTAGTCTCAAATCTCTAAGGGCAACTTCTCCGGCGCCAGCCCCTCCGCTCACGAGTGAGCCTGACGGCCCAGGACCACTCCATGACAACCAGGGTGGGCTAAAAGTCAGGTGATCACTTTCATAGGCCGAAGAGGCCCCGGCATCCTCAGTCTCTGTGTCAACAGGTGGGAACTCCTCATCACTGGAGATGCCACCATAATCGACTTGCTCAGAGGAAGAGGACTCCTCTGCTCTTTCGGGACGCTCCACCATCGGAGCAGGAGCCTCGCCAGGAGGAGCATCACCTGCAGCAGGAGCTTCCCCCGTGCACTCCACACCAGGAGCAACAGTGGATGGGATCTCAAGGGCAAGTTCGCCCTGCCCCTGGACAATCACTTCCTCTACACTCTCCGAGCCCGGAAGTAATAACGGTTGTATATCAACTGAAATTTACGGCAAGAAATGGTCAAGCCGGCTGAAGACATAAGGATTCACGGTGGCGTCACGACTAAACTATAAATTACCTTCCATTTCCTGTCTGGGCGTTGGAGAAGGCAGATCTCTCTCTACGGGAGCAGCAGGGATTTCCTCTACCCCTTCCCTAGTCGCGACATCTACCGTCGCCTCTAGCCCGATGACTGCGGCAACTGTGTCGGCAACCGTCAGCATGGGCTAGCCAAGGCAGTCAAAGTGAGCTAATGAACT
Source organism: Amorphophallus konjac (assembly GCA_022559845.1). NCBI lineage: Eukaryota > Viridiplantae > Streptophyta > Magnoliopsida > Alismatales > Araceae > Amorphophallus > Amorphophallus konjac. The sequence goes on from CM040122.1 coordinate 50,726,002, forward strand.
CTGAAGAAAAGAAGAGCCTACCTTCAGCTTCTGGCCTCTGTGTGCGAGAAGCCTCGAACTCTTCAAAGGATACAACCGGAGGAAGAACGGTTGCTGATTCCCTTTCTGCGGCCTTCCTTCGGCGCGCCCGTGTCACCCGGGTCACCGCCGCTTTTGCCTTCCCGATGGCCTCTCTCAACTGGGATCGAGTCCGCTTTCTCGAATCGCCAGGAGGCAGTGGCGTCGTGGTCGGGGCCGTCTCGGGAACCTCGAAGTATGCTGGCTTCTGAGCCTTTATTATCAGCTCCCTAAAGTGCCGGGTCTCCTCCGAAGTTGGTCGGACTAAACATGCACAAAGGTAAGAATAATGCACCACAATGAAGGAAGGAAGCTGAAAGAAGGGCCTGAATGAAGAAATGGAACATACTTGCCGGCCCCGTGTAGAAGGGGAAGAGAGGCCAATAATATAGCGATGGCACTTTGTCTCTTGAAGCTACCTCGCGAATGAGCAACATAAGTCTCCTATCTTTTCACTCGGCTCAGCCAGTAGCGCCAGGTCCTCGTGGCCACGAGAAGACAAGTGATAATATAAGCTCAGGTGGTCCAGCCCCCATCTGTCGGCATATTTGAATGAGATATGGAGGGGCTGGTCCAGAATGGCTTCGCTAGGACCACCCACTGAGAGACCATGTGAGCAAAGGAGCGTAAATAGCCACGAGGTGTTGTCATATAAAGCATCCCGCATGTCTTCCCTACGGATGAAAGTCCGATAGGGGTACAACCTATCCACCTCGGGACGCCAGTCGGCCACAGCCGAGATGGGCTCCTCCACCGGCAGAGGGAGTTGCTGAAGGACCACCCTCTCGCTGCTTACTCGGTATAAGCCCCGAAGTGTTTTCACATAGTCATCCTTGCCGATTGTGGGCAGCTTCGGGTCAACTTTCATCCTGTGACTTTTCATGACCTTTCGGGCCTCCAGATAGGCCCTCACTTCCGTATTGGTCCAGGATTTCAACTTCTTCAAATAAGAAGGCTCAATATCAAAGACTGGCTCTGGCTGGGAGTCCAGAAACCTATGCTCTGCTACGACCCAATGATAAGTGTCCATTTCTTATGACAATTCATTGCATATACACCATTTTATGTGCATATAATTAGGCAATTATGCATATTTCATAGTTAACCTCAACTCCACATTTAAATTGGAGCTTTCACGCAAATTAATTAATTCGATTATCTTATTTAATAATAAATTAAAGTTGAGGGCCATGAGCATTAATTCTCCATTGCATAATCATGAGCATTAAAGATTTATATGCACATTGTGGTAATTTTTATGGACTAAAGTGCAATTATGTGTGTGTAGGACACCGAAGGCAATTACAAAAGAAGCCGGGGGCAAAACTATCACCACCATGTTGACCAAGTCAAAAGTACATATTTTGATTGGAGGGAAAAGAAATTCTAAAAGTTTGAAATTGAGTAAAAGAAACGCATATTTCGGTTGGAGGGAGAATTGAATTAAAAGTTTGAAATAAAGGAGAGGAATGATGAGTCTTGGGAAGGGGGTTGTCCAAAGCCCAAGGAGGGTGTACTCACCTACTTTTTCTCTTCCCCATGCATCATATTCTACTTAAATCACATCCATCCATCTCCTTTGATACAATCTCCACCCTCCATCTACCCAACTTTTCCTATAAATAGCCCATGACAAGAAGGAGAAGGGTGTTCTTCTTTTCGCAATTTCTCTCCCAACTTTAGGCCTCCGAGTTCTCCCTTGTAACGTCGTTTTCAGCTCATGCACTCTTCATCAAAGTTCTTTATTTTTAAGTTCTCTACAACTTCTTCTTCTGGAGCATCTTCTAGTTCCTTCTAGTTTTTAAGCTATTTCATATTTTTCACTGTGCTGTCCTGTTCATCTGCAAACCCATGTTTCTCTCTGTTCTTTCCCATATTTCTCCCCCTTCTTGTCATTTTCGTCTCTTACTATCTTCATGAAAGTTATTTATTTTTAAGTGTTCTACAACTCCTTCTTCTATATCATCTTCTAATTCTTTCTGGTTTGAAAGTTATTTCTCATTTTTCAACTTGCTGTCCTGTGATTTCACTGTTCATCCGAGGTTCTAGTTTCTGTTATTCCTTAGTTTTGAAGCCCTTCCCTTCTTTATTTCTCTCCGAGTTCTTTATTAAAGTTCTTCCTCTCTTGTATATCTAGATTTTCTTCTTCTATCACTTCCTCCAATTCTTCTTATTTTACGAGTTATATTTATTTTTTCCACTGTTTCACTCTCTCATCTTCTTCCTTCTTCATCTCCACACAAACCCTTCCATATTCCTCTCTATATTTCTCTCCAAAGTTTATCCTCCACAACTCTCCTTTCATGGCGGTGTGCACATCAATGTTGTGCCCTGTGGTTTTGATGATGGCAATTGTGGCTTTGCTGATGGTTTTGATGATGATTTCAATTGTGGCTTTGCTGATGGCTTTGATGGATCTTGATGATGGCCTTGATGTGATTTTGATAGTTGATCCTTGATGTGTGTGTGTTATTCACTGTGAGTCATCCTGCTGTGTGAGTCATCATGCTATTACTCACCTTTTGATTATAATGCAGTTCTTCATAAGTTTTGATATGGCATTGCATATTAGATTATGTTCAGTCTTGGCTGATTGGTCAACTCCTCAGTTCATGCATTGTCTTAGGCTAAGTGTGTACAGCGTCTTAGGCATAGTCTGTACAGCGTCAACGCACTTCATTGGAAGTGTGTACAGCGTCAACGCGTGAAGTCTGTACAGCCGTGTCATATGCTCCTAAGTCTATGCATTACTGTTCATGTATCAGTCTTCATCAAGTCTGTACATTGACACGCCAACCTCCTTGAAGTCTGCACACTAGTCTTCACTGTCAAGTCTGCACATTGGTCTTCGATTTCAAAGTCTATACAATGGCTTTGGGTCTCCAAGTCTATACAGCCTTTTGCTTCGCCAAAGTCTATACATTGGTCTGCATAGGCTAAGTGTATACATCGTCCAGTACAATCATGCACTGTTCATGAAGTTTGTACAGCCTTTTGCATTGGATTTCAAGTCTAGACATTGCACTGTTGCATACATCGTCTTCGTGCTATTTTTCTCTTTAACTTCGTGTCACTTACTATTGTTCCTCGTGTCGTTTCTTTCTGGTCCCACTGCTTCATCACGTGTCGTGATAGCCGTGGCATCTTCTGTCTTCGTGTTATTTTCACTTCGTGCAGTCTTCTCCTAGTGTTGTCCTAACTTCGAGTCGTTTCTTTGTATTCTATCTTCGTGTTGGTTTTTCGCTTTAGACTTCGTGTCTTTCTCGCTTTGACCACACTCCGTGTCGATTTCAGTTTTCGTCTTCGTGTTGTTTTCATCTTCTTTGTGTCGTTCTCTTTGTAGTGTTATCTCTGTTACAGTATGTATCTCGTGTCGTTCTCTCCTTACTTCGTGCTGTAGTCACCTTGTGTATCTCGTGTCGTTCTCAGTGCATCTAGAATTGCTACCACATACCTCGTGCAACTTTAGTTATTGTGGCCCTCAGTTTTAATGGTTTTCATCTCCTTGCAGGTCCGAGGAAGAAATATTCCCCAGTGACTGGCAGCACGTGATCCGAGGGTGGAATGAAGCCTGCTGAGAGACTGCCACGTGGTCCTAATATTTAGGGCTGAAAGTGTGGAGGTCACACGACGGGGCTACCGCTACTGCTGCTCCTACTATATATATATGAACCTTCTTCCACAAAAGATGGTAGATCGAGGGGGGCGAAAGGTGGAGTCGATATAGAGAGCCACAATCCAGATAGAGAAGAAGAAAAGGAAAAGAAGAGGAGAAAGAGAGTGAGAAAGAGAAAGAGAGTGAGAAAGAGAAAGAAATAGAGATTGAGTAAGAGATCGAGATAGCAGAGTGTGAAGAGAAGAAGAGGAAGAAGAATAGAGAAGAAGAGAGAGCTAGAGTGATAGAAGCGTCAACTGAAGATCTGTTCTTGCTGGGCCGTGGATCAAATCCAGGCCAGCCAGCTCCTGCGAGAGCCACATTTGATTTTATTGTTTCAGCTTTCTGTTGCTGGTTTCATTTTTCTTTTGATCTTTTCACTTGCTGTATTTCCGATTCTCTGTAGAGAGGTCGGGGTCCCTCCTGTTGGTTCAGGAGAAGGGAGATTGCTATCTCCAGTTGCAAGTAGCTGGGTGCTACTTGTGGGTTCCCTCCGGTTTGGAGGAAGGGAGATTTGATCTCCGGTTCTGGGCTTGTGGATTGCAAGTCTAGGGGTCCCTCCGGTTGGGAGGAAGAGAGGTCCTACACCTCTGGTTTGCAGGTGACTTAGTGTCACTTGTGTTTCCCTCTGGGTTTCAGAGGAAGAGAGACTTAGGTCTCTAGGTTTCCCTCCGGTTTGGAGGAAGGGAGGATTGATCCTCCAGTTCTAGTCTTGTGGGTTGCAAGACTAGGTGTTCCCTCCGGTCTGGAGGAAGAGAGAATTACGTCTCTGGTTTGCTAGTGACTGGTGTCACTAGTGGTTCCCTCCGGTTGGGAGGAAGAGGGGAGGTTGTTCCCCTGGTCAAGCTGTTTGGCAGCATTTGTTGCAGACTGAGTCTGTTGTGCTAGTGTGACTAATGGAAGCCACACTCGGGTTGAGTGTGGGGTGGATGTAGGTCTGGAGGACCGAACCACCTAAAAACCCCTTGTGCATTGTGGTTTGGTTTATCTGCTTTTGCTTCCGCTAGATGATTGCATAGGGGCGCTCTAAGCGTTTGGCTTCTGTTTGAGCAGAAGTGTTGATTAGTTTTCTTAGAATATTTTAATATGTCAAGAGAGCGAAATTCCAGTTGAGCTTCAGATTGTCGAATCTGTCTTGTTATTATTCTAGTTTTTAATTGGGTGAAGGTTTTTTAAACGGGTTATATTCATTCACCCCCCCTCTGAATACTGCACCGAAACCAACAATTGGTATCAGAGCGGTTCTCTGATTGATCAGATCCAACGATCTGCAGAGGATCCTATTGTCCCTTGGTGCATTTCTGACTTTACTCTTTGCTGCATAAATCTACTTGCCAATTTAATCCATGGGTTCTCCACCGGTTTACAATGGTTCTAACTTTAATTCATGGGTTAGCAGTCTACACAATTATGTGGAATTGATGGATCCGGGTCTGTGGAAGTTAATTTCACATGGTCCTCATAGACTGCCAAAGGAAGAGTCCAAATGGACTAAAAGTGATAGATTGAGAAATGGAGAGAATCAGAAAGTTTTGAGATTAATGAAAAAAGCTATTGACAAGGCTCTACATTCTTGTTTTTATGACTGCAGGTCTGCAAAGGACATTCTGGATCAGTTGAAACTAGTTCAGAGGATGAATGAGGACAGCTGTCTGATGACTGATAAGAGTGACCATAGCAGTGAACAAGATGAATTTGAAGATGCTGTGGAGGTAAACCCTTTCGAGAATTTCACTTTAGATGACTGGGAAGATGCATATGCTAATCTGTTACACTCCCATGAAAAACTGAGGAAGAAGAATAAAAGTCTGATAAAGAAGATAACAAATCTAGGGGATCCAGTTTCTGGGACTGAAAATTTTGAAAATCCTGAAATTTTAAAAACTGAAAATGAAATACTCAGAAGACAAGTGTCTAAACAAGATGGAATCCAATCAGAACTTGATCATGTTAAATCTGTAAACACTAAACTTAGAAAATAATGTCAGGAATCTGACCAAAAACTAATCAGTCTTGAAAATGAAAACAGATTGATCAATGAAGAGTTCAAGGCTGTTAGTGTCGCAAACGTAAAATTTTAGGAAAACTTTAAAAACTGTACATCAGAATACCCAAGTTTCCTAACTGATGTAATATTTGATGATGATAAACTTGAGCAGGAAAACACTAGTCTAAAGGAAGAAATTGAGAAACTGAAACAGTTGAACTCCACCATGTCAGAGAGATTGCTGACATTTGAAAAAGGAAAATCCGTTGATGAAAATCAAAATGAGCTCAAATTGAAACAAGAGATTGAAACTCTTAGGACTTTGAATGATGTGATGCATCAACAAAATCTGGTCTGTGAAGAAGATATAGTCAACTATGAACATCAGATTTCTTCTCTTCAATCTGAAATAAATGATCTGAACAATACTTTGTCAAAATTCGTAAGTGGGCAGAAAAACCTAGACAAGCTACTAGGTGTAAAAATCAACACTAGGAAGGAAGGGCTGGGCTACAATAATGGTAACAAGAAAGAATTTCAGAGCAAGTTGATGACATCTTTTGTAAAGGTTTCAAATGTAGTCACCACTTCAAAAGATAAACAGCCCATTGTTCAGAAAACTGAAGAACAGAACAAAAATCATAAAAAGATTGGAAAACAGAAATTAAATAAAAGGGGTTCATTAGGGCATGTTGATCAAAGTTCACACACACATTCACATGCATCTAAAAAGACAGTGTCATGCCGTTATTGTCATAAATTTGGTCATCTGATGCATGAATGTAAATTGATGGAGAAGGATGATATGACTACCAGGAACCTTAATGATAGAAATCTTTCATTTCAGAAAAAGAAAATTGAATGTTTTCACTGTGGTAAATTAGGACACACAATTGCACAATGCTGGTTTGCAAATGATAAGAAAACATCTCATTCATATCATGGTAAATCTCCTGCAAGCCAACATGGTCCTAATAAGAACAAATTTGTTTTTAAAGATAAGCTCATTACATGCTTTGAGTGTGGAAAGACAGGCCACAGGGCTATTGAATGCTGGCTGAGGGCTGGTGGAAGAAATTCTAATTCATGCTTTCACTGTGGCAAGATGGGCCACATTGCAGCCCAATGTTGGCATGCTCAGGGAAGGAAGTTTAACAATAAATCTGGTAAATTCCTTGTCAATAGAAATATTTCTGATAGAAATGAATTTGTGTTTGAAAAGAAAACACTTACATGTTTTGAATGTGGGAAGCCAGGCCATAGAGCTTCTGACTGTTGGCTGGTTTATGTTGGTAAACAGAATCTTAATTCTGTTAACAGAAAATTTCATGCATATGCACATAGAACTCATACTAATCAGAGTGTGCATAAATTAAATCTGAAATCTGATGCCTCTTGCTATTACTGTGGTATATTAGGTCATTCAATGAATAATTGCCATCTGATGAGATCTGATGACCTACATGCTAAGAGGTTGTTTAGAACACCTACCAAAGGTGTCACTATTAACCATGCAGGACCCAAGACTGTTTGGGTACCTGCCCATGCAAAATAGTGTGCTAACTTGCAGGTGTGCCTTGGAAGCTGAAGAATAAAAAGGGGGAAATAAACTAAGGCACCCAAGTTGATAAAACCCCATTCAGGTAAATTTCTCAAATCTGTTCAAATGAAAATTATGGTTGAGTTGAGAAGTCATAGCTTCATGCATACATGTTTTATTTTAATTGGTTTGACTCTTGTATTGATCTTTGTGGGCTTTCTTGTTTGTACTGTGAGCTGTGTGCATATATGAGAATGGCATAAACATGCACATGACATACATTCATTGAAAATCTGATGCATATAGGACTGTTTGTATTGCATTATCATGCATGACCACTTGGTATATAAATGGAAAGCTACTAAAGGGCAGAGGAAATCTGTCTAGAGGTTCTTACTATGTGTGAGATGGTCTTTTAGGCCAAGTTCTCCGCCAAGTACCAAGGGTCAAATCTGCATTTCAGAGAATGTCTGCATTTTCATGTGATTATTTTACTTCATGCCCCTGCATACAAGAAGTTAATTGCATTGCATTTCTTTCCATTGAAAATGTCAAAAAGATAAATTCGAATGCATACATTTAGGGGGAGCATTATTCATACATCTGAAATCACTCAACTGTTTTTAGATTTACTGCATAGCATGTTAAATCTGTTGTTTGCATAGTCATTCATCACCTACATTGTCTGCATGACATATAGGATGATTCAGTATTTTTAGTTAGAGGGAATCATTGCATAGTATATCACTTCTTTGAAAAATTAAAAAAAAAAGGGGAAGGGAAATATCACTGCATATAGATAGGGGGAGCTTGCTTAATCCGTTCTTCTCCAGCTATATGATTCATCTTGTCATATCTGAAGTGTCAGTGATTCCATCATTTAAAGTGGTATCAAATGATTTCTTGACTACTTCTGAAGTTGTTCAAAATCCGAATGCATACCTTATTGGTATCTGTTTGTCTCTCCTAAATCTGCTGAATGAGAGCTCTTTCTCTATTCAGTCAACTTTGAACCTCTTTGCTCAAGAGCAGCTCAATTGCTAAAATTCTTCAGAATCATGCTGTTTAGTGAATATTCTCACTTGAATTACTCTGCTGAGATATGAAGTAAACCTTCAGCCTGTATACTACTTCATAAAAGTTAAAATACCTTTAATGAGGAACCTTCCATTATACATGCTTAAGAACATTTGTTAACTGGAAGTGGTTTAAGTCTTATGTACTCTTGTTTGGTTACAAGAAACTTGAAAATATCTGTTTCAACCTCTTAATAAACTTGAACTGTCTGCTTCATGTAAATTCATGTAAGACTTTCTGAAATCTGAAAAGTTGATATCCATGTCTACGTTGACTGAGATATATAGTGTATGTGATTGTTCCTAAACAACTAACTAGTTCTGAATCCTTTTTAAGAAAAAGTATGGACAGAGCAATGACTGTGGCTACTGAGAAACCTGTCCAAAGGATTGTGTCATGAAGTACCATGGTTAACTCTGTTTAAAGAGATGATTAGAAATTATTGTGAAAATATGGCAGAGCAATGGCATAGTTGTATTGAGTAACTGGGGATTCTGGCCTCTGATCAAGGTGTATCCTCATGCCAAAGATACTTTTAATGCTACCTCTGTTCTCTAAAATGGGAGAAACAATACGGTTGTCACAATGAGTAACTGGGGACTCTGACCTCTGATCAAGGTGTCTCTCCACGTCAAAAGGTGTTGATAAACCAAAATTGTTCTTTAAAGAAAGATTTGAACAAGTGTAAATCAAATTCTGAAAGAACAAGTAAAATTCAGGAGCATTCACTTATGTTTCTCTTAAAGCTGTCATGGAAAGTAAACTAATTAAGATAGAAGTTGGTTGAACTAGAATCTTATATGAGCTTGTAGTTCCTTTTTTATTAAGTGTTGGTTCAGATATGAGTACAATTTCTTTTGAAAAATTTCAGTTTACATCATTCTTAAACCATATCTGACAATCAAGGGTTCATAAGCTTTTATGATGGAGGAATCCAGAACTTAAGACTTTGATTTTATGAAGTTGGTATCTTGCTGAAAAGTTCATTATCTCAATTTTTCACAAATCGTTGAATCTGCTCATCCTATTGCCCTTTATCACTGTGATTTCATTCAGACTGGTTGTCATATATGAGAGTTGCTGTCTTTGAATAACCAGAGTTCATCCTTGTAGATTTCTCTTGCTTCATGGATCATAAGGGTAGAATTCTCTGGTCTGTTTGAGAGACTATATGCATAAGGGGACAATGTGCTAGATTGTCTGATCATGTTATTTGTCTACATTAGCTCTATATCATCTACCATGTCAAAGGGGGAGTATTGTTGCATATGCATGATTGCATAAGTTGTTTGACTAAGGGGGAGACTTGTTTTTAATTACGTCTGATATGGTGTTACCCTCATCTGCTGAACTACCTTGTGTGTTTCATATGACATCACTGGATTATCTTTCTCAAACTATTTTCTTTTTGATGAAGTCAAAGGGGGAGAATAGTTTGAGTCATCAGACTGACTCACTATGTAGTGTTGCCATCATCAAAAAGGGGGAGATTGTTGTGCCCTGTGGTTTTGATGATGGCAATTGTGGCTTTGCTGATGGTTTTGATGATGATTTCAATTGTGGCTTTGCTGATGGCTTTGATGGATCTTGATGATGGCCTTGATGTGATTTTGATAGTTGATCCTTGATGTGTGTGTGTTATTCACTGTGAGTCATCCTGCTGTGTGAGTCATCATGCTATTACTCACCTTTTGATCATAATGCAGTTCTTCATAAGTTTTGATATGGCATTGCATATTAGATTATGTTCAGTCTTGGCTGATTGGTCAACTCCTCAGTTCATGCATTGTCTTAGGCTAAGTGTGTACAGCGTCTTAGGCATAGTCTGTACAGCGTCAACGCACTTCATTGGAAGTGTGTACATCGTCAACGCGTGAAGTCTGTACAGCCGTGTCATATGCTCCTAAGTCTATGCATTACTGTTCATGTATCAGTCTTCATCAAGTCTGTACATTGACACGCCAACCTCCTTGAAGTCTGCACACTAGTCTTCACTGTCAAGTCTGCACATTGGTCTTCGATTTCAAAGTCTATACAATGGCTTTGGGTCTCCAAGTCTATACAGCCTTTTGCTTCGCCAAAGTCTATACATTGGTCTGCATAGGCTAAGTGTATACATCGTCCAGTACAATCATGCACTGTTCATGAAGTTTGTACAGCCTTTTGCATTGGATTTCAAGTCTAGACATTGCACTGTTGCATACATCGTCTTCGTGCTGTTTTTCTCTTTAACTTCGTGTCACTTACTGTTGTTCCTCGTGTCATTTCTTTCTGGTCCCACTGCTTCATCACGTGTCGTGATAGCCGTGGCATCTTCTGTCTTCGTGTTATTTTCACTTCGTGCAGTCTTCTCCTAGTGTTGTCCTAACTTCGAGTCGTTTCTTTGTATTCTATCTTCGTGTTGGTTTTTCGCTTTAGACTTCGTGTCTTTCTCGCTTTGACCACACTCCGTGTCGATTTCAGTTTTCGTCTTCGTGTTGTTTTCATCTTCTTTGTGTCGTTCTCTTTATAGTGTTATCTCTGTTACAGTATGTATCTCGTGTCGTTCTCTCCTTACTTCGTGCTGTAGTCACCTTGTGTATCTCGTGTCGTTCTCAGTGCATCTAGAATTGCTACCACATACCTCGTGCAGCTTTAGTTATTGTGGCCCTCAGTTTTAATGGTTTTCATCTCCTTGTAGGTCCGAGGAAGAAATATTCCCCAGTGACTGGCAGCACGTGATCCGAGGGTGGAATGAAGCCTGCTGAGAGACTGCCACGTGGTCCTAATATTTAGGGCTGAAAGTGTGGAGGTCACACGATGGGGCTACCGCTGCTGCTGCTCCTGCTATATATATATGAACCTTCTTCCACAAAAGATGGTAGATCGAGGGGGGCGAAAGGTGGAGTCGATATAGAGAGCCACGATCCAGATAGAGAAGAAGAAAAGGAAAAGAAGAGGAGAAAGAGAGTGAGAAAGAGAAAGAAAGTGAGAAAGAGAAAGAAAGAGAGATTGAGTAAGAGATCGAGATAGCAGAGTGTGAAGAGAAGAAGAGGAAGAAGAATAGAGAAGAAGAGAGAGCTAGAGTGATAGAAGCGTCAACTGAAGATTTGTTCTTGCTGGGCCGTGGATCAAATCCAGGCCAGCCAGCTCCTACGAGAGCCACATTTGATTTTATCGTTTCAGCTTTCTGTTGCTGGTTTCATTTTTCTTTTGATCTTTTCACTTGCTGCATTTCCGATTCTCTGTAGAGAGGTCGGGGTCCCTCCTATTGGTTCAGGAGAAGGGAGATTGCTATCTCCAGTTGCAAGTAGCTGGGTGTTACTTGTGGGTTCCCTCCGGTTTGGAGGAAGGGAGATTTGATCTCCGGTTCTGGGCTTGTGGATTACAAGTCCAGGGGTCCCTCCGGTTGGGAGGAAGAGAGGTCCTACACCTCTGGTTTGCAGGTGACTTAGTGTCACTTGTGTTTCCCTCTGGGTTTTAGAGGAAGAGAGACTTAGGTCTCTAGGTTTCCCTCCAGTTTGGAGGAAGGAAGGATTGATCCTCCGGTTCTAGTCTTGTGGGTTGCAAGACTAGGTGTTCCCTCCGGTCTGGAGGAAGAGAGACTTGCGTCTCTGGTTTGCTAGTGACTGGTGTCACTAGTGGTTCCCTCCGGTTGGGAGGAAGAGGGGAGGTTGTTCCCCTGGTCAAGCTGTTTGGCAGCATTTGTTGCAGACTGAGTCTGCTGTGCTAGTGTGACTAGTGGAAGCCACACTCGGGTTGAGTGTGGGGTGGATGTAGGTCTGGAGGACCGAACCACCTAAAAACCCCTTGTGCATTGTGGTTTGGTTTATCTGCTTTTGCTTCCGCTAGATGATTGCATAGGGGCGCTCTAAGCGTTTGGCTTCTGTTTGAGCAGAAGTGTTGATTAGTTTTCTTAGAATATTTTAATATGTCAAGAGAGCGAAATTCCAGTTGAGCTTCAGATTGTCGAATCTGTCTTGTTATTATTCTAGTTTTTAATTGGGTGAAGGTTTTTTAAACGGGTTATATTCATTCACCCCCCCTCTGTATACTGCACCGAAACCAACAATCAAGATGGGCGATGTTCCAAGGCTCGTGACGTGGACGACGACGGCTTCTTCATCCATCACTTTCCACGGCGATCTCTTTCAAGACAGAGCGATCTTCTCCAAGGCTCGGCGAGGAGGAGACGACGGCGTCATCTCCATTGCTACTACTATCTTCACATCTCATGCCCCTCTTTTTATTATTACTTTTGTGTTATGTTACTTCATTGTAATCTTGTCACCTCTTTGTTGTAAGCTTGTCTTGCACTTCATGTACTCTTTCTTTTAAGTTAATGAAGAGAGTTGTTCTTTTGATCTAGTTCTTGATCTTCTTCCATCTCTACCCCCTTCTTCTATCTCTTCTTTTCACTTCATGCAATTAATTTCTATAGCATAGGCGCATAATCATAGGTGTTTTAATTAAGTGTTTGGTTTGTTCTTCATTTCACTATTTTCTTTAAGCAAAGCCAAATCACAAGTATTTTTTTCAAAGGACTCTAAGGGTTTTAACTCTAAAAATCTCTTTTTTCTTGTGGATTCGACCTGTGCTTGCCGTAGTACTACGTTCTCTTTTGATCATTTTGTGCGAGTTTGATTTTAAGATTGTTATACGCGTGTTTTAAATGATGAACTTTCGCATTATCACCCAACACTCTCGTCGGGAGCTCCTGTAGAACCCCATCCGCGCGTTCCACCACTTGATATACTCAGGCGTGACGCGGGGGAAATGGGCAGGGGTTGGCACCCTGAAAGAAACATCTTCCCGGCGGTGGAAGAAGTCCCACCATATCTGGGCATCATCATTTGAAACTTGCCGGGCCCTGTGCCTGTTAGGCAACGCAAACTGTGAAGAAGATTGTGGAATGTGTTGGTCGTAGCCGAAGTTCCGGCTGAAGCGGAATGGGTAGTACGGCTCCAACCACAAAATGCCGCTCTTGCGGAATACAAGGACACTCGGCCTGATAGCCAGCGCCCAGTCAACCAACTCTGGCTCAAGAATGGGCCTGGTACATTTGGCCCCGGAAATCGGATGGATATACTCCTCAGTCTCAAAAAGCTTGCATTGCCTCGTCCTGTTCACCAGTGGGCTGGAATGGGCAGCTAAGCTCCAAAAGTGAAGAACCCCAGGCGAATCTGTGGGAATACGGGCCAACTTACCCCAAATGGCGAAGAGCTACTCCGCTAGTAAGGATGGCTCAGCACTCACGAATTCTATCATCCGCGGAACAAGAGGAACCGAATGTAACGCCCGAGGAGCCGCCTCCGGGAACAGGGTACAGACCCAAGCATTGAAAAAGTGTAACGGACCAACCATCTGAAGATTCCTGGGGAGACGCGTCTTGTGCAGGTCTCCCAACATCTTGTAAATAAGACACAGAGCCACCGGGCAAAGAGATAGCTTGGTACCCCAAGCCATGAGATAGGCAGGATAAATGGCCTCTGCCCTAATTACGCTCTCGTCACCTTGCGGAAGAGCGAAAGAACAGATCCAGTAGACCAGGTACGCAGCACAGTGGGTGACTGCGTCGACACCAGTAGGGTTTGGGTCCTCCCTGTGCCCTCCTCTTGAAGATGATGATGATGCGGCCTGGCGTCGGACTCTCTTCTTCCGCTTCTGAGCCACTGGCGCTATCGGGGGAAAGTCTTCATACTTCTTCTTCCCGCCGAAGAAATATTGGAGCCAGGTGCCCATCCGCACCCTCCGCTTCTCGCCCGGCTTCCGAGCTTCCCTCGTGTCATGCGACGAATGATAGAGGGTGCGGCACGCCTTCATCAGATAGCGATAAGCGTAACCCGCCAGATACCGACCCTCACCGTCGGTCTGATCCTTCAGCCAATCAGGCCAGCAGACCTCCTCATACGGTTCTCCATCGATGGGTAGGCGGCTAAGCTATGAGAGGCTCCATAAATCCAGAGAGGTATCTCCTTCCGAGGTATAGAAAGTGTTGTACTCTGGGCAAAACACTTTGATCATGCCGCAGCATAAGCCTCGGAAGATGGGGTAGCGGTATCTCGAGGTATACACGCTGTGGTAGACGCCAGCCCTGGTCAGGATGGGAGCATAATGATGCAGCACATAATCTGTGAACCCCACCGCTCCAGGTCTAAATGCGTGAGCGTCGGTGGCCCTCAGCTCGGCAAACCACCCTACGGATATCTGGTGCTTAAAGCGGATCGCCAGGCAGTCCAGCAGAAATGATTCTTCTCTGTACCCCCATTTCAACGGGGCAAGAAACAAGCCAAAGATCGGCTTCTCCCGGTCCACCCTACCTGTGGAAGCATTCCACCGAGCGGGTACGAATTCAGGGGCCCTGGTCAGCAGCCCATCTTCTGGAGCCAGATCTTGCAGTCCCAGCACGGCGCTCCATTTCCTAACCTCTCTGGGAAGATAAATTGGCCTTCCCCGCACCACACAGTCTGATAGGCTATCCCTCTCTACTAACAAGGCCTGCTCGACTTTGCGGACAAGGAACAATCTCTCTTCCCCTGAAGATTGAAACGCCGAAGGCAGGACATCAGATGTTTGTCCTTGGGGTGATCCTGCCTGACGGCGCCTTCCTGATCATAATGAAAAGAATCACCTCCGAGGATGAGGAGACGGCCAGTGTCCACAGTATCGGTCTCTGAGTCTGAGGACTCTGCAACTATAGCAAGTTGATCGTGCCCCCGATCAAGGGAATGAACGTTCTCCCACGTCACAACGGCACGGGAGGCAGAAGAAGAAGAACCGGATGCCATGATAGCTGCAAAAAAAAGCACATCAAACAATAAGCAAAAGTCAGAAAATAGCCGGTCGAAGGTAGATTTCTGACAAAATTTCGGCAGAGTCTCCCCAGCACGGGGGATTGCCAAAGAAAAGCGGGAGCACGTCCACTAAGGGAACGGTCCTTAAAAGCAGCCATCGACATTACACCGAGGCCAAAAGGAACACCCGGGGAAATAGCTCTGAGGGCAAGCCCTACTAGAAGCCTCCCGGGCCCCAAAGAATGGGTTTAGAACCCAAATGAACAACACTCACTTACTCGCTCGAAGGGGACGACCCCAGCCGCTCTCAACTCACTCGGCGCCGAAGGTGGAAAGGGGAAGAGCAAGAAGAGAGAGAAAGAAATTTTGCAAATGTGGAAGAATGAAGAAAAAATCGAAGGGGGAAGAATATATACGGAAGCCTCCCCTTCGGTTAATATGGCGCGCTATTTAGCACGCCGAATTAACTTCCTTCGGCAAAAATGCGCGTCGGAATTGGCCGCATCGAATTAAAACGTCAATGGAAAAGGCGCACCGGATTACTGGCCAAAATGCCCAGACCGCGCCGGATTAGCTGTTAAAAGCCAAGGGCGCGCCGGATTAACCCGCGCTATATTAGCATTCAAACTGCGCCGGATTAACATCTGTGCCGGATCAAGGGCCGTCCCAAGCTCCTGTCAACTGAAGAGGAGATCATTCCAGGCGAAGCTCATCCGTCGGCCTTGCGACACTCGTGCCTCGCTTGCAACACCCACGTCTGGGGGGCATTTGTTGGCACCCAAAATATGATCGTCGGCGATCAAGCCATAAAGACGAATGATGCGGCCCGCTGAAGCACAGAAGCCGATAAAGATCAACACATTGAAGACTTCTCAAGCTGCCAGAGCCTCGAGTCACCCCGTATGAACATGGGAACTTCACCTCAGGAGAACCGAGATGAACTCACAACCAACCGGCAGTGCGACCAAGCCTGCCCAATGAACCGGCATTGACTTCGTCGTGCCACATACACTATACCCGTTGTCCAACCAAGGACGACGGTCTACCCAGTGTCTACCCACCTCATGAAAGACTCTCCTGAGATGAAAGAGTCCCCTTGGCTCTTCAGAACGGAGGACCGAAAGCTCTGTCGGCAGAAGATCCCGGTCACCCGGCACGGGTACGGCTTCCCGCCCAGATGGGCCCCTTAGTGGCCGAATGATCACCCAGCTCAAGCGAACTATCCCTGGTGTTATCCCACCCTCTAAGGAGCTTTGAGCACAAGCCAGACCGAGCCAGCGGCACATATCATAGCGCCGAGAGCCGTGTCAGCAGAAAACCCACGTGATCAAACTGAAGTCATCTGAAGTTCCGAGAATGGCCGTACGTCGGCCTGAGAGCTTCAACAAGGCGTCTCGTCGAGGTTTCAAGGAGCAGTGGCGAGATAAATGTTCACGGTGACCCCCGGACTCATCGGCTGACTCGCGACGTGCGAAGAGCGTTAACACGGCGCGCCCTAAACCGGCGCGCCTCCATCCGGCGCCCTCCTATTCCGGCGCGCAAAGGATGGAGCTCCCTTTCCCGGCGCGCCATTCTACGCGCCGGATTAAAACATCGAACCTGCTCCTATATATAGGCAGCTGTTCGATTGAAGGAAGAAGGGAGAAGATAGAGAAAAAGAAAAGGAGACAGAAAAAGGGTAAAAAAAAGGAGATCGAAAGAGAAGAAAGAGGTCCAAGGGCCAATCGTCCAGGGGAGAGAAAGGGTTTCTTGCGAGTGAAGCAGGGTTCCCCTGAGCGTCCATCGCCGCCGTCTTCCCTCCTCTGCCTGAAGCCCTCCGGAGCCGGAGAAGAAGAAGGCATCCCGATACTCTGTTCTGGGAATAGGTGGGCGCCTATGTTTCTGTTGATTCCCGGCCTTGCTTTCTCTCTGTTGAATGTAAGCGAGAGGGGGAGGGATGGCGATGATATGAGCCAACCCCTCCCCCCTTCTCCGCGTCTTTTTTTTACTGTTGCTCTTCTGTGAACTCTCCTGCGAGTAGAATGGTGGCCGTGCCGTGATGCCGGCACCGAACTCATGATATGTGTGTGGTTTCCCCCCGTCAATGGAATGATAGCATGTGTACATGAATGTACCAATGGGTTGAATGTTTAGCATCTCGTCCTCCTGTTCCAGTGCTATTTCATTCGATAGATGTATATATATATATATATATATGGGTCTTCCCGTATACGGCTTTGAGATCCCGGTTTCTCCAGATTCCGAATGCGCCCTGGTACGCCATGGGCTATATGGATAACCCCTCCCTGGGTCCTCCGCGCCTGTGCCTGTGCACACGTCGTTCTCCGTTTTGATACGAAATTCGACCTTGGCCTCCCCTCCACTTTGCATTTCTCCGTTGTTCAGAGGAGGCAGGTGATGTTTCTGGGATAGTGAAGTCCGCTTCGCGACTATTGCATTCCAATCATTTGTGGGTATGCGTGTGTAGGCAAACCTTTCTAGTTGCATATCGATCGCCTCTTTCCGTGACTGTTGTTGCATTCTATTCTATGAATGGCAACCCAGTCTCGTGAGCATCAACGTCTTAGCCCTCCACCCGGGGAGGGGGGATATCTCCCACCATTTCACAGAGCTGCTAATTGGCCAAGGGAACTCCACTCTTAAGTGATGTATGTTTCTCATGAGTCACCAAGCTGACAACAACATGGGCTCCAGCCCAACAATCCCAAACCCACAGCCCTTCGGGACCCTGTGGTGACCAAGAGATAAATGCTCCTAGCAGGCTAGTCCTCGGAGCCTCTCTCCCTAAGGGTCTCTCTCTCTCTAGCAGGTGCAGTGTATGCTGTAGGTCGCCCACCCCTTGTAGGCCAGTCCTCGGGGTGTTGCTTCCGTCACGAGCTGCCTCGGTCCTCTGCTTCCACCCACGGAGCTTTGGTGCCCCTTGTAGGTTAGTCCTCGGGGCATCCTATCCGTTGGGGATTTGCTGGCTATTACCATGCAGACCGGTAGTTTAGGGGCTTACTCCACAAGTGAGTATGACCCCGTTCCTCTCCTGCAACCTTTCAGGTTCAGGGGAGATGCTGCCCAATTTTTTACAGGTTTTAGACAGGCAAGTCGTCTCTACAGACTGGCCGTAATAAAACGTTCATTCTGAATCAGGGACCCTAGTGCTCGAGTATGAACCTCGCACTAGCTCATCACTTCATTCTGGAAGGGCTCTGGACTTCAATTAAACAAGCAATCGACCCAACTAACTTCAAAACTCTCAACAGAATCTTAACGAACTTAAATAGTTTCAAAATTCATCAAAAATAAGCTAAAACGGCGCGGTCCTAATCCGGCGTACCCTAATACGGCGTGGTACCCCCCCCCCCCCGCACCGGATTAACGGTAGACTCATATCTTCCTATTTTTATTTGGCTTGTTCCCGGCGCGCCCAAAACTGGCGCTCCCCAAGGCCATCGCGCCGGGTTAACTTTTGCCATGGCCGCGCCGGATTAAGCACTTTTACCTACGTTCGGCCGCGCCGCGGAAACCTACCCCTACGCGTGGCCGCGCCGGTTTTGAACCCTTATGCTATTTTAATCACTCACTCGCCTCCGGAGCGATCCTCGTCTCCCGTGGTCGAGACTAATAAACCCTACTTAGTAATAAACCGAATAAGGGAAGGGCTGTTCGAGTCCGAATCATCTTGTTATCATGCTTTCACTACCATGTCCGTCAGCGCTTCACTTTCATCATCATGCTTGTGTTACCATTCTCGTCCCCCTTGGCGGAGATTAATAAATGTGATTGATCACTGTTTGTTTTCATAACTTTATTGCCATGCTTAGCACAGTCACGGACATCATGCATGCATGCTTGCATAGACCCTCGGGTATATCAAATGGCATTGACGGAAGACCGGGTTACGTCTGATCGGAAGTCTCCGCTATGCGCGATGGTGGTCTTCGAACCTACGTCCTCCGCCACGTACCAAGGGTCTCCAATTTAATGAACAATGCCTCTCTTGCATGATAGATAGACGCATCTCATGTGATCCTGTCACGTTCATAACATCGCATCTTTATTCCGGCCTCGACAGCCCACTATCTCGGTAATTAATCAAAGGTTTTCCCTCCTCACGGGGGATGTAATTAACGTCATAGCCTTTATGGTGTGGCGGACTGCTGGTCCCAACGCAATCTCACTTTCGCCCGACACGGGTCAGAATGAGCGCATATTAAATTCGTCACTCACGTGACTGGCACGCCCGCGTAGTCAATCAGTCAGTTAATTGCCAGTTAGTTAATTGGTTGATCAACACGTGAAATAAACCAAATAAACCCAATGATAATCATAAATAAAAAGAAAACCGGAGAACGAAAAGATCCCATCGCAAACAGACCCTTACTGATAACTTTCAAGATCTCGTAGTCCTTTGCACGTAGGAAGACCTGCATCCAATTCTTCCAGTAAGCATAATTATTACTATTGAAGAATGGTGGCTTACTCGTAGAATGAACCTCAGCGATCAATCCTTTAGCATCCATAACAAATCTCTTTGGGATGTAAAGCCCTAAGGGAGAGTTAGGCTCTGATACCACGTGTTGGAACGGATGGACACTAAGATCTAGAGGGGGGGTGAATAGATCAACCCCAAATTACTAGAACTATAGCAATTTAAAAACTAAAGCGGAATTAAGAAGAACTTCTGCAACAATATCAACAACAACACACACCAAAATAGTAGAATATCAAACTGATGAATAACCCTGCTAGCAATTCACAGTTATAATGAGAGCAATGAACTCAAGATACTATCTGAATCGAGTAAAAACGTAGTCATATTAACAGCAATAGATGAATAGAATGAAGTGAAATTAACTGGCGGTCCTAATCATTCATCTATTTGTAAAGCAGAATAAGCAGGCAATCACACGAAAGACAAGGGGTTTTAGGTGGTTCGATTTTCACCTACATCCACCCCACACTCGGATAGAGTATGGCTTACTGCTGATTCACAGCTTCAATCCGCTGATCCACAGCTTCGGGGATTAGATCCCTACAGACCGCTGATCCACAGCTTTGAGGAATTGATCCCAGACCACTGAGCCTTACAGCTTGTTGACCGAGGTTTCACCCTCGCCCGCTGATGCACAGCTTAAGAAAATTCAGAGGTAAAAGGAAAAGATACAATCGAGAAACAATGTAGCTCTCTAGGAGCAGATTGACTCTGGATTTGATCCAGGAGTCAATTACAAAGATCGACTCTCACAAACTCTCTTCTCACTCAAACAATCAAAATAGCTTACGATGCTCTGCTTTCCTTGACCTTTACCGCAACTTCTCCTTTCAACTTCTTCTCTCAGCTCTCGGCTCTCTTCTGCTTCGAAGTATGCTTCTTTTCTTCTCTACTTCTTACACTCGCTCTCCTTGTCTATTCTGCTCTCTCTTTTTCTTCTTCATATCGATCTGATATATCTTGTCCCTTTATATAGTCTCGTAAGAAGAGGGCGCGTAGGAAACACGTTTCCCGCCCAAAAATTTAATCGAAGATGCTCCAGTGAAGCTCCACGTGTCAGAGGAAGAAGGCACACTGTCCACGTGGCTAAATCATCATCTTAGACAAGTCTTGGATCACGTGCCCAATCATAGGCTTCCTTGGTTAACGTGTGCGTCACTGGACTCTTGCGTCACGTGTCTCACTTAAGTTTCTACTACTTTCAGAGATGTTGCAATTCAGATGACAGACATTTTAGTCAAACACTTTTAGTGCTTACTCAATGCTCAGACCAATGATATAAATCTATACGCAAATGCCTCAAAGCATGGTCATGATGTACAGACATATGAACGTTGATGCTTAGACCTTGAAGAATGCATATGCACTGACCTTGTAGCATCATATGAGAATGTGCACAGACTTGTCCTTGCAAATGTGCATGGACTTTGATTATGCTAAATTGAATGAGCACTGACCTTGATATGCAGTATAAGAAATATGCACTGACCTTGGACATGAACAGAGTGGAGTGTGCACAGACCTTCCAAGCGATCAATGCAAATGTGTACCGACCTGAGTTTATGCAAATGACAATATGCACTAATTTTATATAGGCACAAGGTAGACGTGCACTGAACTCTATATGCTACATGCACATGTGCACCGACCAGGTGTAGGCACAAGGTAGACGTGCACTGACTCTATGAATGACTAAGGCCGATGTGCACCGACCTCTTTCATGCGTAAGGCAGAACATGCACCAACCTTAATTGCGCATTGCAAAATCTGCACCGATCTCTTTCATGCGTAAGGCAGAAGATGCACCGACCTCTATATGTATAATACAAAGAGTGCACCGACCTGTTATGCTGCTAGTGAAGACATGCACCGACCTTTAATGCACTCGTGCAAATGTGCACAGACTTGTTTCTAAGCTAAATGGAGACGTGCACGGACCTTATCACGCATGTATAAAAACATGCACAGACCTTGTTGTGCATTGTGCAGATGTGCACAGATAGTATATGTGCACAAGGCCAAATGTGCACCGACCTTAGTAGTACTAAGAGATGATGTGCACCGACCTTGCCTCTGCTTACTGTGCAACATGCATCGACTTTCATCCGCTGAACAGTAAGCATGCGTCGACCTTTATTATGAACAAAGTCTATTATGCATGGACCTTAGTATGAAATGCATGCACATGAAGCTATGAAATGCTAACAGTGTTGCCATAATAAGAATGATTTCAGAAAATCATTATTATCAAAATTCAAGAGCTGAAGAAACAAAATGTATTGTCACCAATCATCAAAACAAAATAGGGAAATTAAATTTAGAGAATTAAGTCAAAGGAGACATGACATGAGACACATTATCCCACATAAGCTCCCCACAACAGTGGTAATTTCCATGGGGAGCCATATGACTTTTTGCTCTCTTCTGAAAGACATCACCAAAAAGTGTAGAGATTGAAATATGGTGCCTCGAACCTCACACCACACTTTAATGATTTCTTGAATAGGAGAGAGAGATCAGTTTTTCCAAGAAAACTTACAACAACTGAACAAACATGTCAGAAGGAGCCCATGGTGAGATCCCAGGGGACAACCCTCTAATACTTAAGTCAGCAAGGTGCTCAAGTAAAGGAGAAAGAGATGGAGATAATGGAGAGAAGTGCTTTGAAGAGAGGAGCGTTCTTGATTATGAGGTTTCTCTGTAGATGGATTACTTTCCCCTGGTCGTCTATCCATGGTTTATTATACGACTTTACTTTGAGCATATCCGTTCCCTGACTAAGCGGAGTTGTGATTAGTGGAGTAATGGGTTGTCCGATCATGGGATCATCGGTTACCCCCTTACCCGTTCTCTGAGAGTTGGAAAGGTGGTGTCATGGTGAGTGTTTTGGTGACGCTCATTGGGGTAACCTCCGCGATTGTGGCAATAACAGCTACCAATTGAGGACCTTGAGGCATGTAGAGCACACCTGTGGGCTGGGCCAATCCCAAGTGGGCCTTGTTTGACGTCGTTATTGGACTGTGAGCCGGTTGATAATGGGCCACAATGGGCCTGGCGAATTTTCCTGTGCCCAAAATTATTTTCTCGTGGAGGGGTGGAAAATTAAACTCTAGAAAAATAGGAACTATTCTCCGAGGCTAAAAATATTTTTTTCAAATAACTTTTTTCTTTTGTTTATAAATAGTCTACAAATTTAGGTAGGAAAATATTTCTCAAAACAATTTTGAGAATGCAAATCTTTTAAATATTCACAGGATCCCTATCCTTTTTCTATAGCAATTGTGTATGTCACTGTGTCCAACAGTCTGAGGACCCCGGCCCATTTGCAAGAGAGAGCAAAGTTACTTGAAATGACCACTGTCAATGATCAGTCCACATCTTTCCAAACGAAGATATCCCTTGCAGAAATCCATTTTGTGAATGATCCCATATAAAAGAAGTGGCTAACAAAAATGAAAATCAGCATATTGAGCTTAAATTGAAGATTCCATGTCTTCACTTCCTGTAGGAAGTTGATAATTCCCTGCCCGCCTGTTTATTTTGCTTCAGCTCTAAATCTCCCTACCAGTCTTCCAGTAGGCGTTAATTACAACGTTATATCAGCTGCAAGCTCCAGTGGCGAAGCCGATCCTCTGTGCCCCCACATCATATATCACCTCCGCCGTCCGCTGCTGGGTGTTCCCGATGATGCCCAGGTCGCCGGGGTTCCCGTTCCCGGCGAACGCCAGGCACACCTGCGACAGGCTCACCACGAAGAAGATCCCCGCCGCCGGAAGCTGCAGATCCGCTCCCCCGTCGAAGTGCAGCCTCACCGTGGGGTACGTGATCGTGTCCGCGTTGCTGAAGTCGTAGCAGGTGTCCAGTATGCTCAGCGGCTGCGCCATCGGGTACTGCGTCATGCCGCTGCGGAACGCCGAGCGGAGGGCAGAGTAGGCCGAGGGCGGTAGCCGGGTGATGACGGTCCCGGAGTCGATGATGTGGCCGGCGGTCTGGAACACTGTTGAGGAGACGGGCAGCAGCGTGCCGCCGACGCTGATGCCCGACAGGCCGATGGAGTAGAGCGACGGGTCGCGCGTGCCCGTCAGCATCGGCGTGTAGGTAGCGTTGGTGGCGCTCCGGCCGATGGTCAGGTGCCCGGTGGAGCTGCTCGTGCCGGGGAGGCAGTAAGAGAAGACGTCCCCCAGGACCTGAGAGGTCTGCGACACCAGGGAAAAGGCGCTGCGGCCGAGCCCCATCAGCCCCGCCGCCCTCCCGAAGAGGCCCTGGTTGTCCTGTCCGCAGCCGAAGGTGAAGTTCTGGAACACGTGGTCGGGGGTTAGAGTCAGGGTCTCCTGCGCCAGGAACCCCACTGTGGTGGACTGGTCGCCATACTGGACGCCGTAGAGGCAGGTGCCGCCGGCGCAGCCGTTGACGTCAAGGCTGCTGCAGGAGTCGGAGCTGCAGGAGATGTTGCGGTAGGTGGAGGAGGCGGAGGGGTCGAAGTACGGCTCCTGCTGCGTGTAGCAGGAGCCGGCGCAGGGGCGGCACTGGATCCAGCACACATTGCTGCCGGTGTCGAAGACAACGGTCTGGTCCGTCCTGGGGCTGCCGAAGCCGAGGGTGACCAGGTAGTTGCCGGTGCCGATGGTGGTTCCCCAGCGGGCTGGGAGGCTGACCTCTGACGCCTGCAGCTGCGCGTCCTTGGACGGTGCTGCTCTGGTGAACCTCCTCCGGAGGGACTTAACCCGCAGCAGGTCCTGGCGCAGCGTCCAGGCAGGGTTAGGCTTATTGCCGTAAGGCGAGCAGGGCCCTCGCCGGTGGGCAACCTTCAGTGAGTTCTTACCAGCAGCTGGAACTGCAGGAACATGTGTGCCATTAGAATCAGCAAGTGCCAAACACTGAACCAAAAATCTAAAACCCTTCAATCTCCTATCAAAGGAATAAAAGGAGTTCCAGAGAAGGCTGATGAAGGCTAACAAGTGCTGAAGTGCTCTCCCTGTCATTATTTTGATCTCCCAAACTCTCTTCTGACATGCGCACTTGCAACAGCAGCAGCACGCTAGTGTGTAAACTCTTGTAGGTCAGTGAGTTCTAATTAAGAAGGGATCAGTTGCAAGGTGAGCAGCAGTACCCACTGTTCCTTGGGGCACAGAAAAATTATAGTTAAATCTACCACAGCCATTTGTAAGTTTGCTTAATTACCTTTGGGAGAGGAGCACACAGGTCCCGGCAGAAGGCTGTCAACCCTTACGAGCCGGAAGTTCTGTTCTTCCCCAGAGACATGATAGGAGCAGTAGAAGAACAGGAGCAGCAGCAGAGGGGGCAGAGCAGAGAGCATGGGAGCCAGAGAGGAAGCCATGGATTGCACGGACGTGGTTTCATTATAGACCATATATAGTCCTGATTGATAACGCCGAGGGTGGGGGGGGGGGGGCGTGGAAAGTACTGGAAAATGGCCACACAATTGGGAATCGCCCGCTTCCCCACTGTTTCGTTCGGCAGGTTGAGACCCGCAAGTAGGAGGAATCCGGGGCCAACTAAAATTGACTAGTTGACAATGGCCTACGTCTACGTTGCAAGAGATATGGATGTTTTTGGAAGAATCCAAATCATCTATCGTTCTTGTTCCCTTCTAATTTTCTCTCTAAAATTTTGGCCTCAAAGGACTTGGCCTACCCTGCTGGGTACGAGCTCTCCATGAAGAAAATTGTCTCTTCGGAAGAAAATTATCCGTCATGGAAGGTTCCTATCATCTTCAAGTTCCCTGTTCTTTCCATCTGTGTACTTTCCTGAAGTGAATTAGACTTCTGTGATCTTCGTGAATTGGACATCCCCTGAATACATTTGTGAAAGGTCCATCGAGTTAACAACCGTCTAAAAGATCGAATATACTCGGAAATGTTTCTTCCCCACACTCTGTTAACTTTTTATTTCCCAAATTACCGTCCGCAACTCTCTCTCTCTCTCTCTCTGTGTGTGTGTGTGTGTGTGTGTGTGTGTGTAGGGCCTCCTTGCGCAGGGCCTCCTTACTCGTCCTCTTCCTTTCGGTCGTTGTCACAGAGGAGGATGACCACGATCACTGGAGGTCCAGCTGCGGAGGGCGGTCATGTTGGAGAACCACCAGGGGAGATCCCCGGAGAGTTGGTTGCCAAAGAGGTTGAGAGGTCGAGCAGCCGGAGCAACCCGCCGGGGATGTCTGACTTGCCGGAGAGGTTCAGGTGGAGCAGCAAAGCACTGCAGGAGAGAGATGGCAGGATGGCGCCAAAGAGGTATAGTTGGAGACGATGGTGTTAGAGAATAGTCCCGTATTAGAAATGGGCTAAAAATATAACGTGATTATAATTATGGTATCCTCTCCACTTAATATTTTAAGATTTTAATTTAGATGACTTAATCTAATAAATTTTAACATGATATCAGAGTTTATGATTTGGGCTGTGCATCCCGTGTTTATCATAGTCATAGTCCACGTGATCACTAGTAAAATCCATTGTGGTCAGAGAGGTGTTGATCAGATTTTGTAGGAGTTCAGTTTTTTGTTCTTCAGATAGAACTTTTCTGTTTCACTATTTTTTTTCCAGTGAAATGTGTTTCCACCACTAGATAGTGTCCCACGTTTTATGCTTGTGTCACGTTCGTAGCCATATACATAGTGGAAGTAGTTAGCAACTCTATGATAGGTAAGATCCTTTAAATATGCTTATTATTTCAATCAAAGTAGTAGATATTGTCCTCATTCTCTTGTGCTCTATTCTCTTGTGCTCTGTTTTATATCTGAGAATACTATTCTCTTCTCCATTTTTCTTGCAGCAAATAGAGGGAAACAGACCTCGTACAGGAGATCTCCAACAGTTTGTGGTATCAGAGTGGCCAGGTTTGAGTTAGAGGGTGAAGGAGATAGATAAAGTCTGTTAAACATCAACCAGATCTGCAGATTGGTGAGAAAACTTCCCAAAAAAGAAGTAAGTTGCTGTGCACTCTAGCTTTTTGTTAGAAGTTCAAAGTGATGGCTCTGACTGTCAATGGAGGCAATCCAGGTATTTTTCAATCCTTTATTCATGTCTTTAGTGGTGAATCATATGAGAATCGGGGCATTAAGATGAGGAGTTTGTTTATATATCAAGATTTATGGGATTTGGTGAACAATGGTTATGTAGATCTATATGCTGATGAAGAAGAGGTTAGACTTTCTGTGGCTCTGAAGAACGAGTCGAAGGAAAATAAAAAGAAAGATGCATTGGCTTTGTTTATCAGTCAGTAGGCCATGAATGAGTCAATCCTTGCAAGGATTGTTGTAGCAATCACCTCTCACGAAACATGGATGACTCTGAAAATTGAGTTTCAAGGAACGAAAAATGTAATTACTATCTGTAGAGGTTGAAATATGATATCTTGAATCTCGAATTACACCATTATGATTTCTTAAATGGAAGAGACAACAACCCCCTGGAACCTGCAACAATGGAACAACCATGTCAAAAGGAGTCCCGAGTGAATACTCAGGGATAACCCTCCGATGTTTAAGTCAGCGAGGAGCTAGATAAGGAGAATGAAGGGTGGATAATATGGAGACGAGTGTTCGGAGGAAGAATGGAGTGATGTGGTGTGGATGTACTTTTTGACACGTCTATTTATTTATTCGTTTGTTTATTTATTTATTTCATTTATTTGTTTATTTAGTACGTGAGTGTGTCAGTCACAAAGTTACAGTTTATTCAGGCTCCGAAGAAGCCACTGATGTACACCATCTGACTGATCAGACGAAAGTGAAATTCGGATCGAGATCAAAACTCGCTGTGCCATAAAGGTCACGACGTTAATTACATCTCTCCGGAGGGGAGAACACCCTTGATTGATCATCAGGAAAAAGGACCCTACGGCCTAAAGAATTATGTTGATGAAATGAAATGATAAAAATCTTGAATTGTCTCAAAATGTCCCATGTTAGGGTGTAAGTATTCGAATCATATTGGTCGCTCATTGACCATTTTCTGTTCGGACATGAATCCGAGTAAAAAGCGCGACAAAGATGGAGATAAAACCCGTGCAAATATCTACCGAGTGTGCAGTAAGTTTGATGGGATAGTGGGATTAGATCCCAGTGGAGACGGGTCAAGTTTCAGGAGAATATTGGCCCAAAATAAGGTCGAGCCATGACCATGACGGGGATGGTCCCCAATGTCCAAACTCGGCTTGTAGGGGCATCATTGATATTTCCTCATCCAAGGTCTAGGAGAGATGAGGTCTCTGAAATGCACATCAGCACATGCGTGTTTTGCCGTTTTATCTTCTTAGCTTTAATTCCATTTGAGTGTAGGTTTTAATCCACTTACAGATTCTTTATCATTTTCTTTGTTTAGATCGTATCACCAAGGCCCTCTCCCTTTTGTTATTATCTATTTTATTATTTTTATTTTATGTTTTGTTTCTTCCGTTTTATGCTTCTGTCCTTTCTCTTTTTTTTTGTTGAAACAGAGAGTTTGGGCGACCGAAGAGGGAAGTTCGATCGACCGAACCGATCGGTCGACCGAACTGATGACTTCAGATGGCCGAACTCCCAGAAGCAAGGAGACCTGTCAGTGGAATCAGCCTAACTGTGTTGGGCGTCGACTCCTCCACTGGTCGGTCGACCAAAAGGCTAGTTCGGTAGACCGAAACAGCAAATAGGCCTAGATTTCAATTTTTTTAGAGTTAGTGATGTGAATTTGAGGGACTTTTAGATGCCCGTCTTTTATTAGCCACTTCATTACATCCCATTCACCCTTCCTCTCCTTTCCTTTTCAACAAATGGGCCACAAGCGCACACAAGGTAAGGCTTGTTTTGCATTTCTTATCTTGTCGTTTTAATTACACTTGAGTGTAAATTTTATTCCACTTAGGTGTTCTTCATATATTTTAGGTTGCATTATCATGGCCCTTTTCTTATTATCGTTACTTATTTCATTATTTATTTTTTTATTATTATTATTATATTACATAATCTTTTATTATTATTATTATTATCATTTTTGTTATCATTTATTCCTTATTATTATCGTATGTATTTTTTTTAGGTTGGGTCGACTCTGCCCAAAGGGGTTAAGTCGAGTCTGCCTTGGGCAGAGTCTACCCTACCTGAGGGCTGGGTCGACTCTGCCATGCAGGTTGGCAGACTTCGGCATTTCTTCCTTTCTTGTTTGCCATTTTATTTTGCACACTTTCTTTCTTCTTTCTTTTATTTTTTTGTTTTGCTTTATCTGTTTTCTTCCTTTTTTTTGGGCATGATCATGCATGTGTATGCGTGCGAAGGTGCAGCAAGGCGGGGGGAGGAAACCCAGCTTGAGCTTGGCTTTCTAATAGGTCATCTTCCCTTGAGCTGGTGGCCATATGCTGAGCTTATGTTGCAAGCTTGAACTGAGATGCCCCAGGTGGGTTACTGTGGCCTTTGCTGACATGATAGATGAGCCATGTACTCTACTGCTATCTTACTGAACCAGAGAATGTGTTGACCCTTTTTAGAGCTTCAGATGAGTTGAAGATGGTTATACAAAGCTTTCAGTTGATTTGAAGAAATCTGACGGCACTTCGATCGACTAACCGAAGGCACTTCGGTCGACCGAATTCTGGAAACATTTGTCGACCCTTGAAGGACTTTCCTCCTGTTTTGCACATCTTTCTAGGCATGCTTTGTCTTGATAACACAAACACGGATGGGACAATAGACCTGCATAATTAAACATGTTATGGGAACAAAAAGCTTCAAGATAAACATATTCATTTACACACATATGAAGTAGATTTTCAACTCAAAACCCAAAGCAAGAGCCACACGCATGCAGTCACACATAACATATACAAAGAACAAAGTTTTGTCATAATCAAAGCATTCTTCAACAGCTAGGATTTGTTTGAGGTCATGTCACTCCGGTGGTAATGGCTTACCATTCACTCCTGTTTCTGCATTTCACACCCTCAATTCTTGTGGTAGTTGGGACTCTCTATCGGATATTCCTTCCATAGGACTAGGACCACTATCACGAGACTTCCGTAAGACTCCGCGAGACTGGGATTCCCACTAAGACGCCGAGCAGGTTGTACCCTGAAAGCCCAAACCCATCGACTTGACCGGATTTCGCTTTGGACAGTCCGAGGTTGTGACTAAATTCTGCCCAGTCCCGTCCAGAACGCAGCCCTTCGAGGACCGCTACCAGGAGGTAGCGGCCAGAGACTGACCGCGCTCTATTTCTGTTTAGTCCTGTGCGCCAGTTTTGTCCAATCGACTGATCCTTGTTCCAAGTCGACCCAGCCTTGTTAAAGTTGACTTATGTCAGCTCAATTGACCGTGGTTATGTAGACTGAACCCTGTTTCAGTCCAGTCATGCCCCAGGTCGACTGAGGACCTTGACTAGATGGCTGAACCTTGTCGTTTTGCCATTCTGGCATGGTGGCGGTTCTCTCTGGACCGCCATTTCCAAATAGCGGCTCACTCTAGACCACTGCCTTGAGTTCTCTACTTGGTGCGTCGACCACTGGTCTATTGAGTCGACGTAGGCCCTTGTTGCTCTCCTGTTGATAGCGGTCGTTCCTTAACCGTGACTTCCAGTCTGCGGTTCTACGAGGACCGCGAGCATCCTCCCTGTTCAATGAGTTGACCCTGCCTGCCTGTGAGTCGACCCAAGCCCCTAGTTGCCGTTTGATAGCGGTTCTATCTAGACCGCTATATCACTGTAGCGGTCCCGTGCTGACCACGACCTTCTCCAGATTTCCCGTTTTTCGTGATTTTTGTGTGATGTAGCAACTTTGTCAAAGGATAGCTCTTCAGGCTACTATCCAGTCCTGTTCATGACCCCTTTTTACTGAATCTTGGCTTTCGAGTCATATTTTTATGACTCATCAAGTGATTCGTGCTATAGAATGACCCTTGATCTTAGAGCTTAGTTACTTGAGCTTAACCTTGGAACTCTTGGCCGGAAATAAATGAATGTCTAAATATTACTTGAGATTTGTGATCCACCACTCAATGCCAACGCATCATAAGGGTCCAGTCTGGTCCTAGAAGGAGCACCCGAAGTACTTGTGTCCATGGGAGTTTGTAATGACAAGGTGTGGCATTGCACCGAGTACTTGCTAGCGTGTTGTCTATGACATTCATTCCTACATGAAAATTTGTAACTCCACTTGACTTGTTATACTTGCGTGCCTGGCCAATTACATGAAATCTTGATATACATGGCTCTATCTTATGTTATTCATGGCTATCATATCTCTCGTTGTTAGCTTCAGTTAATGGCTCTTAGTTTATTTATTTTTGCTCGTTGTTCCATGAAAGACTTTATTAACTAATTAATCACTTATATATTACCTGATAGATAAGATAGAGCACTCACTCGCCCGATTTTCCAACCCTTTTCAGGTAGCTCGGATGAAGACGCGTAAATTGATGGGGATGGGCACGAGTGAAAGCTTGGAGCGAGCCAGACTAGGAGTCATGTCATGTCTCTGTCCTAGTGTAGGGTGTCAGTTGATTAGAATATGTCATATGTGAAGTTGTAACTTTGTTTAGCAGTTGATCTTGGTCGGTTATGTAAGAGGATCGTTTGGATGGTTGGAAATTTTATGTTTTTATAAATAAAGTTGGAAGTTTATTGAGTATAATCTTTCGTTGTCTCTTGTTGTATTTATTTTCATTCTTGCTCTGTTTGACACGAATGATTAACTGCTGCGTTTCGATTTTCCGCATCGGGGCGTGACATTCTCAACAAAGTGATTGAAGTTTCACAGTGAGGAGGGGGAAATTATGCAAGCCCATTATGACCCAATATATGTCGGCCCACAATTTAAGAATGTCGTCAACTAAGGCCCACTCGGGACTAGCCAGCCCATAGACACATACGCCGTATGCGTACGTACTCTAGATGCCACGGAACCCTCAATCGGGTGACCCTTATCGCCATGATCATGGGAGTTACCCCAACATACATCGATTCTCCATCCACTCTCTCAAGATGCTCGCCATGACACATGTTTCCGGAGAACATGCCCTGACGACGCCTTTCCATCTCTCAAAAAGTGGGCGAATGGGTAACCACCGATTCCATAGCCGAACAACCCCTTACTCCACGATAACCACGCCGCTAAGTCAAGACATGGATGCACCTAAGGTAATCTCCACAAATAGCACCCTGAACAGCTAACTAAGATACGCAATCGAGGCTACACAATTGGACACTTACTCCCGATCACTTGTTGGCATTAAAAAAAAAGAGAAAAAAAGGGAAAATATGCGGGCTATTGTCTACAACCACATGATGGAGAAAAGGAACAAAAAAAGGGAGAAAAAGGCCAAAACGAAATGAAGCAAAAAAAATGAAATGAAGCAAAAGATGAAAAGGGGCAGGAAAAAAAAGAAACAAAAACGGAGGGGCCTTCTCCTGAAAAATGAGAAAATCGGTCCCTGCCCGACAGCCTCATCCTCGTGAGCATTCAATGCTCGAACGGCGGCCCCCTCACTCGCATGCGAACAGCCCAAGCCGTCGACGACAAGGTTATCCCATGACATCGGTGGGGCCTCACTTCGGCCGCTCTACAAGGGGTCCCGCATGCCTGCTCTCCTCATTCCGGTGACAGAGGGCAGACGGCAGCAGAGAAAAAAAATGGGAGAGGTTTTCTCCTGAAGAGAAGACCCAACGTTCCCGTATATAGAGCCATCCGGCGAAGTAGAAGAAAGGAGAGAGAGAGTCAGTGCAAAGGGGGAGAGATACAGAGCCATCCGGCGAAATAGAGAAAAGAAAAAAAGCCAGCTGAAGAAAGAGAGCGCTCAAAAGAAAAAAATAGAGGGAAGGAGAGAAGAGACCCATCCGACGGTGGGTCTGTTATTTTTTTCTTTCTGTGTTTCCTTCTTCATGCCCAATAGGGCTGCTTCGATGTCAACATTTTCTCTTATGAATGGAGTATGAGGGCCTTTAGGCCCTATTTATGAATATGCTCGTGGCTCTAGTGATTTGCATTTCCTTTCGGCTATGTTTGCTCCCCTCCCCCTGCTCTCCGAGTCGCCGTCTTCTCCACCGGCGTGAGTGCTTGACTTTGTCATGATAACCTGGAGTTTCTGATTCCCAGGGAATGCCCTGATAGATCTGTTAGTGTCTGTTCGTCAAAAAAATGCTCCAGGGTTGAAAGGGGTTGATCTAGCGGCAAACACGCGCCGGATCGGTTTTATCCCTGATCGGCGCGATGTCTAGCCGCCATATCACCCCATTTTCACTTGCTTTTCCCTCAGCCTCCGTATCACTTGCTTTTGTTATTATTAGTTCCTCTCTTTAGCTGCCAGATCAACTTTTCCTTTTTTAGCCGCCGCATCACTCTTTTGCCCCTTTTGATTTTTTGTCTTGGCCGGCGGATCAAGAAGGGAGGCGCCCCTTTCATTCGATCGCCGGCTCAAGGGGGTCTACCTCATTACCCACCTGCTGGACCACTTCCCAGTCTTTCTATTTAGATTCCAACTTCGGTCTAATTAATCCTAGTCCCGACAGGGGTTTGCTGAGTCCTCACGGCATGATCCCCGATCAGCGAAGGGGATATAAATGCTCCGATTATATCGACTGTTTTCTTGGAGCTCTTGAGGAGGCCCATACGGATGTCACCGCCTTCAAGCGCATCCTTGTTATTACGGGACTGACTCGGATTCTCCATGGACGAACAGCCTCTTTAGACGCCTCCCAAACACTCCAGGTCTAGAGGAGATGTTGTCGAATTTTTACTTGAATATTTGAACTAATTACGCGACATGATCTAAAATTTGTAATCATTAAAAATCTTCAAAATCTCTCCTACACCTGCTTATAAGGATTTATGGACAGAGCCTATTTTTGTTTCTATAATCTCTCTCCTCAAATTTTCCTCTCCGCTCAAAAACCCAAGTGTACTTTGGATGTTCGTGAAAAATTAAGGATGGTCGAAGATTATGTCTCAAAAGCCAAGATTTAGTGCGTTCTCCAACGCCCCCCCTCAACGAGTCGAGTGAATTAATCATTCTAATTTCTAAAAAATAATTGAACACACAAAAATTCGGCGAAGTACCACCGGATCATTTCAATCGTACATTTTTCAACGTCACCTACCAAAACACGCATGTTAGTGCCGTTGGGTCGACGCGATGGCCAATCCTTCTTCTAACATACATGTAAGGATTAACTTGGTCTTATTTCGTTGTTATTGAGAAGTGGCCTTTCCCTATCACGTCCAATTATTATGGAAGTGTTAACGCGCATGGGAGGACTACATGTCCTCTATTATGAAGATGCGAAGCAGTATGCATCGGACAAAGTTGTTGACTTGGAAGTCTCTGTCTTCTAGTGCGTCATATACGGCTGCTTATGGCAAATGTTTTATTATCTATCTGCCGACATATCAAAATATATATAGACAATCTGATGTCATCCACATCAAACAAGACTTGTACATCTTCTGATTGACAAGTGCAACGTTGAGACAAACGTCTCTTAATCATGAATGTGTTGGACTCAAACGAATCTACAGGATCAGTATGTCTTCTCCCCCGCAATCCAGTTTGCATTATAAGGAAGTGTTTGAAAATTTAGTGGATTATGAATGATAGAGATTACCGATAGACCGTAATCTCAAAAAAATTATAATTCTATTTAAATATGTCATTATGTTTAGATTTTTGTGTGGGAGAGATTTTTTTCTAGGGGAGAGAGAAATAATCAAACGAGGAGTGTGATTCAAAATCTTCAAAAAAAAATATTTCAAAATAATTTTTGCACGAAAGTCAAAGAAATTCAAATGAGAAGAGTGAGAAAAGAGTTCAAATGATATTAAATATTTATCTTTTTTGTCACAAAAGTAATAGTAATAGCGTAAAATACTTCTTCCTAATTTATGTCATCGTAACACTGAAACGAGCTTTTAGGTTATAGGATCATCATCTCCAAAAAGTTATATATTTTTTTCGACAAGATCCATAGATGTTACGAGATTTTTCACAATTCATTGACCTCAATTGAATTTGCGAATGAAGCATCGTGCCCATGTGAAACGGGGACCAGGGATCCTCTGCGACAGTTGCGGCATTGCTCCCGTCAAGAAGCTAGGCATGGCCTAGTCTTTTTCTCATCGTATCCTGCAGTCCACCGGTAGTATTTGAGTCCATGAAAATAAGGATTTCTTAAGTCACGCCGACATTTCCTACTGTGTGGCTACGTCAGTGTCATCACATGTTTGAGTACTTTTAATTTGATAGAAAAATTATCTATATATCCTTAAAATTTTATGAAATTATATCTATATTTATATTTTTATCATATTTATCATAATACTCTTAAACTTTTATAAAAAAATTATTGTGCTCCTTTCCACTTGTATCTTTAAAATAAAAAGTTATCACTATTTCTATAAGAATAAACACAATGACTGTTTTTTAAGAAATTTACAAAAACTATGATCATTATGATAAAAAAACTATAAAAATAATTTTAAATAATTTTAAAAACATAAAATAATGTTTATTAATTTATTTAGTTCATCGACCACCGAGTGTCGATGTGTTTATCTGATCCACATCTCTGACAGCGCAGGGCGGGTGAGGGGACTTGTACTTCATGTCCGTTTTTCTTCATTATACCTCATTTTCGTTCATTCAGAAGCAACTTTCTTGACGTAACCGGAGACGTCACTTCCCGTAGAGTACAGCAAATTTAAGGTGTTTTATCAAAAGGGTAATGATTACCACACGTGTACAACGGTGCGGGAAGCATATGTATCGCTCCGTAGTGTAAATTGTATTTATTTTTAAAATTTATTTTAAATGAGATTTAAAGTCTATCATCTTGACTTGCGATCAAAATATCAAATTTTTCTTGATTTGCACGAGTACTCTAATATGTAAAATTGTACTGTTCATAGAGAATTTTTTTTTATCTATAGCAAGTAAGTAAGAGAGAGTTTGGGCCCCACTTAAAAGCAGAGAAATTTGAATCCCACTCAAAAAAATAAAAAATAATAAAAAATTTTGCACTGTCTAGCAACTAGCAGTGCAGGAAGTATTACTCGTTTTCAAAAGAAATTCTTACTACTTTTTGAAGGATCGCAAAGGAGGGTTCTTTTTGAAAATGTACTTTGAATCTAACGAATGCAATGAGAAATCGATCCTGTCAAATATCTTGGCCTGGGGTGGAGCCATGGTTTGTCGACTCGGTGCGGGTCGTCCCGACCCGCACGACCCGACCCGACCCAGGCCGGGACCGGGTCGGCCTTGCCGTGGGTCGCCACCGGGTCGGTCCATTATTTTAATATTATATTATATTTTATTTTATATATAATGTGCCTTTTTCTATTTTATTATATTATTTTATATATTATATATATATAAAGTTACTTTTTAGAACGGGGCGGACCGGGTCGGATCGAGACGGGACCGACCCAGGCCGAGACCGGGTCGACCGGGCCGACAAACCTTGGGTGGAGCACGATGATATAGGGCTAGACTCTGACCTTTTTTTTTGCTTTTCTTTTGGTCAAGGGGAATGGGACACGGGGGAGGGGATTAGGGGAGGGGACGAGGGAAGATAGAGGAGGAGGGAGAAGGGGAACCTAATATAGGGGGTGCATTAAGATAACCTCTCAATGCCTCTAGGTGATGAACATGTGTGCAACATGATTAATTTTATGGTTTTGATGATGTCTGCCTCTGTAGTCATTAATGAACTATACCTGCATTTGATAATATTAATATTCATACATTTCAGGTCATCATAGTTCCAGTACACAGATATCAAGGCATATGACAAGATAATATTGGTGGTCATTATACTTCCAGTGTAAAAGATCAAGAATAGCACACAAATCTAGACAACTGGATACACAGATATCAAGGCATATGACAATATTGGATGCACGAAAATCTAGCATGTTTCAAGCACAGAAATTAAGCTGAATAGCATCACACATAAAGTCATTGCATATTCTTCATATGGTCAGTGCATGTCTTGCCTTATGGATGGTTCAAGGTCGGTGCAACTTCTTGACAGCATGCTACAAGATAATCCAAGGAATGGAGTGGAAATGGCAAATGTGAAAGCTCAATGTTGCGCCCTCGCACGCGGATCGACATGCGCGGTCAGGCGGAGCCCCCGGAACAAAATTTTGATTATAGGAACAATATAATCAATAGAAATCTTCAAGACAGTCAAGGTTGATGCTACAGACATGAACGGGCAGCTAAAGGACTTAAGCGGCGGAGCTAAAGTAGTTAACGGACCGACCCGGGAAAACCCGGGTTCTGCCCAGCTGGCGGTCGACCGCCAGCATAGGGGCGGTCGACCGCCCCAGCCAGCAGCCCACCGTCTATAGTTCTTTCAGTGGCGGTCGACCGCCAGCCCAGTAGCGGTCGACCGGAAATCCCAGGGAACATCTGTCTACAACGTTCAGTAGCGGTCGACCGCCAGAAGCCACAGGTCGACCGCCAGCCCCGAGCCAACCAATGTTGACTTTGTTTTCCACTTCGAGAAAGGCCATTCCCCATGGATTTCTTTAATCCAAAAGTCACCTAATCACCCACAAAATGTGGATCTGGTCTGGGATGTGTTTATTGACCATCCAAAGAGATATAAAACCAACACAAGAGGGTTAGAAACCCTAGTTGATCATTTTGGAGCAAAAAGAGATGAAGAGAGGCTAGAGGAGCTCCAAGGAAGAAGAGGTATTGTAGCCGTGAACAGTACTCCGTGCAGAAGTTCTGCATCCAATCCAAGGGATTCAAGCCTACATCTGAAGCCCTCAATCTCCAAGGAAGAAGAGAAGCAAGCAAGCTCACAAAGGAGATCAAAAGGAAGATCAAAGCTACATCCAAACCTCTTCATCAACTCAAGAGAAGATCAAAGCTACATCCAATATTATTCTTCATCAACTCAAG
Source organism: Amorphophallus konjac (assembly GCA_022559845.1). Classification (NCBI taxonomy): domain Eukaryota; kingdom Viridiplantae; phylum Streptophyta; class Magnoliopsida; order Alismatales; family Araceae; genus Amorphophallus; species Amorphophallus konjac. The sequence goes on from CM040122.1 coordinate 50,763,461, forward strand.
GAGATTCAAAGGAAAGATCAAGCTACATCCTATATCTTCTCCATCAACTCAAAAGGATCAAAGGAAGATCAAAGCAACAGATTCAAGATCCAACAATCTCAGACAAGATCTACTTCATTCTATCATATCTCCATATCTTGTTTGAGCTTTTTCATCTTGTTCTATTTTCATTTCATTCAATCTATTGAAACTGAAGATCGTCCCTACAGGTGGTTAGTAGGAAGGCAATCGGGAGTTCTCCGATTTGCAGTGTAGCCGTCCTTACCGGCTTTGTGTGTAGGAAGACAGAAAGAGGGTTTTCTCTGTTCTGTGGTTTGGGGCGTGTCCCCGGTCAAGCTGTGAGTCAGCAGGGAAGCCTCACTGGGTTTTGGTGAGGGCTGGACGTAGGTTGCAGGGTTGCAACCGAACCACCTTAAAAATCCCTGTGTTGTGGGTTGTTCATCGTGTGCGATTGCTCTATATCTTCTACCCCCATTCACAGGTTCGTGTGCTTCCATACTTGGTTATCTTGTTTACACTCAAGCACTCAGATTTGCACTTTCGGTTTTATCTGTGGTTTAATTGAGCTTAGCACTTTGACTTCATCCTTGGGCGGCCTGCTGCACCCTTGCACACAGACGCCAAGGTGAAAGTATTGCTAAGTGTTTCCCTTGCTTAGACTCGCATGTACCTTGGTTGATCACCATTGCATTCACACACATATGCACTTTGAGTGATCAACATAGCACACACACACTCACGGTTGTTGCAAGCTATTTCATGCTCTAGCGTTATGTTTTATGATCCCTGCACTACAAGGCTTGTATCTCTCAAAGATCACAAATGTGCTTAAAGAAGAGTTGACGCTTCATCGCTTGTAATCCAAGTCTTTTCATTTGAGCCACTCTACTTAATTCCGCTGTGCATTGTGCCTAAGTGATTCATTCACTTTATAGGAGTGGTTCATGCTTTTGATAGCTAAGATTTTTTAAATAGGCCAAAGTTTTTGATAGGATCTATTTAACCCCCCCTTCTAGATCCGACTACACCTCGCGGGACCCAACAAGTGGTATCAGAGCGAGGCTCTGCCATTCCCAGATCCTACGATCTTCAGGGAAAGATCCCGGTGTATTGTATTTAGATGGCTTCATATGCTACACATGCTTCGATGGTTTCTCCGCCCATTTATGATGGTTCATATTTTTCTACATGGGTTGGGAGATTGTTTATCTATGTTAGCTCCATAGATCCACAATTGTGGACTCTTATATACAATGGTCCTCATGAGCTGCCATCAAATTCAATTGATTGGTTAGCCGAACATGAGACCAAACAGAATGATAATCTTCTTGCATATAACTTAGTTACAGCTGCAGTTGATCTAAGACTAACTCATCTTGTGTCCTCTTGCAGCACAGCCAAGCAAGTACTGGACAAGTTTGTGAAAATTCATGAAGGGAAGGAACAAGAACAAGAATGCTTCATGGCCGACCATGCAGAATAGTCCAGTAATACATCATCATCACAGGTAAACTCTGACTCCGAGGGATTCACTTTTGAAAAGCTTATGGAAGCCTATGATGAGTTGATTACACAATACAAAAGGGTAAAAATCGAAAACAAAAATTTGAAAAAGGATCTCAAGAAGATCAACCAAAATGAAAGCTCGTTTTGTAAAAAGTGTTCTATTTTTGAAGAGCTTAACGACACTCTCTCTTTTGATCTAGATACGCATAAACAAAGCATTGCATGTCTAAGGGATGAAAATGAAAATCTTCATGATGAAATCACTAGGTTGGAAGAAATTGTAATAAAACTTCACAACCAATCTAAGTCAATCTCTAATGATCAAACTATGGCCGTTGGGCTAATCTATCATGAGAAGTTGATTGAAGGAAATAAAAATTCTGTTTCATGCTCTGCTAATTTTGCATGTGAAAAATGTTCATTCTTGAGAAACATAAATGTTGGTCTCCATGATGATCTTGAATGGCAACAAAAATTGATTGATTCTCTGAAAGAAGAGAATAGAGAGTTGTTGGAAAAGAAAATTGAACTTGAACAAGTTGAAGAAGAATTGCATGAAAAAATGAGTGCACATGAAAAAGGTAAATATGTTATTGATGATCACTCTGAAACTTTGCATGCTTTAGAACAACAAAATCAAAATCTTAAAGTAGTTAATGCCATGCTCAATGAGCAATTGGCAGCATGCGAAGAAGGTCTTGATGAATCTAAACATCACATTTCCTCACTTGAAAATGAAATTCAAGATCTGAATGATTTCTTGTCTTTGTTTGTCCAAATCCAAGATTCAGGCTCACCAGAAGCCACCACCTCATGTGGTCACCTAAAAGGGCATACTGCTCAAAAGAAAAGTAAAATTCCGCATGCTCATCCAAACATGCACCATAACATGTTGATGGGAATCGACACCGAGCCTGTACCTTTTCTATTGCATTTATGTCCTTTTAGTTTTTATTTATATCCTTGGGAAAGTATATACGCAAATGTAAGGCTTTATAAGCCAATGAGTCATTCCCATGGATTGTGTGAGTTTTTGTGCAAATGTGTAGTAGGTCTAGCTAGGGGGCCCCCTCCCCTTCCCCATTGGTCCACCTCATCCATGTGGGGCTGGTCAACCATCCTAGGTGGCCATCTAGAAGGTTTGAATGCTAATTGACCACATGGGAGACAAATGGGTTAAAATTTCAAGGGTAGGCCACCTACCTTACCTACCTAGTCAAAGGAGTGCCCATTCATATGTAATTTATTTATTTTGAGTTTTGACCACATGGGGGATGAAAATGACATATTTCCCACGAAATTATCAACCCCCCCACCCCTTGCTATTTTCTATATAAGCCTATGTATAGTGTCATTAGAGATTAATGAAGAAATTATGTGAAAATTGCTTGAATCAAGAAGGGTGTGCCCTCTCTCCCTCTCTCCCCTGGTGTTCTTCCTTCTCCAACCCTAAATTCTAGAGTGGTTCTATCTTCAATCCCCTCCCCTCTATCTCCGGTGATCATCGGTGCCGTCGCCGCCGCCATTCGTGCCGCCTTCGAGCCGCCACGGGATCGTCTTTGGTTTTCTGTCCTGCTAGATAGAGGTGCAGTTCGTGAATTCCTGAAGCCAGCCACGAGCTCAGATCGATTTGAAATTTTGAGGGTTGGTTCCTATCTTCTATCCCATTCTCCAAAAAAAAATCCAGTTCAAAAGCCACCGTTTCATATTTTTACCATTTCGTTCAACCCTCTATCTCAGATCTGTTCTGTCACTATCTACAGTGATAGTAGCCCTGAGTTCTCCACCTTCGACCACCCTTTTGATTTATGTTAGACCTCCCAATTTAACTGGGTGTTCTGTCCATCGTCCCCTACCACCATAATTTTTCTTAAATTTTTATCATCCTTCTACCTATTTTTAATAATTCATGTTCTACCGGAGCTACAGTACTTTCAGTCAGATCCCAGATCTGACCTTCGTCCAGTAAACAAATCACAGAAAATCATAGACACATCCAAACGTGTCCAAACTAATTTTTCTGTCTTTCTAACTCCATTTCCAACAACTTCTATGAAGAACATAACCCTAGATTCGGACGTCTACCTCACGGTCAAAGGTAATCCATAGTCAAGTTCTCTGCAGGTCTGAGTCTTCGGTTACTGTACAACAGGAGATTGAAAATTCCATAAGTCAAGATCCGGGCAGATCCAGGCCAGATCTTTGGGCCTAGGTTGAAGAACTTCAAGCTAGCTTTCCAACGGCACCAGTCTCGTGTCGATCCGACATCGGGGCTGATCGCAGCGCCCATTCTCGCCGGAGCGCGCGCCGAAATACAGAACCGATAGATTTCTGATGAGCCGCCGGGCCTCCGGCCGGCGAACCAGCGTGCCGCCATCCCAAGGAGCGACCCTCCGGGCATCCACCACTACAGCGGTGCCACCGGGTCCCACACGGCTCCTCCAGACAGCACGTGGGCCCCACCGTCACGTGTTCGGGTGTTGCCGAATCAACGCGAGAAGCCACCCGTCAACCCGAATTCGGTCCTCCCGGACCCCATTGTGTAGCCCTTTACCTCCCTGCGTGGAGTGGGCAGCGAGTTGTATTTCTGTAATATCCGTGTATAATTGTTCCGGGAGTACGACTTCGGCCGGGTCCGTCTTCCCCACGCCGAGCGCGTGGAGGTATCGTCTTCGCTCCTACACTTGGCATTTCACTTATTTCATATATGCTTGTTTATGCCGCTGCTAGAGAGCATGTGTAGGGATATCTAGCTTGATATATTTTCATATCACCGCTGCTGCGAGAGAGAGTGAAGCCGTCCCGTGACCCGATCCGGGCACGAAAGTGCGAGCCGACCACCCTAGCTCTTGCCGGTTTCTCAACTGCGCACGTCCGACGCTTCCCTCGTTAAGGGACGATCGCGAGCTTGTCGTGTCCGTGTCTCGTCCCGCATCAATTTGGTATCAGAGCGAGTTGAGTCTAGGTGTCAAAAAGAAAAAAAAAGTGTGTCATTTACGTCTAGTCATTAGTCCGTTTAAGTCGAGTCTAGGATCATCATATTTCTAAAACACAAAAAAAAAGTGTCTTTTTGCATTTACATCTCTTTACTCGGTATATCAAAAGGTGTTATCCGAACGTTAGGCTACGCCTATCGGGAAGGCCGCACACTTGCGCGAGTGACCTTCGGGTCAATTATCTCCGCCACGTACCAAGTCTTGGTTTACGTCTAGGGTCCTTAGTGTGCATGCATTCCAACTTTGCATTACTTAGGGTCGTGTCTAGTGTCTTGCCCAAATGGCCTTGCATATCCATTCCTAGGGATCCATTCCCGTATTTTGGCAACTATGGCCCACCCATGTCGACCCGTCCAAGGTGATAGGTCCGTGTCCGAGTACCTTCGGGCATATCATAAGTATTGGTTGGAACATGACTTGGGAGAGGAGAGCAACACGGCCGCATTTCAGTTCCGGAGAGGTTTGCGCCTTCACTTCCAATTGGAATGCCTTATCCGCAATGCATTCTCTCTAGCGGAATCCTATACGGTCGCTCTAGTGGTCGAACCATTTGAGTCACACTTCTCTCGGTATGGTGGCTTTCGACAAGCATCCACCTCCCAGCCGCCTACACCATGGCCTTCACCACTCGAGAGAGTTCTAATGTCATCCATCTCTATTTCCGAATTTGATTCGGAATCCTCTCATTTGGAACCACCAAGGCCCGAGCCACCCGTATTTCTAACGGGTACGCTTTTCATAGCCAAGCCGCTTCTTAGTTGGCTCAAGGATGGCTTGGTCCCACCTCCCTTCCCATCAATGGACCCCACACTACCACTAGTGTCAAGCAACTCATTTCATACCACCTTCCGGTCTCGTCACTATGTGGACACATTGGACGACCTTCTTAAAGGGTTAGACCGGCAGTTGACCTTTACACATTTATTGGCCCGAGGCTTCGACCAACCCGCTAGTCTTAGCTTCACCCATCCGGCCTATGGGTCCATTACCTCCGAGTGCACCGTGGGTTGTGTCACCACGGAGATCCTCTTACTCCTTCCCTTACCGGCTGAGCCCGAATCCATACCCTTTTGTCCGAGGGAGGAATCATACTTCTTGCTTACGGTCCCCGTCCCACCCATCACAATGCAAGAAGGTGACTATCCACACCTTCAAAACTTCTACACGTGGGACCGTGACTTGGGGGAGCCCACCACAAGGGGTCATACCTTCTTCGATCCCTTTGACCCATTCCTTAGTGGACCCCATGACCCACCTTATATAGTTCATTTCTTCAAGGGAGTCCACTATCACACTCCTACCCCACGGGCCGAGTCATTTACACCCATCAAGCCCGTCCACGATACAACAACATTCGGCCCTCCGAGCCCTCTCAAGTCCCCCAAATCCAAAGGGCCGTCCATGCATGACTGGGTCATACTTGGATGTTTAGGTGTTCCCCATACCACCCATCTCCGGTTACATAACATGCATGCATGGCACACATTCGGGTGTCCTGGTCCGCCGTCACCTATGTACGGGTCGGACTAACAATAGGTGTGTCTAGAGTCATATATGAGTCGGTGTGTTTTCCTTGTGTGATTTATTTTGTGTGGTTTGTTTGCATGGTTTGTGTGTCGTTTGTTTATCTGCATGCGTCTTGTGTAAGCTCGTTGTCGTTCTCTTATGAGTAAGAGGCGAGTGGACTCACTTGATGAGTATGGGATCGGTTCCACATCTATACCCGGATCAGTCACCTATAGGGACTCAGCGGTGATTCCTAGTGAGTCTTCGAGCTGTTTTCTTCCCTTTTGAGAGTGCCCCTTCGGAGTGATCACCTTTAGCCCATAGCAGTTCGCATATCGAGTATATACGGAATGAGCAGGTAACGATCACTTGGAGCGGAGCATAACCGCGCTACTTGGCACGGTGACGGATCCGCCGGAGTACTCGAACATCCATACCCCTACTCGAAGGGGTCGAGTTCCTCCCACCCAGGGAGAGTTGATGGGAATCGACACCGAGCCTGTACCTTTTCTATTGCATTTATGTCCTTTTAGTTTTTGTTTATATCCTTGGGAAAGTATATACGCAAATGTAAGGCTTTATAAGCCAATGAGTCATTCCCATGGATTGTGTGGGTTTTTGTGCAAATGTGTAGTAGGTCTAGCTAGGGGGCCCCCTCCCCTTCCCCATTGGTCCACCTCATCCATGTGGGGCTGGTCAACCATCCTAGGTGGCCATCTAGAAGGTTTGAATGCTAATTGACCACATGGGAGACAAAGGGGTTAAAATTTCAAGGGTAGGCCACCTACCTTACCTACTTAGTCAAAGGAGTGCCCATTCATATGTAATTTATTTATTTTGAGTTTTGACCACATGGGGGATGAAAATGACATATTTCTCACGAAATTATCAGCCCCCCCACCCCTTGCTATTTTCTATATAAGCCTATGTATAGTGTCATTAGAGATTAATGAAGAAATTATGTGAAAATTGCTTGAAGCAAGAAGGGTGTGCCCTCTCTCCCTCTCTCCCTCTCTCCCCTGGTGTTCTTCCTTCTCCAACCCTAAATTCTAGAGTGGTTCTATCTTCAATCCCCTCCCCTCTATCTCCGGTGATCATCGGTGCCGTCGCCGCCGCCATTCGTGCCGCCTTCGAGCCGCCACGGGATCGTCTTCGGTTTTCTGTCCTGCTGGACAGAGGTGTAGTTCGTGAATTCTTGAAGCCAGCCATGAGCTCAGATCGATTTGAAATTTTGAGGGTTGGTTCCTAACTTCTATCCCATTCTCCACAAAAAAATCCAAGTTCAAAAGCCACCGTTTCATATTTTTACCATTTCGTTCAACCCTCTATCTCAGATCTGTTCTGTCACTATCTACAGTGACAGTAGCCCTGAGTTCTCCACCTTCGACCACCCTTTTGATTTATGTTAGACCTCCCAATTTAACTGGGTGTTCTGTCCATCGTCCCCTACCACCACAATTTTTCTTAAATTTTTATCATCATTCTACCTATTTTTAATAATTCATGTTCTACTAGAGCTACAGTACTTTCAGTCAGATCCCAGATCCGACCTTTGTCCAGTAAACAAATCACAGAAAATCATAGACACATCCAAACGTGTCCAAACTAATTTTTCTGTCTTTCCAACTCCATTTCCAACAACTTCTATGAAGAACACAACCCCAGATTCGGACGTCTACCTCGCGGTCAAAGGCAATCCATAGTCAAGTTTTCTGTAGGTCTGAGTCTTCGGTTACTGTACAACAGGAGATTGAAAATTCCATAAGTCAAGATCCGGGCAGATCCAGGCCAGATCTTTGGGCCTAGGTTGAAGAACTTCAAGCTAGCTTTCCAACGGAGCCAGTCTCGTGTCGATCCGACATCGGGGCTGATCGCAGCGCCCATTCTCGCCGGAGCGCGCGCCGAAATACAGAACCGGTAGATTTCCGATCGGGTTTTCTGACCGGTGCCGAACGGAGCCGCCGGGCCTCCGGCCGGCGAACCAGCGTGCCGCCATCCCAAGGAGTGACCCTCCGGGCATCCACCACTACAGCGGTACCACCGGGTCCCACACGGCCCCTCCGGACAGCACGTGGGCCCCACCGTCACGTGTTCGGGTGTTGCCGAATCAACGCGAGAAGCCGCCCGTCAACCCGAATTCGGTCCTCCCGGACCCCATTGTATAGCCCTTTACCTCCCTGCGTGGAGTGGGCAGCGAGTTGCATTTCTGTAATATCCGTGTATAATTGTTCCGGGAGTACGACTTCGGCCGGGTCCGTCTTCCCCACGCCGAGCGCGTGGAGGTATCGTCTTCGCTCCTACACTTGGCATTTCGCTTATTTCATATATACTTATTTATGCCGCTGCTAGAGAGCATGTGTAGGGATATCTAGCTCGATATATTTTCATATCACCGTTGCTGCGAGAGAGAGTGAAGCCGTCCCGTGACCCGATCCGGGCACGAAAGTGCGAGCCGACCACCCTAGCTCTTGCCGGTTTCTCAACCGCGCACGTCCGACGCTTCCCTCGTTAAGGGACGATCGTGAGCTTGTCGTGTCCGTGTCTCGTCCCGCATCACATGTCCAATGCTAAATACCATGCCTTCCACAAAATGAATGTCAATTGTTATTATTGTGGTAAACATGGTCACACTGTGCATGATTATTTTATCTTGAGAAATGATGAGCTTAGAGCAGGACATCAAGTGAAAGAGCAAGGAAAGAAACATGTCAACACTGGCAAAGGACCTACTCATTAAATATCTGCAAAGAACTGCATGGGGAGTCAGAAGAGTCGACACTCCCATACAAGCAAGTCGACACTCTCCATAGCTTTAAAGAAAAATCTTCCTCCTTGCTACTCTCATTGTGGTAAGTCTGGCCATACTGTCCAAGAGTGCTGGCACTTGAAGGAAAAGTATCACTTTCATGCCATGAAAGGTAAATCCCATGCTCATCCACAAAAACAAAATGCACATGCACACGCACATGAACATAAAAAGAATGCTCAATCTTTTGTGCGCTATTTTTACTATGGGAAAAATAGTCATGACATGTATGATTGTCATACAATGAGGAAGGATGATCTGATTTCCCTGAAACAGATGAGCCACATTAGTGAATGTGACAAAGCTGCTAACCCACAAGGACCCAAGCAATCTTGGGTATCTAAAAATTCTAAATGAGAATTTTGGGTGCAGGATGCCTTGGAGCTGAACAAAGGATCATAAGGTAAATAAAAGCTCAAGGCACATGTATGTACATAAACCTTTAAGTTCAGTCATCTTGCATGTTTAGTCTTGACATGTAGATAGTACATCATACGTCTGCCCAATGTCATTAGATTATGCAAACTGAATTGCTCTTTGAAATGCAAAACCCCCATGGTGTGAGATGAACTTTTGAGCTAGATAACTTGCTCACACCATGCTTGATTTCAGCTGTTTAATTCATGAAAAACTTGTTATGCTGATGAAGTTGATGTGATGATGAGTTGCTTAAGTCTTGCTATCAGCTACATGAAATTCTTAGATTTTAGTTTTGATGATGCATACCATGGCTACATTTTCAACTCGTTATTCATGTTAGCATTGTTCAAAGGGGGAGTCTAGCGATTGGCATCATTATCAAGTTGCATTCAGTTCAAAATCAATTGTGAATGATTTGTGTTTACATCATCCTGTGATCACACATACCTTAATGCACATCATGTTTAGAAGACACATGATAATGCACAATCATTTTGCAGCATCTTCATTGCATTGTGTATTCACATAAGTCTTAGGCTGCATAGTTCATTGCCAACCCTTGCATGTACTCAGGGGGAGTCAACATCAATCTAGTTTGAATCATTTCACATCATTTCACTCTTGCATGGCCATGGTATATTAAATGTTGATGTATGGAAAGGCAGGTTATGCTTGCCTAGAAGCACTCAATATGCGTGAGGTTTCACCTCCGCCACGTACCATGCGTCAATATCACATATAGGCTATATAGTAAGGGGGAGTTGTTTCTTTGCAGCATTCATGCATATGTTTCATCTTCATTCTGTTGACATCATGGCATAGAATGCATCTTCTCAGGGGGAGCTTGTTCATCATGAAAATCCAGTCAAAATTCTGCCTTGCAGTTCAACAGGTCGACCTCACTCCTTTGACAGGTCGACCACACAGTTCTATCCACCTGATAACTTTATCTCTTCCATTCCAGTCTGAGCTCAGTGCATAACCTCAGGGGGAGTGTTCACCATTGATTCTCAAGCTTCCACTCATATGTAACACTCTCTTTTTATATCAAACCATTGCATCATATTGCTAACATCCTTTTGTGGTTCAACTTGGATTCAAATTGCCTTGAACTTCTTAGAGGATTCCCTATCTTTTATTGATGTTGTTTATCAGAGTAAATCTTCAAGAAGAATTTTCTTTTATAGAGTCTTGTGATTGCCTTGAACATGAATGATTTTGGTTTAACATTAATGATTTTTTGAGTCTTGAAGTTTGATGGTCTTGAAAATATTTGTGGTCGGACTTAATAGACTTAAAGTAGTTTCTCATGTTTTGACTTGTTAAGCCATCTTGAATCTGAAAGCTTTTTTGAGTACAAAGACATTCTTGATTGAGAAACTTCAGCTAAGTATTGTTTTTAAACATTTGTTGAATCTGTTTATTTCAAAAAGTGGCTACACTTAAAGTAAGCTCAAGGCAGAGCAATGGCACTGTTGCTGAGAAATATATCTCCTCATCAAAGAAAATGAGGTTCGATATGTCACGAGGTGACTATGCTATCTCTGTTCTCATTGAATCAAAATCGTGAGCTACACTGAGTAACTGGGGGTGCTTGCGTCTGGTAAACGTGCACACTCACGTCAAAAGGTGGTTGTTACACTTGACTGCTCGTAAAATGATAACAATCATCTTTCAAATATTTTCAAAAGAAAAATCTGAATGTGTAGAACTCATGAATCAAATCTAAGTCATCTAAGTGTTTAGCCTCAATACTTATCGTGGTCACTCTCAAGAGAACCAATGAAACTGAATGGGTAAGATAAGAGAAGGTTAATCTTGTTTTGACATGAATTTCTGGTTCACTACTATTAAACTTGCATGAAAATATCTTCATGTGATTATACTGAGTAGGCCAGAATTCATTAGCATTAAACCAATCTGAATGTAAGAGCTAGTTCATTTGGGTTCTATAACTGAAAATTCTGAAAAATCCATAACTCCGATTTATGAACTTGGTTTCAGATTAAAGAACCTCCATTCTCTCTTGAGAAGTCATATCTTGATGCTCCTTGTTGTTTGCCTTCATCTGTCATATCTACATAAATCATTCAAGCTGCCATGATTACATCACCTTGGTATCATCCAACAAGTGGTATCATCTTGATGCTCCTTTTAAGTCGTATCCAAAATCATTGGTGTCCTCTGTCAAGTGATATCACATTGCTTTCTCATTCATTGGCATGTGGCATAAGTCCTAGCATCATTAGCATCATGCTTTCATGCAATAGGGTGGCATGCACGTCTTAACTTCATACAATTGTAGCTTGCATTTATCATTTCCATGCATTGCATAGAAAATCCAAAAAATCTGAAAACTAGAAAACCACTAAAAATCTGCAAAATTTGAAATCAAAAATTTGCTCTTAGGCTGCTCTATCCATATCCACTATTTGAGAAATTGAATCATGCTGCTGTGGCTCCACCTCTCACACTTACATTGTCTTTGCCAAGCCACGGGACACCACTATGTTCGATACATCTATATCATTCATTGGTATCGGTCCCATAACTGGTTTTCCACAATTGGTTGTTCTCTCTAGTTATCTTGTCAACTTTAATAAGTGTACAACCATTGGCATGTATTTTCACATCATTTTTTAGAAAGTTGCCTGCAATGACATGTTTTCTCCACATTATGGTCGCTTGTAATGATGTCACATAGGAGATAACAGAGAATCATGTAAGTCATTTTGTGTGCGTCATTACTGTGAGTCTCTCTGTCTCTTTTCTGGATCTTTTGATGTTGTCAAAGGGGGAGAAGTTTATGTGAGTCATTAATCAAAGAATGTGGTAAATTTATATGAGTCATTAATCAAAGAATCCACTCTGTGTGTCAAAGGGGGTAAGAACCATGTGAGTCATTGTCAAAAGGGGATAGGGAGAGAATCCTCTTCTTCTTCTTCTTCAGAATATTTTTGACTCATGGTTGCCATTTGAATTAATAATACATGTGAATTTATAATGACTCATAGTTCAGAATGACTCATAGTTGCCACCATCAAAAAGGGGGAGAATGTTGAACATGTGTGCAACATGATTAATTTTATGGTTTTGATGATGTCTGCCTCTGTAGTCATTAATGAACTATACCTACATTTGATAATATTAATATTCATACATTTCAGGTCATCATAGTTCCAGTACACAGATATCAAGGCATATGACAAGACAATATGGGTGGTCATTATACTTCCAGTGTAAAAGATCAAGAATGGCACACAAATCTAGGCAACTGGATACACAGATTTCAAGGCATATGACAATATTGGATGCACGAAAATCTAACATGTTTCAAGCACAGAAATCAAGCTGAATAGCATCACACATAAGGTCATTGCATATTCTTCATATGGTCAGTGCATGTCTTGCCTTATGGATGGTTCAAGGTCGGTGCAACTTCTTGACAGCATGCTACAAGATAATCCAAGGAATGGAGTGGAGATGACAAATGTGAAAGTTCAATGTTGCGCCCTCGCACGCGGATCGACCTGCGCGGTCAGGCGGAGCCCCCGGAATAAAATTTTGATTATAGGAGCAATATAATCAATAGAAATCTTCAAGACAGTCAAGGTTGATGCTATAGACATGAACGGGTAGCTAAAGGACTTAAGCGGCGGAGCTAAAGTAGTTAACGGACCGACCCGAGAAAACCCAGGTTCGGCCTAGCTGGCGGTCGACCGCCAGCATAGGGGCGGTCGACCGCCCCAGCCAGCAGTCGACCGTCTGCAGTTCTTTCAGTGGCGGTCGACCGCCAGCCCAGTAGCGGTCGATCGAAAATCTCAGGGAACATCCGTCTACAGCGTTTCTCAGTAGCGGTCGACCGCCAGAAGCCACAGGTCGACCGCTAGCCCCGAGCCAACCAATGTTGACTTTATTTTTCACTTCGAGAAAGGCCATTCCCCATGGATTTCTTTAATCTAAAAGTCACCTAATCACCCACAAAATGTGGATCTGGTCTGGGATGTGTTTATTGACCATCCAAAGAGATATAAAACCAACACAAGAGGGTTAGAAACCCTAGTTGATCATTTTGGAGCAAAAAGAGATGAAGAGAGGCTAGAGGAGCTCCAAGGAAGAAGAGGTACTGTAGCCGTGAACAGTACTCCGTGCAGAAGTTCTACATCCAATCTAAGGGATTCAAGCCTAGATCTGAAGCCCTCAATCTCCAAGGAAGAAGAGAAGCAAGCAAGCTCACAAAGGAGATCAAAAGGAAGATCAAGGCTACATCCAAACCTCTTCATCAACTCAAGGGAAGATCAAAGCTACATCCAATATTATTCTTCATCAACTCAAGGAGATTCAAAGGAAAGATCAAGCTACATCCTATATCTTCTCCATCAACTCAAAAGGATCAAAGGAAGATCAAAGCAACAGATTCAAGATCCAACAATCTCAAACAAGATCTACTTCATTCTAGCATATCTCCATATCTTGTTTGAGCTTTTTCATCTTGTTCTATTTTCATTTCATTCAATCTATTGAAACTAAAGATCGTCCCTACCGGTGGTTAGTAGGAAGGCAATCGGGAGTTCTCCAATTTGCGGTGTAGCCGTCCCTACCGGCTTTGTGTGTAGGAAGATAGAAAGAGGGTTTTCTCTGTTCTGTGGTTTGGGGCGTGTCCCCGGTCAAGCTGTGAGTCAGCAGGGAAGCCTCACTGAGTTTTGGTGAGGGGTGGACGTAGGTTGCAGGGTTACAACCGAACCACCTTAAAAATCCCTGTGTTGTGGGTTGTTCATCGTGTGCGATTGCTCTATATCTTCTACCCCCATTCACAGGTTCGTGTGCTTCCATACTTGCTTATCTTGTTTACACTCAAGCACTCAGATTTACACTTTCGATTTTATCTGTGGTTGAATTGAGCTTAGCACTTTGACTGCATCCCTTGGGCGGCTTGCTGCACACAGGCGCCAAGGTGAAAGTATTGCTAAGCGTTTCCCTTGCTTAGACTCGCATGCACCTTGGTTGATCACCACTGCATTCACACACATATGCACTTTGAGTGATCAACATAGCACACACACACTCACGGTTGTTGCAAGCTGTTTCATGCTCTAGTGTTATGCTTTATGATCCTTGCACTACAAGACTTGTATCTCTCAAAGATCACAAATGTGCTTAAAGAAGAGTTGACGCTTCATCGCTTGTAATCCAAGTCTTTTCATTTGAGCCACTCTACTTAATTCCGCTGTGCATTGTGCCTAAGTGATTCATTCACTTTATAGGAGTGGTTCATGCTTTTGATAGCTAAGAGTTTTTGAATAGGCCAAAGTTTTTGATAGGATCTATTCAACCCCCCCTTTTAGATCCGACTACACCTCGCGGGACCCAACACTAGGAGGTGCCAATAAGCGCACTATACCATGCGATACGAAAGATTTTTTGTTAACTCGAGTCAATACTTGCAAGGTTAGGTGGGGATTTCCGTACACTCCTTCATTGCGGAAGATGATACCCATGATGACCTACCCCCACTAGGGTGGCCAAATACTCAGGAGAGATTGAGAACCTCGCAAAAACTCCCAAATTTCAAACATGGGACCTCTCCCCAACGGAGAGAAGTGTTAAACGTTCCAACTAGCTGGAACAATCAACTCGATTAGTCCACTATAGTGGGTGACGGGTGATGGTAAACATTATCCTTCTTCTTGGAAGGTGTCGCAAACATTCTCCTATTCAGGGACTTTCGGACTTGAGCTTAAAAGCAGGGTTTAACGTATCGGTACGTGAGGAAGGAAAAATTCACCAGGCGCATGGCGATATACTCCGCCCACTAGTGGCCCTATAAGCATGGCCCAACTAAGGCCCACGAAGGCTTCTCCAGCTCATGAGAGCTTCTTCAAATCCTCGAGCGAAATCTTCGCGAGCGTGCATCCTAGAAGTCCTGAAGCTCGCCAACTAGTGAATGTTGGGGCTTGCGTCACGGGTCTTGCCGTAATAAGGGTTGGGTCGCACCCACGTCCCCGAGATGCCTCTCTCGAGGTCTTCCTGCTAGGAATGGGGGAGAAGGTGATGGGAGATCCTCACGATCAAGTAGGGCACCACTCCACGAACGACGCCATTGCTATGTCAGAAACACACCACTGCCTCCTCTATAAATAGATCCTCAATGAGTCCTAGGGGAGGAGGAGAGGGTAGACATATGCAGACACACAGGCGGCATATCAAGAGATTTCTTCACATCCAGAAGAGGAGAGAGAGCTACCTACGCCAGTGTTTTAAAACCCGACCCGACCGGTCAACCCGCCACCCAGTCTCAAAATCGGGTTAAAGTAATGCTTAGACCACACAGGACCTAAAATCCGTTCAAGCCCGGTTAACACAGCCCAACTCGGCTAACCCGGCCCAACTCGGTAAAATTAGGGTGACCCAAGCAGGTCAAAGACATATTTTTTATTTTTTTATTTCTTATCATTAGTTTAAGTTTTAATTTTAATTTAATATTTTGACCTTATCGTTTAATGGTATTAATGAAAGATTAACATAACTTTTGGAAGCTAATAAGACTTGGGCTCTAACCTTCCAACTTCTAGTCTTTCTAATTCTAGCTTATTCCCTACGTGAGTATGTGCGGTCTGTAGAACAACATAAGGAAGAAGATGAAAATCCGAGAATACTCATAGAGGGAGATGAAGACAAGGAATAAGATGAAGGCCCATTGACATATGAAAATTTAGATGAAGAAGAAATTTGACTTCACACATCATGAAACTTATGTTTTATGAGATACTTATTGTAGTTGATAAATTATCATATGTAGTGTTTATTTAATATATTTTTTGTTTCTTTTTTAGACTATCTTAGTGGTTGTTTAATGGATTTATTTTTATTTTTACAATATATGTTAAAGTGTATCTTTCATATTTCTAACTTAAGGTATATTAAAATTCTATAGTGATAAATAATATTGATATTTATTGTTCTAGTATTACGGGTCACAGGTTAACCCGAACGATTAAACCATTGACCCGTGACCCACTAATTGTAGACATGCCGTTCTGGCATTACACTGAGTAAATCTCATATTACATCATGATGTCCCAAAGTGGCTTTTACATTTGAGTTATTTGAGTGATTTTCTATTTTTTTAGATTTTTTTATCATTTTTAGAAATTTTTCAGAAAAAAGTTTTGAACGTGGTGGAGTAAGGTGACGCCTTCTTTAAAGGCGTCAGGGACAATCGACACCTCCTTGAGCCCCATCCAGCACGCGGGCGGCCGACGTTTCAAATAAATCATTTGCAGAAAGAGATGAATGCGTCCAAGACCGTGGGACGCGTTCAAAGAACGCGTCCGGGACCCCTGACGCCTTCCTAAGCCGACGTGCAGCACGCGGGCGGCGCCAGCCACGCCGTTCAATTTGACAATTCGAATAAATCCAAAATAAGAAACGTCTTGCTGACCTGACGCGGCTTTTAAAAGTCAAAAGTTAGGCACCGAAACATGTCGCTTTAGATGCTTTCGGTGGCTTTCGGCCCCACTTTCGTGGAAGAAATTAGGCTTGTCCCCGACCTAGGACGCGTTTAAATAACGCGTCCCAGAACCTGGACGCGTCTACAGAAACAAAATTAATTTTTTAATTGTGAACGTGCCTAGTCAACAGGATGGGTTAACATGAACGCGTCCCAGACCCCAGACACATTCTTCAAAAATTTATCTATAAATAGAGGACCCCCTCTCTCGAAATAAGGGGCTTCCAAACTTCAAAAGAGAAGGGGATACTCTGCCAAATCCGCTTATGAGCTCGTGGGTTCTTAAGGGGTGGTCCTGTCGGATATTCGAGTGCCCGCGTACACGAGAGAAGGCCGTTCTGTCTCGTCGTCCATCCATGCCGTGTCACGCTGCCGAAGCTCTCCTCGAAGCCCGCCATCGGCGTCGCAATAAGCTCTTCCTCCCCCTCTATTCTTCTTGTTTTTCAACTTGTTAGTTGCATGCATCATCTTCCATTTCTGTGTTCCTCTCTAGGAGAAGGCCTTATTCATGCATCTCTGCATTCATCATATCATTTTTCCACCCTTTCGCGTCTGAGAGAGGTTTAAAACAACACCAACCAGGTGTGTGTTTGTTCATGATTTCGTCATTTTCATCACGAGGGACTGATACTATGCTACTTTTGTTCTAATCCATTTGGTGTTTGTTTCATTTCTTGCAAGGGTGTCCCGATAAAAAGCCCTCTTTGTCGGCCGGCCGAAGGAAGAGGAAGAAAGAATCCACACCATGTCCCGCTTCTGAGGTGCAAAGGCGATCACTTTTTTTTCATTTTGGGGTCTTCAGCCCCTGGCGATCACACAATCAACACACACGCGCTCTTCTTTTTCTTTTGTTCCCATCCCCCATTAAAACCCGCGGAGAGTCATTTCCCGCAGCGATTCCCCCTTTATATTTCCTGTTAAAACTCGCGGAGAGTCATTTCCCGCAGCGGTTCTCTTTCCCTTTTATTTCTATTCAATTTCCCTACCCCCTTTATTTCATTTCTGTTCGATTTTCCTTCCCCATTTTAATTTCTGTTAAAATCTACGGAGAGTAATTTCCCGCAGCGGTTCCCTTCCCCACTTTAATTTCAGTCACGTCCCCTTCCCTATTTTAATTTCAGTCACATTCCTTCCCCACTTTAATTTCGGTCGCATTCCCTTCCCCACTTTAATTTCGGTCGCATTCCCTTCCCCCTTTTAATTTCAACTACATCCCTTCCCCATTTCAATTCCAGTCAAAACCCACGGAGAGTCACATCCCGCAGCGGTTCTTAATTACGCAACTTCCATTCTGTGTGTTTTCCGTCTAAACCCCGTGGGAAGCAATCTTCCACGGCGGTCTCTCTTTCCGCGTTTCCGCACAGCGCGTGTGTTTCACCATCTCCTTTCCTGTGACGTCGTTCACAGTAACATAACAGGGTCAAGGTCCGGGTCGGGTTTTAAAACATTGCCCTATGCGCTTAC
Source organism: Amorphophallus konjac (assembly GCA_022559845.1). Taxonomy (NCBI): domain Eukaryota; kingdom Viridiplantae; phylum Streptophyta; class Magnoliopsida; order Alismatales; family Araceae; genus Amorphophallus; species Amorphophallus konjac. Next base: position 50,781,669 of record CM040122.1, read on the forward strand.
CTTCGCAGGAGACTCTAGTAGGAAAGTAGAGAGAGAGAGACTCCTCCACAGCTCTTCTCTTCTCGCCTCTCCGAGCATTCTCTGGCCTCTCCGAGCACTCTCCATGCAATCTCCCGACTCCAGGCTACTTCTCCTTATTCTACTTACTCTCTCCTCTGGATTACTCTTCCTGGATGGTTCTGACTTAAGCATTGAAGGGTTGTCCCCTGGGATCACTCTCAGGGCTCCTTTTGATGGTTCTTTCTAGTGTTTGTAGGATCATTCAAGGTCATCGGCTACTCTTCCTTGTCAAACAAATCTTAAAGGTGTAGTACGAGGTGAATGAGACACTTTTTAGCCTCTATACTTTTTGACGCCGTATATGGGAATGAGCAGGAAGCCATGGCACCTAGAGGGAACTATCATAACACTAGAAACCCTCGAGGAGCCCAGGCCTCCCAACATGCTTCCCAGGAAGCGTCTTCTCACCCATCTTGTGGCATGGCTCCACAAGATCCTCTGCTGCGAACGAGCTAGCAGAGATGTGCCGCTAGATACAGGTGCTGATGGAGGCCTATCAAGACCTCCTCAATCCCCAAGCAGAGTAGGAGAGGGCCCCGGACTCCCCTAGAATGGAGGCACGCCCACTGTAACGGAGTCCCACTGGGTACGCGAACCCTCACTCCTTTCTACCACCCACTCTCGACACCCGCATAGTCAACCATCGCAACATCCTGCCAGCCCACTGCACTCCAATCTAGAGATGACATAGCGGTTACGAGGCTATGAGGAAGTCGAGCGTGATCTTGAGGGAAAGGTCCACTACCTAGAGGACATCGTCCAGGCAGCACAGACCAAGGGGCTAATCAACAACAACTCCGACTTCCACGCCCCCTTCTCCCGGGAGATCATGGAGGCACCGATTGCCCCAAATTTCCAATTGTCGACGTTTACTCGGTACGACGGCACCACCGACCCTGCTGACCATATGCATAGCTTCGAGTCCAACCTAATATTCTATCGGGCCTTGGATGCTATGAAGTGTTTGGCATTCGCCACCACCTTGCAGGAGAATGCCTAGACCTGGTTCGAGGCGCTACCCGCTGGGACCATAACCTCCTTCCAACAACTGAAGAGGATGTTCAAAGAGAACTACATTGGCTGCAGAAACGATATTAGATCTGCCATGAGCCTCCTCATCATCAAGCAGGGCCACGAGGAACCTCTGTGGGACTTTGTCGCCCACTTCCGCAAAGAGGCCCTCCACATCCCACGCCTGGACATCAACATCGCCACGATAGCGATTATGCAAGGCACCTGGGACACCATCCTCCGATGAATGCTCGGGGTGAAGTCCCTAGCGATGCTGATGGAGGTCCTCGCCCTGGCATAGAAACACACCTGTTGCGAGGAGAACAATGCAACATTAGGCCGAGTGACCGGGACCAGCCAACCCGACTGCAAGCGATCGGTAAACTCCCCCCGAGGGGAGAAAAGCAAGTGTAAGCGCCGAGATCGAGAGCGCTGCGACTGTAGATGTCTAATTTTGGACATCCTGCGGACCTTGTCTAACCATCATAGAAGTGATACTTTTCCTTGGTTGATTGCTGGTGTGGAGTCTCATCCCTTTTAGGTAGGGTCCACCCTGTCCCTTCGCGTATCCTTTTTAGGTAGGCTCCAGCCTGTCCCTTCATGAATTTTTTGAGGTACTATATATGATTCTATCCATTACATGCCCTGCTCCCTAGGCGGCCAAGGTGCTGGCCGCCCACAACCCAGGGCGGCCACAGAGCTGGCCACCTAGCCCATTCCAGGGTGGCCAGAGAGCTGGCCGCCCAGCTCTTTCAAGGTGGCCAGACTCCTGGCTGCCCAGCTCTTTCAAGGTGGCAAGAAGGCCATCGACCTGACTGCCCTCACCCTCAAGAAGGCCATCGACCTGGCCGCCCAGCTCCTTTGGATGGCCCGAACCTTGGCCGCCTCTTGATAACTGCCCGTCAAACCCACGATCCTCCCACTCCGGGCACGTCCTCCGAAATTACTCCCACTCCGGGGGTTCGAGACCCACGTAGCCTCACACGCACTCTATTTTCGAATGATTTTGGAGGGAGAATCCCCCAGATACAAAACTCCATCCTGAATCATCTCACGAGGGGGGATCCTTTTTTCGGTGAGAGGGGTTGGACATTTTTCTCACGGAGATAGTTGGACACCTCCTGGGGTGGTAAGAAAAGGCGATTCTAGAGGTTCCAGCAGCTCAGAGAGCACCTTCCCTCATCCCTCGTTAATCTATCTGAAGTTGGAGAGCTCCGCCGTGGACGAGCTCCAGTTGCAGGGGGCGGCCATCGACATGGCCGCCCACCCCCTCTGAGCGGCCACACATGTGGCCGCCCTCTGTTGGTTGACGGGCAAACCCCGTCCTCTCTTCCCTATCCTTCATCTTGCTACGTTTTACTCCATTTTACTGCATTGAATGCATATTAGACTTGCCTAGATCCTGTTGTGCCCCTGTGGTTTTGATGATGGTTTTAATGGTAGTTTTGATGTTTGGCCTTTGTAGTGAGCTATTCACTGTGAGTCATCTTGTGTGAGTCAAATCGCTAGTATTCACTTTCTGATCATAATGCAGTTCTTCATTAGTTCTAATATGGCATTGCATAATTGATTATGTTCAGTCATGTTATACATTGGTCTTCAGGCGTCCCAAGTATGCATATTGTTTCAGGTTCTCCAAGTCTATACAATGAAGTCTGATCATTGCATTTGCATTCACAATATCTTCACATTTGAAGTCTGTACATCGGACTGCTTCTTTTGAAGTCTATACATTGTGGCCTTGAAACTTCAAGTATATACACCTTCAGTTGAACGCAAAGTGTATACGTTGCAGCGTTAACTCATTGGGCTGCAGCGTCAACTCAGCAAGTATGCACATCGCATTCAGACTTTCAAGTCTATACACTCCATCTTCATAGGTTTCAAGTCTGTTCAGCATGCCTTGGTATTCACAGCCTTTAAAGTCTGTACATTGGTTCAGACTCCTCAAAGTCTGTACAGCGTGAAGTCTAAACATTATTTTCAGGGCTTGTCTTCGTGTCGTTTTGTTCCATTGCGTGCAGAACATTGCAGCACCTCGTGTTACTTTCTGTGCCACCTCGTGTCGTTTCTTCAGTATTTAGTTGCTCATCTCGAGTCATCCTTTTTATTTTTGCTCTTGTATTTTCGTGTCATTTACTGTAGTTACTCGAGTCGTTTTCCTGCTTTCTTTGTTTTATCACGTGTCGTTGTAGCCATTCCTATCTTCTGTCCCCGTGTTGTCTTTCCTAGACCCCGTGTCTTTCTTGCTTTGTGACCACACTTCGTGTCAGTTTCTATTTTCATCTTCGAGTTGGTTTCAGTCCATGTTGTTTTCGTGTTATTTTCGTCTTCGAGTTGGTTTCAGTCCATGTTGTTTTCGTGTCATTTTCATCTTCGAGTTGGTTTCAGTCCATGTTGTTCTCGTGCCGTTCTCTTTGCTGTTGTTATGTCGTGTTGTTTTTGTATTCGTGTCTTCGTGTTATTCTTGTGTTTATGTCCTCGTGTTGTTTGTTTCTATCTTCGTCCAGGTTCCCTCTGATCGCGTGTTTGTCTACCGTTTCGCTCCGTGAGACTTCCTTCTCACCTCGTGCTGCTCTCATGAGACCTCGTGTCGTTCTCTTTGTAGTATTTGTTTTATCACCTTTGAACCTTGTGTCGTTCTCTTTGTAGTGTTTGTTTTGTCACCACTGTATCTCGTGTCGTTCTCAGTGCAGTGCACCTCTTGTTGTTCCTACATACCTCGTGCAGTTTCAGCTTGAGTGTCAACCGACTCATTTCAGGTAGATATATATATAGCGAACCCTGAGTATTAATGGTTTTTATCTCCTTGCAGGTCCGAGGAAGATTATTCCCCAATAACTGGGCTGCACGTGATCCAATACTAGAGGAACAAATTCGATAAGGGCACGTGGCAGGAAGGTTCTGGATCGAGCGTGGGAGGCACACGCACTTTGTACCCTATCCATCTGCTGCTACTATATATTGAAGCCTTCGCCCACAGATGAAGGGTGATCGAAAGGTGAGAAAGAAAAAAGGCAGAAGTGCAGAGAGTTCGATCCAGCAAAAAGAAGAGAAGAAAACAGAGAGGTGAGGAAAAAACTGAAGAAGAGGAAGAAGAGAGAATAGCAGAAAGAGTGAGAGAGAGAGAGAGAGAGCTCGAAGCTGAGAGTTCAGAAAGAAGAAGAAGAAGATAGATTCTGGTTTCAGGATCAAATCCGAACCAGTTTGCTCTATTGTGAGCTATACTCCGTGTTTCATCGTTCCAGCATTCAGTCTGCTGTGTCTTTTTCATTTCGTGTTTTTGACCTTTCTTTACTGTCCTTGTTTTGTTTCCGATCCTCTGGACTGAGGTCGGGTTCCTCCTGTGGTCTCAGGAGAAGGGAGACTAGTCTCCAGTTCTGGGCTTGTGGGTTGCAAGTCCAGGGGTCCCTCCGGTTAGGAGGAAGAGAGGCTCTGCCTCTGGTGGGTTGCTGGTAGCAGAGTGCTACTGGCTGGTTCACTGGTAGTGGGGCTGCTACCAGTGGGGTTCCCTCTTGGTATAGAGGAAGAGAGACGCGAGTCTCTAGTTTCTAGTGACCGTGGGTTGCTAGAGGTTCCCTCCAGGTAGGAGGAAGAGGGGAGTTTGTTCCCCTGGGTAAGCTGTGTATCAGCTTCTGTTGGCAAGCTGTGTTGCCCAGCTGTTAGTGAAGCCACACTTGGTTTGAGTGTGGGGTGGATGTAGGTCTGGAGGACCGAACCACCTAAAAATCTCTTGAGCAGTGGTTTGCATTGTGAGTGTGCTTCCGCTAGATGCTTGAATAGGCGCGTCTCATGTGTTTGCTCATTGGCTTAATTGAATTTGGTTTTATTCTGAGATTGCATCCTGCACTTGAGTTTTTATTTGGACATTAATTGTAGAAGGATACATTCACCCCCCTCTGTATCCGGGGATTGCACCCTAACAATTGGTATCAGAGCGGGTGTCTGCCTAGAAGGTCCAGCGACCTGCAGATCCGATCTTGTAGTCTTCGATGCTTATCTGTTTTTAGTGCATCAATACTCTTGTTGCCTCGAATCTACTTGCTATTTGTTCCCATGGCTAATCCACCGATTTTTAGTGGTACACACTTCAGTGCATGGCTTGCTAATCTAAAGAGTTATGCTAAATCTATTAATCCAGACTTGTGGAAAGTAATTTCACACGGTCCTCATGAACTACCAAAGAAAAAGTCCAAATGGACTGACAGGCATACCTCCTTGCATGAAGAGAATCAGAAAGCTTTTAATCTGATGAAAGCAGCTATTGACAGAGCCTTATGGTCTTGTCTTCATGATTGCAGTTCTGCTAAAGATATTCTGAACATGCTGAAGCGAATTCAGAAGACAAAGAAGGACAGCTGCATGATGGCTGATAGAAATAATCAAGGCAGCATTCAAGATGAAGATGATGAGGTAAATCCTTTTGAAAATTATACTGTAGATGATTGGGAAAATGCATATGCTGAATTGCTAGAATCACATGAGAGCTTAAGAAGTCAGTATAAAAAGTTGAAAAAGAATACTGGGTTAGAAAGGTCTAGATCCCCATGTGAAAATTGCTCCAGTATCAAGCAACTTCATGATACCTGTCTATCTGATATTCGTAGGTATAAAAATCAGAACGAAAACTTGATGAAGGAATGTGAATGTCTAAAATCTGATCTAAATAAGCTGAAATCTGAAGATAATTCTCTTAGAAAGTTCTCCAAAGAAAATGAAGAAAGTTTAGAGAAACTGAAAAAAGAGAACATTCTGATGATTGAGAAAATTGAAGCCATAAAATTTGTGAATGTGGAATTACAGAAAGATATTGAAGAGAAGGAAAAAGATTTGAAGAAATTTATGGCTGGAAGAAAACTTGAAACTAACTCAGAAGATCAGATTTTAATAAATGAGTTAATTCAGAATGACAAGCTTAAGGAAGAAAATGAGAAGTTAAAAGTGCTGAACTCCACTATGTCTGAGAGGCTTTTAGCTTTAGAAAAAGGAAAATCTGTTTACTTTGAAGAATCTGAAAAAATGAAAAATCTGGAACAAGAAGTTGAGGATTGCAAAATTGCAAACAAAGTGCTAAGCGAATGTGTAAATTGCAATGAACAAGAAATTGCCAGTTATGAAATACACATCGTTTCTCTGGAAAATGAAATTGAAGATTTGAATAAATCCCTGTCAAAATTTGTGAAAGGACAAGAAAATCTGGACAGGTTGTTAGGTGTTAAGGTCAATACTCAAAAGGAAGGGTTAGGCTACAACGATATAAATAAAAAGGCTTTCAAAAATAAGCTAATGACATCTTTTATCAAAGCATCAGATGTAGCCACCACCTCAGAAAACAAACAACCAAATGTTCAGAAGAATCAGAAACAAACAAAAGTTATTGATAAGGTCAGTCATGTGAAGAAAGGATTGGATCACACTGAAAATGTGCATGCTGTAAAACACACTGATATACCGAGACATGCACATAAGAGGGAAATCATGAAATGTCATTACTGTCACAAGATAGGCCATTTGATGCATGAGTGTGAATTAAAAGAACTGGATGATTTAAATGCTGAAATGATGGATGCTGGGAAATATCATGATAGAAACCCTGCTGCTCATTCAAAGAAAAGTGAATGCTCGCATTGTGGTAGATTAGGCCACACCTTTGTTCAATGTTGGTTTGCTAATGGAAAGAAAAAACCACTCTCACATCATGCTAAATCTTATGCTAACCAACATGCTCTTAATATCAACAAAACTGCTTCTCTGAACTAGCATGTCAAATGTTTTAATTGTAACAAGCTTGGGCACAAGGCCACTGAATGTTGGGCAAGCTTTTTTAGAAGAGAGTCTCCTTTCTGCTCCCATTGTGGGAAGCATGGCCATGCAGTCAAGGACTGCTGGCATGTCCAGGGTAGGAATAGAAATTTCAAAGAATTTGGTAGGAACAAACATGTTCTTAAAAGAATTCCTGTTTGCTCAAATTGCAGAAAACCAGGCCACCACGTTGCTGTTTGCTGGGTGGCTGGTCATGAAAGAAAAAAAATTCATAATTATAACAGAAACCCTCATGCTCACTCTTTTAATGCTCAAGTTCATGCTAGTGTACATAAGAGGAACATGAAACCTGCTAGTTCATGCCACTATTGTGGGCTGTCTGGGCATTCAATGCATAACTGTTTTATCATGAACTCTGACGACTATTTGGCACAGAAAAGGATGCAGGCAGTCCCAAAAGGGGCCAATTACTATGCATGACCCAAGACCACTTGGGTACCTGCTAGTGGAAAATAGGAAGGTGCCTGACAGGTGTGCCTTGGATGGAATAAAGGGGTAATAAACCAGGGCACATAAAACGACCCCATGCCTGAACGCTTCAAGTAAATCTACTGCTGCCTTCCTAATCTGAATTCAATTCTTAATCCATCAGACTGATGATTGTTGTTGAACATATAAACTGCCTGTTTTAGACTAGACATGTTTATCATGATTAGAACAATCTTACTTGTCTGGCATGCCCTTTGATCATCATGTTTGACCATTATGGTATATCAAATAGTAAGCTATCAAAGGCAGGGACAATCTGTCTGGAGGTGCTTACTATGTGTGAAGTGGTCCTTCAGACCAAGTGCTCCGCCTAGTACCATAGGTCATTCTACTGAACAGGGCAGCCTGAATGTGCATGAATCACAAATTTATTTGTTTAGTTTTCATGGAAAACACTGCATGCTCTCAGGGGAAGCTTCATGCTCATAGTCAGGGGGAGGCATGCTATTTTTGTGTCAATTTACTGACTCGTGCTCATTGCATTACATTCCACTTATTTGAAAAAAAAATCATAAGTTTGCTTCAACGTATTGCATTTCAACTGATAGCATGCATGTCATTCAATAAATAATTAATATTTCCAAGAGTTGTGTGTGAGATGTCCTTGTGTGGGCTGAAAAGGAGCTTGTCAGGTCATCTGGTATCTGAAGAACCTTTGTCTGCCAATGTGGTTAATTGGTGCTGAGTTCAGTCATCTCATGAGGTTGCAGCTTATTGCTCAAGAGCACTCTCTGGTTACTAGATTGAATTTCCTTAGGAAGATTTTATTTGTGAGCTCCTTGGTCTTTACTCTCTAGAGTTATCTCTCACTTGCTGCTTTGCTGTATGGAGTGCTTCTCATCTCATCTCATCTCTCTCCATTTTGTTTGTCACCTTCTTATCCTGGTCTTATCCCCTTTGGTTCAGGAATTCTCTTGAAGGAAAATTCCTTCTTATAGCTTTGTCACTCTTATCAGATTTGATTAGAATACCTTAAACCACCCAAAATCTATTGTAACAAGTTATACCTGTTAATAAAGAACTTTAATGTATGGGGGTTATATTTTGTCCTTTAATCCTTCCAAGGTATTCCTCAATTGTTGGTCAACACATTGTAAAAATTTCTGTTAAATGGAAAAGCCTTGCTGAGGATTTCGTTTTAACTGAAACTTATGTGAAGATGGCTGTGAGATAAAAAAATTGTGTTAAGTAAGGGTTCTGTCTTGTGTCTAAGATCTTGAGAGGTGCTACCAGGGAATACGCCATACCTTGTGGCAGAGCAATGGCAATTGTGGAGAAATAGATATTCTAGATCAAAGAAGTCTAGAAGTTCTGTCATGATACAATTAGCTATCTCTGTTTTTTTTTTAAAGTTGAAAAAAAAAAGAAGGGGAAAGAAAAGTCAACAAAAAAAAAATTCATTGGTTTTCATTGGCATAAAGGTAGCCTGTCCTGAGTAACCAGGGATTCTGGTGTCTTATAAACATGTCTCCTTGTGTAAAAAGGGACAATTCTACCTAGTGCTCAACAAATTGGTTGACTCTGTATGCCCTCTCTTGTCCTTTAAATGAAGTATTGAACCGTGCTTAACTATCTATTTGGTATTTCTTTGCCTGACAAACATAAGGAGTATTTTAATCGTAACCTTCTCTAGGCTAAGTACCTTTAACAGCTAGTTTTGTGATCATGTTGATTTAACGTCTTGAGGTAACTGACCAAGGTATTCGGAAGAATATAATATATCCATATATTGAAGAGCGTACTTTAACGGTCAATGGCTGTGTTACATATTGAATAAGGGCAGTCTGGGTAATTCCTGAAAAAGTTCGATAAGAGTATAAAGTGACCCCCCAAAACCCTTCTTGTTCCTCAAGGTTACATCCATAAACCCTCGCGTGCCCTTGTCGCTTCCTGTGTCTCCTCGTGTCGATACGTCTTGTATGCTTCTTCAAACCCTTCTCTCCCGCTCATTCTTCTTCACTAAAATCTCATCTCCACCACAGAGTTCTCCTCCGTTCTTGGCTCTAGCTTCATTTCTAGCAGCAACCAGCAAGAAAGAGTTGATACTCTGAGAGTTACGACAAATGGATCAGCCAGAATCCGTCGCTCCTGTGGAAAGGAAGAGGAAGGGAAAAGAAACAGTTGAGGAGCCTTCGTCCAAGCAGCAAAGATGTGTTGAACCAGAAATAGCGGTGGATATTTCTTCTGCACAAGGTACTAGGCCTTCTCAGTCTACCGTGTTTTTAGAGAGTGGGAAAATTATTCCTCCAAGGATAATAGATTTCGGAGATGAAACCCTGGTTTTGAAGTTTCCAGAACTTTTGGAGATTTTTGAGTTCCAAGAATGGAGGAAATTCCTAGAAAATCACCGTGTCTATTACCCTAGCCTGGTAATGGAATTTTATAATAATTTGTCTTTGAGCCGAGATAAGGTTGCTCTGATCTTGTCTGTTAAAGGGGTTGAGATTGCAGTAACGTGTGACTCTCTCCACAAAGCTCTCGGTATTCCAGAAAAAGGGGAAGTGGAGCGAGGGTTTAGATATAGTCTGCACGAAGCTTTTTCGGTCATTACTGGTAAACCCAGTAATATTCATGACAAGGGTCAATTGAAGCTGAAAGCTTACCAAACCTCGTCATTTCTCCCTCTTCACAAGCTTCTTCAGAACATCATTGCTTCTATAATCACCCCACAGACTGGAGCTAGAGGAAGAATCACAGACACATAGAGGTTCCTATTGTTCTGTCTGATTCAGAATGTAAAGATCTGTTTGCCTGAAATTATTTTTAATGTCATGAAGGGGTGTATTGGATCCAAAAGACATCTGCCCTACGCCGCCCATTTGACAGACATCTTCAAGTATTCAAATATTCCCTTGGATGGAGAGGCCATGTCAGAAGTTAGGGCTTGAAACATTTTTAACATGAATTTTGTTTCAGTATTTTTGGGGTTGGAGGGCTCTTCTCTCTTAGGGCAGGTTAAGGCCCAGAAAGTTAAGGAATCACAAGCTCAGGGGGAGCTTCTGGAACACCCTCAAGATTCAACCCAAACAGTTTTAGCATCAGCTTCTGAGGTTGCTCTACAGGAAACACCATCTGAACAACCACAGTCTACTATGTCTGCTGCACCCACTGAAGTATCTTTTTCTTTTCAGAAGCTTGTCGAGATTGCATCTGAAGAAGTCAGGTTGTCTGAAAACAGCATTCAGACTGATCTAGATACAAACATTGATGGTCTGTTTGATTCTTTTGGGAAGACATCAGAAGAAGTGAGGGTGCCCGTGGAACAGCCTGATCAAGAGCAAGTAAGTAATGATCAAGAACTTGCTGATTTTGTTAATGTCATTCTAAGAGAAGCTGTGGAGAAAAGCTTGGAAGAGGCTGAAAACGTGGTTACATCTAAAATTCTAGAACAGGCACCTGTTGAAAGTCCTGCAGATCATGATCTCATGGAAGAAATAGTGGATGAGTGTCAGGAGAAAGTTCATGTCATAGACCTAGAAACAGAATCATCTAGTGAAGAAGAGGCACCTGAAAATGTAGTTCCTGACAAAGACATCCAAGCTGAAGATGAAGATCAGGCTCCAGCAGTAGACAACCAAACGCCAGTGCAAGAAGAAACAGATGAGAGAACTGCACCTGGCTGTGAATTTTTTGGTACACCTCTAGGTCAACCTCGACTTCTATCTGCTAGGGCGCCAAATATTGAAGAACTTCTTATAAATTTGACTCAGCAAATGCAAAGACAAGATAAGAAAATGGATGATCTGCTCAAGTATGTCACTCTCAACATCAATCAAGTTCATTCCAGGCTACTGAAGCTTGAAATTTCTCTCCTAACTGAATGGAAAAGGTTTCTATTAAACAAGAAAGCTTCAGATGAGGCCAACAGGTCCTTGATGACAGGCTTGCAGGAGGCATGTTCAAAGATCGCAACAGCACTTCGTGAATTACAAGATGCTCAAATTTCCTCCTTTAAGTCATCTGCCAGCATTATAAATCACTGTTTTGAGATCAGGACATCCTTAGAAGTTTTGAAGGGGTCATTTAGTGCCCTAGGTCCTGATGTCCAGAAGATCTATGATAAATTGATCACTTTCGTATCAGAAATGACAACTCTGACTGACAGATATGAAACTGTTAATATTCGCCAAGAAGACATCATTTCTGAAGTGGCAAATGTCAGAAGCGCTGTGGTGTATTGGCTAGCTGAATTGTCCAATGACCTGAAGGAATTTCAATCTGTCTTGGGTTCAGCCCCTGGTCAGGCTTCCTCTAGCAGAACTCCACCTCAAGAATATACCTCTGCTGCTCCTAGGGGGAGACCACCTCAAGGCAGGCCGCGTGGCCCTTCCAGCAGACATACCAGATATTTTAATCCTTAAAAAGACAGTGATCTGTATCTTGTTGCCCATTTTGAGGCTCTCTCTCACACTCTTGGATTTGTTAATTACATCTCATATCATTTGCATTTCTGCCTCCTTTTGTTTCTTTCTTTTTGATGTTGCCAAAGGGGAAGAATTGTGATCTTGCATTTTGAAATCTCCACGTGCATATGCATTCTTATCCTCCCATGATTCATCTTGGCTATATCAAAGGGGGAGATTGGTTTTCAATTATAGCATGCTGGTTGCTTTAATTTCTCAAACTATTTTCTTTTTGATGAAGTCAAAGGGGGAGAATAGTTTGAGTCATCAGACTTCTCAAATGACTCACTGTGTAGTGTTGCCATCATCAAAAAGGGGGAGATTGTTGTGCCCCTGTGGTTTTGATGATGGTTTTAATGGTAGTTTTGATGTTTGGCCTTTGTAGTGAGCTATTCACTGTGAGTCATCTTGTGTGAGTCAAATCGCTAGTATTCACTTTCTGATCATAATGCAGTTCTTCATTAGTTCTAATATGGCATTGCATAATTGATTATGTTCAGTCATGTTATACATTGGTCTTCAGGCGTCCCAAGTATGCATATTTTTTCAGGTTCTCCAAGTCTATACAATGAAGTCTGATCATTGCATTTGCATTCACAATGTCTTCACATTTGAAGTCTGTACATCGGACTGCTTCTTTTGAAGTCTATACATTGTGGCCTTGAAACTTCAAGTATATACACCTTCAGTTGAACGTAAAGTGTATACGTTGCAGCGTTAACTCATTGGGCTGCAGCGTCAACTCAGCAAGTATGCACATCGCATTCAGACTTTCAAGTCTATACACTCCATCTTCATAGGTTTCAAGTCTGTTCAGCATGCCTTGGTATTCACAGCCTTTAAAGTCTGTACATTGGTTCAGACTCCTCAAAGTCTGTACAGCGTGAAGTCTAAACATTATTTTCAGGACTTGTCTTCGTGTCGTTTTGTTCCATTGCGTGTAGAATATTGTAGCACCTCGTGTTGCTTTCTGTGCCACCTCGTGTCGTTTCTTCAGTATTTAGTTGCTCATCTCGAGTCATCCTTTTTATTTTTGCTCTTGTGTTTTCGTGTCATTTACTGTAGTTACTCGAGTCGTTTTCCTGCTTTCTTTGTTTTATCACGTGTCGTTGTAGCCGTTCCTGTCTTCTGTCCTCGTGTTGTCTTTCCTAGACCCTGTGTCTTTCTTGCTTTGTGACCACACTTCGTGTCAGTTTCTGTTTTCGTCTTCGAGTTGGTTTCAGTCCATGTTATTTTCGTGTTGTTTTCGTCTTCGAGTTGGTTTCAGTCCATGTTGTTTTCGTGTCATTTTCGTCTTCGAGTTGGTTTCAGTCCATGTTGTTCTCGTGCCGTTCTCTTTGCTGTTGTTATGTCGTGTTGTTTTTGTATTCGTGTCTTCGTGTTATTCTTGTGTTTATGTCCTCGTGTTGTTTGTTTCTATCTTCGTCCAGGTTCCCTCTGATCGCGTGTTTGTCTACCGTTTCGCTCCGTGAGACTTCCTTCTCACCTCGTGCTGCTCTCATGAGACCTCGTGTCGTTCTCTTTGTAGTATTTGTTTTGTCACCTTTGAACCTCGTGTCGTTCTCTTTGTAGTGTTTATTTTGTCACCACTGTATCTCGTGTTGTTCTCAGTGCAGTGCACCTCTTGTTGGTCCTACATACCTCGTGCAGTTTCAGCTTGAGTGTCAACCGACTCATCTCAGGTAGATATATATATAGCGAACCCTGAGTATTAATGGTTTTTATCTCCTTGCAGGTCCGAGGAAGATTATTCCCCAATAACTGGGCTGCACGTGATCCAATACTAGAGGAACAAATTCGATAAGGGCACGTGGCAGGAAGGTTCTGGATCGAGCGTGGGAGGCACACGCACTTTGTACCCTATCCATCTGCTGCTACTATATATTGAAGCCTTCGCCCACAGATGAAGGGTGATCGAAAGGTGAGAAAGAAAAAAGGCAGAAGTGCAGAGAGTTCGATCCAGCAAAAAGAAGAGAAGAAAACAGAGAGGTGAGAAAAAAAAACTGAAGAAGAGGAAGAAGAGAGAATAGCAGAAAGAGTGAGAGAGAGAGAGAGAGAGCTCGAAGCTGAGAGTTCAGAAAGAAGAAGAAGAAGATAGATTCTGTTTTCAGGATCAAATCCGAACCAGTTTGCTCTATTGTGAGCTATACTCCGTGTTTCATCGTTCTAGCATTCAGTCTGCTGTGCCTTTTTTTATTTCATGTTTTTGACCTTTCTTTACTGTCCTTGTTTTGTTTCCGATCCTCTGGACTGAGGTCGGGTTCCTCCTGTGGTCTCAGGAGAAGGGAGACTAGTCTCCAGTTCTGGGCTTGTGGGTTGCAAGTCCAGGGGTCCCTCCGGTTAGGAGGAAGAGAGGCTCTGCCTCTGGTGGGTTACTGGTAGCAGAGTGCTACTGGCTGGTTCACTGGTAGTGGGGCTGCTACCAGTGGGGTTCCCTCTTGGTATAGAGGAAGAGAGACGCGAGTCTCTAGTTTCTAGTGACCGTGGGTTGCTAGAGGTTCCCTCCAGGTAGGAGGAAGAGGGGAGTTTGTTCCCCTAGGTAAGCTGTGTATCAGCTTCTGTTGGCAAGCTGTGTTGCCCAGCTGTTAGTGAAGCCACACTTGGTTTGAGTGTGGGGTGGATGTAGGTCTGGAGGACCGAACCACCTAAAAATCTCTTGAGCAGTGGTTTGCATTGTGAGTGTGCTTCCGCTAGATGCTTGAATAGGCGCGTCTCATGTGTTTGCTCATTGGCTTAATTGAATTTGGTTTTATTCTGAGATTGCATCCTGCACTTGAGTTTTTATTTGGGCATTAATTGTAGAAGGATACATTCACCCCCCTCTGTATCCGGGGATTGCACCCTAACAGATCCCTTTTCCTAAAGAGGTTTTCAAATCTCAAAACATAGGGAAGGCGGATGGTCGAAAGTCTCGGCCATCCCCCTTCTCGCTCCCCTCCCCGGTACGATCACCACCATTTGCATATTTCCTTTACTTCTATGAGCATATTCTACACTTCCTCAGTCTAATGGTTTCTTTGTTTGATGGTTAATTTGCAGGACTTCGTCATCGACTCACAAGGCTCCTTACTCTTGGCCGGCCGAGAGCAAGGACAGAAGAACCCACCATCTCCCTGTTCCCAAAGCGTTCACGATCACATCACTCCTGTGAGGCCCAGGTATAGGTCTCTGGCGATCACACCTATTTCTATTTTTATAACATGTGCACTGTAGGTAGCAGCATCACAAGTTTGGGAGGCCACACACGCTCGCGACTACCTTCACGCGGACGCCACGCCACCTTCCGGCACCTACAACCTTCTGGTGTTCATGGTGGGACACTGATTGCTCACTGAGTCCTTAGATTGTGATGGGGACATCTCCGACCACTCCACTTTTTTGGGGGCTCCTGTTGATCGCCAGCAGTGCTACATCTTGTTCGCCACTTTACTCTAAGTCATATGATGTATTTTTCATTTTCTTATTATGTAATTTTCCTTTTATTTGAGTCAAGTATCTAGGTTAAGTGAGTCATTACCTAAGTCTTGAGTCATTATGTCAGTTTGATAGGTTAATGGGCCCAATTCTATGGGCTAGGCCCATGGGCACCCCCCCTTCCCTTGGTTTCTTGTTAGTAGTCAAAAGTCAGGGGCTTATGTTAAATTGTGGGAATCCTATAAATAGGACCCCACTCCCACCATTTGGAACTAATGAATTGTTGAATGAAATTTTGAAATCCCCCAAAATTGTGTGAGATTCTCTCTCTCTCTCTCTCTCTCTCTCTAGGGGTGGATTCCCCTCTCTCTCTTTCTCTCTCTTTCTCTTCTCTCTCTCTCTAAAAGGGGCGACCCCCCCTCTCTCTCTAGGGCGCAATTCTCTCTCTCTCTCCTCCCCCCTTGCCACCTCACCCTCCACATCAGCCCCAACCCCTCATCTTCCCTAGGTCCATTCAATCCCACCATTAATCACACCAAGCCCCAAGCCCCCTTTCACATTCCAAGGCAACCCTTCCACTTCCCTAGCACCCTTCCCACTTCCCCAAGTATCCCTCCCTCTTCCCCACACACCCCACCACCTTCCCATACAACCCTTCCCATCCCCAACACAACCTTTCCCCTCCCCAAAGCAACAATAACCCTCCATTAATCACTCATTCAAGCCAATGGTCTCCCTCTCCCTCTCCCATCCAATACAAAAATTCGTAGCTCTCCAATCCCCCACCTGCTAGACCCCCTTCCAGCCCCCATTTCCCCCCTCTCACCCCTTGGTTCGACCCCCCTTTGACCCCCTATCAACTAGGGGACGCCCCAGCCACTTCCTGCTCCATTTCCCCCTCCCATCTCCACCAACAACCCCTCCCCCCCCTTTTTGCACTACCCAGTTCGCAGGTAGCAGTTGGGACCCGACTTTCAGAACCTGCCTCGGAGTCGTTCGGCATCCTCTAGAGGTGTACCATACATCGCCGGAAAGGTCTTCCAGGTGGCTTCGCAGGCGAGGTGATCCCGCTCCATTCCGAGTTCGGGGTAGCCCGGGAGAACCTTTCTCCCCCAACTGCGCAGACCTGGCCCAGACTGCAACCAGAGGCGACTTTCAGAAGCTCCTGCGGCCACACTTTGGCACCCCTTGGCGAGCCACTTGACCGGGACGATCCTCCACCAGTCCCCTATCCAACCCAGCCAGCGGGGAGTCATTTGGAGTCCGGAGCTTCTTGCACCAATTTTTCTACCAATGGAGCGTCGTTCAGGTCAGCCAGGGCCTGTCCCGATACCTCCCTACTTCTCGGGCCGCTGTTCTCGACCCCAACCTCCCCTGGTGCCGTTCTTGCTTGCTGATCGAAGAGGACGTGGCCACGCTCGCAACCGTCTTGGTCCCGTGCCGTTCTGATCACGGGAGCACCCGGGGCGGCTTCATCTTCCCATGGCAGCATCCTAAAACCTGATCGAACCAGAACCAGATAGCGCTGGTCCAGCACCTGCTCCGACCACCAGCGATACTTTGAGAGCTCAGAAAAATTCAGGAATCATCCTGGACCAGTGAGTGACGATTTGACACTAGTTTCGTTGGCTTCTAAGTTTTGGAGCGTCCTCGAGAGCGTCAACAGCGAGCACCTATCAGACGGTCAGACAGGCGGGCAGAACCACGTTGGGTCATTCGGCTTCTTCCTTAGCCCCACTCCCCCCCCCCCGCCTGGCCGGCTTACCGCCCCTCCCTGTGTGGAGGTAGTGTTTGCTTGTATCCTACTCTCCCCACCCCGAGTTCCCCCTCCTGCGTGAGGAGTAGTGCATGTATTAGCAGGTCCTCGACCGAAGCGTCATCGGCGCGGCGTGCGGGTAGCCCACGCTTCCCCGCTCGCCCTCGTCTCCGGCCGGGATCGGTGTCTTCACACCGATCAGGTGAGCTTTGGACCACTCTCCTCTGCTGGTTTCTTACCTTTGCTTAGCTTAGTATTATCTCTAGTTGCGCCGTCGGCAGTGAGAGAGGGCTCGTTCCAACTTTCCATCTAATCGAGTGCCACCGCGGGTGAGTTGTGAGGGAGACACTACATCCCACGCCCTCGGCGTGCCGGCCGCCCTTGAAATTGGGCATCCCTAGCCCATTGGGGTCCATCCCCAGCCAGCCATACTATTTGAACCCCAAGGTCCAACCTTGGACCCTCACCATCATCGCCGGTCCGCCTACGGACCCGGGTGCGTGCGACGCGGGTGAACCCGCTTGTGAGATATCGCCGTTCGGTCCGGTTGCTTACAAATTTAGGTCAAAGGGGTCATTTCACATCAATTTGGTATCAGAGCAAATTCTAGACTTGTCTCTACTAAGTCTTGTCCTAGGGCCATTGCATGTATCACCCTTGTCCACCATCATGACTACCTCATACTTGGCATATTCTCCACTCTTAGGCCCATTAGAAGCCTTTGTGTTTGACGGAACCCACCCTAGTATATATCTAGAGTGGGAGGACTCCATAGATCGACACTTTGGGAGGTTCACTCTACCAGGGCCTATGCAAGTCAACTATGCCAAGAGTTTGCTCTGGCGCCAAGCTAGGAAAGAATGGGAGAACATTATAGGTTTGAGAGAAGCCAAAGGGGAAGCACCCATTGAATCTTGGGATGAAATGAGGGCCGATCTTAGAAAGATCTACGCACCCCAACCCAAACCTCTTCAACTAACCGATCTTCCACCCCCGACCCCAACTCCAACCCAAGAACTTCCCCGACCAAGCCCAACCCAAGTCCACCCATGTTCACCACCCCGAGAGTATCATGCATTGACCATTATCACTCCACCCACCATAGACTATCCTACCCCATTATCCTTGGAAGTTGTGGCCCACACACATACCCAAGTGGAGATGGATGCCAATCCGGATCCACCTCCCACCATAGAGAACATCATAGACCCCCCACTTCCACCCACCTCTCCTAGTCCGGGTCCTCATGAGCCGCACACTCTCGCCATGAATGAGTCCATACTCCAATGGCTCAAGCGGGGCCCCACCGTTCCTAGCTCACCACCCTACCTTTCACCCTTGGGATATCAAGCCCACATTGTGCCCACCCAGTCTTCCCATGTCACACTTCAAACCTCCTATCTTGTGGAAGACTTAGGGGACTTAGTGGACTGCTTACAATGGCAAGTCCACCTGACCAATATGCTAGCCATAGGACCATTGGAGTCTAGCACCATCTTCCTAGCATATCCCACCACCGGTTCCATCACCTCTATCTACACTAGTGGCCATTATACGAGTGAAATCCTCCTCTTTCTCCCCAAGGATGAGAAACCCCTCTTGGCCCACTCCCCACCCATTGAGGTTCCACTTGATTTGATTGGCCAACCCACTAGAGACCTTGGCCCAATTACCTTGGAGGAGGATGACTCACCATTTGGGAACCTTGAAGACATAGAGTTCCTCTCTCTAGGTAGCCCCTTCCATGATCCCTTTGACCCCTTCCTTTGGGAGATCGAGTACCCATGTGACCCACCCATATCACCCACCACGCACCCTTTCCTACCCACACCCACCATATTGGACCAAGCCCACCTCAACAATGACCCAGGTTACACCATAGGAACCATGACCTTAGACAACACCCGCCCAGTGATTGAGGAAGTACCCCACCCCATATCCACCTTCCTAGATCCCTTCGACCCTTTCACATGGAAGTTCAAAGGCTGTCCCACACCTATACACAAGGAAGTCACCTTTGGGATAAGTGTGCATGTGTCTAGGCTTACCACATCACTTGGCATGAACACTATGTTGGGTCCATTCATTCATGTCACCCACATGCCAAGTAGGAAGCATGAGTGGTCCATATTCGGATGTAATGGTCCACCTTCATTCATCATGGGTTTTAAGCATAGTAGGAACATTCACGGATGTCCGGGACCCCCGGCATTTGCTATACCCATGCACAATAGATTCCCCTATGGATGCCCCGGCCCCCCAACCATTGTTATGAAGTTCATGCATGATAGGTCAATTTATGGTTGCCCTGGTCCACCTTTGCACACTATTCACTTTCACACCCATTCACTGCATCATAATGCATGGTATGAGCATACACGCAAGCAAATCGCAATGAGCGGTGAGGGTCACAAAGAGCGGGAAAAGGCTCGGGAGCGCCACTTGGAATTCCAAGTAGGCAACCTATCGATGGTGGCATTGGAGTGGCTCTACCGTAGAGACACCACCAACTTGAGGGCACGAGGACTTGGACCTTGCCAAGTTCCGAGTGACTTTGGCAACCCGGCTTACGGGTTGGACTTGCTAACGGATTTTGGGACACACCCAACTTTTGGCGCGGCGGATCTGGCACCCTATATGGGCACCGCGGTGGAACCCAGTGAGCACCTTGAGCCTACCCCCACCTTTGTGAGTGATACCCTCGGAGAGCCTCCACATATCAGCCTGAGAGTCCGACGTGCGCACACGAAGGTAATACTGGGCAAGCAGGGTACCATCGCCAGCAAGAGGGTGTGCCCAAGCCACCGTGAGAGGATGAAGGACCGTCCCCTAGTTGAGGACGCAGGGTTGAGTTTGGAGGTCGAGGTTCACCCCGTGCTGCTTTAGAGGACCACTTACTCGACGGAGTCGAGTTCTCTGCACCCCGGGGGTATGATGGGGACATCTCCGACCACTCCACTTTTTTGAGGGCTCCTGTTGATCGCCAGTAGTGATACATCTTGTTCGCCACTTTACTCTGAGTCATATGATGTATTTTTCATTTTCTTATTATGTAATTTTCCTTTTATTTGAGTCAAGTATCTTGGTTAAGTGAGTCATTACCTAAGTCTTGAGTCATTATGTCAGTTTGATAGGTTAATGGGCCCAATTCTATGGGCTAGGCCCATGGGCACCCCCCCTTCCCTTGGTTTCTTGTTAGTAGTCCAAAAGTCAGGGACTTATGTTAAATTGTGGGAATCCTATAAATAGGACCCCACTCCCACCATTTGGAACTAATGAATTGTTGAATGAAATTTTGAAATCCCCCAAAATTGTGTGAGATTCTCTCTCTCTCTCTCTCTAGGGGTGGATTCCCCTCTCTCTCTTTCTCTCTCTCTCTCTTCTCTCTCTCTCTAAAAGGGGCGACCCCCCCTCTCTCTCTAGGGCACAATTCTCTCTCTCTCTCTCCTCCCCCCTTGCCACCTCACCCTCCACATCAGCCCCAACCCCTCATCTTCCCTAGGTCCATTCAATCCCACCATTAATCACACCAAGCCCCAAGCCCCCTTTCACATTCCAAGGCAACCCTTCCACTTCCCTAGCACCCTTCCCACTTCCCCAAGTATCCCTCCCTCTTCCCCACTGTAATGCCCTGGATCTCTATTGGATCTTTATTAGGTCTTTCGGATGCCTCATTTTCAACCGTTCATCATCTCTCTTCGTTCTCTCTCGTTTCAGGGTCTCTCGGCGCGGGGTGCACACCGTTGCGGAGTTGGCCGAGGCGAGGATGCGATGGAGTGATCGGGACGCGGGATGGGACGGCGATTTGAGCGTGGCGGGCGCGATCCCTCGGTGGATTCCAAGAAAGGCGCCGTTCGTGTTCCTGACGGTTTTTGGCGTGGTTTAGTCCCCTTGGGGCGCGGCTTCTTCGGTGGAGGTAGGGAGATGGACCGTCACTTTGTTCTGCACATTTTCCCTACTTCCGTGCGTAGTTTGGTGCTCGATCGGGGGAGATCGGGCCGGTTTAGTGAAAACCGTAGTTTTTGGGGTTTTCAGGGTTCGCCGGAAAACGGCAACCATTCTTGGTTTAGTTAGTATCAAAATGACCGATGGGATGTTTGGATCCCATTCACGTAGGTTTCGTGTCGATTGGTCGTCATTCGGGGCCGGTAGGAGTTCGGGAACCTCGGTGACTCGTTTTGGGTCGATTTGAGGAAATCGCCCTGATCTCGCGATCCGGCGCGTGCATGTGGTGTTTTTAGCCTCTAGGGATTGTGTTTCATTGTGTGGTCCTTTTGAGACCGTTCATCCCCTTGTGTGGTCAGTTTTAGACCTTTCATCCCGTTGTGTGGTTCCTGTACGACCGCCCATCCTGTTGAGTCGTTTGGTGTGTTGTTGGCCGGTTCGGGTCAACCTGGTGTGACCCAGTGGTTGACATGTGACCTGGTGTGTGTGTCTCAACGGTGATGTCCAGCTCGAGATGGTTGTTCTGGATGACTCGAGGTATCATCTCACCTCGGTCCGCGTGTCCAGGTGTACTGAGGGTCTTGGTGTTCCCTCAAGTTTTTGTGAGTTGTTTCCTCCGTGTGAGTCGTTTCCCGGCTTAGGATTAGCTCGATTGGCGGTGTGTTACCGCTTTGCACGACGATCTTGACCCTGAGTTGCGTAACTCAAGGATAGTGGTGTTTGCAGGTCTAGTTGTCTTGTCTTGAGTCTGTTGGCAGTTGGTGTCCTGCCTTTGTGCTTTGTAGTACGGGCGCCAGCGCGGCCTGGCCTATCAGTACTCCAGCACTCGTGTTTCAGAGTCTCCGTGTCTTGTGAGCCTCCACTGGTTGTAGCCCTACGACGCGGTCGACCCACCAGGGAGAGGTGGTAGGGTATCCCGATTAACGGTTCCTAAGCTGTTCCGTGGGCCCCCGGCTTGGCCGTAGCGTCCTACGGAGGGGGAAAAACTAGCTAGAGGCCTGGCTCTAGGCAGGAGCCAGTGTGTGCACACATGGTCAGGGGCAGAGGACTGAAGCCGACGGGCGTGACCCTGACTAGTACTTGTTACTGTGGTTCTGCGTGGGTCTGCGACTCGGCCGAGCTCGCGTAGATGCGATCGGTTGGTAGTCGAGACACTTGTGGTGTGTGTTGCGGTGCAGTGTAAGACGTCGCGGACGCAGCTGGCCGTTCTACTTGTGAGGTGGTCGTAGTCTCTGTCGGGCCGTTGTGACGACAGCGTAGACGAGACACTTGTCGACGCAGCATAAGGCGTCAGTGGACGCAGCTGGCTGTTCTTCTAGTGAGGAGGTGCTTCCGTCACATGACACGTGACTCTCGTGTTTTCTCGGAGTCTGTGTTTCCCTTCTGAGTTGGTCTGTTCTGGGCTGGGCCTGGACCAGCTTGGTGTGGTACACGACGCTCCGGTCGTGTACGTGGCTGTGCTTTGGTGAGCGTACATGGCAATTGGGGCGTGCGTGCGCCCGAGTCTCTCTGTGTCGTAGTTCGAGTGGCTTTGAGCGCCGTGGTTTGTCGGCAGCTGTATTCTGGTGAATGCGGCTTTTCTCTTCTTTTAGCAATAACTGCTCTTTCCGTTGACGGCTTTCTTTTACAGCTTTCTAGTAGTAGTTTTCTTGCTTTGCTACTACTACTGTTTTCATGTTACGTGTTACTGCGTTGTTTCCAGTGGGGATCCGCGTGACCCCTACTGAGCCAGTGACACGAGGCTCACCCCTACTTTTCAGGTGGGGTGACGTGTTCGTTCTGCTTCCGCGGGTTCCAAGTGGTATCAGGTGTGTTCGGTAGTCCTACCGAGTATATCTGGTCACAGTTGGTATCAGAGCGTTGTTGTGTGAAGTACATGGGAATCTCAGATATACAATTTCCAGAGTCGTTAAGTCCAGTACAGTCTTCAGCTGGCGTTAGGTTTCGTGATTTCTGTTTCTTGTCGTTGTGGGTCTTTTCTTGGTAAGCTGCTCGATGCATGACTCGCTCCTCTGTAGTCGTGTGTCCAGCTGCTGTCATGCCTTGAGGTGACCCTGCTTGCAGTTGTATTCCGTGGTTCTGTGTCCTGTGCAGAGCCGAAATCCTGCAAGTGCTGCTGCTGTTGTTTTTATAAGCGCTGTTTCTTTACGATTTTGTCTGTCTATCGGTGATGCCGTTTTGCTGTCGTTTCTCCATGAAGCTGTCGCTGGTGTCCCGTGTGCCAGGTGTTCCCTGTCACCTTTGGCACGGGAGCCGATGATGTTGTCAGGCTGTCAGCTGAGAGGATTGTGTTTCCTTGTTTAAGCTGCTCCCTGTTGTGTCGGTCGTTTTGTTTCTCGGTGTTTGTGGTTGTGGCAGTCGTGTCTCTTTCCCTGTGAGACGCAAGCGACGTTGCCTTGCTTCGGGGGTGTCGGACTTCTGTTCACTTGTGGCATGCTCACTCCCGAGCGTGTACTCGTGATAATGGCCTGACGTTGTTCCTCCGGGCTTTGTTCCTCGTGTTTTGTGTCGTTTCGTAGCTAGGTTGTCGGGTTGTTCTTCCCTGCTTACCCTTGCTAGTCCTTAAATTTTGAGGATGAAATTTCTTAAAGGAGGGGAGGATGTAATGCCCTAGATCTCTATTGGATCTTTATTAGGTCTTTCGGATGCCTCATTTTCAACCGTTCATCATCTCTCTTCGTTCTCTCTCGTTTCAGGGTCTATCGGCACGGGGTGCACACCGTTGCGGAGTTGGCCGAGGCGAGGACGTGACGGAGTGATCCGGACGCGGGATGGGGCGGTGGTTTGAGCGTGGCGGGCGCGATCCCTCGGTGGATTCCAAGAAAGGCGCCGTTCGTGTTCCTGACGGTTTTTGGCGTGGTTTAGTCCCCTTGGGGCGTGGTTTCTTCGGTGGAGGTAGGGAGATGGACCGTCACTTCATTCTGCATGTTTTCCCTACTTCCGTGCGTAGTTTGGTGCTCGATCGGGGGAGATCGGGCCGATTTAGTGAAAATCGTAGTTTTTGGGGTTTTCAGGGTTCGCCGGAAAATGGCAACCATTCTTGGTTTAGTTAGTATCAAAATGACTGATGGGATGTTTAGATTCCATTCACGTAGGTTTTGTGTCGATTGGTCGTCATTCGGGGCCGGTAGGAGTTCGGGAACCTCGGTGACTCGTTTTGGGTCGATTTGAGGAAATCGCCCTAATCTCGCGATCCGGTGCATGCATGTGGTGTTTTTAGCCTCTAGGGATTGTGTTTCGTTGTGTGGTCCTTTTGAGACCGTTCATCCCCTTGTGTGGTCAGTTTTAGAACTTTCATCCCGTTGTGTGGTTCCTGTACGACCGCCCATCCTGTTGAGTCGTTTGGTGTGTCGTTGGCCGGTTCGGGTCAACCTGGTGTGACCCAGTGGTTGACATGTGACCCGGTGTGTGTGTCTCGACGGTGATGTCCAGCTCGAGACGGTTGTTCTGGATGACTCGAGGTATCGTCTCACCTCGGTCCGCGTGTCCAGGTGTGCTGAGGGTCTTGGTGTTCCCTCAAGTTTTCGTGAGTTATTTCCTCCATGTGAGTCGTTTCCCGGCTTAGGATTAGCTCGATTGGCGGTGTGTTACCGCTTTGCACGATGATCTTGACCCTGAGTTGCGTAACTCAAGGATCGTGGTGTTTGCAGGTCTAGTTGTCTTGTCTTAAGTCTGTTGGCAGTTGGTGTCCTGCCTTTGTGCTTTGTAGTACGGGCGACAGCGCGGCCTGGCCTATCAGTACTCCAGCACTCGTGTTTCAGAGTCTACGTGTCTTGTGAGCCTCCACTGGTTGTAGCCCTACGACGCGGTCGACCCACCAGGGAGAGGTGGTAGGGTATCCCGATTAACGGTTCCTAAGCTGTTCCGTGGGCCCCCGGCTTGGCCGTAGCGTCCTACGGAGGGGGAAAAACTAGCTAGAGGCCTGGCTCTAGGCAGGAGCCAGTGTGTGCACACGTGGTTAGGGGCAGAGGACTGAAGCCGACGGGCGTGACCCTGACTAGTACTTGTTACTGTGGTTCCGCGTGGGTCTGCGACTCGGCCGAGCTCGCGTAGACGCGATCGGTTGGTAGTCGAGACACTTGTGGTGTGTGTTGCGGTGCAGTGTAAGACGTCGCGGACGCAGCTGGCCGTTCTACTTGTGAGGTGGTCGTAGTCTCTGTCGGGCCGTTGTGACGACAGCATAGATGAGACACTTGTCAGCGTAGTATAAGGCGTCGGTGGACGCTGCTGGCTGTTCTTCTAGTGAGGAGGTGCTTCCGTCACATGACGCGTGACTCTCATGTTTTCTCGGAGTCTGTGTTTCCCTTCTGAGTTGGTCTGTTCTGGGCTGGGCCTGGACCAGCTTGGTGTGGTACACGACGCTCCGGTCGTGTACGTGGCTGTGCTTTGGTGAGCGTACACGGCAATTGGGGCGTGCGTGCGCCCGAGTCTCTCTGTGTCGTGGTTCGAGTGGCTTTGAGTGCCGTGATTTGTCGGCGGCTGTATTCTGGTGAATGCGGCTTTTCTCTTCTTTTAGCAATAACTGCTCTTTCCGTTGACGGCTTTCTTTTACAGCTTTCTAGTAGTAGTTTTCTTGCTTTGCTACTACTGCTATTTTCGTGTTGCGTGTTACTGCGTTGTTTCCAGTAGGGATCCGCGTGACCCCTACTGAGCCAGTGACACGAGACTCACCCCTGCTTTTCAGGTGGGGTGACGTGTTCGTTCTGCTTCCGCGGGTTCCAAGTGGTATCAAGTGTGTTCGGTAGTCCTACCGAGTATATCTGGTACCCGAAATCTGGGTCGTCACACCCACACACCCCACCACCTTCCCATACAACCCTTCCCATCCCCAACACAACCTTTCCCCTCCCCAAAGCAATAATAACCCTCCATTAATCACTCATTCAAGCCAAAGGTCTCCCTCTCCCATCCAATACCAAAATTCGTAGCTCTCCAATCCCCCACCTGCTAGACCCCCTTCCAGCCCCCATTTCCCCCCTCTCACCCCATGGTTCGACCCCCCTTTGACCCCCTATCAACCAGGGGACGCCCAAGCCACTTCCCGCTCCATTTCCCCCTCCCATCTCCACCAACAACCCCTCCCCCCCCTTTTTGCACTGCCCAGTTCACAGGTAGCAGTTGGGACCCGACTTTCAGAACCTGCCTCGGAGTCGTTCGGCATCCTCTAGAGGTGTACCATACATCGCCGTAAAGGTCTTCCAGGTGGCTTCGCAGGCGAGGTGATCCCGCTCCACTCCGAGTTCGGGGTAGCCCGGGAGACCCTTTCTCCCCCAACTGCACAGACCTGGCCCAGACTGCAACCGGAGGTGACTTTCAGAAGCTCCTGTGGCCACACCTTGGCACCCCTTGGCGAGCCACTTGACCGGGACGATCCTCCACCAGTCCCCTATCCAACCCAGCCAGAGGGGAGTCATTTGGAGTTCGGAGCTTCTTGCACCAATTTTTCTACCACCGGAGCGTCGTTCAGGTCAGCCAGGGCCTGTCCCGATACCTCCCTACTTCTCGGGCCGCTGTTCTCGACCCCGACCTCCCCTGGTGCCGTTCTTGCTTGCTGATCGAAGAGGACGCGGCCACGCTCGCAACCGTCTTGGTTCCGTGCCGTTCTGATCACGGGAGCACCCGGGGTGGCTTCATCTTCCCACGGCAGCATCCTGAAACCTGCTCGAACCAGAACCAGACAGCGCTGGTCCAGCACCTGCTCCGACCACCAGCGATACTTCGAGAGCTCGGAAAAATTCAGGAGTCATCCTGGACCAGTGAGTGATGATTTGACACTGGTTTCGTCGGCTTCTATGTTCGGGAGCGTCCTCGAGAGCGTCAACAGCGAGCACCTATCAGACGGTCAGACAGGCGGGCAGAACCACGTTGGGTCATTCGGCTTCTTCCTTAGCCCCACTCCCCGCCCCGCCTGGCCGGTTTACCACCCCTCCCTGTGTGGAGGTAGTTTTTGCTTGTATCCTACTCTCCCCACCCCGAGTTCCCCCTCCTACGTGAGGAGTAGTGCATGTATTAGCAGGTCCTCGGCCGAAGCGTCATCGGCGCGGCGTGCGGGTAGCCCACGCTTCCCCGCTCGCCCTAGTCTCCGGCCGGGATCGGTGTCTTCACACCGATCAGGTGAGCTTCAGACCACTCTCCTCTGCTGGTTTCTTACCTTTGCTTAGCTTAGTATTATCTCTAGTTGTGCCGTCGGCAGTGAGAGAGGGCTCGTTCCAACTTTCCATCTAATCGAGTGCCACCGCGGGTGAGTTGTGAGGGAGACACTACATCCCACGCCCTCGGCGTGCCGGCCGCCCTTGAAATTGGGCATCCCTAGCCCATTGGGGTCCATCCCCATCCAGCCATACTCTTGGAACCCCAAGGTCCAACCTCGGACCCTCACCATCATCGCCGGTCCGCCTACGGACCCGGGTGCGCGCGACGCGGGTGAACCCGCTTGTGAGATATCGCCGTTCGGTCCGGTTGCTTGAAATTTTAGGTCAAAGGGGTCGTGTCACATCAGATTGAAGTCTACCGTATTTACTTTCTAGCAAATAATAGCCTTTTCCCATTTCTATTTTCTATTTTTTAGTTGCTTGTTTCGTCTGTTTGGCATTTGGTGCACCTCCAGGACCGAAGCAGGTGGCGGCCAGGCTTCTGGCCGCCCAGGTCCCAGGGCGGCCATAGACCTGGCCACCCACCACCCTTTTTGGTGGCCAAAGACTTGGCCGCCCAGGTCTCTAGGTGGCCATCGATTTGGCCGTCTTTCGTTCATGTTTCTACTTCCGCTTGCATCCTGTTTGCGTGCCTTAGCTTCTATTTTTCATATTTTATCTTCTGTTTAGTATATTGTTGGTCTTGTGTGTTCTAAACTTGCAGGTTTGAGTCCAGGGTGGGCTTAGGAAGAGCCAGCATCACACATATTAGGAACACCCTCCCGTTGATTTGGACTCTTCACCCGGGGATTCCCACTCGGGTGTAACTAGTCCTTTTCAATTGGGAACCTCCGTGAGTCCCCGCAAACCATGGATTCCCACACGGTCGCCAGGCGGGTTATATCTTTGAAGTCCTATTAGATTTCCTAAAGGGTTTGAGTGAGTGTTATCTTAGGATTATCCCAGAGTTTTGGCCTTGATTCACTTAGGAAATTCCTTTCTCATCTAAGAGGGAACGAATTCAAATCGGACTAATCACAGGAGTAACCTAATTAAAATTGTTGGGGCACATTGTTTGAAAACGTGCTTGTTGTTAGATGCAATTAATTCAACCTTAATTGGCCTTAAGAATTCTACTTGAATTTTTTAAAAAGTAAATTAGGTTGAGTTACAATGGATCAATATTATTCTAACATGCATGCCAACAACGAGGATGATCTTGAATTTTATGATACACAAACTCGGCTCGATGCCGAGGAAGATGCACCCAATGCTTTCATTGGGATGTGTCAAAGTTCACAAATCGATGTACATCAAAGCACAACTAGTGAAGAATCATCCTCTCAAAGTCAAGGGTCATTCAATGCCAAAACCCCATCAATTTCCCCAAAGGAAGACCAAGAGCTAGCTAGAGTGTTATCTCGATATTCCCCTAACTATTTGGTTGCTCTAGCTTCCCAAAGAAAATCCCATCTCAATGCTCAATCCATTCCAAGGAGAACTCCAATTCCAATGTCAAGCTCATTCAAGAGGACTCCCTCCCATGTTCCTAGTCAACCTCACCATCCTCTTCACCGTCAAGGGGTTGCATCCTCTCCAAGTTCTCATGCTATGCCAAATGTCAATGCACCCCTTAAGAAATCCAATCTCATATCCCGACAAGAGGTGGAAAGGTATGTTCGGCAAGTGGTTGCCGAAAGCCTCCCGAAACCTCAACCTCATTCCTTCACCAGCTATTGCAAACTTCCAAATGTTCATTTTCCCCGGGTTTTCAAAGCCCCCAAATATCGGAAGTATGATGGTTCCACGGATCCACATGATCATCTCTCTTGCTTTCTAATGGATTCTCATCAATGGCTTTACGATCGGGTCCTCCTAGTTCACCTCTTCCAAAAAATCTCTAGAAGGGGAGGCCTTTAGGTGGTTCTTTTCACTCCCGGCCATGGATCTCATCAACTTTGACGTGGTGTCTGAGCGTTTCATCGCTCATTTCGGCCACATGGCTAGTTTAGCTCCCACTCTCACGGATCTTATCATGGAAAAGATGAAGCCCAACGAGGACTTCACTCAATTTGCCAATATGTGGAGAGCTATGGCTTCTAGGTCTGGGATTGCCATCCTGGAATCTCAAGCCATCACCGTTCTAGTCAACAACACAACTCCTCAGCTCTGCGCTATTTTGATGCTTAGTGAATTTCACACGTTCGCTCAGTTCTACAAAAGAGCTCATGTTGTCCAAGCTCAACTCAAGAACTCCTCTTTTCCATTCTTCCTTGATCATTGCAATGTCCCAACTTCGGAAGGGGCAACTTCCAATGATCATATCAATGCCTTCAATCAGCTCCCCAATTCTACCTATCCCATGGTTGCCACTACATGCCGCGGGGCACCTATGAAGGGGCAAGGGAATGCCCCTAATTCTTTTCCTTTCTATCAATCATCTCATGTTCCATCCTACACTCAGGAAAGGTTAGCCATGGTTAGGGACAATCAAGAGTCTAAGTTAATGGAAAGAGGACAACATTGGCAATATGATGAGGAAGAAGTGGTGAATAACCAACCCACAGTGAGCTCGGACACAGGGAATATAAGTGGCCATGGACAAGGGGCAAGACCTTTGGTCTTGATCCGACCTAAGAGTGAACCACCCCAACAAGGCCAGGACATTCCTCCTTCCAGTCTAACTTCACCTCAAGGGGCAAGGCCCTTAGTTCTCATTCTGCCTAAGGGCTCATCTATTCAGCAGCAACAACAAGGTGTCTCTCCTCCGCTCATGGCGGAGGTTCACTCAACTTCATCCACTTTTCACCAAGACACTTCGCGGGAAGAGCTACTCTCATCTCTTGATCTAATCAAACCAGCTCCTACCCCAACCATGCTGCCAACTCAGTTTGAACCTACCCCTATTGATGATGAGTCTTCTGCGACCCTTACTCCAATTGATCTAGCTCCGATTCAGCTTCCCCAATATGAAGACATTCCTTTTGATGAGCCAAATGCTGGATTTGCTCTCCCAAACCAAGATGTCATTCCAACTTTCCAATCAAGCTCTCTACATATCCCCAACCCTCAGATTGCTCCTCCTTCAGAAATTTTGGCCGACATCTCCACGGTGTTGGACCCGGCCATGATCATTTCGTCAAAGGACGAGGAGCCTATCATCTCCACCTTGGATATCCATCAATCTATTCCATCTTCCGAATCCTTAGAGTCACCCGTACCTAGGGAGAAACCCCAAGATGTAGGATGGCACATAATGTCCAAGATGGGTTATTCAGTTGGCGCAGGGTTAGGAAAGGAAGAACAAGGAATCAAAGAGCCAATTGAGTAAAATGGAACATTTGAGAGATTTTGATTAGGGTGTCAACCAACTAAGGTTAGCAATGAGGAATCAACAAGGTGGAATTTGCACGATCATTTTGTAAAGGAATCATGTCCTTTGGAAGAGAGAATTATCAATGTGGAAATGTTTCATGAAGATGAACATGTAGATCCAAATGAAAAGCTAGATGATGTAGACATAGAGGATTTGGGTTTATCAAAACTATTCTCTGAAGACTCCTTGTCCCACTTGATAACTCAAGAATAAATCCATGAAGCAAAAGGAGAACCGACTCTGTTAGTCCTCCTCTCTTTTCTATTCTTCTTGTTCACATCCTTCAAAAGTGGTTCCATCTCCAAAACTGATCATTCCCCAAAAGAAAAGCATGAAGCTGTCATTGAGAAGCCCACTCTAGGGGCAAAACTCTCAAATCATGATTCCCCAGCTCAGGAACGTTCATCCTCCATCCTTAATCACACACTTCCAATCAACAGCCCTGCCAGGGGCATTTGCTCTATACATAATAGGTCAGATTTAGAAGAATCCAAACCTTTGGCTACGCCACACAAGAAGGCTAGGGGCACCCAAATTCCCTACCAACTTTGGTCAGGTCTAGCTGAAAGTTATAATTTGTTAACTCAGATCTTAATGTTTAGTCTAATGAATTCAATAAAACTATTACAAGATGAAGAATGGCCTAACCCGCCTCCTATGGTCGAACACATTCAAGTCAAAGATCCTGTTAATCCTAGTAGGTATAGGGGCCGTGTCCACGGCCGCGTACTTGCTTCCCATTCACTTGAACTTTGTTTCCGGCCAACCAAGGAGGTGGACTGCTCCTCTTCCTCCATCCAGCAGTCCACATAGTGCCCAGACGATACCGTCCACTCTGTAGGAACCCTTGTACATATATATTTTATAATCCAAAAGCTAAAAAATAGAAAATTCTTACCTAAAATACAAAAAAAATCAAAAATCAAAGAAAATCAACTGTCTGGCAACTGCCATGCATTTCACTCTCCATCCCTTCATGTATGTTAAGGTTAGGTTGCATTAAAGTCTCGGTGGATTGGGACTTTGATCTATCGGAACCGAGGAGAATTCCATCTAGTTAAGTCGTTAATGCTCCAAGGGGTAAGCAATATGCACACACTCACATGCTTTCAAAATATGGCAACAGCCTAAAACTGGTGACTATCCCAAAGATTTCTGGAAGACTCCAAAATCCTCCTTTTTCTCTCTACTCGACCGATCAAGACAGTCGGCGCTCTTAAGGCCTTGAGCTCAGTAGCTGAAACATGATACCCTTAAGTGAGAGTAGGACTCACCTTCCTTGCAAAATGAGACCAGAGCACGTGAAGAGGGCAGTGTCCCCGCAGGCAAATGAAATATTCAAAAGCTAAAAGGGGAGCAAAATCTCAAAATCCCATGCAATGTAAAGAAAGAAAAATTCCAAAAGGGAACAAATGAAAAAGCCTGGACGTCACTGTGCCTGGTCGAGATAAAGAAAGTCCTACAAGTCAAGTCCAATTCAAGGGGCAACACAAAAGCAACAAATTCCGAAGGTGGTCCAAAATCACCGAAAGGGTGGAGTGAACTAAGCACGCTCATAGGTCATCGTTTTAACAGCTTTACAGATCCTCTTGTGAAGTTTATCCCGTACATTCTTTTTTCTTTTGAGGACTCAAAATCTGAGGGAAACTCCGAAGGATATAACTCTGTTAACAGCTTGTAGCCATTTTTTTCCAAAACACACTATATGATTGTCTACCTTGAAAGAGCAAAAGCCTCTGCTACAAAGAAATCTCCATGTTTCTGGTATGTCAATGTTCTCATTCCCTTTAGTGTCTTCTTTCATCAACCTCGGGCTTAGGTCAATGCATGCGCATCACATGTCGGTGCGACGACGTCTGATTCCGGGTCAGCGTCGCACGGTTGGCCATTAGGGTTCCAAGGTGTTCCATCATATATCATCTATGGTTGTGAGGAAATAGACCCGGGTCGGGAAAATCTTTTACCTTGAACATTTTTTGGGTGTATCTTCACGGTCGGAAGCAACTGGGAGCCTAAGCTTAGCATGACGTCATTGTCATCAGGATAAGTCTTAACCGGCGAGATCATCATTCGAGGAGTCTAGAGGCCCAAATCAACCTAGATGTGTGCTCAGGATACCTGGGAGGTTGTAGAAAGAGTCCATCCTTCCATCATTATTGTGATGTCTCATGGGCATTTGCCAGACGTTGGCCCAAAAAAAATCAAAATATGTCAAAAATCCATTAAAAAATCAAAATATTTAAAATCTAAAAAATTTGAAATATGCCAAAACCTCAAAAAAATCTAAATATTCAGAAAAAGTTCGAAAAATGGAGGGGCACCTCCCCGAAACATGTATCTCACCCACATTACACCATCTCCTTTCCTTCATCACTACCTTACAACTGCGAACCCCAAAGGTTACTCCCCTTTCTTCATTCCATCCCACCAGGGGATTTATACTTGCACTGCTACCAACACCCCAAACTAGGGATAAATTGCACTCCCATCTGCCCATCCAAGTTAGTCAAATCCTTGACTTCCTTGTCGGGAGGTAGAGCATCCTCGTTCCTTTACTTTCCATAAATCTTAATGGCAAATCAAATTCCACTAGCTCGGCACTTCAACTTGAGTCCTAAGCAAATGACACCCTCATATCACTTGATTTTTCAGCAGATGCCTGGTTGCATTACCAATATCCTTTTCCTTACTCTTTCTACTCCATATCCCCTTGATCGGACAAACGTCCTACCTATGTCAGCGGGTCCAGGATGGACTTTGGCTATGGAGCTTGAACTATCCTTTGTTAGTCTTCCCCTAACCAGACACCTTGCTAGAGTCAATTGATATGCTAGGCGAAGTTAGCATAGGCGCTCTCCTATCACCGGGAGTGATCACCTCCGGGGACGTACTTACACCCTGGTGACCACCCCCGCGGAATTCAATTATGTCCATTAGGCCCACTGTGAAGCCAAAGGACGATGTTTGCTTCCCCTACCCCATTACCTTAGTGAATGCTTTCTCTTTAAATGCTTATTTATTTGTGAACTTCACTAATGTGTGTTTATACAGCTGCAGGTCACATAGCATCGGGTTTCACTCCACATCACCTTCTCCTACTATTACATATACTATATTATATAGAGCCCGGAGGCTAATAACTTCGAGCGCATAAACTCTGAGTTCCTCTCTAATAAAAACAATAAGGGGTTTATGTTCCCTAAGTTATTCGACGGCCATTTGGTTTCATGGTTGACCTCGGGATGACGGACTCGTCGGACTCTCGACCGATGACTTTCCCGGAGCCAGAAAATATTACATCTGGATATGCATTAGATATGTTTTTTTTCCTTTAAACCCCGCATGCATCATGTAGGTCCTTTTTTGTCCCACCGTCGATCATATAAAAAAACAAAAAAATGTATTTAGAAAAGCATGGCATGCATTCATGCAGCAAGAAGGAGACAAGGGTCGAGAGAAGGGTTTGCCCTTGGCCTGCCCTGGACTCTTTCCCTCTTTTGTCAATCATCCAAGTTCTCCAATTCCATCACTTTTTTGTTGTCTACCTTATTCCACTCTGATTCGACAAGTCGAGAGTGTGCTTTGCATGCTATCGTCATGAGTATTCTGTGATCTGAAGGTCATTTTCCCCTTATCCTGATTTTGTTACTCACTCCTATTTTAGGTGTCTTGTATCTCCTTGAGCTGGATTGCGTTCGTCCCCTCAAGTCCCGCATAGCGCCATGCTAGGGGGCCCCACGTGGCCGCAGATACAAGCCCTCTCAGATTACTTTTCCTTCCTTTCTCCTTTTGAATGACCTCCTTGTCCCATTATGCTTGTTCGCTCCTATGTGAAGCTCAATCTCAGCCCAAGAATCTCCTTGAGCAGGATGTCCTTATTAGGCTTGTTTCTTTACCTAAAAACCCATTTATCAGTCCGTCGGGCTCCCCTGTAAAACGGACGTTCTGGAGGGGCATTTGTAGATGCCTAATTTCGGACATCCTGCGGACCTTGTCTAGCCATCATAGAAGTGATACTTTTACTTGGTTGATTGCTGGTGTGGAGTCTCATCCCTTTTAGGTAGGCTCCACCCTGTCCCTTCGCGGATCCTTTTTAGGTAGGCTCCACCCTGTCCCTTCGTGAATTTTTTGAGGTACCAGATATGATTCTATCCATTGCATGCCCTGATCCCTAGGCGGCCAAGGTGCTGGCCGCCCATAACCCAGGGCGGCCAGAGAGCTGGCCGCCCAGCCCATTCCAGGGCTGCCAGAGAGCTGGCCGCCCACATCCCAAGGCGGCCATCAACCTGGCCGACCAGCTCTTTCAAGGTGGCCAGACTCCTGGCCGCCCTCACCCTCAAGAAGCCCATTGACCTGGCCGCCTAGCTCCTTTAGACGGCCAGAACCTTGGCCGCCTCCTGATAACTGCCCGTCAAACCCACGATCCACCCACTCCGGGCACGTCCTCCGAAACTACTCCCACTCCGGGGGGGTTCGAGACCCACGTAGCCTCACACGCACTCTATTTTCAAATGATTTTGGAGGGAGAATCCCCCAGATACAAAACTCCGTCCCGAATCATCTCACAAGAGGGGATCCTTTTTTCGGTGAGAGGGGTTGGACATTTTTCTCACGGAGAGAGTTGGACACTTTCTGGGGTGGTAAGAAAAGATGATTCTAGAGGTTCCAGCAGCTCAGAGAGCACCTTCCCTCATCCCTCGTCGATCTATCTGAAGTTGGAGAGCTCCGTCGTGGACGAGCTCCAGTTGCAGGGGGTGGCCATCGACATGGCCGCCCACCCCCTCTGAGCGGCCACACATGTGGCCGCCCTCTGTTGGTTGATGGGCAAACCCCGTCCTCTCTTCCCTATCCTTCATCTTGCTGCGTTTTACTCCATTTTACTGCATTGCATGCATATTAGACTTGCCTAGATCCCTTTTCCTAAAGAGGTTTTCAAATCCCAAAACATAGGGAAGGCGGATGGTCGAAAGTCTCGGCCATCCCCCTTCTCGCTCCCCTCCCCGGTACGATCACCACCATTTGCATATTTCCTTTACTTCTATGAGCATATTCTACACTTCCTCAGTCTAATGGCTTCTTTGTTTGATGGTTAATTTGCAGGACTTCGTCATCGACTCACAGGGCTCCTTACTCTTGGCCGGCCGAGAGCAAGGACAGAAGAACCCACCATCTCCCTGTTCTCAAGGCGTTCACGATCACATCACTCTTGTGAGGCCCAGGTATAGGTCTCTGGCGATCACACCTATTTCTATTTTTCTAACCTGTGCACTGTTGGTAGCAGCAGCACAAGTTCGGGAGGCCACACACGCTCGCGACTACCTTCACGCGGACGCCACGCCACCTTCCGGCACCTACAGTGACCAGCAAGGGCCAATGGAGAAGGACTTGTATAGGCAATGTACTCCTCTGACGGCCCCACCTAAGCAAACCCTCATGGAGATCCATGAGGAACCTTACCTCTGTTGACCCCCAAAGATGAAGTTTGATCCAAAGATGAGGAATCAGAGGAGGTACTTGTTGTGCCCTTGTGGTTTTGATGATTGTTTTTGATGTGAGTCAAACACTGTGAGTCACCATGCGATGTTCAGTCATTGTGTCACATCATAAAGCATTCATATATATACATCTGTAAGGTTTATGCATTTTCCTATCATACTATGAGTCATGGTTTAAGGTCTATGCATTTCCCTGTTTGTGGAAGTCCTGAACATTGCATCGGTGCATTAACAGTTGCTGCATGCCACATTGTCGGTGCAACCCTTGGTGAACTGCATACATTGCATCGGTTCAATATCTGCCA
The DNA here is from genome assembly GCA_022559845.1 of Amorphophallus konjac. Taxonomy (NCBI): domain Eukaryota; kingdom Viridiplantae; phylum Streptophyta; class Magnoliopsida; order Alismatales; family Araceae; genus Amorphophallus; species Amorphophallus konjac. Next base: position 50,817,877 of record CM040122.1, read on the forward strand.
TATGCATACACTGCATCAGTGCATTCATCAGTTGCATGCCATATAGTCGATGCTTGATTCACTGCATATGATGTCTATACACTGTTGCATGCTCATTGCATATGAGGTCCTGTCTGCACGTTATTAAGTCTGTACAGAGTCTTTTTGCATCGTGTGTTTCATGCATTTAAAGTCTGTACAGCCCATGCTCAGGTTAAGTCTGTACAGAGTCCTGTTGCATCGCATACACATTGCATCTGTCAAGTCGGAACATCGTTTGCTCACACACACAAGTCTATACATTGTCTGGTCGCATGAACGCAAGTCTATACATTTCTATCTTTACCTACGTTCACTGTTTTAGCACACACACGAAGTCAGTACAGCCTGTGTGTTGCACGAACACAAGTCTATACATTGTCTGGTTGCACGCCACACGGCTGAGCAAGTCTATACATCCGTTAGCCTTACCTCATCCACGCAAAGTCTATACATTCTGTGTGGCTTGTTCATGCATATGCTTTGTCCATGCATCAAGTCTATACATTATCTCGCACACATACACAAAGTCTGCACACCAAGTCTGTACATCGTCAGTGCTCTTCATGCATGTGCATAGTCCATGCATTCATTTCATGTCTGTACATTCTTCAAGGGCATAGTCCATGCATTCATCTCAAGTCTATACATTGCCTTATAGCATGCACGCACTCAAGTGTATACATTCCTCAATGGCATGTCAGTGCATCCATATTCGTTGTGCATACTCTCCTATATGCATTTGTGCATCTTTCATCACAAAGTATGTACACTCGTTGATGGCTTGCCTGTGCACTCATCGTCAATGTACATACTTTCCTATGTGCATGTGTGCATCTCTCTCAACAAAGTCTGTACAATCCTAACAATGCATACAGGTCTATACACTTCCTTGTGACATGTCTATACATTGGTTGTTTCATACATAATGCTTTATCTTTGCTTGATCGACTGAAGTAACTCTATCATTAAACTGGTAGATGTCTAGGCACGTGATCCGAGGTTGGCACCTGGCACGTGATCCGAGGTTATCTCTGGATAAAGGGGGCACAAGCCCTACACACGCCCTATCTCTAAGGCTCTATAAATACAAAGCTTCTTCCTCAGAAGAAGACAGATGGTGCTAGGAGATCGTGAGAGAAGCAGAAGAAGAGAGCAGTAGAGAGGCAGAGAGTAGCAGAAGAAGAAAAATGAGAAGAAGAGAAAAGAAGAGACAGAGAGAGCCTGCACGATCGAGTGTCAAGAAGAATGAGAGATAAAGAAAGAGAAGCAGAGAGAAGAAGAAAGAAGAGGAAGAAAGAAATAGAAAGATAGATAGCTCGAGGAGAGAAACTGAAGCCTTCATTGAGGATTTGTGTGTCTGGCAATTGGATCCGATGCAAACCAGACTTGCTCCTGCGAGAGCTACATTTTGCATTTCATTTCCAGCTTTCAGTCACTGTGTTTTTATCATTTCTTATTTTTCTTTTTAACTGATCACTTTGTTCTTCCGATTCTCTGGTTGGAGGTCAGTGTTACTCCTGTGGACTCAGGAGAAGGGAGACTTGGTGTCTCCGGTTGCAAGTGGCTGGGTGTCACTTGTGGGTTCCCTCTGGGTTTCAGAGGAAGAGAGACTTGGTGTCTCCGGTTGCAAGTGGCTGGTGTCGCTTGTGGGTTCCCTCTGGGTTTCAGAGGAAGAGAGACTTCGGTCTCTGGTTGCTAGTGATGGGCTGTCACTAGTGGTTTCCCTCCGGTCTGGAGGAAGAGAGGAGTGTGTTCCTCTGGTCAAACTGTTAGGCAGCGTCTGTTTGCAGACTGAGTCTGCGATTCTAGCTTTTGCTAGTGGAAGCCTCACTCCTGTTTCGAGTGAGGGGTGGACGTAGGTCTGTGGACCGAACCACCTAAAAATCTATTGTCTTCGTGGTTTGATCTTTTATCTGATTGTCGTTAGATGCATGGCTGGGATCGCCTCAAATGAGTCATCTGTTTGAATGCTTTATGGCACACATTGTTTCAATTTGATTCTGTCTCGGCTTAGACTTGCTCAGGTGCCTGCATTGTTGCAGTCCAACTGGTTGATCAAGTGTGTCTTGGAATCTCGTCTTGAAGAGCTCAATAGTTTTTATTCCGCAACTGTGTCTAGCTACAGGCTTTAATTTGGGCAATTTTAAAGAGGGATACATTCACCCCCCTCTGTATCCATCGCATCGGTCCCATCATTTGGTATCAGAGCGGGTCTCTGACTTTCCAGATCCAATGATCTGCAGAGGATCCTGCTGATTTGATTTCGTGCTTTACAATTCCAGTGCGGTGCATTTTTCTAATACTGCTTTCTAGCTCATTGATCTGAATCTATTCGATTGTTTTATAATGGCATCACCTGTACTTTTTGATGGTTCTAACTTTGAGAAATGGTTAGGCAGTCTATGTGTCTTTATAAACTCTATAGATCCAAAACTGTGGAATCTCATTGAATATGGTCCACATGTTTTGCCTCGAGAGGAGAGTAAATGGTCCCAGAAGGATAAACAAAAGAATAGTGAGAATATAAGAGTTCTGGACATTCTGAAGAATGCTGTAAATGTTAATGTCATTTCCTCTATTCTTACATGTAGGACTGCGAAGGAAATCTGGGATTCAGTGATCACATTTCGTGAGAACCAGAAATGTCTTACGGCAAGAGGAAGCACTTCAAGCAATGAAGAAGAAGACCAGGTAAATTCTGAATCTGATTCTGATGAAATGACTGTTGATGATTTAAAGGAAATGTATGCTGAATTGTATGAAAAATATAGAAAAGTAAAATCTGAGAATAAAAGGTTGAAAAAGAAATATGATCAGATAAATTTGAAAGCTCCTTGTGAAAACTGTTCAAAACTGAAAGAATCTTTTGATGCATGCTTGATGGATGTTTGCAAACATAAGGAACAGAAAATTTTGATGATAATTGAAAATGATGAACTTACTGCTAAGATTTCTGAACTAGAAGATAAGCTGAATTCATTAGGAAATGATCAAATCCTAACTAATGAACTGGTTCAGAATGAAGAAATAAGATAGGAGAATGAAGAGCTGAAGCTTCTGAATACTGCCATGTCTGAGAGGCTTTTAATGCTAGAAAAAGGGAAGAGTTCATTTGAAAATGAACATGAGAGAGCAGGTGCATTAATAGAAGAGATTGATAGCTACAAAGCCATTAATGTCATACTTAATGAAAAGATCACTAATTCTGAAATGCTCATTTCCTCTCTCAAAAATGAAATCACTGAATTGAATAAATCTCTGTCTAAGTCTTCCAAGAATGAAGAAAATCCGAAAGCTGCTAATGGAAGGAGTAAACAGGAAGTAAGAAAAGGATTGTACACAACCTTTGTACGAAGCTCTGAGTTAACTAGCACTTTAGCTTCTCCCTCAAATTTGCCTGTTAATCAGAAAGAAAAATAGAAAATAGAAAAACAAAAGAAAACCAAAAAGAATAAAAACTTGCATGTTAAATACTCTCAGGCCAATAGATCTCATGCCACGAATATTCATTGTTTTTACTGTGGAAAGGTTGGCCATGAAATGACTGATTACCTTGTCATGATGAAAGATGATGATAGATCTCATCCTAGGACTTCTTATGCTAAAAAGTCCTCCTCTGTTCAGAACAAGAAGTTTAAATGTTTTTACTGTCATAAAGTAGGTCATCTCATGCATGAATGTAAATTAATGGAACATGATGACCTTTCTGCTAGAAAAATGCATGATGGAGAATTTCATGTTAAAGATCGTGCAATTTTAGAAAAGAGACTAAAATGTTTTCACTGTGGCAAATTGAACCACATTGCTGCTCAATGTTGGCAGAATAAGAGAAAGAGATTCAACTCTAAATTTGTTAATTTCCATGTTAACAAAAAGGTTTTTGATAGAAATGACCTTGGTTCTAAAGGTAAGCACCCAAGGTGCTTCAAATGTGGAAGGCATGGCCATACAGTCAAAGACTGTTGGCATGCTCAGGGAAGCAGATTTAATTCTAAATCTGTAAAATTTCCTGCTCCCAATGCTGCTGGTAAGAATAAAGTTCTTAAAAAAAGAAAATTTTCTCTATGTTTTGGATGTGGAAAGCCAGGTCACAGGGCTACAACCTGTTGGCTGGCAGGATATCAAAACCAGACTGGTTTTGGTAAACAGAATTTTAATTCTGTTAACAAAAATTTTCATACATATGCACATAGAATTCATGCTAATAAGAATGTGCATAAATCAAATCTGAAATATGCTGCATCTTGCTATCATTATGGTAAATCTGGACATTTAATGGATGGTTATTCTCTGATAAAATTTGATGATCATCAAGCTAAAAATTTGCTTAGAACACCTGCCAAAGGTGTCACTGTTAATCCAGGACCCAAGGTTTCTTGGGTACCTGTTGCATCAAAATGATGTGTTTGTTGCAGTTGTGCCTTGGGGCTGAGGAGTAAAGAGGGGTAAATAAACCAAGGCACCCAAGTTGATAAAACCCCATTCAGGTAAATTCTTCACATCTGTTCAAATGAAATTTATGCTTGATCTGATGAGTCATAGTTTCACGCATACATGTTTACATCTGAATTTAAATTCAATCATGGCATCTAGATAGGGGGAGTGTTTCACGCATATTTGGCTTCTTGTGCCCTGATAAATTCTGATTGATTGGCTATTCATATGTTTCCTTACTAACAAACTCGGTTGACCTGAAGTGGTCACTCTTTCAACCGATACTCCTCCTGAACAGCTACATTTTCACTCATTCATCAGCCTATGCTCTTCCTGCATCATATACCATCAATTGATATCATTGATACTTTGGCTGTCCCTGAAAGCTTTCTTGATGTAGCTGTAATTGAGAAGATCTCAAATTGTATACCTTGCTCATAAATCTGAATAATTACTTCAATAAGGAATCTTCTATTATACAGATTTATGAATATCAGAAAGATCAAAATGGTTTACATTTAATGTATTCGGTTAGGTTGGCTATAAATGTCCTGAAAAATATCTGAATCAACTTTAATAAACCTTAACCAATTGATTCATGTTAAGTCTTGTTAAATCTTCTATAATCTGAAAATATGGAAATCATGACTTTATTTGGATGAAATACATGAAATCTGTATTTTTTTAAACATCTGAACTTCCTGAAAATATCTAAGGGTAAAATCTGATGAATCTTGCATGAGCAATGACTTTGATCACTGAGAAACACATAAAGGTTCCTCGTTCGGTGTTTTCTCCGAGTTTTCCGAAGTTTCCCTAAAGGTGGCTGCTCAGGCACCCTCCTCAGTTGTTGGTTCATGCCACCCCCGTGGGCATGTTCCTTGCTATTCCTTTACCTCCCGGGTCAAGGGGAGGTGATGCCGAATTTTTGTCAGGAATAACAATAAATTTAAAAGATGAAAAGAAGCAGCAAATAGATGAACTGAGCAACAGTAAAAAAAGCACTCAAATCAAGTAAAAGGACTATGCAAGATTCAAGGAACTGAACTGAACAAGACTTCGAGCACTGTATTGCTAAAATATGACTTGGGACTCAATCTCATGACAGGAAACTGAAAGCTTAACCATCTAAGATGCTTCATTCTGAACTAAACAAGGAACCCTCCCTTGAGTCCTGGCCAACCCCTTCAGCGGCACACTCTACCTTGTTTCGTTTGCCACTTTCCCCAGCGGTACACTCTCCTTTACCTTCAGCAGCACATCTTCTAGCCCCCCAGCGGTACGCTCCCCCTTTGGCCTCTTGGCGGTGCACTCCCTCCAGTTCCATTCCCAGTGGTACGCCCCCTTGCTGTCTGAGCGGTACGCATCCTCCCAGCGTTCCATCAAGTCTATGCATCGGCCAGGGAAGTCTGTACATTGGACTAAGTCTGCATCATTGAAGTCTGTACAGCCTACCGTCTCACTTAGCGTCTCATGCATATGCTAAGTCTATACATTGTAGCCGAGTTGAAGTCTGTACAGCCTGTGCATGAAGTCTGCACACTGTCTGGTTGCACACACTTATAAGTCTATTCATTGGCACCTTTACCTACGTTGCACTCATAAGTCTACACGTTGTGAACTCTCAAGTCTGTACAGACATCGCTTTGCTCAAGTCTATACATCGTCCAGTTGTCCTGGCTAAGTCTATACATTGATTGTCCGCTCACACATCACTCCTTTGGCAAGTCCATACATTGTGAAAGTCTATACATTCCTCATTGGCTTGCTTCATGCACCAAGTCTGCACATTCCTTTCTAAAGTCTGTACGTTGCATTGCATGAAGTTTGCACATTCCATGCTAGCGAAGTCTGCCTAAGTCTGTACATTGCTTCTTCATGCATTGCACAAAGTCTGCACATTGTGAGCTACATGCTATCAAGTCTACACACCGCATGCCTTACACACCGCAAGTCTATACATTGCATGCATCATCTTTCAAAGTCTATACATTGTCTGTTGCATAATAGCAAGTCTGTACAGCCCTCGTGGCTTATTTGTGCACCGTCTCCTCCAGCCCTTCCAGCGGCACGCTCCCAGTCTTCCAACGGTACGCTCTCAGTCCCCCAACGGTACGCTCCACCCTTTACCCTTCAGTGGTACGCCCATCTGCATTCTTCTAGCGGTACGCTCCCCAGCGGTACACCCTTCTTTGCACTTTGAACCGCATGCACCATTCATCTCTCAACGGTACACCCTAGTCTCCATCATCTCCCCTACGAATACACACATGTATGCAATAAAAAAAAGGGAAAGGGGGCTATATGATAAAGGAACAATGAACAGTAATAATAATAATGAGATAAAAGGGGTGGTTCCAACCAAGATGACAACAAGGGAAAAATAATAACAAAGAAGGAGTGGCGTCAATAAATAAATGATAATAACAAATGTCGACAATCGTCGGGAACACAATGGTATGGCAGCAGTCTCTCCTCCCTGGATTCCGAACCCGGGGATATTAATGATGCTCCTGTAACCCGGAAGTCACTCCCGGGAGTTCTCTCTTGTCATGGTGACCGCCCGGCCTTACCTCGGGCCGATAATTCATCAGGGTCCCCTCCCTCATCGGGATCTGATTGGCCTCCCTGCATTAAAATTGCCATCCCTCGGCAAACATTTGTACGGATTCGTCCCCCGGATTATCGTCTCATTTTCCGTGTGAACTTGCGTCCAAACATGAAATGGTCCGTCAGTGACCGACATGACCCAAGCATTCATGCCTCCACCTCGGGCTCACCGCATCACCCGACGGGTGTTTCCTTCCTGCGTTAATCAGTATTTCTTTCGACCGTGGAGCCCTTATTTATGGCAATCGATCAAGGGTATTCCCCTCTCCGAGGGGATGTAAATGACGTTGTGACCTTTATGGCACAATGGGTCTCAGTCCTGACCCGAACCACACAATCGTCTGACCGAGTCAGATCAAGCGCACCATGGGCTCTCCAGAGCCCGAACAAATCGTCACTTTGTGACTGGCACGCCCACGCACTTAATAAATAATAATAATAAAATAACCAATAAACAGATGAACGAACAGGACGAAGATCTCCCGAAAATAAGTGCGTCCACAAGTCTGGCACGCCCGGTGGGACTGGGATCACCCTTCATCTTTTTGCCGGAACCAAGGGCTCCACGGCCCCTTTCTTGTAATACTGATTCCCTAATTTGCAAATGCAGGTTGCGTCACGGACATCCCGATGGCACTCACTTTCGGCCACCAACTCGTCGAGAGTCATGTGCGGAATGGCTACATGGCCGTCCCTCTCACCTTCGGGAGCTTCCCTCCCTCAGTTGGCTTCCCCATCTTTTTCGGAGTGGCCTTCGCGCACCTGTTGGACGTGGACGCGTCTGACTGGATCAAGAACAACGCCCCCATCCAGGGGGCCACCAAAGCTGCCACCGACCGACCAATGGCCGAATCTCCCAAGGCTGCCCCTGTGAAGACATTGGGCTGCAACGTGCACCATGTACACGAAACTGCCAGCCCATCTCGCCCAGGCTCGGTTTCCCATCAGAGAAGGCTCCGGAGGAGTCATGCAACCACATCATCCCGAGGCCGGGTCTCCGGCACCAGCAAGTCTGCTGTCGTCGGAACGTTCCGTGTGCATCTTTCCGGGCGGTGCTCCGAAGTGATCCCGGATCGCATCATACCTACCGTTCCAGTGCGCAACTCCTTCCAGCCACTGGGGAAGATGAAGGGCAGGATGACGTCCGCAGCTCCGGCCGTAGTCCCACAGCACCAACCGGCCCCTAGGCCGACCAAGGGCAAGAAGAAATGGGTTCCCAAGGCGGCCCGGGTTACTTCACCAGCCCAGGCGGGACCCGTCACCTTTCGCCCGGCAAGGGCTCAACAAGCAGACCGGGTCAAGACATCGGCCCCCGCCTATCAGCCGGCATAGGCCACATTGACCCCACCAGAGAACACCCGTCGTCGGCACCACCGACGTCACTACCAGGCTGCCCGTGCGGAGCCTGCAGCCTACATGCCTGTTACTATCAACAGGGCCACACCACTGGCTTCTCCTCCAGATCAAGACTGGGAAGGAGTGGAGCAGGCCATGAGAAACTATCTGCGGGGCCCGGGGAGCACTCCCCTGGGTCGTCAGAGATTGCTAGGGGCAGTAGCCTCGGCATTTGAAGAAGAAGAAACCCGACCCGTGCCTAGTGTCGAGTCAAGGAACTGCTCTGAGGAGCGCTATCAGTCCCCGCCGAGGGAAGAGGTAAGGCCGCGGGGGTCGGTCTTTGACAGATTGGTCTTCCCAGGCAGGCCGTCAAGAAGAGCAACAAGAAAAGGCAGAGACTTAAGGGTCTACACTTGCAATATGGCAGGAGTGTCCGGTCGGTACGGGGCCTTACCGACCGAGCCCAATGAAATGGCCCGACTTGTGGTGAGGCCAGGACCTCTCACCAGAAGAGGGAAGGCAGCAACTGAAAAGACGCAAGCTCACATTGAAGGAACCGACTACGGAGAATCGTCGACGGCCCTGGCCGCCAATGTCATTACTGAAGGCACCACGGGATGACCATCCACTTCATCTGAAGAGGCGCCAGCCGAAGAAAGAGGGGGCACCCCTAGCCCCTCAATGAGCGACCCCGCTGTATTACTTATGATGCAGCAATATCAAAGAGAGATCGAGTTACTGAGGAAGCAGTTGACTGACAGAGCTATTCAACCCTCGGCATCCGGACATACCGAAGCACTACTAGACACCCCTGGGGGTAACGGTCAAGCCTCGGAAGTTTCTCCACAGGCGACAGTGTCTCCACCGATCCCTAGCTACACCGGGGGCATTCCCCTGCACCAGCCACAACACACGACTCTGGCCCTGCTGCCGAACCTACCGTTCCAGGGATCCACCATTGTGTCTCAAGCGACAGTGTTGACGATGCCACTGGCGCAACCTGCTCATTTCTACCCGAATCCAGTGGACCCGGCAATGGTGAATAGATTGATGCTTGAACAGATGATAGACATGAGGCTGGCAGAAAGGAGCGAGGGTGATCACACGCCCTTTGATGTGTATCGAGTGCCCTATCTGGCACACTATGCTGCAAGGAGGCTCCCGGCCGGCATCACCAAACCGCCGAAATTTGAAAAGTTTAATGGGCAAGGGTCTCCCAGGGAGCACATCGCCTACTATGTGAATGTTATGGGGGATTTAGCTACAGATGAAGCCTATCTCCTCAAATTCTTTGGCTCGACACTTACCGGGCTTACTTTCGAATGGTACTCAAGCCTGCCCGCCAGGTCCATTGTAGACTGGCCCGACATGCAGAAGAAGTTTAAAGAAAGGTTCTACATAGCTGAACGGGAGGTCACCATGGCAGAAGTCTACGCCACGAGGCAAAGAAGTGATGAGTCGGCACTTGATAAGTGCTATATTTTACATCATAATTTACATCACATCCATCATCTTTGAGCATTATTGGAATATATTTGTGCAACATGAGCATTAAAGACATTCTTACACATTATTTGAGTCTTCATGTAATTTATCATCTTTTTGAGCTTAAAAGACCATGTGAGGAATATTTAAATATTTGCACAATTATTTTGAAGCTAAATCAGCTGATATTTTAATTTTCAGGAAAAGCGACCTAGCTCAAGGCGCTATTTAAAAGACGACTGCTTCAAGGGCATTTTTTTTAAAGAAAGAAGTGACTCAAGGTAAGGCGTCCATTTATCAGGCAAAAAGAAAAAAAAGAATTAGCGCCCGAGATGAGGTCGCTACTCATTGAAAGGACGCCCATGGTGGAGGTCGTCAAATTCCTATTTTACGAAAAATGTGGAAATAGCAAAATATGGAAATAAGAAATTGACGCCTAAGAAAGAGGCGTTACTTTAGAAAGAGACGCCCTGGATCAAGGCGTCATTTAAAAAGACGCCCCTGAGGAAGTCGCTATTTCAAGTTCATCCAGAAACGGCAATTGCAGTTCCCGATCGAGCTAATCTTCCTTATTTTGATTTATCTACGAAGACACAGTGGAAAGGAGGACTCTATTATGAGTAAGGACTCTATTGGGGTAATGATCCATTGCTGGAAATAAGGATATGCATCAAGATTGGAGTCCACGGTCGAAGGAAACTGCCGAATGCCATGAAAAGGATGCCATGGTCGCAAGGTTACGGGGAGGACAGTTTGGAGATCTGCCTTAGGGATTAATTTCGAAGCCTTTCCTTTCATCTTTTGCAGTTGAGTTCTTCATCAAAGTTCTTCGTTTTCCAGTCTTCTACAAATTCTTCTTCTTGCTCATCTTCTAATTCTTGCACGTTTTTATGCTATAATTAGTTTTTCAAAGTTCTATCTACGGATTTTACTGTTCACCCGATTTTCACACCTTCTGTTCTTCATCATTTTTCTCCCCCTTCTGGTCCGTATCTCTCTCTGTGTTCTTCATGAAAGTTGTGCGTTTTTGAAAGTTCTTCAACTTCTTATTTTACCACTTCGTCCAAATCTTCACCGTTTTCAAGCTACAGTCAATTTTCTAAAGTTCAGATTTTTAGAGTTCTGCACTGTTCATCCGCGACCACCTCCTGTTCATCCTCCATTTTCTCCACCTTCCTCTCGTTTTTAAACTCTGAAGTCTTCACCAATCTTCTTCCCCTTCTCACCTTCTACAACTTTCATGCTTATCATTTTTCCTAATTCCTTCTTATTTTAAAGTTATTCTTCCTCCAATCTCCCTCTATTTTTACCAAAATTTTGTTTACTGCACGTTTCCATCTTTTCCCACGAACCTCCTTTCTTCTCTCTGTTTACAGCACACTCTCACACACATCATACGTGGTTTTTAAACTTTTTCTTCCACCTTCCTCTCTTCATCTCCCATATTTCATCCATATATCCCTTTGGCGGATTTTCATCTCTTGATCCTCTCACGACGTCGGCATCCTAGACGGGGCGACATCCAAGGCTTGGCAAGGAGGCGGCGTTGCTCTTCATCCATTGGCTCTCAAGCTCTTTTCTTTTTCATGTTCTAAGTTGTACTTTTTTTATTTACATTGTACTTGCCACCTCTTAAGGTTATAAAACTCATTTTTCGCATATTGTGGTTGTCTTAATTTTCTCTCTCTATCTCCTCCAATTTCTCTTCTTAAACCCTCTCAACTTCTTTAATCAAGTTTTCCTTGTAGTTTATTTTCTTTAGTCTTAATCACACTCAAAACTCGGTTTTCAAAAGCACAAAGTGATTTTTCCAACTTGTTCAATAAGATTTTTTTCTCCCCGTGGGATCGACTCCGCTTACCACTATATTCTTAATTCTCTACCTTTTAAAGTGAGTGAGTGTGAATTATTTAAATTGTGGCACGACTTTCTTAACGACGCTAGTCGGTGCGCACCAATTTTTGGCGCCGTTGTCGGGGAGAAAATTAATTTTTATGTTGGGAAATTCCTTGTGCTTGATTTGTATATAGTTTTCTTATTTTTTTATTTTTATTTTGCAGGAAAAAAATCTAAAAAAAAATCAGAAAATCAAAAAATTACAGAAAATCAGATCTGTAAATTCCCAGGAAATAATCTGTCGCAGAAAGTTGAAAATCAAGAATTCTGGGATATTCAAATGTCACTAAAGGTTGGTATACGTAGGAAAAGGTCCATTTGTTGTAAAATTCTAGAAAAATTCTAAAAAATCTGAAAATTCTGAAAAAAATCCAAAAAAATCATAAATCCAAAAAACATCAAAAATATGATTTTTGGCTTTATTTTTCATTAGTTTGCATGTTAATTATCATTTTTAGTTAGTTTATTGATTTTGTTTAACCTCTTTCATAAAAATTCCATAAAATAAAAAAATTAAAAAAATCAGAAATTTCAAAATAATAATAATAAAAAAATAGAAAAAAATTTCATTATGTTAGCATATCTTCATCTTAGTTGCATTTTGTTCATGCATCATGTATTTTAGTTGATTTTATATTTGCTTGCATTCTTATTTAAAAAAAAAATCTTTCTTTTCTCATCTATTTCTCCTCTTAAGGGCATTAGGATCCACACACCTTTCTTGGATTTGGAAGGACACTCCATTGAGCACTCCGTCTCTTTGGACTTGAAATTCTATTTCTAAGACCTCCATAAGTCCCCGCACCCGTGGATTCCCTCACGGACGCCCGGCCGGTTGTACCATGAAGGACCTTGGAGTTAAAGCACCCTTAGAAGGTTTTCCTAAAATAAAAAAAAATGCATCATCATTCTCGTTGCATAAATCATTCATATAGGAATTAATTCCTTGCATTTAAAAAAAAATTAAAAAATTTTTTTTTCATAAAAAAGGCATTCATATAGGAGATAGTTGATTGCATCTTTTATTGCATTTGAAAAAAAAAGAGAAAAAGAAAAATAAAAAAAAATTATCATTCATATTGGGCCCTTTGCATTGCATGCAAGGTAGGAGATCTCTCCACCCACAGTTGTTAGGACCCATTAGTGAGATTGAAAGGTTAGTGCATTTCAAAGCCCAATCCCAACCTAACCTTACGGAGAACCAAAATCAGATCCAAGCTCCTAAACAAATGAAGAATTATTTCATTCCAAATCAATATCAGCCATCCTTCTATGTGCAAGCACCACAGAATCAAGCTGCTTAGTATGAAATTAAATCCAGCACCATCCAGATGTTGTCATCCTTCTATGGCAATACTAATGAAGATCCATATAAACATCTAGATGAGTTTCTCCAAATATGTTCCACTGTCAAAATTCAAAACTTCTCAGATGATGCCCTTAAGCTCACTCTTTTCCCATTCTCCCTTAAGGATAAAGCTAAATACTGGCTAGGCTCCTTGGGTAGAACGATCAGTACTTGGGAAGAGATGCAAAAGGAGTTTTTGAAGAAATTTTATCCCATTAGTAGAACTAACACCATGAGAAGGGCCATCACTGGGTTTACACAAAATCCTGGAGAACAAATTCATGAGGCCTGGGATAGATTGAAAGATCTATTAAGGAAATGTCCCCATCATGGCCTATCTAGATGGCAAATTGTTCAAGCTTTTTATGAGGGATTAACTAAAAATTACAAACAGATGGTGGATGCTTCTTGTGGGGGAGCCTTTATGAGCAAAAGTGAAGATGAAGCTTATGATTTATTTGAGATGTTAAGTGAAAATTCTATTAGCCATGCTTCACTTTCTTCATATGAGAGAATGATTGGACCGTCTAAGAAGGGTGGGCTATATGAAGTTAAAACACAAGGAGATTGTGAGAATAGGTTTGATGTTAATGCGCTTGCCCAGAAATTGAATAAAGTTGATTTATTGGCGCAGAAAATTGAGAAGGTGGATTTAGTGGCCCAAAAGTTAGATCAACTTTTGTCTATGAATAGACAGGAGCCCTCTCTTCCCTCTTCCCATCCTAGCTCAAATTCAAACATGCAAGAACTGTGTGCCTTGTGTTCAAGCCCAAATCATGTTGTCATAGATTGTCCTACAGCGGCCCAATTACCCCCTTTTATTCAAGAACAAGTTTTTGCTGCTCAGGGAGTCTCCAAGCCCAGTTATGATCCATATTCTAATTCCTACAATCCAGGCTGGAGAAATCACCCTAATTTCTCTTGGAAATCTCAGGCAGGTCCATCCAATCAAGTCAATCCCTCAGTTCCCTCAGTCCCTAAGCAATCTTTTCCAGTTCCAAATCAATCTCATCAAAAATTTTCATCTCCTTTTCAACAAAATCACCAACAACTTCCATTTCAACAGTCATCATTCCATCAAGCTCAGGCCCAATTTCAACAAACTCCATCATATCAAGGTCAGTTTCCATCACATCGCTACTCACAGGGAGCCCAATTTCAAGTTCCTTATCAGCCACCGCCTCAATTTCACCAGCCTAATTTTGAAGATAAGTTTGACCAACTTCAGCAACTTATTCTTTCTCAACAACAATCAATTGCCAAGTTAGAAGGTCAAATAGGTCAGCTGGCTGCGAGTAATGTGAGGAGAGATGTTGGGCAACTACCTAGTCAACCCGTTGCTAATCCCCGTAATCAACAACCTCCGGGCTTCCAACAAAGAGCTCCTATTCGTCCTCCTCCAAATCAACCCAATCAACCCCAGCCTCCTCTTCCTAATGCTCCTCAATTCGAAAATGCCAAAGCTATTTCTACTCTTAGGAGCGGGAAGATTCTAAGTGATCCTTATCACACTAAGGATGAGGGTTGTAGCAAGGGCCGAGACATTCAAGAGGAGAGTGAGGAAGAGGAAGAAGAGCCAATAATTGTTCAAGAGAAAAAGCAGTCGGATGGGGGGGAAAAGACAATGGATAAAGGAAAGGGTAAGGTTGATGAAGGTATTGAAAGATATGTTCCTAAGGTTCCTTTTCCAGATGCATTAAAGCCGAAAGCTCAAAAGAAGCCGGTCCAACAAGAAGAGATGTTGGAACTATTCAAGCAAGTTAATATCAATATTCCGCTCTTGGATGCCATTAAGCATGTACCGGCTTATGCCAAGTTTTTGAAAGAGCTTTGTACCCCAAGAAAGGAGCCGAGGGCCACAACACAGAAGATCCGTCTATCTGAAGACGTTAGTGCTGTTTTAATGAATTCTTTACCAAAGAAGTTGAAGGATCCTGGAGCTCCATTAATTTCATATGATATAGGTGGGGTGACATTTGATAAAGCTTTGCTAGATCTTGGAGCGAGTGTTAATTTGCTACCCACCTGCATTTATGAGCAATTTGATTTAGGGGAATTGAAACCCACTTCTATTATCCTTCAGCTGGCGGATCGGTCTGTTAAGACACCAAAGGGTTTGTTGGAGGATGTGATAGTGAAAATTCATGAATGCTATTTCCCAGTGGACTTTTTAATCTTGGATATGGCATCATACCAAGAGTTAAAACATACACCAATCATTTTGGACGCCCATTTTTGGCTACGGCAAAGGCCAACATTAATTGTGCAACTGGGATGATGGATATTACTTTTGGAGGAGAAAAGGTTTCTTTGAATGTTTTCAAAGCCTCAAAGTACCCGGACAATGAGGAAGAATGCAATATTGTTGATATTTTTGAGGAAATAATTGAGGAATGTCCGGACGAAAATGATATTGTGTTAGAAGAGGGTAGTTTGCTTCAGGATTCACCCCTTCTTTCATCTAGAGTAGAACCTCTGCCTCCTTTAAGATCTGAACCAATCCTTCCATCTTTGGCTCAGCCACCTGTTTTAGAACTCAAACCTTTGCGGGATTCATTGAAATATGCTTATTTAGGCCCAGATCATACTTTGCCAGTCATTATTGCTTCTAATCTTACCCCTACTCAGGAAACTCAGCTTTTAGAAGTTCTTAAGGAGCATAGGGGGGCAATTGGGTGGTCTGTGACAGATTTGAAGGGAATAAGTCCTGATGTTTGCATGCATTACATTTATTTAGAGGACAATGCCAAACCTAGCAGAGAAATGCAGCGGAGGCTGAATCCGAATATGAAAGAGGTGGTGAAAAAGGAAGTTGTAAAGTGGCTAGATGCTGGGATAATTTATCCCATTTCTGACAGTAAATGGGTGAGCCCGACACAAGTGGTTCCTAAGAAGTCGGGACTCACTGTGGTGACGAATGAGAAAGGAGAGGAGGTACCTATGCGATTACAGACGGGGTGGAGAGTTTGTATTGATTATAGTAAGCTCAATTCTGTGACAAAGAAGGATCATTTCCCACTTCCGTTTGTTGATCAGATTCTGGAGAGATTGGCTGGACAGAATTATTTTTGTTTCTTGGATGGTTATTCCGGATATAATCAAGTTGCTATCTATACGGAGGATCAAGAAAAAATCACTTTTACATGCCCCTATGGCACGTTTGCTTTTAGAAGGATGCCTTTTGGGCTTTGCAATGCTCCCGCCACTTTTCAAAGGTGTATGATGTCGATATTTTCTGACATGGTGGGGGAGACTTTGGAAGTTTTCATGGATGATTTCTCGGTGTTTGGAGATTCATTTGAAGGATGCTTGGAAAATCTGACTCAGGTTTTGAAAAGGTGCATTGAATCCAATTTGGTGTTAAGTTGGGAGAAGAGCCACTTTATGGTGAGAGAAGGCATAGTTCTAGGCCATGTGATTTCAGAAAGGGGGATAGAAGTCGATAGAGCCAAGGTTGACTTAATTTCTAATCTTCCTCCTCCTACTTCTGTTAAGCAGATCAGATCTTTCCTTGGCCATGCCTGGTTTTATCGCAGATTCATTCAGAACTTCTCCACCATTGCTCGCCCTCTCACACAATTACTTGTTAAAGATGCTCTGTTCCAATTTGATGATGCTTGTCATAAAGCATTCAATTCTCTGAAAATAGCCCTTACTCAAGCTCCAATTCTTCAATCTCCAGATTGGTCGCTTCCTTTTGAGATTATGCGCGACGCTTCTGATTATGCTGTGGGAGCTGTTTTAGGACAAAGAGTTGATAAGAAGCCCGTGGTGATTTATTATGCGAGTCGCACCCTCGCTGATGCACAATTGAATTACACTACCACAGAGAAGGAGCTGTTAGCTGTTGTTTTCGCCCTGGAAAAATTTCGATCATATCTTCTAGGGGCCAAAGTTATTGTTTACTCCGATCATTCAGCTTTGAAATACTTACTCTCCAAGAAGGATGCTAAGCCCCGTCTCATTAGATGGATTTTGTTGTTGCAAGAATTTGATTTGGAGATTCGAGATAAGAAGGGGTTAGCCAATGTGGTTGCTGATCATTTGTCCAGGATAGTGATTCCTAAAAGTACTCCAATGACAGATTCTTTCCCTGATGAACAAATTCTTTCCATTTCTCATTCATCCACTCCTTGGTATGCTAATATTGTTAACTACCTGGCGGTAGGACAAATTTCGGGAGGTTGGTCTAGATAGGAAAAGGATCATTTCTTTTCAAAGGTTAAACACTATTTTTGGGAAGATCCGGAATTGTTTCACATGGGTCCAGATCAGATTATTAGAAGATGTGTCCCTGAGGAAGAACAACAATCAGTGTTGAATTTTTGTCACAATCTTTCTTGTGGGGGGCACTTTTCTGGAAAGAAGACTGCAGCTAAAGTTTTACAAAGTGGATTTTACTGGCCCACTTTATTCAAGGATGCTTATGAATTATCCAAATCATGTTTGAGATGTCAAGGTGTGGGCAATAATTCGAAGAAAGATATGATGCCGCTAAATCCCATTTTGGTGGTTGAAATTTTTGATGTTTGGGGAATAGATTTCATGGGACCGTTTCCATCTTCATTTGGTAATGAATATATCTTGGTGGCGGTTGATTATGTTTCCAAATGGATTGAAGTCATTGCTACTAGGACAAATGACCATAAGGTGCTTATGAAGTTTGTGAAGAAGAATATCTTTTCTAGGTTTGGTTGTCCTAGGGCTCTGATTAGTGATGGGGGATCTCATTTCACTCATTTTCAATTCCGAGCTTTGCTTCGTAAGTATGGAATCACTCACAAGCTTGCTACCCCCTATCATCCACAAACTAGTGGCCATGTTGAAGTTTCTAATAGGGAGATTAAAAACATTCTGCATAAAACTGTTAGGCCGGATAGAAAAGACTGGTCTGAGAGACTAGATGATGCATTATGGGCCTATAGGACTGCATTCAAAACTCCCATTGGCATGTCTCCTTATCGCCTAATTTTTGGTAAAGCCTGCCACTTGCCAGTAGAATTGGAACATAGAGCATACTGGGCCATAAAACATGTCAACTTTGATATTAATCAAGCTGGATCCAATAGAGCTCTACAAATTAATGAACTGGAGGAATTAGGAAACGAAGCCTATGAAAATGTAAGGATTTACAAAGTTAAAACTAAAGCATTTCATGATAAACACATTCATAGGAAAACTTTTCAAGAAAATCAAAAGGTTTGACTATTTAATTCAAGGCTGCGTTTGTTCCCCGGTAAGCTAAAATCCAGATGGGATGGGCCATTTGTTGTTGTTAAAGTATTTGATCATGGTGCTGTTAAGATTTTGGATCCTAAAAATGGTCACATTTTCACTGTCAATGGCCAAAGGTTAAAACCTTACTTGGAGAATGAACAGTTAACTGCAAAACAATCAATTGTTTTGTGTGATTTGGAGTAATTCATTGTGAGCCTTCATGCGTCTGGCTGAAGACGGAAAACTTAGCGCTTCTGGGAGGCAACCCAAGGTTTTTGTTATTTGATGCTTTTTATTTCAGTGTGTTTTAGTTGTTAGATTCAAGCCAAGGAGAAGAAGTTGTTACCGTCTATTGATGGAGTTCTGCCCGCACACCAGGTTGTCTCTTTCCTACTCAGCAACCTTCATTGTTACATTGTTCTTTCAGTTCAACTGTACATGCCATTGGGGACAATGTCATTCAAGTTGGGGGGAGAGGGAAGAAAATTTTTCATTACATATAGTACAATCTGGTAGGGATTTGGCATGAATTCTTGCATATCATATCATTTTTTTTACAAATTTGTATGAAAGTGAAAAGATGAAATTCCCGACTGAGTTTTTATTATTTCATGCTTGAATTGAAAGCAATTCTAGATTAGAAAAGACTAGGAAAAGGTTGAAGGAAAATTAAGTGCGATCTAGTTATGGAAAACTGATATAAGAATCTCTTTAAAGTTCATGCGCACTATTAGAAATTTTTTTTTTCACTATGCACCCTGATGAAGCAAAATAAGACAAGCCCTCTGTTATTTTGAGAACTGTATCTGATACTCTGCATTTCTTGAGGAGGAGATCTATTTCAAGAAAAAGCTTTCCGTCAAGTTTTATAGAAAAAAAAAGAAGAAGAAAGAAATGATGAAATAGAAAGATCACGCCATGAAAAATGCCCCTGATCTGAGTAACCGGGCCTACTTCACCTAAGACGTGTTGAGGTTCGCGCAAAAAAAGAAAAGGGAACCTGGATCTACGATAGCCGGGCCTGCTTCTCCTAAGGCAAGAGTTGAGGTTTGTGTGAAACAGAGAAAGGTAGTGCAGCATCATGTGTGTACAAATAGAAAATAAGATCCCAAAGGGACAGAAGAAAAAGGCAGACAAAAGCTAGTATGCTTAAATGCTCCGATCTAAGAGGTGCAGGGTTGAAAGGTACTTACTTAGAATAACAACTGGGGGATGTAATTATCTTAACTGCAGATTTAGAATTACACATGCACAAGTGCTATTGAACTTTGATTTGTATTCTTAAGTCATGTGCTTTAATTTCCAATCTAAGGCTAGTATGAGCATTAATGATTCTGGATTCCTAATCTTCGGTTAATTCTATGAAGGAAGAGCTGGATATAAGAGTATGATCTTTGTGAACTGTTGTTGGTCCTTAATTTTGATTTAATTGCATTGCTAAGGGTCTAGCAATGAGTAAGTTGGGGGGTGTGATAAGTGCTATATTTTACATCATAATTTACATCACATCCATCATCTTTGAGCATTATTGGAATATATTTGTGCAACATGAGCATTAAAGACATTCTTACACATTATTTGAGTCTTCATGTAATTTATCATCTTTTTGAGCTTAGAAGACCATGTGAGGAATATTTAAATATTTTCACAATTATTTTGAAGCTAAATCAGCTGATATTTTAATTTTCAGGAAAAGCGACCTAGCTCAAGGCGCTATTTAAAAGACGACTGCTTCAAGGGCATTTTTTTTTTAAAGAAAGAAGTGACTCAAGGCAAGGCGTCCATTTATCAGGCAAAAAGAAAAAAAAGAATTAGCGTCCGAGATGAGGTCGCTACTCATTGAAAGGACGCCCATGGTGGAGGTCGTCAAATTCCTATTTTACGAAAAATGTGGAAATAGCAAAATATGGAAATAAGAAATTGACGCCTAAGAAAGAGGCGTTACTTTAGAAAGAGACGCCCTGGATCAAGGCGTCATTTAAAAAGACGCCCCTGAGGAAGTCGCTATTTCAAGTTCATCCAGAAACGGCAATTGCAGTTCCCGATCGAGCTAATCTTCCTTATTTTGATTTATCTACGAAGACACAGTGGAAAGGAGGACTCTATTATGAGTAAGGACTCTATTGGGGTAATGATCCATTGCTGGAAATAAGGATATGCATCAAGATTGGAGTCCACGGTCGAAGGAAACTACCGAATGCCAATAAAAGGATGCCATGGTCGCAGGGTTACGGGGAGGAGAGTTTGGAGATCTGCCTTAGGGATTAATTTCGAAGCCTTTCCTTTAGTCTTTTGCAGTTGAGTTCTTCATCAAAGTTCTTCATTTTCCAGTCTTCTACAAATTCTTCTTCTTGCTCATCTTCTAATTCTTGCACGTTTTTATGCTATAATTAGTTTTTCAAAGTTCTATCTACGGATTTTACTGTTCACCCGATTTTCACACCTTCTGTTCTTCATCATTTTTCTCCCCCTTCTGGTCCGTATCTCTCTCTGTGTTCTTCATGAAAGTTGTGCGTTTTTGAAAGTTCTTCAACTTCGTATTTTACCACTTCATCCAAATCTTCACCGTTTTCAAGCTACATTCAATTTTCTAAAGTTCAGATTTTTAGAGTTCTGCACTATTCATCCGCGACCACCTTCTGTTCATCCTCCATTTTCTCCACCTTCCTCTCATTTTTAAACTCTGAAGTCTTCACCAATCTTCTTCCCCTTCTCATCTTCTACAACTTTCATGCTTATCATTTTTCCTAATTCCTTCTTATTTTAAAGTTATTCTTCCTCCAATCTTTCTCTATTTTTACCAAAATTTTGTTTACTGCACGTTTCCATCTTTTCCCACGAACCTCCTTTCTTCTCTCTGTTTACAGCACACTCTCACACACATCATACGTGGTTTTTAAACTTTTTCTTCCACCTTCCTCTCTTCATCTCCCATATTTCATCCATATATCCCTTTGGCGGATTTTCATCTCTTGATCCTCTCACGACGTCGGCATCCTAGGCGGGGCGGCATCCAAGGCTTGGCAAGGAGGCGGCGTTGCTCTTCATCCATTGGCTCTCAAGCTCTTTTTTTTTTCATGTTCTAAGTTGTACTTTTTTTATTTACATTGTACTTGCCACCTCCTAAGGTAATAAAACTCATTTTTCGTATATTGTGGTTGTCTTAATTTTCTCTCTCTATCTCCTCCAATTTCTCTTCTTAAACCCTCTCAACTTCTTTAATCAAGTTTTCCTTGTAGTTTATTTTCTTTAGTCTTAATCACACTCAAAACTCGGTTTTCAAAAGCACAAAGTGATTTTTCCAACTTGTTCAATAAAGATTTTTTTCTCCCCGTGGGATCGACTCCGCTTACCACTATATTCTTAATTTTCTACCTTTTAAAGTGAGTGAGTGTGAATTATTTAAATTGTGGCACGGCTTTCTTAACGACGCTAGTCGGTGCGCATCAGCACTCGACTACATAAAGAGGTGGAGGAACCTCAGCATGAGATGCAGGCGTCCCCCGCATCAGGAGGACGCGGTGCAAATTTGTAAACAGAACCTGAAGAAAGAAATCCTTGAGAGAATGATCGGTGCCGAAGTAAAATCGTTTGACCGCCTGAACAACATAATGGCGGAGATCGAGGCATTCCTTGCTCGATACTCTATCACTCCAACTGCATCAAGTCAAAGGGCCAGACAAGCCGAGAAGAAGCCGATGCCACTAGAAGTCCACACATTGGACTTTCAAGCTTTTGAGAAATAGACGGAGAAGGCCAAGGAGACGGCCAACCCACCTCCAGCCAGGGCTACTGAACGGCGAGAAGGTCCTTCCTTGCGGGAGAAAATGAGAAACAAGTTGTATTCTTTTCCTCGAGATAAGTCCCGGATCTTGTTTGAATGGGCCACTAGGTACAATAAAATTACATTGCCAGAGCCAAAGAGGCCTGGCGACATAAAAAGAAAGGATGATCCTCGTTTCTGCCCGTACCACCAAATGTTGGGGCATACTATCGAGGAGTGTTATATCTTCAAGGATGTCATTGGATCCTTGATTAAGAAGGGAGAGCTAGACATGGGGGAGCACAAGGTGGACCCTCCGCAGTCGCATGAGATGCCAAACCTCGGCACTTCCGTTAACATGATCTCTCTTTACCAGCAGCTGCCTGAGGAGTGGGCAGAGGCCAGTACAACAGCAACATATGAAGCCTTTGTCATGGCACCAGCTCAAGACCAAGGAGGTTGGCAGGCTGCACCGACGAGGAATAGAAGAAGGAGGCAAGCCCCCCGGCCCACACCGGAGGTTCATATAAGGGGTGCCACACCTCGACCAGTCCCACCACCAGCGACGCCTGTTTGGCATGATACAGCCCCCCGGCTAGTCATGAGGCGCTTCACTGACAACAAGAAGAAGCATACCCCGATGCGGGTGCACAAAGAGACCAGTCCCACAGTGGAAAGACTCCAGGCCATTATTGATGGGCTTGAAGATTATGAGTAGCCCGAAATCCGGCCTGTGGAGCTGAAGGAATATGTCCCCTGGAGGGAGTTCGAATCACTCGAATTGGCTCCAGAAGCAGAAGCCGAAGCAAAGGAAGAGCCCCTCTTGTGGGGTGAGCCTCCCCAAGGCCAGTTGCCAGCCACTGAAGAAAGGAAGAAAAAGAAGAAGAAAAGGCCCAGAAACAAGAAGAAGAATGGGGATGTTCTCTCCTGCAACACCCTATCGGCATTGTTTGATACTGCCCTCTCCCTGGGGGAGCAAGAGCAAGAGACACCCACTGAGCCATCAGAAGTGAACCAGGCTGAAGCCTCCACCTCCCAGCATGCCACCAGGTCGGGAAGGAAATGGGGACGCCCTCCGCAGGCCAACCATAACATCCTGCTCAGGGGAGAGCAGCCATATCATATCCCTGAACCCAGGATCCAAGGCATGGAGATTCCCCCTCCCTCGGGTCTCTACCCCGGAGAGCCGGTCGGCCAGAAGACCCCCTCATTTATTGAGTTTCTCACGACTCAAGGAAGAAGACGGTCGTGCCCCCGAGAGTCTCGACAGGTCAAAGAAGCGAGTAGCCTCTCGGCCCCACTCGTGGCAACTCCTCCTCTGTCAAGGGAAGAGCCCGGCAACATCCCAAACCTTATCGAGTTCATGCAAGAGCAGGTAGAAACCCAACAGGCCCCGCAAGCCCAAGTGATACCTGATCCGGTGGAGGAAGCACCCCTTGAGTCGGCTCCCTAGGCCCAGACTGGGGGCAGGCGTAGCAGAGCCGAAGAGATGAAGTTGCTCGAGGTCCGAGCCGGCAACAGAATAGTCAAGCACTTGAAGAAGATCACAGCTAGGTTTACCGTCTGGGAGATTCTATCTCTGGATGAAGAGACATGGCGGGCCGTCATCGCAGCACTCTAGACGCCAGCTTATGTGGAAGCTTGCCTTGCAGAAATGTCACCCGAGGTAGCTGTGGCTTTTACAGAAGAAGATATGCTCTTGCCTACCTACAGTCACAACAGGCCACCTTATATGAAGGGGCAGCTGAATGGGCATCCCATCAATAGGGTATTGATTGACCCTGGGGCGGCAGTGAACATACTCCCCTACTGAGTATACCAAAAGCATTACTTTGATGTGCACTTGATCGAGGTCAAGAATGTCAAGATCGCTGGCTTCAACCAGAAGTGTGAGGTCCCCATGGGGATTGCAGAGTTTAGCCTCTCTCTCGGTGATTTCACGACTAAGGTCTAATTTCATGTGATTAACTCTGGTACCTCCTACAAAGCATTACTCGGCTGGCCTTGGCTGCACCAGAATAGGGTCGTGTCATCTACTCTGCATCAATGCATCAAGTACTCTGGCGATGGGAAGGAGGAGAGAATCTTTGCTGACCTCCACCCTTTTGAGGTGTTCGAGTGCCATCTCTCAGACACCAACCTGTATCTAGAAAAGCTGAAGCAAACTCCCCAAGTCACCCTGGACAAGGGAAAGAAGAAGGCAGAGCCAGACAGTTGGTTCCCTCCACCGCCGCCGGGCTATGTGGCTCCCCGTCAAGTGTCGTTTGTTTCTGGGGCAGAAGGAGTATTCAAAGCGGCTCCCCTTTCCATCTACCCTGCATCGGGATTGCCGCCCCTCGAAGACTTGCTGGAAGACATCAGGGTCCCGCTTGGGATCGTCAAGCCTCTCACAGAAGTTGACTGCCAGGCGGTTGAACCATTGAAGACCTTTGAAGTGCCTAACCTCGGGGGACGGCCAACTATTTTCTATGTGGCTGATGAGCACCTGGTCAGGGGGGACGATGATTGTAAACTCCCCGACGAACTGCATGACCCATTCGTCCCGATCACGGGGCTGCCTGACATAACCGGCCGAGTGGTCAGAATGACCAAGAAACAAGGGATCCCCTTTCGCCAGCTCTCCAGTCGGAAGGATATGTTCAGAAAAATGTGGAACCCGCCAAACCTAGACCGGAGATTGCTGCAAATCACCCGGCACCCAGGGTTAGGGTTTGTACTGGAAGATTCCTACGAAGCCGATGCCATATCAGTCTCGGTTTCAGATAGTGACAGCCTCGCGGGTGCCGCAGGCCCAGGAGAGGTCGAAAATCGCCAACACTTTAAGCCTTCAGCTAATGAAGAGCAGGATGAAGAGGTATTCTTATGGAATCCACCTCCCTGCAGGAACAAGGGGAAGGGCCCGTCCTCCTCCGGAGGACCAATCCCGAATGACCGCAGTAGCAGTACGCCATTGCCTTCGTCTGATACTGATCCAAAGTGATGGGAATCGACACCGAGCCAGTACCTTTTCGTATTACATTTATATCCTTTGGTTTATTTTTATATCCACGGGAAAGTATACGCGTAATTGTACGGCTTTATCGGCCAATGCGTCACTCCCGTAGATTGTGTGGGTTTCTATGTAATTTGTCAGTAGGACCAGCAAGGGGGCCCTCAGCCCTTTCCCATTGGTCCATGTCATCTTGTGGGGCTGGTCAACCATCCTAGGTGAACATCTAGAAGGTTGGACTAGTCATATGCCACATGGATAGACAAGTGGCCCATTTTGTCCAAGGTAGGCCACCTACCATTCAACCTTCCATTCAACCTCCCCTCCTAGTCAATAGGCCGCCCCCCCTTGCATATTATATTCTTCTTTTTTGTGTTTGTGGCATGCAATCCCAGCCCTTCAATCCTCTTCCCTAGATCTAAGGGTCCACATTACATTTGATGTAAGTCATATAAAATGTTGTATTTTCATATGAATATGGATGAAAAAAATCAGAAATTTTATGAAATCCAAGGAGCTTCTTGCGCCCCCAGCCCCTCTCCCTCTGGTTCCTCTCCTCCAACCTCAAGTTCTAGAGTGATTCTACCTTCTATCATCCCATCTCAACCTCCGGTGATCGTCTGTGTAAGACCCCAAATTCTTTAGAAATTTATTTAGAAAGTTATTTGTAATTATTCGGAATTTATTTGAAGTTATTCGAATTAATGAGAATTATCCAAATTAATTAGATTAATTAATTAATTAATAGAATAAGTCATTTTTCAACTATTTTCTAAAAATCCTCAAAAATCACATCTTGTAGAATTAATTTTGTTTAACAACTTTGTCTTCTACATTTAAGCCTAAGAGAATCATTTATTATGCCGAATTAGTGAACTTAGTCTTCCGAACTTAACATTTAACTATTTACAGAATAGTATAAGTAAAAATCCGACTACCTTAGAAAAATCTGTAAAAATAGTAAATAGATTTAGGTCGATGTAGATAACAACTTTTCCTTCTGGCATTAGGCCATTGTAAATCCGTGGTAAGATCTATTTAGAGTTTAAACCCAAAAGTGCACACTTTTGACCCATACCTAACCCATAGTTTAAAACACGAAATTTGACCTCAATTCTCAACCAAATGATCTGAAATCAGTGGCAAATGGAAGGCCACAATGTAAGGAACATTTACCCTCAATCAATTTGAGGTAAACTTAGCCCCAAAACGTGCTGCCGACATAGTTTGGTCAAGTCAAAGATTTCGGCGCCGTTTCTAAACACGTAGCTTGCAGCAGCGAATACTCCCAACTCAGAAGGCTCCAGAAGCTCTATGAGCTATCAAAATGAAGCCCTACGAGTCTTCTTTCATTTGACTGCTGTGGGGTTCGCTGAAGTTTCAGATCTGGAGAGATCTAGCTCGATTTGTGGAGGTGGGTCAGCAGGCCGTTGGCTTTCCTTCATCCTTCTTTGATCCATCGATTGAGGTAGGAATTCTCAACCAAATCTTGATCATGAGTATAGCAAATTGTTCCTCTCATCGAGCTCTATCCATTGGTGGCAAAACCCCCAATTTTCATTAGGTGTCCGTGGAGAAATCGAGCTTTTTGTGAGGTGCCGTCCAAGTGTTCTTCATCCTAGGGTTTGAGTTTTCTCTCTCCGATTTGAGGTAGGATCTAACAACCAAACTCTAATTAACTTACATGAAGTAATCAGCATGTTATTATCTTTTATTTAACATAGAAAGCCCCAAATTCCATTGAGCATGCATCGTGAATTTCGATTTTTGTAAAAACATGTCTAGAACATGATTCATATAGTGTTCCTTAAGTCAGAGCTTGATTACGGGCTTATTTTGAGTCATGTAACTTGATCTTCATGTAGCATATCATATATGTTTGGATTCATGATCGTGTTAGCTTTCTTTTGACACCAAAATCCCCAAATTTGGTTTTGTATATCAAGAGAATTCGACGATTTAGTGGAAGTATGTCCTGAACTAGGTCTCCTTGTGTTCTTCATAGAATAGGTTGTGATTCTTGTGAATTCTGATGAAATTCATGTTTCCAAATTGTAGTTTTATGACCCTAATATGTCTAGCAAGATTCCTATGGCATGTGGTTTTGATTTCAACTCATTTGGACCCCATTTGGGCGAGTTCATGCGTTTTCCGGAAGCCCCGGCCGGTTCTGGGCTTGCAGGGGTCGACCCCAGGGGTCGACCCATCACCTGGCAGCCCAGGCCAGCCCGAGGGTCGACCCCAGGGGTTGACCCATGCGGCCCAGCCCGAGGGTCAACCCCAGGGGTCGACCCATCCTGCTCCCAGACCCCAGTTTTTCAGGGGTCGACCCCAAGGGTCGACCCGTACACCAGAAACCCGATTTTCTTCGTTTTTCGACCCGAAGATGGATCCGAATCAGTGGGGAATCAACCCATTTAACTTAGACCCATTGAAATTATATTTTTGAAGAACTTTTGACCTATTCATGCACCCCCTTTGATTTCAATTTGCATTGGTCCTTTCTCGCAAACATAGTACAAAACACGATGTATACTATCTCTATTACAACACTTACATTGGTTAAATAGAAACTCACTTAATTAATGATTAATGGTGTAATTAAAGCCCCTGATAATGCATTCTATTTCACCGCTGTGAGAGCTTGTTCTTTACCTTGACAACTTGTTCTAGCTTGTTGGCTCTTTGGCTAATACAAATGATAATGGTTAATCATGATATCTTAACTTGGTGATTAGGATTAATATGTTGATTAGCTTGTTTGATTGCTGCTGTTTTACAGCAGCGCAGCACGATTTACTCTTGTTGTGACTTGGTTTCGATCTCCTTGATGATTATACTTACCTTGAAATTCTGAAAATGAATCTCTTTCCTACTTGAAGTTGTTATTGCTACTTAATTTAAACCTTGGAATTCTGGCCATAAACTGTGGAAGTCTAGATTCGTGGGATCTTTGATCCAAAGAAATCAATGCCTGGCAAACAATTAAGGACTCGATCTAGTCCTGGGAAGAGCGCCCGAACACTACGTGTTCCCCCGGGGAGGTGAATGACTAGGTGTGGCATTTGACACCAGTACTTGACATGTGTTAAATCTAGGACTGTCCACTACTCTCTCCACTACTCTCTACATTACTTTCTACTACTTTTCACTTTCCACTCTTCACTGTTCTATACTCTACTTGTGGTTACTTTACTTGTTTATTACTTGGACGTGGAAATGAAATTACATACATGCTTGACATGACTTGAATTGTCTTGATATGGCCAACTACTTTTTATCGTTATCTCCTGTAGTAAATTCTTGTCTTACCATTCTATTCATTATATTTCTTGACCTTGCAAGATCTTTGAATTTTATGTTCGTGATATCATCGTTATCTTTTTATTATTTTATCATTTGTAGCATGACATTTTAAAATGTAATTAAACTGTTAATCACTTATACATGTCTGTTATTTCCTACTGAGCGTCAGCTCATAGTTGTGTTTTCCCCCCTTTCCAGGCTTTTCAGGTGACGCGCTTACCGATGGGGAAGGGCAGGAGTGATGTCTTGAGTGTATCAGTTCTAGTGTGTTAGTAGTGTGTTATCTTACTTTTAGTTGTGTTTTGGAGAGCTTTTAGTCTCAGCCATGTTATTGAGTTTTAGTGGTTGATTATTCCAGTTGTATTAAGTTGAACTTGAGGTTATTGTATCAGTTGTGGTTTGTTAATAATCATTTAGTATTTCCATCTTGTAGCACTTGTGTATTATTTTAGATTAGTTCTCTCTCTTGCCAGCGTGTCCCTAACTGTACGTCCCGATATTTCAGCCTTGTTCGGGGCGTGACAGTCTGTGCCGCCGCCGTCGCCGTTCGTGCCGCCATCGAGCCGCCTCTGCAGTTCTATCTTCGCCCGACCACAGCAGCTTCCACGAATTGTCTGTCTCAGCCACGATCTTGGATTGATCTGAATTTTTTATGGTGTGTTCAGCCCTTGCATTCCAAGATCCACCTAAAATTTCACACCCAAAATCCACCGTTTAGTAGTTTTACATTTTCATCCAACCTGTCATCCCAGATCTGCCAGGTTTCTATCTACAGTGACAGAACCTCTGAGTTCTCCCCCTCCGACCATCTTTTTGATTTGTCCAAACCCTCCCAAGTTTACTGAGAGTTCTGTCTATCACCCCCTACCTCCATAAATTTTCTTAATTTTTTATCAGCCTTCTATCTATTTTTAGAAATTCGTGCTCTTCCTATGCTACAGTGTTTTCAGTCAGATCCCAGATCCGACCACCCTCCACTTCCAAAATCAGAACAAATCACCACCACCTCCAAATCTAGATCCAAAAATATTCCTGGTTTCCTTACTTGATTTCCTACAACTTTTATGAACAAGTCGAAGTCTGAATCCGAGGTCTTCATATCGGTCAAAGGCAATCCACAGAAAAGTTCTCTGCTGACCTGAGATTTCAGGAACTGTACAACAGCAACCTTCACAATTCGCCAATCTGAAGTACAGGCTCGATTATTTTTCTATAATCATCTTCAGTTGAATCCCTTCGAAGCATCTTTCCAACGGCGCCAGTTTCGTCGCATTCCGACGTCGGGGTTGATCGCAGCGTCCGTTCTCGCCGGAGCGCGCATCGGAAAACAGAACCGGCAGGTCCGTGGCCGGTCATTCCGACCGGTGCCGAACGGAGCCGCCCGGCCTCCGGCCGGTGAACCGGCATGCCGCCAGCCCAGGGAACACTTCCACAAGTGTCCCCACCACAGTGGTTACACCGGGTCTCGCACGGTCCCTTCGGACAGCACATGGGTCCCACCGTCACTAGTTCGGGTGCTGCCGAAGAGACGCGAGAAGCCGCCCGTCAACCCGAATTCGGTCATCCCGGGCCCATTTGTATAGCCCTTTACGTCCCTACGTGGAGTGGGCATGTTCCCATTGCTGTAATTATTGTGTGTTAAGTTTCCCGGGAGTACGAGTTTTCAGCCGAGTCTGTCGTCCCCACGCCGAGCGCGTGGAGGTATCGCATTCGCTCCCTTACTTGGCATTTTGCTTACTTCATATATATTTGTTTATGCCGTTGCTAGAGAGCATGTGTAGGGATATCTAGCTCGCTTTATCTATTCATTACCGCTGCTACGAGAGAGTGCGAGACCGTCCCGTGACCCGATCCGGGCACAAAAGAGAGCCGATCACCCTAGCTCATTGTCGGTTTCTCAACCGCGCACATCCGACGCTTCCCTCGTTAAGGGGCAGTCACGAGCTTGTCGTGTCCGTGGTCTCGTCCCGCATCAATTTGGTATCAGAGCGAGTTTGAGTATAGGGTGTCAAAAAAAAGGGGGTGTCATTTACGTCTAGCCATTAGTCATTGTCTAAGTCGTGTTTAGGGTCATCATTATTTTAAAATAAAAAAAAGGTGTCTTTTTGCATTTACATCCCTTTACTCGGTATATCAAAAGGTGTTGTCCGAACGTTAGGCTACGCCTATCGGGAAGGCCGCACACTTGCGCGAGTGATCTTCGGATCGGTTAACTCCGCCACGTACCGAGTCTTGGTTTACGTCTAGGGTCCTTAGTGTGCATGCATTCCAAACTTGCATAGTCGGTCTAGTGTCTTGTCATCGTGCGTATGCATGTCCATGTCCGCTACCCATGGCCGTTCTCCAAGACCACACATCCGAGTGGTCAACCTTTGTGGGCAAAGTCAATGTCCTCATAGACCGAGCCCTTGGTTTTACCCCTCTCACTATGAAAGTCGTTCTACCCAACGGGTCCACAACGGAACTCCATTTCACCGATAGGGAGTCGGATAATTGGGTTTCTCTTGACATCATGGAGTCTCTCTCCAAGACAGGCGAGATTGTCCGCGATGGTGATTTTGCTTGTGTTGAGTTCTATAAGAGGATCGGCTCTGTTCTCTACACCGATGGCGCATGGTGTAGGATCGGCACACTTGCTGGTTCATGCATCATTTTAGGACAAACGTGGTTAGGAGAACGAAGAGCCAATCTTGACTGGGGCAAGAGGGCTTGCACCTTATACCCACCTTACCTACCCGGCAAGATCACCCTCACATGT
Organism: Amorphophallus konjac; assembly: GCA_022559845.1. Classification (NCBI taxonomy): domain Eukaryota; kingdom Viridiplantae; phylum Streptophyta; class Magnoliopsida; order Alismatales; family Araceae; genus Amorphophallus; species Amorphophallus konjac. The sequence goes on from CM040122.1 coordinate 50,849,039, forward strand.
CCAGCCACCCAACCCCAGCGGTCCACTCCACATTTGGAACCATTATGCTTGGAGCCGTCTCACCCCGAGCCACCCGGGTTTCTTACGGGAACGCTATACATCGCCGAGCCACTTTTTAGTTGGCTCAAGGATGGCTTGGTCCCACCTCCCTTTCCATCCATGGACCCCATCCTCCCTTTAGTGCCGGTCAACTCCTTCCATACCATATTTCGATCTAGTCACCATGTCGATACTTTGGATGACCTTATTATGGGATTAGACTCATAATGGAAGTTGACGCATCTTTTGGCCCGAGGCTTTGACCAACCCGCTAGTCTTAGCTTCACCCATCCGGCCTTAGGATCCATTACCTCCGTGTGCACCGTGGGGTGTGTCACCACGGAGATTCTTCTACTCCTCCCGATGCCGGCCGAGTCCGACTTCATTCCCTTTTGCCCAAGGGAGGAGTCCTATTTTCTACACATGTCCGTCGTCCCACCGATCATAATGTATGGCGGTGATTATGAATTCCAAACTTGGGACCATGTCATGTTGGAACCCACCTCACGGGGTCATACCTTCTTCGACCCTTTTGACCCCCTCACTAGTGAATCTCCCGAGCCCCCATCTTCACTCCACTTCCTCCGCGGAGTTCACTATCACACCTTTTCCACTCAGGCCAAGCAACCTCCACATAGCCATAGGTCCGAATTTTCATATGGGGGTAATGAAAACTTTGGTTTCTCCGATCCATCCAAACCACCCGCACCTCCCGAACTTCCCACATCCAAGCCCAATGTCCATGATTGGTGCATCGTAGGGTGTCTAGGAGTTCCCCATGACGTCAACCTCCGGTTACGTCAAATGCATGCATGGCACACGTTCGGGTGTCCTGGTCCGCCGTCATCCATGTACGGGTCGGACTAACATTAGGTGTGTCTAGGGTCATATATGAGTCGGTGTGTTTTCCTTGTGTGGTTTATTTTGTGTGGTTTGTTTGCATGGTTTGTGTGTCGATTGTTTGTCTGCATGTGTCTTGTGTAAGCTCGTTGTCGGTCTCTTATGAGTAAGAGGCGAGTAGACTCACTTGATGAGTATGGGGTCGATTCTACATCTATACCCAGATCAGTCACCTATAGGGACTCAGCGGTGATTCCTAGTGAGTCTTTGAGCCGCTTCCCTTCCTTTTGAGAGTGCCCCACCCGGAGTGTCCACCTTCAGGCCATAGCAGTTTGCGCATATTGAGTATATATAGAATGAGCAGGTGACGATCATTTGGAGTGGAGCGTACCCGCCTTACTTGGCACGATGACGGATCCGCCAGAGTATTCGAGCATCCCTACCCCTACTCGACGGGGTCGAGTTCCTCCCACCCGGGGAGAGTTGATGGGAATCGACACCGAGCCAGTACCTCTTCATATTGCATTTATATCCTTTAGTTTATTTTTATATCCACAGGAAAGTATATGCGCAATTGTACGGCTTTATCGGCCAATGCGTCACTCCCGTAGATTGTGTGGGTTTCTATGTAATTTGTCAGTAGGACCAGCAAGGGGGCCCTCAGCCCTTTCCCATTGGTCCATGTCATCTTGTGGGGCTGGTCAACCATCCTAGGTGGACATCTAGAAGGTTGGACTAGTCATATGCCACATGGGTAGACAAGTGGCCCATTTTGTCCAAGGTAGGCCACCTACCATTCAACCTTCCATTCAACCTCCCCTCCTAGTCAATAGGCCGCCCCCCCTTGCATATTATATTCTTCTTTTTTGTGTTTGTGGCATGCAATCCCAGCCCTTCAATCCTCTTCCCTAGATCTAAGGGTCCACATTGCATTTGATGTAAGTCATATAAAATGTTGTATTTTCATATGAATATGGATGAAAAAAATCAGAAATTTTATGAAATCCAAGGAGCTTCTTGCGCCCCCAGCCCCTCTCCCTCTGGTTCCTCTCCTCCAACCTCAAGTTCTAGAGTGATTCTACCTTCTATCATCCCCTCTCAACCTCCGGTGATCGTCTGTGCCGCCGCCGCCGCCGTTCGTGTCGCCATCGAGCCGCCTCTGCAGTTCTATCTTCGTCCGACCACAGCAGCTTCCACGAATTTTCTGTCTCAGCCACGAGCTTGGATTGATCTGAATTTTTTATGGTGTGTTCAGCCCTTGCATCCCAAGATCCACCTAAATTTTCACACCCAAAATCCACCGTTTAGTATTTTTACATTTTCATCCAACTTGTCATCCTAGATCTGCTAGGTTTCTATCTACAGTGATAGAACCTCTAAGTTCTCCCCTGCCGACCATGTTTTTAATTTGTCCAAACCCTCCCAATTTTACTGGGAGTTCTGTCTATCACCCCCTACCTCCACAAATTTTCTTAATTTTTTATCAATCTTTTATCTATTTTTAGAAATTCGTGTTCTTCCTCTGCTACAGTATTTTTAGTCAGATCCCAGATCCGACCACCCTCCACTTCCAAAATCAGAAACAATCACCACCACCTCCAAATCCAGATCCAAAAATATTCCTGGTTTCCTTACTGGATTTCCTACAACTTTCTTGAACAAGTCGAAGTCTGAATCCGAGGTCTTCATATTGGTCAAAGGCAATCCACAGGAAAGTTCTCTGCTGACCTGAGATTTCAAGAACTGTACAACAGCAACCTTCAAAATTCACCAATCCAAAGTACAGGCTTGATTATTTTTCTGTAATCACCTTGGGTTGAAGCCCTTCGAAGCATCTTTCCAACGGCACCAGTTTTGTCGCATTCTGACATCGGAGCTGATCGCAGCGTCCGTTCTCGCCGGAGCGCGCGCAGGAAAACAGAACCGGTAGGTCCGTGGCCGGTCATTCCGACCGGTGCCGAACGGAGCCGCCCGGCCTCCGGCTGGTGAACCGGCGTGCCGCCAGCCCAGGGAACACTTCCACAAGTGTCCCCACCACAGTGGTTACACCGGGTCCCGCACGGTCCCTCCGAACAGCACGTGGGTCCCACCGTCACTAGTTCGGGTGCTGCCGAAGAGACGGGAGAAGCCGCCCGTCAACCCGAATTCGGTCCTCCCAGGCCCATTTGTATAGCCCTTTACCTCCCTACGTGGAGTGGGCATGTTCCCATTGCTGTAATTATTGTGTGTTAAGTTTCCCGGGAGTACGAGTTTTCGACCGGGTCCGTCGTCCCCACGCCGAGCGCGTGGAGGTATCGCATTCGCTCCCTTACTTGGCATTTTGCTTACTTCATATATATTTGTTTATGCCGCTGCTAGAGAGCATGTGTAGGGATATCTAGCTCGCTTTATCTATTCATTACCGCTGCTGCGAGAGAGTGCGAGACCGTCCCGTGACCCGATCCGGGCATAAAAGAGAGCTGATCACCCTAGCTCATTGCCGGTTTCTCAACCGCGCACATCCGACGCTTCCCTCGTTAAGGGGCAGTCACGAGCTTGTCGTGTCCGTGGTCTCGTCCCGCATCACAAAGGATGGGGAAGCGGGCCGAGCCCCGGACCTCACTCGGTGCGACTCTACCCTACTTGCCTTGTACTGTCGGCAGCAGCGGGAGATCGAGATGCTGAAGGTTCGCTTGGCCGAAATGGCTGTACTCATCAGAGGCATCCTCCACCAACAAAGCATCGGCGCGCACCGGTTCTCGAACACCATCCCGAACGCCCCCGGGAACCTGAAAAGGGAGGCTAGGGATGTAGCTGTTTCCCCGGTCAGGCGATCGGCCGAGCGAAGTCCTACGCTGTGGGAGAAGATGCAAAGGCCCAACTCTTTCCCGAGGAATAAAACCCGAGGAATTTTTGAGTGGGCCTGCTACTATGGCAAGGTCTCCCTCCCAAGGTCGAAGAGGCCGCAAGATGCTCGCAAAAGCGACGACCCCTCGTTCTACCCCTATCACCAAATACTGGGCCACTCCATCGAAGACTGCTACGTCTTCAAGGACGTTGCTCAAGATCTTATTGAGAAAGATGAGCTCAGAATGGGAGATTATGTGGTGGCTCCGCCACGCCCCCATGTCACGGGTAACCACGAAGGAAGCGTCTATATGGTGTCGATCCAACATCAGACCTTTGAAGATGCAGCCGAGAACAGGCAACCTCGGCCGCTGGCGGAGAACCAGCCCCTGGTGCGACAATCCATCACTTCGCCCCCAGTTGGAGCCGTCTATGATGACTACCAAGAAGACCCCGGAGAAATTCTTCACTTCTCCGCACAGGAGGACCCCTCGGAGCTGCATCCCACCAGCCTGGAACAGGGAGGTACCAGCAGAGCCTCGCCGCCCAACGAGATGAAGCAGGATGACATCTATGGTGTCCTTGAAGCAGAAGATGGCAAAGATCAAGATTTCGTCGACTTATTGCCAGCACCACCAGAAATTGAAGATGGCGGTCAGGCCACAGTAGACGAGCTTATTGAAATTAACCTGGGCACGGAAGGCGACCCCAGGCCAACCTTTCTAAGTGCCCTCCTTCCTCTGCAGGAGAGGGAACAGTATATCAAGTTGCTGCAAGAGTTCTGGGACTGTTTTGCCTAAAATTATAAGGAAATGTCCGGCCTGAGTCCTGGAGTGACTCAACATGTTCTAGCCATCGACCCCAAGATGGAACCAGTGAAGCAGCCTCCCCAGCGCATGAGACCGGAGCTGATAAACCAGATTTGCAAGGAAGTCGACAAGCTCATAAATGTCAACTTTGTAGCCAAAAATCAGTATACTACCTGGTTGGCCAACATTGTGCCAGTGAAGAAGAAGAACGGGCAAATCAGGATCTGCGTGGACTTCTGCGACCTGAATAAAGCATGCCCAAAAGATGACTTCCCGGTGCCCATTACTGAAGTCATGATCGATGCAACCACTGGCCACGAGGCCTTGTCCTTCATGGACGGATCGTCCGGCTATAACCAAATCTGGATAGCCGAGCACGACCGAATTCATACGGCCTTCCGGTCGCCCAAAGGAATATTCCATTACAAAAGAATGCCCTTCGGCCTTAAAAACGCCGGCGCCACTTACCAGCGGGCGATGACCAAAATATTTGACGAGCTGCTATACAACAAAGTCGAATGCTACATTGACGACTTGGTCGTCAAGACAAAGAAAAGGGAAGATCACCTGAAGGACCTCAGAGTCATCTTCAAAAGGCTCCGGCAATATGAGCTGAAAATGAACCCGATGAAGTGTGCCTTCGGCGTCTCCAGCGGGAAATTCCTCGGCTTCATTGTCCGATATAGAGGGATCGAGATCGACGCTTTCAAAATAAAAGCCATCCAGGAGCTGCCTCCTCCGAAGGATCTGGGAGAGCTAAGATCCCTGCAGGGCCGGCTGGCCTACATCCGGAGATTTATCTCCAATTTGTCAGGGCGCTGTCAGCCATTCCACAGACTGATGATGAAGAATGCACCTTTTAACTGGAACCAGTAATGCCAGAAGGCCTTCGATCAGCTGAAGGACTACTTAAGGACCCCGCCTGCGCTGGGGGCACCTGTCAAGGGGAGGCCGCTTATTCTGTACATAGCCGCCACCGAATGCTCCCTGGGGGCAATGCTTGCTCAGAACAATGATGAGGGGAAGGAGCAGGCCCTCTATTATCTCAGCCGGAGGCTAGTGGGGGCAGAAGCAAAATACACCCCGATCGAGAAGGTCTGTCTTGCCCTGGTCTTCGCAGTCAAGAAGCTGAGGCATTACATGCTCTCCCATGAAGTGAGCCTGATCTCCAAGGCTGATCCAATTAAACATATTCTCTCTCATCCAGTCCTGAAGGGATGTCTCGGCAAGTGGGCCGTGCTGCTAATGGAATTTGATATCACTTACGTGCCGCAGAAGGCCGTTAAAGGTCAAGCCGTGGCCGAATTCTTTGCAGCACATCCTGTGCCCGAAGACTCCCCATTGGCTACAGAGCTGCCCGAAGATGAAACACTAGAGGTGGACCAAGTCCAACAGATCGCTTGGCAGCTGCACTTCGATGGAGCTTCGAGAACAGAAACGGCCCCGTCCGAACATACAAAAGTATGGGTAGGGGTCGGCATTGTCCTCAAATCCCCCGAGGGAGAAGTATTGCACACGTCTTGCTCCATCAATAAACCTTGCACAAATAATGAGGCGGAGTATGAAGCTCTGATTATTGGCCTCCAAGTTGCGTTGCAGATGGAGATTAGAATGCTGCAAGTGTTTGGCGACTCGCTGCTAGTCGTCAAGCAAGTCCAGGGGCAGTTTGATGTCCGAAAACCTGAGCTGCTGCCTTACCATGCTAAAGCAAAGCGGCTCATGAAACAATTCTACCTCATTGAGATAGGTCATGTTGCCCGGGGAGAAAATGCACAAGCCGACGCACTGGCAAAACTAGCAAGCTCATTAGCTGTCCCGCCTGATGGATCTCTTAGCATCCGGGTGGTGAATCAACGCCAGGTACCTAGCATGATAGAAGAGCCAGAAGAAGAAGAACTGGAGGTCGCTACAGCAGAAGCCGTCGGCCTACCTGACTGGAGGGATTCCCTCATGCAGTGGTTTAAATACCAGCAATTGCCCAAGCAGAGAGAAGAAAAGATCAGGCTGATCAGAATAAAGGACTCTTACGAGGTCCGGAACGGGATCCTATTCCGAATTATGGCGGATGCCAAATGGAAAGTACTCCTGCGGTGCCTATCCACGGAAGAAGCTTGGAGGGTCATGAAAGAAGTCCACACCGGAACAGCAGGTGCACACTAGGCGGGGCCAAAGATGAAAATTGAATTACAAAAGCTTGGCTATTACTGGCCAACCATGTTTGATGACTGTTGCAAGTACGCCAAGTCTTGCCAGAAATGCCAGGAGCATGCCTCAGTACCCAGGAGGCCGCCTGTACCGCTACATCCGACATTACCCAGCTGGCCGTTCGCCCAGTGGGGAACAGACGTCGTGGGCCCACTACCCGCGTCATCCGCCGAGTGTAAATACATTTTGGCGGCAACTGATTACTTCTCCCGTTGGGCAGAAGCCGTTGCTTTGAGAGAAGTGACTGGGGAGATCGTCGCCAGATTCATCCGGCGCAACATCATATTCCGGTTTGGCACGCCAAACCGAATCATCTCAGATAATGGAAGCCACTTCCGCAACCAGAAAATCTATCGGCTGGCAGAGAAGTACAAGATCGACTGGAGGACATCAACCCCCTACAACCCGCAAGCCAATGGTTTGGCCGAAGCTTTCAATAAGACTCTTTGTACTCTCCTGTCCAAGATTGTTAATTCTAACAAGAGGGACTGGGAAGAGAAAATGTATGAGGCCCTGTGGGCGTATCGAACTGTATACAAAACTCCGACGGGTTGTTCACCCTTCTCTTTAGTGTACGGCTCAGAGGCACTCGTCCCCATTGAGCTAGAAATACCCTCCCTTCGGGTTGCAGTCCAACACGGGTTAGTCCAGAAAGAGCAAACAAATGTCAAGAGAAGGCTCGAAGAACTCTCCGACCTGGAGGGGAAGCGGCTTCGCACGCAGCAGAACATCCAGATCTATCAAGCCCGAATAGCTCGCGCCTTCGACAAGCTCGTCAAAGAGCGCGAATTCAAGAAGGGTGACCTCGTTATGGTCAAAAGGAGGGAAGTCATGGCTTCCAACCCCAAGGGCAAGCTGAATGAAAATTGGCTTGGACCCTATGTGATCCAAAAGGTTTATGAAGGCGGGGCATATGTGATAGTCGATCATCGGGGGGAGGTCCAGTTTCCACCCCTTAATGGTAGGCATCTAAGATTGTATCACGCTCCAATTCCTCCATTCAATGAATAATACATTTCCCCGCCCCACAGCGGGCGGATTTGCTTTCAATTGCTTGAATGGTTTGCTTCCCGCCTGTTACGAACTACAAGAGAAGCGACCAAATGGAACGCGCGCATACAAAAAAAGAAAGAAAGGAGGAAAAGAAAAGACACAAGAAAGAAAAAAAAGAGAAAAGAAAGAGAAAGAAGAGGAAAAGAAAAGAAAAAGGGACAAAAAAAAAGGAAAAAAAAAGAGAAGAGGAGGAAGCGAGAAAAGGAAGAAAGAAAAGAGAGAGAAAAAAAGGAAAGTGAGAAAAGAAGAAGGAAGAGAGGAGGAGGATTTAGCCCCCCCTTTTGAATAAACGAATCAACCTTGTCAGCCCTTGACATTCTGTCGGCACTGACGAAAAATACCCCACCCGTACCTTTCGTCCGAGATTGGGGCATCAACCCATCTCCTTGCGTTGGCACTCACCCGTATCGGTGAATATTCCAATAAACGAATCAACCCTGTCAGCCCTTGACATTCTGTCGGCGCTGACGAAAAATACCCCACCCAGACCTTTCGTCCGAGATTGGGACATCAACCCATATCCTTGCGTTGGCACTCACCCGTACCAACGAATATTCCAATAAACAAATCAACCCTGTCAGCCCTTGACATTCTGTCGGCACTGACGAATAATACCCCACCCGGACCTTTCATCCGAGATTGGGGCATCAACCCATCTCCTTGCGTTGGCACTCACCGTACTAACAAATATTTCAATAAACGAATCAACCCTGTCAGCCCTTGACATTCTATCGGCACAGATGAAAAATACCCCACCCGGACCTTTCGTCCGAGATTGGGGCATCAGCCCATCTCCTTGCGTTGGCACTTACCCGTACCAACGAACACACCCAGAGACAAATAAACCACACCTGTCATCGGCACTCTGTCGGCACAGATAAACAGACCTCTTTTGACCAAGACCTCCCGTCAGGGTCATTGGACGAACAAACTCTTCTCTCCGTCCCTTCGGGCGACGAACAACCCTTTCTGACCAATACCTCCCGTCTGGGTCACCGGATGAACAAACTCTTCTCTCCGCCTCTCCAAGGCCGGATCAACCTACTTGGGATAAACATACTGGCAGCATCAGTCGACTGAGTCACTTTATGGGCATGGTGGAGTGGTCCCCTCGTCCCTCCTCTGTAAGGGGCGAGCACTCTCCTATGCTCATATGCGAATCTCACCAGGCTCTCCCCGAATAAACTGTCAGCGTAAACTTACGTTCCATCACATGGCAAAAAAAAGAAAAAAAAAGGGGGGGGGGAATCGCCCGACACCATACGCATACCATAGACACATGGAATAATTGCATTGTATTCTTTTCAAAAAAATTTACATTGACCTCGGGGCATACCCCGGTGCTACATGCAAAGAAAAGAATAGAGAGGGAGCCGGCAGCTAGTCCAGCCCCCGGAAGATATCTTCGAAGGGGAGGATCCTGACGCAAGGGAAGCTCATCATTTCACGTAGGCGGTCCTCCTGCGCGTCGAGACGCTCCACTTTGGTAGCCGTAGAGACCACTGCTACCTCGGCAATAGCTAGCTCCTCGGTCTCCCGGGCCTTACTCATCTTTGCCTTGAGCAGGTCAGACTCAGCTTGGGTAAGCCAGCCCTGGAGTTTCTCGATCCGGTTCTCCAAGGCGTCGATGTTGACATCGTGCCAGTCCAAGGCCTCTCGGTGTTGCTCCCGGCCGCCCCTCCGTGCCTCCAGAACCCCCAGATATTCGTCCCTCTGAGCACTGATAGCTGTTAGTTCAGAAGGGGCTTGCGTCTTGAGGAAGGCACGACGGTTTATGCATTTCAGTAATAGCAAAACACGTCGCGACCATTCTTCTAGCGGGCAGCCCATCATTTGCAATGCCTTGGTCAGCTGCTCCATAATAGCTTTTGCGCCCTGGTATGTGAGCGTCGGGTCGGCAGCGACCATCGAGCGCAGTACCAAAAGGGTCTGGCGGACGGGCAGATCCGAGCTCACGTGACCGACAGAAGGGACGACTGGTGGGTCGAAGCTGACCCCGATGTCCACAGCCACCCACAGCTCTGTGTCAACCACGACCGAGCTACCTGGAAAAGCCACGGACGAAAGGAGGGAGCTCGCGGGCTCCAAAGTTGACCCCTGGCCAGCCACCACCATAGGTGAGGGAGAAACCATGATGGAGACGTCTGGCGCCGCCATGATGAGCGGCTGCTCCAGCTCTATAGACCGGGCAGGTTCCGAACCTGACATTGCCGCCTCCTCCATCGTAACTAGAGCTCTGGCAGACAAAGTTGCTTCAGCCTCCACCGCCTCGGCTGACAAAGTCTCTATGGCGGGCGGGTCCAGTGTCGCTCTCGGGAAGTCTTCATCTCCCCCTGCCTGGAATTCCTCCGAATGGTCGTGGAGGATGGCCAATATCTTCCCCAGAAGCCGAGCTTCCTCGGGTATCACCGGCGTCGGGATCGGTGGCAGTGGGATCACCAAATGTGGGACGGCCCCCATCTGTAGAAGAGACGTCAAGGACCCCGCGTCCGGCCCCAGAAGCATCTTCAGCCTTTTAGCCGCATGCACGCGGAAAGATGAGCTCCACCTGGGGACAGCCTTACGAGCCCGAGGTGCGCGTGCTCCGTGGGGCGTTGTTGTTACCTGGCCATGTGAAGAGAAGTTAGCCGCATGCCAAGTGCAATAAATCATTGAATCCTCAAGAAGGCCGAGTGTATTCTTCTGCTTACCTCGCCCACCAGCACTATGCTGCTCTCCGGCGTTACCTCCCCCCGGCCATCAACGTCAAAAATTGTCTCCTCCCGAGTCTCGGCTTCGGGTACCACCGGCACTTGCACCTCGACCTCCGGTGCTATCTCCCCCTCTTCTAGGGCTTCGGCGGCTGGGGTAGAGGTCTCCACGGCTCCTTCAGAGGCACAAGCCTGTATTGCCTCGAATAAGTCAATAACTCCGAGGGAGGGCTCAGAAAGAAAGAAGAGGAAACTATGCACTCACGGGCGCGGCCGCTTCTTCCCGAAGTGAGATCTTGGCGATCGAAATGGCAACACCGGAGCTCGCCACGGCCTCCTCTCGCTACCCAGCCTCGGCCAGGGATGCCAATTTGCCCAAAGCCGTAGCAGCTGTCTCTCGCCTGGTAGCTTCTTCCCCCGGGACGTAGATCTCTGCATGTCCCTTTGAAGGCTAAAAACAATAAGAGCAAGAAGATTAGCCGATGGCCTAAAGAAAATAAACTTGAATTGACAGGTTCGCACTTACAGGCGCCTGCTTCACCAAGCTAAGAGACACAGACAGTACCGGGTCTTTCCAGGCAGGAACTTGAAGTAGGGGTTCCCCGGGGACACCCTCAGTTGAAAGTACTTCATCGGAAGAGTAGCCGTAGTCTACCTTCTCGCCCGACGAAGATCTAGGGCTAGTGGGCACCTCCTTTGATGGCAAGGCAGCCCCCGCCTCAACATCCGGGGTCTGCAGTCGCGCCTTCCTTGACCGCCGCCCCTTCTTCTGATATATCTGCCCGAACCAGGATGCCTCCGGGGCCGCCTCTGGTTCTGGGACCGCCACATCAGCTCCTGCATGAGCAAGGCAAAATCCAGATTCGGTCATGCCCGTAAAGTTTCAAGGAATGAAGAAAATTGATCAAATGACCGCTCGAGAAAGTGTTATACCTCCTTCGACTTCGGCAGCGGGAATTGGGGCAAAGAAGGTCTCCCCGACGAATTCTGCGGCCTCATGGGTCGCAGCTTCACCCACGCCTGGGATAGCTACGAGCGCAGGCCTTTCGGCGACAGCTGAAACAAAAGGACACGGGTGTCACAAGGAGCGTCCCTCTTAATATCTCAACAAACCCTGAAGAGCTTCGAAGAGCGGAAGGGACCCAACCTGCAGGCCGACTCGGCTCGGCCCGGGCAACTTCGAACTCCTCGAACGAGGAGATCACTGGTGCCGGGGAAGCGGTGACGTGGCTTTGGAGGTCTCCGTCTTTCTGCGTTTGGCCTCCCGCCGCCCGGCCGCCTTAGCAGCGTCCACAGCCTTCTTCACGGGCGATTTCACCCGGGACCTCTTCGCAGGCGGAGGCAGGGGGGTCGTGGTCGGAGGCGCTGGCACCTCCTCGAAGTAGGCCGGCTTGCCCGCCCGCCGCAGAAGGTTGCGATACGTCGCCAGTTGAGTGCTGTCGAGGTGATCTATCAAAAAAAAAGGGAAAACAAAGGACCCGGTCAACGTCCAATATCTAAGAAAGATCAGCACTGAAGAACACAAGGGAAGGAAGAAAACACTAAGTACCATGGGGGCCAGTGTACAGCCGTAGCGTTATCGGCCAATAGCTAAGGGACGGCTCCTTGTCCCGACGAGCCGCCTCCCGAACCAGCCAGCATACGTCTTCAATTTTCTGGCAGCGATCAGTGAGAGCAGCCAGGTCTGCATGCTTCTTGGCAGCCAGGTGACAGAAGAGGTTGAAATGGTCCATCCCCCATCCCTTGGCATAGTAGTAGGCGATGTGGAGGTGCTTGCCTAAGATGACCACGGCTGAATCTTCAATCTTCAACCCGTGCACTCGAAGGAGGACGTAGAGCCACGTGGTGTCCTTATAATTCTCTGGGTTCTGCTCCTCCCTCCTCACAAATGTGCGATAGGGACAAAGTGCGTCCCTCTCCGGTCGCCAACTCCTCGCCGGGTTGCCTTCTTCCTCCATGGGGAATGGATAGTTGATCAGTTCCAGGTGGTCGCCCCCGATGTGGCAGAGGTCCCGCAATGTCTTCTTGAAGTCATCCTTTGCCATGGGAGGCAGTTTGACCTGCAGCACTGGCTTGGTCTCACGAGCTGCCTTGCGCGCAGTCATGTAGGCGGCAACTTCCTGTTCTTTGCCGCGCCTTAATCGGAGTAGGTGCTCCGGGTCAATATCCAATACCGGCACTGGCTGCCGGCTCAGAAATCTCCTCTCGGCCCCATCCCAACAGTCAGTCCGGCATAGTCGGTAAAAAGCTGTCCGGGTGTTCCACCACTTTACATATTCGGGCGTCACCCGTGGAACCCGACCCGGGGCTGGCACCCTGAAGATGGCAGTGTCTACCCGGTGAAAGAAATCCCACTAGGTTCGGGCGGCTTCGGCAGTAGGACTCCCCCGGAGACTTCACACCGGTAATTCAAAGTGAGCACTGTGCGCCGGGATATGCTGGTCATACCCAAAATTCTGGCCGAAGCGGAAGGGATAATATGGCTCCAACAGCAAACTGTCCCCTTTGCGGAAGGCCAACACGCTTGGACGGATGGACAACGCCCAGGCCCTGAGTTCCGGCTCCAATAGCGGGCGAACCACATTTTCCTGACTAATCGGGTGCACATATTTCTCCACTTTGTCATCTCGGCACTCCCGGTTACTATTTACTAATGGACTCGAGTGAGCGGCCAGGGTCCAAAAATGGATGGTGCCCGCGGCATCAAGGGGCACTGTCATCAACTTGCCTCGAATGTCGTACAGTCACATGGACATCGAGCTTGAAGCCACGCTCGCAAACTCCAACATCCGTGGAACCAATCCCCAGCCTTGAATGGTGCGCGGGACGAATTCCGGGAATAAAGAACAGACCCACGCGTTGAAAAAATGCAGTGGGCACACATATCGCGCTTGACGCGGGAATTGTTGACGGCTGATGTCCCCGAGCGCCTTGTATATTAGACACAGCGTGGCCGGGCACAAAGACAGCTTGATACCCCAGGCCATCTGACAAGCCGGATAAATGGCGTCTGGGTGAATGACGGTCTTGTCCCCGTGGGGCATGGGGAACGAGCACAGCTAGTACGTCAGGTACGCCGCGTAATGCGTTAAAGGGTCGACTCCCATCGGGTTCAGCCCGCCGCGGCGCCCTCGAGAAGGGATCTTCACGTCAACCTTTGACTTGGCGCGCTTCTTCCGACTGGCAGCAGTGCCAATGTGTGGGAATTCCTCATACTGCTTCAGCCCATCATAGAAATACTACACCCAGAGGACCATGCGGACCCTTTTCCGTTCCCCTCGGGGGGGTTGCCTCCCGCCATGCGACAACTGATACAATTCCCGGTACGCCTTCATAAGGTACCGGTATGAATAGCCCAGAGAATAGTAGCCATCCCCGTTGGTTTCATCTTTGATCATATCCGGGGGGCAGACTTCTTCATAGGGCTCCCCGTCAATAGGCAAGCCACTGAGCTGATTGAGACTCCACAGGTTTAACGAAGTCTCGCCCTCTGCGGTGTAAAAAGTGTTGGTCTCTGCATTAAACACCTCGATCATCCCACAGCAAAGACCCCTGGAAATAGGGTAACTGTACCGGGAGGAGTACACACTGTGGTAGATGCCAGCCCGGATGAGGATCGGGGCATAGTTTAATAGCACATACTTTGTGAATTCCACGGCCCCTTCCCGGAAGTTGTGCGCGTCTTTGAGCTTAAACTCTCCAAACCAGCCCAGCGCCAGCTCATGCTTGAATCGGATGGCCAAGCAGTCCAGCAGAAAAGGTTCCTCTCTGTATCCCCACTTCAACGGAGCTAGGAACAGACCGAACCGGGGATGCTCACTTTGAACCCGCCCGGTAGATGTGTCCCACCGAGCAGGGGTGAACTGAGGCGCCCGCACTAGTTTATCCTCTGCCGGCAGCATGGCTTCGAGCCCCAAGATGGGCTTCCACTCCCGAGCTTCTCCCACTAAGTACATCGGGATGCTCCTCGAAACACTGTAAAACAGGCTGTCCCGGGACTGCAAAATCGTCCGCTCAGCCTCTTTGACAACCCAAAAGTTCCGCCTCTCCTGGTGACAGAGGTGCTTCAGGAAGCGAACGAGATGCTTGTCCTTCGGGAAGTCCTTCCGGTACTCCCCCGTAGCCCGGTCAAAAGTCATGACGCCGTCAACCCGGGTAAGCCTGCGGTAATCCATTGACTCAGTGTCTAAGCCCGACGATCCGGCCAGTGCCGCTATCTTGGTGTGCTCCCTGTCCAAGTCTTCTACGTTGAACCAAGTGACTGCTGGCACCGGAGGTGGGGGAACGTGCTCGGCCCCAGAAGCAGCGGAATCTCTCGAAGCAGCCATTTCTCTGCAAGGGGCAAGATACCGCAAGTCAGAACAAGGCATAAGTAAAGAAAAAGAAAGGGAATTACAAAGGGGGGGCTACACTACAGTTGAATTAAAAGAATGCCAATAATTTCTGACGAAATTTCGGCAGAGTTTCCCCTAGGCTGGAGGCGTAAGGGAAAACACCGGTGCACGCCCACAAGGAGTGACGGCCCCAATAAAGTCATGGTGTTCCCAAGGGCGACACCGGAGGTCCTCCTGTTGAAGAAGTCTTCTTTCCTCTCTTCAGCGGTACGCCCAGGTGATGTGGCACAGCCCAAAGACCACTAAAGAGGATGATATGACCCTAGGACTTAGACCCGCAAGCATACAAGCACTCAATGATTCTCACAATCGACGATTTTTGCTCACACGGTTCACACGCTCACCCGGTGGGTCCGGGGGATAATGATGAGGGTCCGGGATGGGACCCAATTGTTCTAATGGACTTACAATGCTACGGCTGACTCCAAAGAGTCTAGGATACCCAACTTCGTGGGTGGCTGGCCCACAAGGCGGGGTTTGGGTGACACTCTCTCACGGTCCGCGGTGGACACTAACAAACTAGCATACAAATTCGAACTCTCTTCTCACCGCCGACGAGCAATCAAAGCAATACTAAGCTAGCAGGAATAAGGCTACAAAGGGTAGTACCAGAAGCTCACCTGATCGGTGTGAAGACACCGATCCCGTTCGGAGACGAGGGCGCGCCGGGAGGCGAGGGTATGCACCCGATCGCCGCGGCGGTGTAGCTTGACCTGAAAATGTAAAGGGTACAGCACTACTCCTCTCGCAGGAGGGGTGATCTTGGGGTGGGGGTTACACTTAGTACATTCAAAACTACCTCCACGCAGGGAGGGGCCTTCAGCCGGCCAAGCGGGGTGGGGAGAAATGCAAAGGAGATCGAGATTCCGAGCTTCGCCGGTTCTGCCCACCTGCAGGTTTTCTGGACAGTGGATCGGTGTTGTGGCAGCTAAAAATTCCACGAAGCTTGGATTGCGACGAAACCAACGCCAAACGTTTGCCAACTGATAGGGGATGAAGCTTGAATTTTTGGGGAAGCTATGATTCTCAGGGCTGACCGCACCGGTGGCTGGAAGGTGGATGCAGCTCTGGTTGCTGGTCGAGCTCTGTCTGCAACAGCAGGTTGCAGAAGGTACCACGATCGCTCCGGAGCTCCGAACCTGGAACCGCTGGACTCTTTGGAATCTTGGAGGAGTCTTCTTTGCAACAAAACAAACGGGGACGTCTTCTGATGTCGGAGATGAACTGGGTGTCCAGAGAAGTGGACGGAGGTCGGTGCAGACAGTGAGGAGGCAGACCGGCGTGGTTGTGGTAGAAAAATAGTAACTCTGGTTGTCGGATGCCGAACGGGGTTCCGCCTTCTGTTCCTGGACGCTGACAGAGGGAGGAAGAACTTTGTAGAAGACCTTGAAAACTGGTTCCTTCAAGGTTAGCCGTGGGCGAGTCGTCTCTGCAGCTCTGGCTCCGGATCTGAGAGGTTCGGCGCAGTCGGAGAAGAATGGTGATTGCGGACAGCACCGAACTCGGATGCCGACGAAACCACCTCGCCTTGAAAGCTGGCTTGCAGATGATTCTGGAAATGTAGGCCTTGCTCCATGAGTCGTTGATGGGTGACCGTGGCCTCCTCTGCAAGTTGCTGTAATTCTGTTTCCTGAAGCAGGGTAAGAATGTGAAGAAGAAGATGAGGTGGGGAAGGGGGTGGCCAAGAGAGAAGAAGGGGCAAGATGATTCTAATGGCTATGGGAGGGAAGGTTCAAATTCGAAATTGGCCTTGGAAGTGGTGGGATTTGTGTGGGGAAGTGGGGGAATTGTGTTGGGAGGTGGAAGAGTTGCTTTGGGACAAGGAGGGGAAGTAAATGAAGGGCTATGGGGAAGGGGAGAGCCTTAATGGAGGTGGGTGAGGTAGTGGAGGTGGTTGGGGGTTGGAGTAAGTGAGGGGGGAAGAGGAGAGAGAGGGAGGGTCGAACTCCCCTTGGGGAGAGAGAGAATGAGAGAGAGATTGAGAGATATAGTGAGTAAGAGAGAGAGTTGAGAGATAATAAGAGGTGGTTTTTTTCAATATTCATCAAGAGTGACTACAAGTGGAGAGATGGGGCCTATTTATAGGCAACCACTCTTTTCATGACCAAAATGTCCTTGACAATGGACAAAAGACCGAGCATATCCTAGACTCAATCCTATGGGCCCATAACTAAGGACATAAGGCCCAGTTTAAGCAAAATAAGGGAAATGGGCTAGAACCACATGACTCAATAAAGGAAAATACATAAGATAGGACTCAATAAAAGGAAAATACATAAATGACACTGGGAAAATGAAGATAACAAGTGGAGACCATGATCAGACCATATCAAGAGTGTGCAGACGACCAAACTAGAGGGAGTGTCGTGAGATGCCCTCATCAAATCCCCCGGGGTGGGGAGAACTCGACCCTGTCGAGTATGGGTCTGCCTGGCTGTCGTACTGCTCCAACATGCCGGGGTCCAGGCGCATCAAATCCTCTCGACTCACCCATGCATCCTCGATCGGGGGACGGTTCTTCCACCTAACCAGATAGCGCTGATACACCCTGTGCCTTGTAATGATACTCTGCTCATCCAGTATTGCCTCTACCTGCTCTTGTCGGTCTCTCAGGCTAGAAAGTGGAGTCCCTCCGGGGGTGTCTCTCATAAGGGGGGGTAAAGGCTCAAGCTCCTGACTGGGTTCCACCGCGGGGCCTTTGTAGGGTACCAGGTCCGCCACGTTGAAGGTAGGGTGTACCCCATAGCTCTCTGGTAAGTCAAGCTCATAGGCATTGCTGCCAAGTCGTCGTAGAACTCGAAAGGGTCCCGACCCTCGTGCCCTCAACTTGGAGGCAGGCCCGGGAAGGAGCCGCTCCGTCCTCACCATCACCGGATCTCCCACTTGGAATTCATAGTGGCGCCGGTGAGCATCGGCCCGTCTTTTGTAAGCCTCATTGTTTTTCCCTATATGCTTGCGGATATCATCATGCAATTCTTTGATATGCTGTGCAAAGGACTCAGCTGAGACTGACACTCTAGCATGTGAGGGGAGGGGAATGAGATCTGAGGGTTTTCTAGGCCTATACCCATGTACTACCTCAAATGGACTCTTGCCTATGGACCTATTGACAGAATCATTGTAGGCAAACTCGGCTTGAGATAAGAGGAGATCCCAATTCCCAGGGTGGTCCCCTACAAGGCATCGGAGTAAGTTCCCAAGGCTTCGGTTGACAACCTCAGTTTGGCCATCGGTTTGAGGATGATAGGCAGTGGAGAATTTGAGGAGGGTCCCCATCAAGTGCCATAGAGTCTTCCAAAAATAACTAGTGAATTTCACATCTCTATCGGACACAATAGTCTTAGGTAACCCATGGAGTCGGACTACCTCATCGAAGAATAACCGGGCGACCTTAGAGGCATCAGAGGTCTTGGAACAGGGGATAAAGTGGGCCATTTTTGAGAACCTGTCAACCACTACAAAGATGGAATCATGTTTGCGCAAGGTCTTTGGTAGGCCAAGAATGAAATCCATACTCAAATCTTCCCATGGTCTATCGGGTATGGGTAGAGGTGTGTAAAGCCCGGTGTTTTGTCTTACTTGCTTGGCGGATGCACATATGCGGCATTGTCCCACAATGTGGGCCGCATCCTTCTTGAGACTGGGCCAGTGGAATTGCCTCTCAACCAACTCTATGGTTTTGTGGACCCCAAAGTGACCAGCTAGGCCGCCACTATGTAACTCCCAAACTAGGAAGTCCCTAAGTGAAGTCCTAGGTATGCAAAGTCTATCCCCTTTGAACAGATATCCATCTTGAAGTATGAACCCCTTATACTCCTTGAGTGGTTGGGTAGAAAGGGTGTTGTAGTGGGTCCCAAAGTCGGGGCAATGTGGGTATTCTCCTTTGATCCTCTCAAATCCGGTTACTTCCACTTGGACAGTGGAGAGTAAGGCTACCCGCCTACTCAGTGCATCGGCGGCGCGATTCTCACTACCCATCTTATACTTGAGGACAAAGGTGTAGGCTTGAATGTATTCTACCCATCGAGCATGGCGGGCATTGAGCTTTTGTTGAGTGTTGAGGTATTTCAAAGCCTCATGGTCCGAGAAGATCACAAATTCTTTGGGTAGGAGATAGTGCCTCCAATGCCGGAGGGATTGAACCACGGCATAAAGCTCTTTGTCATATGTGGAGTATCTCGTCCTAGCCTCACAAAGTTTTTCACTAAAGTAGGCTACCGGGTGACCCTCTTGGCTAAGGATACCTCCAATCCCTACCCCGGAAGCATCACATGTGACCTCAAAGACCTTTGAAAAGTCGGGTAGGCAAAGGACCGGGGCTTGGGTCATTTTCTCTTTAAGCTCTAGGAAGGCTTTGGAGGCTGCCCTAGTCCAAACAAATGTGCCTTTCTTGAGGCAATCCGTGATAGGAGTGGTGATAGTGCTAAACCCCCGGATGAATCTCCTATAGAAGGTGGCTAGCCCATGGAAGCTTCGGGCGTCATGAATGGTTTTGGGCTCGGGCCACTCAAGAATAGCTTGGACCTTTTCGGGGTCCATGGATACTCCTTGGGATGAGACAATAAATCCTAGGAAGGCTAGTTGATTGGTCAAGAAATGACACTTCCCGGGATTGGCAAAGAGACTCTCTTTCCTAAGGATGGTGCACACTTGTTTGAGGTGATCGAGGTGGGCTTCCTTGGATTGGCTATATATGAGGATGTCATCAAAGTAGACAACTAGAAAGATGCCAATGAAGGGCCGGAGGACCTCGGTCATGAGACGCATGAAGGTACTTGGTGCATTAGAAAGGCCGAAAGGCATAACAAGCCATTCATAGAGACCGTCTTTAGTTTTAAAGGCGGTTTTCCACTCGTCCCCGGGCCTAATGCGGACTTGGTGGTAGCCACTTTTGAGATCAATTTTGGAGAAGATGGTGGCTCCCGCTAGCATGTCTAGCATGTCATCAAGCCGAGGGATGGGGAACCTATATTTGACCGTTATCTTGTTGACGGCTCGGCTATCTACACACATGCGCCAAGTCCCATCCTTTTTGGGTGTAAGAAGAGCCGGGACGGCACAAGGGCTTTTGCTAATTCGGAGGAAGCCCTTCTTGATGAGTTCTTCAATCTGCCTCCGAAGCTCGGCATGCTCGGTGGGGTTGAGTCGGTAGTGTGGGAGGTTGGGCAAGGTAGCCCCGGGCACGAGGTCGATGGCATGTTGCACATCTCTCATAGGTGGTAGTTTGTCCGGAAGCTCCTCGGGAAATACATCATGGAAGTCCTTAAGGAGTTGATGAATTTCTAGGGGGTGTGGGTCGGTTGGGGTGGATTCCCCTAGACAAATGACAATGGCACATACTTGATCCCCTTGGTTGACTTCTTCCTCAAACTCTTTCCTAGTGACAAGGTGTAGGCTCCTAGGAGGCTCTTTGATGTTACTAGGACTAGGACTTGATGGGGTGGGGTTTGTTGGTGTTGGGATGGGGGGAAGGGTAGTGGGTCCCTCAAGGGAGGGAGAGGCCTTCTTAGGTAGAGTGCGGGGTGGAGATGGGTTGAGTTGGATCTTCTTCCCCTCATGAATGAAGATGCAAGCGTTGGTTCTTCCTAAGAAGGTGGCATCTACATCGTAGATCCAAGGCCGTCCTAAAAGGATACTCCCAACTTCCATTGGAAGGATATCACACCACACTTGGCCTTGATAGGATTGGAATGTAATTGGGACAAGGCAACGGGCACTAACGGGTATGGAGGTGGTATCAATCCATGCTACCCTATATGGGTGGGGATGTGGGGAGGTGGTAAGGCCCAAAAGTTTGACGGTGTCGGGTGACACCACATTCACACTACTTCCATTATCCAAGATGACCTTCCTAACATGGCTCCCCATCCTTATGTAGGTATAGAATATGGTGTTTCTCCTCCAATCATGCTCTTGGTTTTGGGTGAGGGTGCATCTAACCACTCCTAGGTGGGAGTCGGTGGGTGGAGGAGGTTGTTCTTGGTTGCTTTCCATGTAGTGGTTCTCATACTCCTCCTCCCATTCAAGAGAGGGTTCATATACCTCAATCTCTCCTTCAAATTCAGCTTGGGGTTGGGGGTTGGTCTCCTCTATGAGTAAGTTTGATGCTCCCTTGGTGGGGCATTGATTGGCAAAGTGTCCATACCCATAACACCTAAAGCATTGCTGCCCACTTTGATGGTTTGGGGTCACCTTAGTGTGAGGGAGAGTGGGTGTCGAATTGGGCCTATTGGGAGTTGTGTTTAGGGGCCCACTTGCGGGGCGGAATGGTGGATTGGCATTAGGAGGGGTGACCCGTGTGGGAGGAGTTCCCATGGGTGTAGGAAGGAGACCTCTTTGGGGTGGTGGAGGGTTGGCCCGAGGTGCCATGGCTCTAGGGTCCATTCCCCGAGGGGGAACCATTCGCGTGTACCGAGAGAATTTCTCGGCATCCCGAGCTACTTGGTAGGCTTGCTCTAAAGTTGTTACTTGACGCATGAATAGTTCCTTTTTGATATGGAATTGAAGCCCATTCCTAAAGCGGGAGAGTGTGACGGAGGGGTCCTCTTGGACTCCACATTTGAGGAGGTAGTAGTCAAACTTTTCAATGTATTCCATAACGGTCTTTCCTTCTTGAGTCAAGGCTTGCCATTCATCTAAGAGGTTTTGATGGTAGGAGGGTGGGACATATTTGAGTTTGAGTTGGTCTTTCATGGCCCCCCATGTGGTGATTGGAACTTCCCTCCTAACTATCCTTAAGGCTTCAACATTCATCCAATGAGTCTTGGCAAGTTTGGTTAATTGCATCTTTGCAAGTCGGACTTTCCTATCCTCGGTCATTGGGTACCAATCAAAATATTGATCCATGGCTGCCTCCCAATCTAAGTAGATGCTCGGATGATGAGATCCATCAAAAGTGGGAGCATCGACTTTCACAAGTCTCATTAGTTGGTCATCCGGGTTGTCCCGGGGAGGCCTCTCATTCCTTCTAGGGGGTGGGTCCCTTTCCGGTTCGGGAGGGGGGTCAAGGTTGAGTCCTCCTATGGCTGGCTCCACATGTGGAGGGGGATCTCTCCTATCTCCTTCCCTTGGAATAGGTCTATTTTCCTCAAGTTGTTCAAGCCGGGCCGTAATACCGTCAAGCCTTCCCATAATTTCGGTCATGTAGTCCACAAGAAACCTCATTTGGTCGGGAAGCTCATGCTCATTGTGAGGGGGATTTCCTTGGGGATTGGGATTCATGGTGTTATTGGAAGAAGATGGATTGCCTTGATAATGAGTTCCACTACGGGTGGTCATGCAAGGTTGGGTGGGCTATGCAAGGGTGTGCGAATGCACCTAAGAAAGACTTAGTGTGACCCAAGACTAGACTTGTAAGGACAAGCCTATGACCGCTCTGATACCACTTGATGTGGCACAGCCCAAAGACCACTAAAGAGGATGATATGACCCTAGGACTTAGACCCGCAAGCATACAAGCACTCAATGATTCTCACAATCGACGATTTTTGCTCACACGGTTCACACGCTCACCCGGTGGGTCCGGGGGATAATGATGAGGGTCCGGGATGGGACCCAATTGTTCTAATGGACTTACAATGCTACGGCTGACTCCAAAGAGTCTAGGATACCCAACTTCGTGGGTGGCTGGCCCGCAAGGCGGGGTTTGGGTGACACTCTCTCACGGTCCGCGGTGGACACTAACAAACTAGCATACAAATTCGAACTCTCTTCTCACCGCCGACGAGCAATCAAAGCAATACTAAGCTAGCAGGAATAAGGCTACAAAGGGTAGTACCAGAAGCTCACCTGATCGGTGTGAAGACACCGATCCCGTTCGGAGACGAGGGCGCGCCGGGAGGCGAGGGTATGCACCCGATCGCCGCGGCGGTGTAGCTTGACCTGAAAATGTAAAGGGTACAGCACTACTCCTCTCGCAGGAGGGGTGATCTTGGGGTGGGGGTTACACTTAGTACATTCAAAACTACCTCCACGCAGGGAGGGGCCTTCAGCCGGCCAAGCGGGGTGGGGAGAAATGCAAAGGAGATCGAGATTCCGAGCTTCGCCGGTTCTGCCCACCTGCAGGTTTTCTGGACAGTGGATCGGTGTTGTGGCAGCTAAAAATTCCACGAAGCTTGGATTGCGACGAAACCAACGCCAAACGTTTGCCAACTGATAGGGGATGAAGCTTGAATTTTTGGGGAAGCTATGATTCTCAGGGCTGACCGCACCGGTGGCTGGAAGGTGGATGCAGCTCTGGTTGCTGGTCGAGCTCTGTCTGCAACAGCAGGTTGCAGAAGGTACCACGATCGCTCCGGAGCTCCGAACCTGGAACCGCTGGACTCTTTGGAATCTTGGAGGAGTCTTCTTTGCAACAAAACAAACGGGGACGTCTTCTGATGTCGGAGATGAACTGGGTGTCCAGAGAAGTGGACGGAGGTCGGTGCAGACAGTGAGGAGGCAGACCGGCGTGGTTGTGGTAGAAAAATAGTAACTCTGGTTGTCGGATGCCGAACGGGGTTCCGCCTTCTGTTCCTGGACGCTGACAGAGGGAGGAAGAACTTTGTAGAAGACCATGAAAACTGGTTCCTTCAAGGTTAGCCGTGGGCGAGTCGTCTCTGCAGCTCTGGCTCCGGATCTGAGAGGTTCGGCGCAGTCGGAGAAGAATGGTGATTGCGGACAGCACCGAACTCGGATGCCGACGAAACCACCTCGCCTTGAAAGCTGGCTTGCAGATGATTCTGGAAATGTAGGCCTTGCTCCCTGAGTCGTTGATGGGTGACCGTGGCCTCCTCTGCAAGTTGCTGTAATTCTGTTTCCTGAAGCAGGGTAAGAATGTGAAGAAGAAGATGAGGTGGGGAAGGGGGTGGCCAAGAGAGAAGAAGGGGCAAGATGATTCTAATGGCTATGGGAGGGAAGGTTCAAATTCGAAATTGGCCTTGGAAGTGGTGGGATTTGTGTGGGGAAGTGGGGGAATTGTGTTGGGAGGTGGAAGAGTTGCTTTGGGACAAGGAGGGGAAGTAAATGAAGGGCTATGGGGAAGGGGAGAGCCTTAATGGAGGTGGGTGAGGTAGTGGAGGTGGTTGGGGGTTGGAGTAAGTGAGGGGGGAAGAGGAGAGAGAGGGAGGGTCGAACTCCCCTTGGGGAGAGAGAGAATGAGAGAGAGATTGAGAGATATAGTGAGTAAGAGAGAGAGTTGAGAGATAATAAGAGGTGGTTTTTTTCAATATTCATCAAGAGTGACTACAAGTGGAGAGATGGGGCCTATTTATAGGCAACCACTCTTTTCATGACCAAAATGTCCTTGACAATGGACAAAAGACCGAGCATATCCTAGACTCAATCCTATGGGCCCATAACTAAGGACATAAGGCCCAGTTTAAGCAAAATAAGGGAAATGGGCTAGAACCACATGACTCAATAAAGGAAAATACATAAGATAGGACTCAATAAAAGGAAAATACATAAATGACACTGGAAAAATGAAGATAACAAGTGGAGACCATGATCAGACCATATCAAGAGTGTGCAGACGACCAAACTAGAGGGAGTGTCGTGAGATGCCCTCATCACCAGGCCACATCCCCTGGCGGCACACCCTGCGCCTCTTCCCAGCGGCACACCCCCTGGCGGCACGCCCTTAGTGCCTCCAGCGGCATGCCCCCTGGCGGCACGCCCTCAATGGCCCTAGCGGCACACCCCCCTGGCCGCCCAGCGGCACACTCCCGCCAGTGCCCAGTGGCACACTCCCACTAGTGCCCAGCGGCACGCCCGTGCCCCCTAGTCCCAGCGGCACACCCTGTGCCTCCCTTAGCGGCACACCCGTGCCAGCGCCCTCGTCAGTGGCGCGCTCTGTGCCTCCCTCAGCGGCATACCCGTGCCAGTGCCCAGCGGCACGCCCGCGCCCTCGTCAGCGGCACACACCGACGCCGTGCCCACCTCTACCTTACGCCGAAGAGCAGACGAAGAAGAGACAAAGGAAAAGAAGAGAGAAAGAAGGAAAGAGGAAGAGAAGAAGAAGAAGAAGAGAAAGGAGGAAGAGGAAGATGGGAGCCTAGGGCTCCGTCATTCCCCGAGCGAAAGAAGAAGAAGGAAGGGAGGAGGAAGAAGAAGAAGAAGAGAGAAGGGGAAGGGGGAAGGGCGCGGTGGCCTCCTCACCCCAAGCACCGGTGACGGCGGTGAGCGGCAGCGGCGTCCGATGGCAGGGGAGAAGAGACAGAGAAGAGAGAAGAAGAAGAAGGGGGAGCGACGGTGGCGGCTGTACCCAGTGGCGACGTCCGGTGAAGAGGAAGAAGGAAAGGGGGGGTTCGTTCGCCGAAGAGAGAGAAAGAGAAAGAGGGGAGGGAAAATTCGAAACGGGGTAACCGTTCGAACCACCCCCGCCCTTTTATATGGCAAGCGAAAAGAGAAGAAAAAGAAAGGGGAAAAGAAAGAGGAAAAAGAGAGTAAAAGAAAAAGGGGGCAAAAAAAAGGGGGGGGGGAAGAAAAAAAGAGAAAGAAAAAAAAAGAGAAAACAATAATAATAATAAATATATATATCTATACATATATATATATATATATATACATGTATGGGCGTGTGGATAAGATAATATATATATCTATATATATATATATATACGTATATAAATAACGCACAATGATACATGTCTCCTTTGGAACGGTCCATCCTCACGTTCTTCCGAGCCGATGGACGTCCGTACGGGTGAGGACGACTCTACCCTTTACGTCAGCATCAATTCCTCACCGACGAATCAGTTCTCCTTTGGCGCAAGGCCTCATGCCCTAGCCACCTTCTCTCGTACAAAATCGCCGTCACGGGCCTTACGCCCGGATCGGCAGAACCTCTACACTTGCGCTGGCATTCGTCCCTTGCCAACGAATAAACCCCTTTCTGGCGCAAGGCTCCGTGCCCTAGCCACCCACTCCATACAATATTGCCATTACGGACCCTACGTCCGAATCGGCACGAATTCTCCCGTTGCGCTGGCATTTTCTTCTTGCCAACGAATGAGCCTTACCTTCCGGCGCAAGGCTTCGTGCCCTAGCCGACACTTGCGTATCACTCGCTCGTCAAAAAAAATGGGGTTAGAAAAAATAGAGATACCGCGCCGGACTTGCCCCTATTCAGGGACAAGGGAAAAAAGGGTAACAACCCAGCCGTGGCGAAAACCCGAAAGGGTGCTATGGGCAAAATCGGGTACCCCGCCACGTGAAAACCCGAGAGGGCGCGTGAGCAAAAGTAAGAGGCGGCCGGTACCGGCGAAAACCCGAAAGGGCGCTTGTATCGGTAATGTGGTTCAAAAAAAGAGAGAAAGAAAAGAAAAGAAGAGACAAACATATCATGTCAGCTCCCGACACCCTGTCGACGCCGACGAAGAGAAAAAGAGACCAGTACACACGCGGGCACCGCCCGGCTCATCCTTCACCTGCGCTACCCGTGGGTGGGGGGCATTTGTGGACGCATAAAATTGCACGTCCATGTGTCCCGCTGAGCCCCGCATTAATGTCAAAGTCAAAGGAAGAAGACCCGGAGAAACTGGCCACCAAGGGCTCCGGGAAGATACTACCGCCCGGCAAATCCCCGTATTCGCACGGGCTCATTAAGAGACCGAGAAGTCACTGGATGTCCTCCTGAATTAACACACTGCTAGGGACCCTCCCTCGGGCCCTCAACGGTGAAGGGATATCCCAAAGAATGCATGGCTTCAAGCTGCTTAAGCAAGAGCAAAGGCCCTCCAGCGGCACGGGCCTGAGGCCCTTCAGCGGCACGGCCATAAGCCCCCAGCGGCACACCCTGTGCCTCTTCCCAGCCGCACACCCCCTGGCGGCACGGCCATCTAGCCCTTCAGCGGCACACTTCATTGGTGAAGTCTGTACATCCACCAGTTCAGCTTCCAAGTCTATACATCGGCCCCTGCAAGTCTATACATTGCAGCTAAGTTGAAGTCTGTACAACCTTTGCTTTGCCGAAGTCTATGCATTGATGAAGTCTATACATCGGCCCCTGCAAGTCTATACATTGCAGCTGAGTTGAAGTCTGTACAGCCTTTACTTTGTCAAAGTCAATACATTGATGAAGTCTGTACACCGCTTTTGGCGCAGGCCCCTGCAAGTCTATACATCGCAACTGAGTTGAAGTCTGTACAGCCTTTGCTTTGCCAAAGTCTATACGTTGTGAATTCTCAAGTCTGTACAGACCTTCCTTGCTCGAGTCTGTACATCGTCCAGTTGCCTTGCCCAAGTCTATACACTCATGAGGCAAGTCTGTACAGAGTTCATGCACGCGAAGTCTATACACTCATCTACCAAGTCTTGGCCCTTCAGCGGCATAGGGTCCTTGGCCCTTCCAGCGGCACAGGGCTTCTTGGCCCCTTCAGCGGCAAGGCCTTTGGCCCTTTAGCGGCACAGCCTTTCTGCCCTCAACGCCATGCGCCCCTTCCCTAGTGGCACAGCGCTGAAGGCCTCCCCGACGGCATGCACCGACAGAAGACACAACGGTCAATAGGAGGACCCATTGGCGTGCAGTCCATCCACTTCAAAGCCAGCTATCGCCTGTCTCCGTGTCACCTTCTGGCTGGATGACAGGAGATCTTCGCTTGACGAGGAAGATACCGAAGTCAACCTCGGATGGCAGTGCCATCATGAGGCGACCTCGTCAACCATCCACGTATAAAAAAAGGCCCTCCACAGACAGAGAAGACAGACGACGGGGAAGGATAGAGAGAAAGAAAGAAAAGGAACACAGAGAAGGAAGAGAGGATCTTCATGCGAAGGAGCCCGTTCGAAGCGAAGAAGAAGAGAAGAAGAAGGTAGAAGAAATATAGGAAAAAGAGAGAGGAGCGTTGCATGTAGCAGAGGGGGGGGGGAGGAATGGAGAAAAGGGAATGGCTACCCTTCCTCGTTCCAACCCTCTCCCCAACTTTCTTTTCTTTCCGATTCTTAGTTTTCTTCCCTCCTTTTGTTTAGGGATGCATTGTACGATGTGGGGTCTTCGGGCCATGATATTGGTTATATCGAATCCTCCATGAATGAAATAATGTTCAGCTTTGCTTCTTACAGCATTTGCCGTCTTCTCCTCACCGGTCTCTTGTGGTTTTACTTTCTCTCCCCTTAACCTCCCAACTCCCTGTTCTACCCGATTTCACGTGGTGCTGGTTTACGCAGTCAATGGGGTTTGCTCCCGACCTGACAGGGTATGGCCAGCCTCGTCCCTCTTCAATTGCTTTCCATTGCATAGCAACTCCCGATCTTGCCATACGGGTCTATGGGAGCCCATTCTCTTTAACACATTGGAGTCACTCAATGCCCAGAACATCCTCCTTTGCCCTCCTTCGGGACCAGTGGTATGCCCACGCACCCTCAAGCTCCCAGTCTTTCTACCACTCAGGCCTCCCAGCGGTATGCCTCTCCCATTCGGCCATCTGGTAGTACAACCTTCCCTGAGTTTGCCTGGCGACACACTCCCCTTAGGGCCATTCAGCGGTGCACCCTCTCTCTCTTCTTGTCAGCGGTACACCTCCCCTCCTTGGCCGCCCAGCGGCACACCCTTGGACTGTAAGCCTGGCATTCCTTGGCCATCACTTCCCCGGTGTACTCATAGCTTGTGTCAGTCTACTCGTTCCTCGTTCGGTGTTTTCTCCGAGTTTTTCGAAGTTTCCCTAAAGGTGGCTGCTCAGGCACCCTCCTCAGTTGTTGGTTCATGCCACCCCCGTGGGCATGTTCCTTGCTATTCCTTTACCTCCCGGGTCAAGGGGAGGTGATGCCGAATTTTTGTCAGGAATAACAATAAATTTAAAAGATGAAAAGAAGCAGCAAATAGATGAACTGAGCAACAGTAAAAAAAGCACTCAAATCAAGTAAAAGGACTATGCAAGATTCAAGGAACTGAACTGAACAAGACTTCGAGCACTGTATTGCTAAAATATGACTTGGGACTCAATCTCATGACAGGAAACTGAAAGCTTAACCATCTAAGATGCTTCATTCTGAACTAAACAAGGAACCCTCCCTTGAGTCCTGGCCAACCCCTTCAGCGGCACACTCTACCTTGTTTCGTTTGCCACTTTCCCCAGCGGTACACTCTCCTTTACCTTCAGCAGCACATCTTCTAGCCCCCCAGCGGTACGCTCCCCCTTTGGCCTCTTGGCGGTGCACTCCCTCCAGTTCCATTCCCAGTGGTACGCCCCCTTGCTGTCTGAGCGGTACGCATCCTCCCAGCGTTCCATCAAGTCTATGCATCGGCCAGGGAAGTCTGTACATTGGACTAAGTCTGCATCATTGAAGTCTGTACAGCCTACCGTCTCACTTAGCGTCTCATGCATATGCTAAGTCTATACATTGTAGCCGAGTTGAAGTCTGTACAGCCTGTGCATGAAGTCTGCACACTGTCTGGTTGCACACACTTATAAGTCTATTCATTGGCAGCTTTACCTACGTTGCACTCATAAGTCTACACGTTGTGAACTCTCAAGTCTGTACAGACATCGCTTTGCTCAAGTCTATACATCGTCCAGTTGTCCTGGCTAAGTCTATACATTGATTGTCCGCTCACACATCACTCCTTTGGCAAGTCCATACATTGTGAAAGTCTATACATTCCTCATTGGCTTGCTTCATGCACCAAGTCTGCACATTCCTTTCTGAAGTCTGTACGTTGCATTGCATGAAGTTTGCACATTCCATGCTAGCGAAGTCTGCCTAAGTCTGTACATTGCTTCTTCATGCATTGCACAAAGTCTGCACATTGTGAGCTACATGCTATCAAGTCTACACACCGCATGCCTTACACACCGCAAGTCTATACATTGCATGCATCATCTTTCAAAGTCTATACATTGTCTGTTGCATAATAGCAAGTCTGTACAGCCCTCGTGGCTTATTTGTGCACCGTCTCCTCCAGCCCTTCCAGCGGCACGCTCCCAGTCTTCCAACGGTACGCTCTCAGTCCCCCAACGGTACGCTCCACCCTTTACCCTTCAGTGGTACGCCCATCTGCATTCTTCTAGCGGTACGCTCCCCAGCGGTACACCCTTCTTTGCACTTTGAACCGCATGCACCATTCATCTCTCAACGGTACACCCTAGTCTCCATCATCTCCCCTACGAATACACACATGTATGCAATAAAAAAAAGGGAAAGGGGGCTATATGATAAAGGAACAATGAACAGTAATAATAATAATGAGATAAAAGGGGTGGTTAAAACCAAGATGACAACAAGGGAAAAATAATAACAAAGAAGGAATGGCGTCAATAAATAAATGATAATAACAAATGTCGACAATCGTCGGGAACACAATGGTATGGCAGCAGTCTCTCCTTCCTAGATTCCGAACCCGGGGATATTAATGATGCTCCTGTAAGCCGGAAGTCACTCCCTGGAGTTCTCTCTTGTCATGGTGACCGCCCGGCCTTACCTCGGGCCGATAATTCATCAGGGTCCCCTCCCTCGTCAGGATCTGATTGGCCTCCCTACATTAAAATTGCCATCCCTCGGCAAACATTTGTACGGATTCGTCCCCCAGATTATCGTCTCATTTTCCATGTGAACTTGCGTCCAAACATGAAATGGTCCGTCAGTGACCGACATGACCCAAGCATTCATGCCCCCACCTCGGGCTCACCGCATCACCCGACGGGTGTTTCCTTCCTGCGTTAATCAGTATTTCTTTTGACCATGGAGCCCTTATTTCTGTCAATCAATCAAGGGTATTCCCCTCTCCGAGGGGATGTAAATGACGTTGTGACCTTTATGGCACAACGGGTCTCAGTCCCGACCCGAACCACACAATCGTCTGATCGAGTCAGATCGAGCGCACCATGGGCTCTCCGGAGCCCGAACAAATCGTCACTTTGTGACTGGCACGCCCACGCACTTAATAAATAATAATAATAAAATAACCAATAAACAGATGAATTAACAGCATGAAGATCTCCCAAAAATAAGTGCGTCCACATCATCCCAAGCAAGGGAAAGCGTGGATCGTGCGCGGTTAAGGAACCGGCAGAGTTCAAGGTAGTCTGACTCAACTTCCGGACTCGGATCGAGTCGCGGGGCGGGTCACTCTCACACTCACAGCGGCGACATGAACACACGGGCTAGGAACCTACACCCTCACAGTGACATAAGACCATATACTAGCTAAGCAAAGTAACGCCGAGAAGTTTAGACAGTTACCTCCACGCACCCGGCGTGGCGAAGACAATCCCGGCCGATTTACGGACTCCCGGTTAAACAATTTTACAGCGGTACAAATATTTGACCCACTCCACGCAGGGAGGTAATAGGTCACATGTGGGGCCCGGGAATCACGCGAATCGGGTTGACGGGCAGCATCTTGATGTCACCCGGCGGTGCCGAACTCCGCATTTTCGTGCTGTCCGGACGGCGCGATCTACGGGTCTGTGGGGCCCACGGATGGCGCTGTCCTCCCGGCCTGCTGGGGTGGAGCCCGCTGTGATGGGGACCCCTGGTGGTGCGCCTCCCTGGACGGCGGTCGGCCGGAAACTCCGATCGGTGGCCGATCGGCTCCGATCTCCACGTTGTGAAGTGGCTTCCCACGGATTTTGATTTCTGTTTTCCAGCGCGCGCTCCGACGAGATCGGCCGCTGCGACCAATCCCGATGTCGGATCGGGGCACATGAGCTATCGTTGGAAAGCTCTCTTGAAATCTTTCAATCTAGACCCTGAGAGAGGATCTGGATCTGCACGGATCTGTATGTTGTTGAATTTTGAAGCTTCTATTGTATAGTACCCGAACTCTCAGATCAGCAGGTGAGTTGTCTGAGAACTACCGTTGACCGCCAGGAAGACCTGAGATTCAGACTTTGACATCTTCATGAAAGTTGTGGTGGGGAAAGAGAGGAAAACGGACATATTTTGTGTGGAGGGATTCGTGGAGGCTATGATTTGTTATGATTTTAACACTGGCGGGTGGTCGGATCTGGAAACTGGCAGACAATACTGTAGATGGATCAGAAGATGAATTTTGGAAAATATGAGATGGTCTCACAAAATTCGAAGAAAAATTTGAGATGAAGGGGTTGGTGGATATAACTCCTAGTAAATTTGGAAGCTCTTTCAAAAATCAAAATGTGGGTCGAACACTGGAAACTTAGGGGAGAAGTGGATCTGGACAGAAAGCAGCCAGATCTGAAATGAAATGGGGAACAAAAATGGAAAATTAGATTTCGAGATCTGGAGACTAAACCAATTTTTTTGAGAGCTGGAGGGGACCTCTGGAACACGCTCTCAAAATCCCAGCTCAAAAGGATATCGTGGCTGATAGCCGAAATTCGTGAAAGTGGCTGTGGTCGGCTGAAGATAGAACTCCGACGAACACGATAGCGGTGCGATGGCGGCTCGTGGCGGCGGCGGCGGCGACCAGAACTGATAGGGGAGGAGTCACACCTCCAGAGGGAAACCTTCACAGCTGCTAGGGGGAGAGGGAGGAGAGAGGAAGGGGGCGGCCAAGGCCTTGCTCAAGGAATTTTCAGATTTCAATTGCATTAATTCTACACAAATGGGAAAATATAAGTTTTTATATGCTACACATCAAATCCAATCTCCACCATTGGATCTAGGGATGGGGAAGGGATGGCCTAGATTAAGTGTGACCAACACACAAAAAATATATATAAAAATTTAAGGGGAGGGCGCCCCCTTGACTAAGGGAGACAAGCTTGACATGGTAGGTAGCCTACCTTGGACTTTGAAGTCCAATTGTCTCCCATGTGTTCTTTTACCATTCAACTCTTCTAGATGCCTCCATTTGAAATGTTGACTGACCCCACATGGGGCCCTAGGGCTGAGATGGATCAATGGGAGGGGGTCTGGGGGGCCCGTGGGACTCGGGGGTCCCATTTTGCAAATGAACCCCTCTTACAATCAAAATTACAAACTGAATAAAATGAAACAAACACACATACACACAAATAAAGTCTAAACAAATATGATAAATGTCGAGACTCAAGGGGGAGTCTCCAGACTGTCTCCGAGCCAGATGGACGCTGAAGTGGCTTGAGTCGTGCTCCGTGTGCGGTACCGATGGCTCGGCGTATCACAGTTCTCAACTGCTCGGGTGTCCGCACCAATTCTCCCCGGGTGGGAGAAACTCGACCCTGTCGAGTAAGGGTCTGCATTGCTCCGGTATCGCTCCAGAAGGTCAGGATCAATCCGCTGCAACTCTCCATGCATGATCCATGTGTCTCGGTAGCGGGCCATCCTCTCCATCGCACTAGGTAGCGCGGGTAAGAGCCACTCCTGGTAACTGTCACCTGCTCATCCAGTATATGATCTATATGCTCATGCTACCGTGACAAAGGGGCTAGAGGTGGACACTTAGGTGTGGGATCACTCTCAAGGGGAGGAGATGGCTCGAAAGACTCACTAGGGATCACCGCTGGGTCCCTATATGCAACTAGATCCGAAATATTAAAAGTAGAGCTTATACCGTATTCCTCGGGTAGGTCCACAACATACGCATTGGATCCAACGCGTTTCAGCACTCTAAATGGACCGGCTCCGCGAGCTTGCAACTTCTTAATGGTTCCAGAGGGAAACCGTTCAGGTCTCACCCTGATCATGACATAGTCGCCCTCTTGGAACTCTCGGTGGTGTCGGTGGGCATCGGCTAACTCCTTGTACCGTGCATTGCTGGCCTCAATGTGACGACGGATGTCATCATGCAAACTCCTAACATGCCTAGCAAACGACTCGGCCGACTCCGACACTCTAGCATGGATAGGCATAGGAACAAGATCCACTGGCTTCCTAGGCCTACGTCCTGTGACAATCTCGAATGGACTCATGCCGGTAGACCTATTAACTAAATCATTAGATGCAAATTCTGCCATGGGTAGAATGAGATCCTAATCCCCAATGCGGTCCCTAACAAGACAACTCAAAAGGTCTCCCAGACTCCTATTGACTACCTCGGTCTGACCATTTGTCTGGGGATGATATGCAGTGGAAAACTTGAGGTGAGTACCCATCATATGCCATAGTGTCTTCCAAAAATAGGAGGTGAATCTAACATCACGATCAGACACTATAGTGCGAGGCAACCCGAACTTGCACACCACATGCGTAAGGAAAAGGCGGGCTACCCTCGAAGCATCCGAAGTCTTCAAGCAAGGAATGAAAAGGGCCATTTTTGAGAAACGGTCAACCACCACATAGACTGAATCATGCTTCCTGGAGGTACGTGGCAATCCCAAAACAAAGTCCATGCTAACATCCTACCAAGGGGCATCAGGCACGGGAAGAGGCGTATAAAGGCCTGAGCTTTGCTTCTTCATCTTGGCCGTAGCACATGTACGGCACTGAGCCACGATGTGAGCCACATCGCGCTTCAGGCTCGGCCAGTAAAATCTATGCTCAACTGCCTCGATAGTCTTATTCCGAGCAAAGTGGCCAGCTAGACCTCCCGCATGTAGCTCCCAAACTAAGAAGTCTCGAACCGAAGTCCGGGGATCACAAAGCCTGCCACCTCAAAAGAGGTAGCCCTCCTGGAGCACATACTCATCATGATCTCTCGAGGGTCCGGCCTGGAGAGTGGTATAAATCTGACCGAAATCAGGACAATCACTATAGGCCTCTCTCATCTTCTCTAACCCTATGACCTCGGTACTCATAGTGGTAAGCAAACACGCTCGCCGACTCAAGGCATCGGCCACCTTATTCTCCACTCCAGCCTTATGTTTAAGCACAAAGGTGAACTGCTGGAGATACTCAACCCAACGACTATGACGCGAGTTAAGCTTCTTTTGGGAATGGAGGTACCTCAATGCCTCATGATCGGAGTATAAGACAAACTCCTGATGAAAAAGATAGTGCCTCCAATGCCTAAGAGCCTGAACAACTGCGTAAAATTCCTTATCATATGTGGAGTATCGCAGTTTCGCGTCATTCAGCTTCTCGCTGAAATATGCGATCGGGTGGGACTCCTGACTCAACACACCTCCTATCCCAACGCCCGACGCATCACAAGAGACCTCAAACACCTTCGAGAAATCTGGCAATCGAAGGATAGGTGTCTGGGACATGTGCTCCTTGATGTCCTTGAAGGCGGCAGCTGCGGCCTTCGTCCATACAAAGGTGCCCTTCCGGATACAATCTATGATCGGGGCGGTGACGGAGCTAAATCCGGGGATAAAGCGACGATAGAACGTCGCCAGGCCATGAAAGCTGCGGACATCATGAACCGTACGGGGTTCCGGCCACTCAATAATGGCCCGGACTTTCTCCGGATCGGCGGCGACCCCAGTACTAGACACAATAAAACCCAAGAAGGTAAGCTGAGGTGTCATGAAGGCACACTTCTGTGGGTTCGCAAACAACTACTCTCGCCTAAGAAGAAGATAGACCTGCCGTAGGTGGTCTAAGTGGTCCCCCGTGGTGTGACTATAGATAAGGATATCATCAAAATACACAATCACAAAGACTACAATAAATGGTCGAAGGACCTGAGTCATGAGTCGCATGAATGTGCTAGGGGCATTGGTCAACCCAAAAGGCATGACCAACCACTCATATAGACCATCCTTGGTCTTAAAAGCAGTCTTCCACTCATCACCTGGCCTAATCCGCACCTGATGGTAGCCACTCTTAAGATCAATCTTCGAAAAGATAGTGGCATCAGCCATCATGTCTAGCATGTCATCCAGGCGGGGAATAGGGAACCTGTACTTCACGGTGATTTTGTTGATGGCACGACTATCAATGCACATTCTCCACGTGCCATCCTTCTTCGGGGCGAGTAATGCGGGTACAGCACATGGGCTCATGCTGTCCCGAACAGATCCTCTCTGCATCAACTCATCGACCTGCCGTTTAAGCTCGGCATGCTCCGTGGGACTCATGCGATAATGTGGAAGATTGGGCAGTGAGGAGCCCGGGATAAGGTCGATGGCATGTTGAATATCCCGCATAGGTGGGAGTCCCTCGGGAAGCTCATCGGGAAAGATATCAGCAAACTCCTGCAGAATAGGAATGACCTCGGGTGGGAGTTCACCCTCGAGTCTCTCTCTACCTCTCGGACCGCAATGGCAAACACAGGGCAGCCCCGACTAGCCTCCCGCTCCATCTCCTGGGAGTTAATCAACATCAATCTCCTAGTCGAGGGCTCACCTGGGCCAGATGTAACGGTCATAGCCTGAGCTGGGGACGGGGTACTGGGCCCGGGAATGGAAGGCTCCGGAGTACTTGGACCAGTAGGACCCCTGACTGAAGGCTTCTTGGGCTGATGGGGTTCGAGAGTAATCCGTTGGCCCTCATGGTCGAAGGTACAGGTGTTCGACCGGCCATGGAGTGTGGCATCCCGATCAAATAACCACGGCCTACCCAAAATAATGTTGCCCACCTCCATGGGTAGGACATCACACCAAACCTCGTCACGGTAGGCATAGAACTGCAGTGGGACCAAGCACCCCAGCCTGATCGGAATGGAAGTGGAATCCACCCATGATACACGATAGGGGCTAGGGTGATCCACGGGTGTAAGACCAAGACGGGAGACAGCACCCGTGGAGATTGCATTGATGCAACTCCCGCTATCGATGATCACTTTACATGCATGCTTGCCCAGCCTATAGAAGGTATGAAAAATAGTGGTCCGACGCCAGTCATCACTGGCCTATGGCTGGGTGAGAATACACCTGACGACCCCCACGTGGGTATCATCAGGATGTGGGGCCTCCTGGTCGTCACCTTCGATCTCATAGTATTCATCAGCTAGCTCCTGATCGGCCACATAGGTGACTAACTCAAGACCCGCAGGGGTGGTATCCTCGGCCTGTGTGTCCCCAATAATGAGAGATGGGCGGGTGGGACACTGGTTGGTGAAATGGCCAAACCCATTACAGCGATAACACTGCTACCGTGATCCACTAGGCTCCCCAATCATAGGTCCTTTACCTTTATCCTCCCGACGGATAGGAGGCGTAGGCAACAAAGGACGTGTAGGAGGTGCGGGTGCCGGTGGACGGGCTGTGGGTGGGGCCGTAAGATGCTGGGGACGAGGAAGGTCCCTCGGGGGTGGAGGACGAGGCCTAGGAGCAAAGGGCTCAGGGCGAGCGGGCTCCTGAGGTCGAGCCATGGGGGCCCTCGAATACGTGCCAGATGAGCCATGGGGCTCGACACTACGAAGGGGAAAGGAGCCTAACCGATGGGGTGACTCGAACTCGGCCTCGAATTGCTCTAATCCGAGAGCTATCTGATATGCCTGCTCCAAAGTGGTTGCATTGCGGCAAAAAAGTTCATATTGATAATTGGGCCGCAAACCTCTTCGAAAGCGGGATATAGTCATGGTGCTCTCTTCCGTGACTCCACACGGTAGGTAATACACATTGAACTTGGCGGTGTACTCGGTCACGGATCGGTTCCCTTGGGAGATGCTTTGCCATTTATCTATGAGACGTTGGCGATATGAGGCAGGAAGGTATTTCTCCCTCAACTTGGTTTTCATATCATCCCAAGTACCGATTTGGGGTTGACGTCGCTGGTTGAGCAGGCTCTCCACATTGGTCCAATAAGTTTGGGCCTGCCCTTGCAGCTTCATCTTTGCATATCGGACTCTTTGGTGATCCGTCATCTCAAACCACTCGAAGTACCGGTCCATGCCGGCCTCCCAATCTAAATACACCCTAGGGTCCAAGGACCCGCTAAAAGTGGGAGGGTCCGCACGCACGCCCCTAAGAATGCGGTCGTCATCATCGTCATCACGATTCCGTCGTTGATTCCGACGACCGTAACCCCTTTGATCATTGTCAGATGTATAGTCATCCACTACTTGCACCTGTGGCCTCCCAACATCCACCGCCTGAGCCCTTGGTGCAGCAGGTTGCTGCACCGGCTCTTGTTGACCATTGGTCGGCGTGGGTTGCGCCGCCGCTGGGGCCCTCTCAAGGACGACAATCCTCCCGACTAGGCCCTGGATGGACTGATCCGAAGTCTCGGCCCGATCCTCGAGGGCTTTCATCCGCCCTTCTAGACGTGTTCCTATGCCATCCATACGCGTACTAAGACCATCCATACGCGTGTCAAGACGTTCCATAATGGCTCGGAACATCTCAGCCGTCGAGGACTCATCGGAGCTACGGGCCCGGGAATCCGCCATAGGTGGTGGTGGCGAGTATTGGGTACCTCGACGGGTGGGCATGCAACTGACACACGACCTAGAAGACACCGACTAATGCAAACACTCACTAATGCAACAATGATGCACTTAGACCTAACTAATATCCGGTAAGTGGCGGAGATAAGCGATCCGAAGATCACTCGCGCAAGTACGCTACCTTCTCGATAGGCATAACCTAATGTTCGGGCAACGCCTTTTAATATGCCGGGCTATTGGGTGAAATGTAATTTGAAAACACTCTTTTTTTGTTTGTTTTGAAAATAATGGGACTCGACTACACCCTAGACACAAGCAAGACTCGATACGTGGCGGAGATAATTGACCCGAAGGTCACTCACGCAAGTGTGCGGCCTTCCCGATAGGCGTAGCCTAACGTTCGGACAACACCTTTTGATATACCGAGTAAAGGTGTGTGTGGGGCAAACTTAGACTATGCAAGACTTATGCAATGACTACCCTAGACTCAACTCGCTCTGATACCAAATTGATGCTGGACGGACTGAGGAGACGACGCTATATGAGATGGACACGACTCGACCAGCAATGACACGACTACTAGAGCGACCTCGGCTCGACACTAAGAGCTCCTATGGGCTACACGTCGCTAACGGAAGTGCAAACTCACTCGTCATCCCAAGCGAGGGAAAGCGTGGATCGTGCGCAGTTAAGGAACCGGCAGAGTTCAAGGTAGTCTA
This sequence comes from Amorphophallus konjac, assembly GCA_022559845.1. Taxonomy (NCBI): domain Eukaryota; kingdom Viridiplantae; phylum Streptophyta; class Magnoliopsida; order Alismatales; family Araceae; genus Amorphophallus; species Amorphophallus konjac. The sequence continues at coordinate 50,887,709 of CM040122.1, forward strand.
ACTCAACTTCCGGACTTGGATCGAGTCGCGGGATGGGTCACTCTCACACTCACAGTGGTGACATGAACACACGGGCTAGGAACCTGTGGACATCAAAAAAAATGATAATGATCATGCGGCATGCACGTCTCAGCACTCGAGAGCAAGTCAAAGATGGAAGGGTCGAATAAACCCTATGCCTCCTCCAAGCAGGACGAATACCTACCCGGTGCTCCGCCACCCAACAAAGAAGCCCCTCGGGCTGAAGAAATGGTCCCGGCTCTCCAGTCGGCATTGTCGAAGGCCGAATCAAAAGAAACTCAGGAATTCGGACACATGTTCGGCACGCGCCGGAGATCACTCAAAGTTCCGAATCGAGATTCAGAGGCCCTGGACTAAACACCCCAACGGCGGTGCATTACAACTAAAGCAACATGAGAGGACAAGCGTCCGTCCGAATAGCCGCGAAGCCGAGATGAAGTCTAATCCGGCGCGGCCTGCACTTAAACCAGCGCGCCCTTGCTTGGGCCTTAAACCGGCGCGCCCCTCCTGTGGCTATTAAACCGGCGCGCCCCATATTGGCTGTAATCCGGCGCGCCTATTTGTGTGTTGCTAATCCGGCGCGCACAACATCGCGCCGGTTTAACTCAAAAGTTGTCCCGTCCGAGCTCCGGTACTCTGTTCTCCCATCAGCTTCGGGCGCAGACGCAAAAGGGCATGACATTTAATGCTTGAAGCTCTGTCTCCGTCTCTGTTCGACAGCGCATCGGCATCAACGGCAAAGGCATGCATCCACGGTGGAGAATCGGCAGCAGATCTCCCGGTAGACCTGCGAACATCCGTCCTAGGATGAGCGCCAGTGTACGGTGCGAATCAGTAGCATCCAACACAACAACAACGTTGTTGCGAACAAGGCAGGGGTGTCGGGAATCCTCTCCCCCACTGTCCGTTCTATAAAAGGCATGCTCCACTGGAGAAGAAGAGAAGAGAAGCTCGAACCCCCGAAGGGCGATGGAAAAGGAGAAGAGAGGGCCACCCGAAGAGAAGAAGAAGCTTCGTCCCCGTGCCGGAGAAGAGAAAAGAAGAGAAGAGAAGAGAAGAGAGGAGAGTGAGAGTGAGAGGTGAGCTCGGAGGGGGGGGAGCTTGTGCTCTGTTCCCCCTCTCCCATTGGTGTATCTCCTCTTCTTTCCCCCTAAATGTATTTCTCTCTGCCCTAGGGTAGATCCCCCCTTTGTATTTCGACCTTCCCCTTCTTGTGGATGAATAAAAGGAAGTCTGTCGGCAAGCACGGTTCTTGGCTTTAGCTCCCGTCCCCCGTTTTCTCCCTATCTTCCATGCATCCAGGGTCTTTGAAGCCTGCCTCTCCGTGGCATGGCCTTCGAAGGAACCCACATGAGGATGAACATTCATGGCCCTTCATGGCATACATTTGTCCCGCTTCATGAAACCATCACTCGTGAGCCCTGGGAGCTCTTGAAGGCTAGTCCTCGAGCCTTTCCACACTCACATTTGGGTTATCGGACCGCCGTGAGGTCTGGATTTGAGGTTCACCCCGGAGCAATCCGTTTGGTGTTCCCCTATTTGTCTCTGGCAAGCCTCAGTCCGGGGGAGGTGCTGCCCAAATTTTGCCAGAGGAAGAACACGTAAGAACAGAGAATACGTAAGAACAGATAGACGAACAACTAAGCCCCCTGAATCAAGCTGAATCTCTGAGTTCTTGCACAAACTCTTCAAACGAAACACTTGAATCTTCATGCTAATCCACCTTAATAAACAACTAAAACACTTAAACTCTCTTTCCACAAGCTTAATCCATCAATAAGATGAATAAATCAATCAACAGATTAATCTGCAAGTTGAAGAAACAAGAACAGAGCAAAAAGAATCAAACAGAATGAAATAAAACCTCGCAGGAGGTTAGCCCGGCGCCCCCTAATCTGGCGTGGGCTAATCCGGCGCGCTACCCCCCCCCCCCCCCCCCGCGCCGGATTAGCTCCACACTCAAATCCACTTCGGAATTCCTGAGCTCAAACCGACGCGCCCCCCTTTAATGCCCATAACCGGCGCGCCCCCTTGTAATGCCCATAGCCGGCGCGCCCCCTTTGTGATGCCCACAACCGGTGCACCCCTCTCTTCTCCCTTATCCGGCGCGCGCCCCCTTCTTGCACCCATTAAACCGGCGCGCCCCTATTCTCTCTTGGTATCTTCCTAAACCGGCATGCCTGAAAGGGAGAAATGATTAACTAAATGAGAGAAAAGACTTAAGGCTAATGATTAACTAATAACCCCGCGACCTGACCGCGCAGGTCGATCCGCGTGCGAGGGCGCACGTTGGCGAGTTCGGGCTCCACACTTAACAATTCACTCCCCCGGACTCGGTGCAAAGAGAAAATCAATGATGCCTTGTGGTATCGAACGTGGACCTCGAAACCCCCGACATGGTGATGCTCCGAACACAGTCTGGGCCAATAGTTCGTTAACTTGACCCGCTTCTCCCGGGATCTAATCCCGCAATGCCACATTAAACTTGTCATGTCTACGACAAACATTTGCACGGTCTTATCGTCGTCTTCGATGCTTCAAACGTGGACTCGCGTCCGAACAATGAATGGTCCGACCGTGACCGACATGCACGCATACCTTGGAACCTTCGTTTCCCCGGACTGTGTGTGAAGAGAAAAGCAATGACGCCCCATGGCATCGGACTTGGATCTCAGGAGCCCTCGCCCGGACGTGACCATGATCTGAACTTATCACGGGCCGATAGTTCGTTAGCTCGACCTGTCTTTATCGGGATCCGATCCCGCATCCACATTAAACATGTCGTACCTACGGCAGACATCCGTACGGTTTTATCGTCGTCCTTGACGCTACTAATACGGACTTTTGTCCGAATAATGAATGGTCTGTTAGTGACCGACGTATATACTGGGATCCAATCCCGCACCCACAGGAAACGTGCCGTACCTACGGCAGACATCCGTATGTCTTTGTCGTGGTCTTCGATGCTTTGAATATGGACTTTCGTCCGAATACTGAATGGTCTGTTAGTGACCGACATACATATACCTGGATCTGATCCCGCATTTGCATTAAACTTGCCGTACTCATGGTAGGTATTTGTACGATTTGTCACCGTCTCTTACGCTACAAACACGGACCTTTGTCCGAACATAAAGCGGTCCATGCGTGACAACCAAAATCTGAATGGGACGAGAAGGCTCTCCTCATCCCCGGACCCTTTGCATAGGAATATCAATAAGGCTTTCGTGGGCCATGCTTAGACCTCGGCTCCCCCCCGATCATGGTCATTGCTTGACCCATATCCTCGGCCTATAGCCCGCTCTCTTCGAACGCACATTGGTTCTCAGATCTGGTCCCAAGACATCCTCCCGTTGCCCCATTGGCACCGAAAATATTGACGATGCCCACGTGAGCCCGACTTCGATCGTGGGGGGCCCACCGCAGTATGGTCGTAGCTTGATCTTGCACCGGGCCGACAAACTTATCGATTTCCAACCGCTCTAATCGGGATTTAACAGAACGTTTCCCGTCCCTATGAACAATAAATTTGCCGTACCCCGGCATACATATGCTCCGGTTTTCCCCGTGACGATCACAATTTTCTGAGGCCGGACGCTCGTCCGAATATCAAAATGGTCCCTTGAGTGACCGATATGATCTCGAATGCTTTCTTCTCACCCTTGTACGGGGATTTCAATGCTTCCTAATAGACTTTTCATGTAACTAATTTTCTGGCCATGAGGTCCTGATTCCCGGCGATTAATCAAGGGTGTTCCTCTCTCCGAGGGGATGTAAATAACGTCGTGACCTTTACGGCGCGGCGGGTTCTAGTCCCGATACGAACCACACAATCGTCTGATTAGTCAGATCGAGCGCACAATAAATCGTCACTTTGTGACTGGCACGCCCACGCACTTAATAAACCCAATAAACAAATAACCATATATCCTAATCATTAAATAAAAAGTGCGTCCACAGAACCTACACTCTCGCAGCGGCATAAGACCATATACTAGCTAAGCAAAGTAACGCCGAGAAGTTTAGACCGTTACCTCCACGCACCCGGTGTGGCGAAGACAACCCCGGCCGATTTACGGACTCCCGGTTAAACAATTTTACAGCGGTACAAATATTTGACCCACTCCACGCAGGGAGGTAATAGGTCACATGTGGGGCCCGGGAATCACGCGAATCGGGTTGACGGGCAGCATCTTGATGTCGCCCGGCGGTGCCGAACTCCGCATTTTCGTGCTGTCCGGACGGCGCGATCTACGGGTCCGTGGGGCCCACGGATGGCGCTGTCCTCCCGGCCTGCTGGGGTGGGGTCCGCTGTGATGGGGACCCCTGGTGGCGCGCCTCCCTAGACGCCGGTCGGTCGAAAACCTTGATCGGTGGCCGATCGGCTCCGATCTCCACGTTGTGAAGTGGCTGCCCACGGATTTTGATTTCTGTTTTACAGCGCGAGCTCCGGCGAGATCGGCCGCTGCGACCAATCCCGATGTCGGATTGGGGCACAGAAGCTATCGTTGGAAAGCTCTCTTGAAATCCGTCAATCTAGACCCTGAGAGAGGATCTAGATCTCCACGGATCTGGATGTTGTTGAATTTTGAAGCTTCTGTTGTACAGTACCTGAACTCTCAGATCAGCAGGTGAGTTGTCTGAGAACGCCGTTGACCACCAGGAAGACCTCAGATTCAGACTTCGACATCTTCATGAAAGTTGTGGTGGGGAAAGAGAGGAAAACGGATATATTTTGTGTGGAGGGATTGGTGGAGGCTATGATTTGTGATGATTTTAACACTGGCGGGTGGTCGGATCTAGAAACTGGCAGACAGTACTGTAGATGGATCAGAAGATGAATTTTGGAAAATATGAGATGGTCTCACGAAATTCCAAGAAAAATTGGAGATGAAGGGGTTGGTGGATAGAACTCCCAGTACATTTGGAAGCTCTTTCAAAAATCAAAATATGGGTCGAACACTGGAAACTCAGGGGAGAAGTGGATCTGGATAGAAAGTAGCCAGATCTGAAATGAAATGGGTAACGAAAATGGAAAATTAGATTTCAGGATCTGGAGACTAAACAAATTTTTGTGAGAGCTAGAGGGGACCTCTGGAACATGCCCTCAAAATCCCAGCTCAAAAGGATGTTGTGGCTGATAGCAGAAATTCGTGGAAGTGGCTGTGGTCGGCTGAAGACAGAACTCCGACGAACACGATGGCAGTGCGATGGCGGCGCGTGGCGGCGGCGACTGGAACTGATAGGGGAGGACTCACACCTCCAGAGGGCAACCTTCACAGCTGCTAGGGGGAGAGGGAGGAGAGAGGAAGGGGGCGGCCAAGGCCTTGCTCAAGGAATTTTTAGATTTCAATTGCATTAATTCTACACAAATGGGAAAATACAACTTTTTATATGCTACACATCAAATCCAATCTCCACCATTGGATCTAGGGATGGGGAAGGGATGGCCTAGATTAAGTGTGACCAACACACACAAAATATATATATAAATTTAAGGGGAGGGCGCCCCCTTGACCAAGGGAGACAAGCTTGACATGGTAGGTAGCCTACCTTGGACTTTGAAGTCCAATTGTCTCCCATGTGTTCTTTTACCATTCAACTCTTCTAGATGCCTCCATTTGAAATGTTGACTGACCCCACATGGGGCCCTAGGGCTGAAATGGATCAATGGGAGGGGGTCTGGGGGGCCCGTGGGACCCGGGGGTCCCATTTTGCAAATGAACCCCTCTTACAATCAAAATTACAAACCGAATAAAATGAAACAAATACACATACACACAAATAAAGTCTGAACAAATATGATAAATGTCGAGACTCAAGGGAAAGTCTCCAGGCTGTCTCCGAGCCTGATGGACGCTGAAGTGGCTCGAGTCGTGCTCCGCGTGCGGTACCGGTGGCTCGGCGTATCGCGCTTCTCAACTGCTCGGGTGTCTGCACCAGAGATTGTTGTGCCCCTGTGGTTTTGATGATTGGTTTTGATGTGAGTCAAACACTGTGAGTCACCATGCGATGTTCAGTCATTTTGTCACATCATAAAGTATTCATATATATACATCTGTAAGGTTTATGCATTTTCCTATCATACTATGAGTCATGGTTTAAGGTCTATGCATTTCCCTGTTTGTGGAAGTCCTGCACATTGCATCGGTGCATTAACAGTTGCTACATGCCACATTGTCGGTGCAACCCTTGGTGAACTGCATACATTGCATCGGTTCAATATCTGCCATATGCATACACTGCATCAGTGCATTCAGCAGTTGCATGCCATATAGTTGATGCTTGATTCACTGCATATGATGTCTATACACTGTTACATGCTCATTGCATATGAGGTCCTGTCTGCACGTTATTAAGTCTGTACAGAGTCTTGTTGCATCGTGTGTTTCATGCATTTAAAGTCTGTACCGCCCATGCTCAGGTTAAGTCTGTACAGAGTCCTGTTGCATCTCATGCACAGTGCATCTGTCAAGTCGGAACATCGTTTGCCCGCACACACAAGTCTATACATTGTTTGGTCGCATGAACACAAGTCTATACATTCCTATCTTTACCTACGTTCACTGTTTTAGCACACACACGAAGTCAGTACAGCCTGTGTGTTGCACGAACATAAGTCTATACATTGTCTGATTGCACGCCACACGGCTGAGCAAGTCTATACATCCGTTAGCCTTACCTCATCCACGCAAAGTCTATACATTCTGTGTGGCTTGTTCATGCATATGCTTTGTCCATGCATCAAGTCTATACATTGTCTCACACACACACCCAAAGTCTGCACACCAAGTCTGTACATCGTCAGTGCTCTTCATGCATGTGCATAGTCCATGCATTCATTTCATGTCTGTACATTCTTCAAGGGCATAGTCCATGCATTCATCTCAAGTCTATACATTGCCTTATAGCATGCATGCACTCAAGTGTATACATTCCTCAATGGCATGTCAGTGCATCCATATTCGTTGTGCATACTCTCCTATATGCATTTGTGCATCTTTCATCACAAAGTATGTACACTCGTTGATGGATTGCCTGTGCACTCATCGTCAATGTACATACTTTCCTATGTGCATGTGTGCATCTCTCTCAACAAAGTCTGTACAATCCTAACAATGCATACAGGTCTATACACTTCCTTGTGACATGTCTATACATTGGTTGTTTCATACATAATGCTTTATCTCTGCTTGATCGACTGAAGTAACTCTGTCATTAAACTGGCAAATGTCTGGGCACGTGATCTGAGGTTGGCACCTGACACGTGATCCGAGGTTATCTCTGGATAAAGGGGGCATAAGCCCTACACACGCCCTATCTTTGAGGCTCTATAAATACGAAGCTTCTTCCTCAGAAGAAGACAGATGGTGCTAGGAGATTGTGAGAGAAGTAGAAGAAGAGAGCAGCAGAGAGGCAGAGAGTAGCAGAAGAAGAAAAAGGAGAAGAAGAGAAAAGAAGAGACAGAGAGAGCCTGCACGATCCAGTGTCAAGAAGAACGAGAGAAAAAGAAAGAGAAGCAGAGAGAAGAAGAAAGAAGAGGAAGAAAGAAAGAGAGAGATAGAGAGCTCGAGGAGAGAAACTGAAGCCTTCATTGAGGATTTGTGTGTCTGGCAATTGGATCAGATCCAAACCAGACTTGCTCCTGCGAGAGCTACATTTTGCATTTCATTTCCAGCTTTCAGTCGCTGTGTTTTTATCATTTCTTGTTTTTCTTTTTAACTGATCACTTTGTTCTTCCGATTCTCTAGTTGGAGGTCGGTGTTCCTCCTGTGGACTCAGGAGAAGGGAGACTTGGTGTCTCCGGTTGCAAGTGGCTGGGTGTCACTTGTGGGTTCCCTCTGGGTTTCAGAGGAAGGGAGACTTGGTGTCTCCGGTTGCAAGTGGCTGGTGTCGCTTGTGGGTTCCCTCTGGGTTTCAGAGGAAGAGAGACTTCGGTCTCTGGTTGCTAGTGACGGGCTATCACTAGTTGTTTCCCTCCGGTCTGGAGGAAGAGAGGAGTGTGTTCCTCTGGTCAAACTGTTAGGCAGCGTCTGTTTGCAGACTGAGTCTGCGATTCTAGCTTTTGCTAGTGGAAGCCTCACTCCGGTTTGGAGTGAGGGGTGGACGTAGGTCTGTGGACCGAACCACCTAAAAATCTATTATCTTCGTGGTTTGATCTTTTATCTGATTGTCGTTAGATGCATGGCTGGGATCACCTCAAATGAGTCATCTGTTTGAATGCTTTATGGCACACACTGTTTCAATTTGATTCTGTCTCGGCTTAGACTTGCTCAGGTGCCTGCATTGTTGCAGTCCAACTGGTTGATCAAGTGTGTCTTGGAATCTCATCTTGAAGAGCTCAATAGTTTTTATTCCGCAACTGTGTCTAGCTACAGGCTTTAATTTGGGCATTTTTGAAGAGAGATGCATTCACCCTCCTCTGTATCCATCGCACCGGTCCCATCAGTACTGTCACTTCCACCGTGACTACGGCCATAATACCGCCGACTACGTCCAACTCAAATACGCACTCGATCATTTGGTCCAACAGGGACTCCTGGAGAAGTTCGTCGCCAAGCCCACCAAAAGACTGCAGCAGACCAGAAGCTCAGGGGAGGAAGAAATTCCTTATCGTCACCATCAACTACTTCACCAAATGGGTCGAGGTAGAACCCCTCGAGAAAATCACGGGGGAGGCGTCCTAGTGGTTCATCCTGCACAACATCATATGTCTATTTGGAATCCCGCGCATCCTTACAACCAAAAACGGCAGACTGTTCGATAGCACTATCTTCCAAGGGAAGTGCTCAGAACTGAGATTTAGAATCATTACAGCTCAGTAGGCCATCCCCAGGCCAATGGTCTAGTGGAGAACGTGAATCGGACTATCCTTCACGGCTGTCACGCCCCGAGATATAAGTACAGCAGAAGATATTCGGGAACGTGAATAGCCAGCTAGTACGCCGCAAGCGAGCAATATAATCAGAGCGCTAACACATCCACATATAAATATGAATACACAATAATTGAACAAAATCTTTACTTTTATTGAATAATAATCAAGATACATGATATTGCTCTTGACTCTTTGAGTAACTAGACTCAATAAAAATGAAAAGTACATAGGATGACTCAATAAAATAAAAATTACATCATATGACTCCAAAGTAACATAAGGACTTATAGCACTCTAAGTCTTCTCTCGAATATTCAATCATCATTCTCGGACCCATCATCGGAATACTCAGAATCTGATCCACTAGAGTTTCCTGAGAAGATTTGAAAAGTAGGGGTGTGAGCACACTTGCCCAGTAGGTATCTTTGTATCAACATGAAGGTAATGTTTAAGTAATTAACATTTTAGCTCTAGAAACAAGATAAAAGGAATGCGGTCAATCATACGAATAAAATCCAAGTAACATTAATAACGAGATATAGATCATAGAGTTATGAATAATGTGAAGGGATAATAGAGCATGATCAAGCAAGATAGCAACCGGCCGCGCAAGCCCGAAGGCATGGCCCCTCGCAGGTCTCAACGGAGTACCCCCTATTCCTCCCCGAGCCGTGCTACTTTGCCTCCCAGAGCTGCTGCCTGCTCTGGTTCTCTCAGGTCGACCCTTGTTTGTGGTTCGTTGTTTTGGCCTCGTGTTTGGCTGTTGCTTGTGTTCTTCTTTTGGTTTTTTTGAGCTTTGCCGTTGTATTGTATTGGCCCTCTTGTTATCCTTGTCAGGGTGTTCCCCCTCCCCTGGACTTTGCTCGTCCCTTGTATCCCCCCTATGTTTTGTTCCTTTTCTTTGTTGCTCTTCTTAATGTAAAATTGCTTGCCTGGTGGCCGGGGTGGCATATCATGTCCCTTCCGTAATGAAAGGATGAACGGACTCCCTCATTTCCCACCTTGCAAGTATTACCTTTCAGTTAAAAAAAAAGGTAAAGTGGCCTTTCATGAACTAGAATGTACTTTTCATAACCATAAAGGCACGGAATCTTGGGTGGAAGGATAGTTGGCTTGGCGGTGAGAACTGTAGCCTATAAAGAGGCCCACGAAGGCTTCTTCCAGAGGATCTATTTTTTTCTTCCAAAAAATCACCAAAAGCTTCCCCTCTTCCTCTCCTCTCCTCTCCTCCTCTTTTCCTCCGCTCCACCGATACCATGTTCTTCCCCCCTCTCGGCAACTCTATTTCCCTCTTCTCCTTCTCTCTTCTCCTTCTTCCACATGCCAGCCTCCTCTCTTCTCTTCTTTCCTTCCCTCCATGATGGCAACTTCTCTCTCTCTCTCCTCTCCCTTATCTTTCTCTCCTCTACATTGCACTTGTTTCCCTCTCTGCTCTGCACTCCGGGCCACTACTCCTCTCCTTCTCCTTCATCACCTGCCGCACACCCCTATTTGAGATCCTTTATTTTACTAGGGGGTATTTTTTTATGTAGGTCCCTGACTGTTTGGGATGGGATTTCTAATTTGTTTGTCAGTTTATTTCACGTGTCGATCAATCAATTAACTGACTGGCAATTAACTGACTGATTGACTGCGCGGGCGTGCCAGTCACGTACGTGACAAGTTTATTGTGCACTCGTTCTGACCCGTGTCGGGCGAGAGTGAGGTTCGGTCGAGACCAGCAGTCCATCATACCATAAAGGTCATGACGTAAATTACATCCCCCACGAGGAGGGAAAACCTTTGATTAATTGCCGAGATAGTGGGCTGTCGAGGCCGGAACAAGAGATGCAGAGCATGCGAGTGGTCATGCAAGATGCTACGATCGACTACACACAATTTATTAAGGCGGATCCTCGGTACATGGCGGAGGACTTAGGCCCGAAGACCACCATCACGCGTGACAAAACTTCCGATCGGGCGTAACCCAACTTTCTGTTAATGCCATTTGATATACCAAGGGTGCGCACACTCAGGCATGCATTGACGTGACATGAATATTCAGACTAAAGGCTTGACGGTAACGATACGAAGCAGATCAATTCAAGCTTAGAGAAGCTAATTTATTCAATTTATTGATCAAAAGGTTTACTTCATTCTGTTATTAACATTGGGAATCACCCCAGAGACGGGGAGGGGACCGGAACGGCACAACGGCACGATTCAGAATGAAATCGGCGTGGTACGCGCAGAGAAAACACTTAAAATACTTGAAACGGCGCAAGAAAACGTAGGTAAAGGGCTTAAAACGGCATGGGAACCGTAGGTGTAGAAGGGGGGTTAAAACGGCGTGACCCCTTTTGGGGCACGCCGGGACATTTTAAGGCGCGCCGGACGCAAACGGCGCTGGTTTAGCCCAATCTCGTGGAAACCGAGGTTTTATTTGTTATTTATTGGGTTTGTTAAAACACTTTGGAAAAATTTGAAAGTTTATTTAAGTCATTTATTCAAAGGATCACCCCGGGACATCCAGAAGCCGAGTCACAGGCACGCGCGAGGTTCACACTCGAGTGCGGCAATTGTTCCGAGTCAGACTCGTTCGAGCCGAAATTTCGACAGCATCTCCCCGTCCCGGAGGATTGTCGGGGAGAAGCGGGGAATACTCACGTAGCGGAGCAACCCCTGAGGGCCGGGTGGCGCAACGGCGGCCGGCAAAACCCGAACGGAAAGGAAAACCCCGAGGTTCAGCCTGCTAGGGGCACCAAGTCCGTGGGTGAGAGTGGGCGGATGAGACGACTCATTAGGGGAGCAAAGATCTCGAGGACTGGCCTACGAGGGGCACGTGACCCAAGTCGACTCAACGCTCAAGTCAGGACGATCGGTTAGAGAAGGAAACCCCGAGGGCCAGCCTACGAGGGGCATGCATCTCACGGCCACCACAATGTCCATCAAGGACTGTGGGTTTGGGCATATTAGGATTAACCCATTTAATGTCACTCATTGATCCACAAGAGAGCTCGCCACTGAGAGACGGTCCTCTGTAGTCAGAGCGAAAGAGCAGTGAATCTGGGGAATGTTCCCCTCTCCCCGGTCACCCAATCTCCTCGAAGAGGTGACAATACAGAACAGTCACTAAATCCGTTCGGTCCGTGGGCTAATTATAGTAGCTATAGATGCGCATATATGCGTGTATATGTTAACGGGTTGACAGAACGGCTATCATATCGATATTTAGAAGATAATGAGATGGGATATAGGGACAAACTCAACTCCTCTCGTTCACAGTTAAGAACAGAGGAAAATAAGAGAATGGACCTAAGATTAGCCAGAAGAATACATTTGCTCGTATGTATCTGGCGATGAAACCTTCGATGCTCGAGAGGGAGAAAAACCCCGGGGAGAGGGGGATTAATATAGCCCCTAACGTAGTAGGGCGTATAAGCACCGAGGGAGACGGAACGGAAAAAGCCATCCACGCAGAGAAATACACGAATGCGTTCGAACACTTTACATTCACCCCCGTCGGCGCAGTGGATGAGGGCACGCAGATGTCGACGTCCCTATCACGGCGCCGTCCTTGTTGAACGGCGTCGTCCCACTGGCCGAAAGAGGAGCTTGCAAAGACGGGGGGATGTGATGCAGAAGAAGAAGAAGGCAACATTCACTCATTCATCATTGACATATATATACGCATATATCTATTCATTCCACGGGAGAAAGCATACATGGTTTATTCTGGCATCGGCGTTGTCGCGCGATTGCCATTGAAACAGACGAAGAACAGATGCAGAGATAATAAACAGGAATGATGAGAAAGGGGGGGAAGGTTTGGCTCATATCATCGCCCCTCCCCCCTTCTCATTTACATTGCGACAGCAGAAGGAAACAGACGGCAGAAGAGGGGGATCGACCGGGAGAATCACACTGGGAGAATCACACAGACCCACCTAAAACAAGAGAAAGGAACAGCCGACTCTTCTTTCTTCTCCGGCACCGGGGTAGGGCGGAGCAGATGATGGCGGTGGCGGCCAAAGGAAAAAACCCTAGAGCTCCTCTCGCCAGAACCCTTTTTTTCTGAGACCTCTCTGATTGGTGCTCTCAGACTCTTCTATCCTTTTTTTTTCTCTTCTCCCTTTGATTCCTCTCTTCTTCTTTGTTTTGAAGCCACGGCGTATATGTAGTCATAGTTAATTCGGCGCCATGGAAAGGGGCGCGCCGGATTCAATGGCGCCGGGGAACATGTCCCCAATTGGTATTGGCGCGCCGGATTTGGCGGCGCCGGATTAAGGGGCGCCGACGTCCTTTTGTGCGCCGATTTAGCTTGTTCGCTCGACGGGGGCTAGCCGATGGGCTCAGGGATGGTTCCGGAGGCTCCTGTTGACTGTTCCTCTCGCCTTGGTCCTTGGAAAACCCTGGCGGGTGTTGACGAAGCTCTCCGCGCGGTGAATGACCTTGCTCGGAACTTTATGTGTGTTCGACTTCGATCATACGGGTCTTCCGCCGGTATGGCCTTCGATACTATGATTCGTGCTTCCAGCTTAGACGGACTTGTGCTCGAAGCTTCCTTGTGGGATGGTACAACATCCGGGATAGTTCTGCCTTGGCTGGCGACCAATCGGCCACTAACGGGCCCACTATGGCGAGAAGCCGAACCCGTGTCGGGTGATCGGGACCTTCTGCTGACAGAAACTTCGGCTCCTTGTTGTGAATGGCCGAGGACGTTATTCCTCGGGAGAGTCTTTATTCAGGTGGCGAGCCACAAGGTAGACCGTCGTCCTTGGTCGGGCAACGGGTGTAGGGTTGCGGCATGATGAGGTCGATGCCGGATCATTGGGCAGGCTTGGTCGCACTGCCGGTTAGTTGTGGATTTATCTCGACTTTCCTGAGGTGAAGTCCTTGGTGTTCACTTCCAGGTGACTCGAGGCTCTGGCAACTTGAGAAGCCTTCCGTCAGTTGATCTTCATCGGCTTCTGTGCTTCAGTGGGCCGTATCATTCGTCTTTACGGCTTGGTCGCCGAAGGATCATATTTTGAGTGCCAACAAATGCTCCCCAGACGTGGGTGGTGCAAGCGAGCAGGAGTGCAGCAGGACCAACGGATGAGCTTCGTCTGGATTGATCTCCTCCGATGGCGGAAACTCGCAACGGCACTTAATTACGGCATCGGAAGCTAACCCGGCGCGATCGGAGGCTTGTACGGCGCTGTTTAAAATGGCGCGCCTTTGCTTTAATGGTTGAAACGGCGCCGGTTAAAGCGGCGCGCCCTTTTGGCTTTGGAGGTTAAAACGGCGCCGCTTAAAGTGGCGCGCAAATTATTTGAAACGGCGTGCCTTGTGGCGCGCCTTTTTAACGATGGGGGGCCTCCCTATATAAGGGCCCCTTCTTTGTTTTCTTCTTCTTCACTGCTCATTCACAGCTTTTCTTTCTCTCTCCTCACTTCTCTCCACCGCGGCGCCGAGTGAGCTAGAGTTTTAGAGGGTGAGTGGAGTGTTATTCCATTTGGGTTCTGAACCCACTCTTCGGGCCCCGGGAGGCTCCTCATAGGACTTGTCCTCGGAGCTAGATCCCTCGGGTGTCCCATTTGGCCTTGGCTTAGCGCCTCTGGCTGCTTTTAGGGGCTGCTCCCTTAGTGGACAGCTTCCACTTTTCTTTTGGCAAACCCCTGAGCTGGGGAGATGCTGCCGAAATTTCGTCAGAAGTCTTGCTTTGATCAACTGATTTCTGACTTTGCTTGTTCTCTTCTGGACGCTATCTTACAGGCGAAATGGCATCCGGCCCTTCTTCCTCTGCATTCCGAGTGGCTGTGACATGGGGGAATGTCCACTCCCTTGATCGGGGGTCCAGGCAGATGGCCGTGGTAGCTGAGTCTTCAGACTCGGAGACTGATACCGTCGATACCGGCCGCCTGTTGATTCTCGACGGTAATCATTTCAAGTATGAGTGAGGGGATGGCGTCAGACTGGACCACCCCAAGGATAAACACTTGATGGCATTCCTCGGGCGCTTCAACCTTGGCGAGAAGCGCGATATAATTCTTGTCCGTCGAGCCGAGGGAGCTTTACTAGCGGACAGAGATAGTCTGACCGAGTCAGTTACATATGGCATGCCCATGTATATTCCGGGCGAGCTCAGAAAATGGGGGGCCGTCCTTGGCATGCAGGAGTTATCTCCAGAGGCTGGGCTACTGACAAGAGCACCATAGTTCACGCCAGCCCGCTGGAATGAGACTGCCGGGCGCGTCGACAGGGAGAAGCCTGTATATGGTTTGTTCCTCGCCCCGCTTCATTGGGGGTACCGAGATGAGTCTTTCCTTTTGGACTGTTTGGCGGTCCGGTTCAAGCATCAGATCTCGGTGGGATGGTTCGGAGAACTCAAAGCCACCGATGCTCACGCCTTCAGACCGGGAGCAGTCGAGTTTACAGATTTTGTACTGCGGCAGTACACTCCCATCCTAGTACATGCCGGTGTCTATCAAAGTGTATATGCTTCCCGGTATAGGTACCCGATCTCCCGAGGTCTGTGCTGCAGGATGATTGAGGTCTTCTGCCCGGAATACAACACCTTTTATACTGCAGAGGGTGAGACTTCACTGGACCTCTGGAGTCTTTCCCAGCTGAGCGGCTTGCCGATAGACGGGGAGCCATACGAAGAAGTTTATTTCCCGGACTGGCTGAAAGACCAGACAGATGGCGAAGGTAAATACTTTACGGGCTTCGCCTACCGCTATTTGATGAAGGCATACCGCACCCTGCTGCGCTTGACGCTTGACTCACGGGAAGCACGGAAGCCTGGTGAAAAGAGACAAGTGCGGATGGGCACGTGTGATGCGGGACGGACCAGGGACTCGACTCTGAAATGATATGCGATCCTCGGACTCTAGGTGAGCTCGCGATTGTCCCTTAACGAGGGAAGCGTCGGACGTGCGCGGTTGAGAAACCGACAGTGAGCTAGGGTGGTCAACTCTCTCTTGTGCCCGGATCAGGTCATGGGACGGTATCGCTCTCTCTCGCAGTAGCGGTGATACAAAAATATAGCGAGCTAGATACCCCTACACATGCTCTCTAGCAGCAGCATAAATAAATATATATGAAGTAAGCAAAATGCCGAGTATAGGAGCGAATACGATACCTCCACGCTCTCGGCGTGGGGACAACGGACTCGGCCGAACTCGTACTCCCGGGACAGTTAATACATGAAGATTACAACAATGATTTACGGCCCACTCCACGTAGGGAGGTAAAGGGCGACACAATGGGGCCCGGGAGGACCGATTTCGGGTTGACGGGCGGCTTCTTGCGTAGCTTCGGCAGCACCCGAACTCGTGACTGTGGGGCCCACGTGCTGTCCAGAGGGGCCGTGTGGGACCCGGTGGCATCGCTGTAGTGGGGAATGCCCGGATGAGCACTCCCTTGGATGGAGACGCGCTGGTTCGACGGCCGGAGGCCGGCAGCTCCGATCGGCACCGGTCGGAATAACCAGCCACGGATCTGCCGGTTCTGTTTTCAAGCGCGCGCTCCGGCGAGAACGGACGCTGCGATCAGCCCCGATGTCGGATCGACACGAAAGTGGTGCCGTTGGAAAGCGAACTCGAAATACTTCAATCTAGGACCATAGAGAAAAAATGGAGTTCTCCAGATCTGGCCTTGACCGAATTTCCAAGCTGCTGTTGTACAGTGGCCGAAATCTCAGATCAGCAGAGGAGTTATCTGAGAACTATCGTTGACCGATGGGTAGATATCCGAATCTGAAGTTGTGTTCTTCAGAAAAGTTGTAGGAAATCAAGATAGGAAACCAGAACTATTTTTAGAGATGGAAAATATGGTGGCCTGGATTTTCTAGAGAGTTTACACTGTACTGTGTTCAGATCTGGACTAATGCAGACAGAACTGTAGATGAGTTGGAACAGGAATTTCTAAAAATATGAAACGAAGTTTCTAAATTCCACGAAAATTTGGAGAGGTAGAGGAGGGCGGACAAAACTCCCGGTAAAATTGGGGGATCCAAGAAAAATCAAAAGGTCGGTGGGAAATGGAAAACTCAAGGAAACTATCACTGTAGACAGAGATCTAGCAGAACTAGAATGATAGTTTGAACGAAAATTGAAAAATATCAAATGAAGGAATTTTGATTTGAAATTTTTTGTGAAGATAAAGGTTCGAGAGGTGAACCACTCCTGAAAATTTAAGCTCTAGAGGAGGTGGGAGAAGAAATTCGGGGAAGTTACCTCTATCCTGGATGGACAGAACACCAAAGATGGCTTCGCGGCGGCGCGATGGCGGCACGAACGGCGGCGGCGGCACCGATGAACTCAGAGATTGAGGGGGAGGAGATATCACTCTAGAATGGGGGTTGGGGATGAAGAAACTAGAGGGAGAGAGAGGGGAGGTCGAAATTCTCACAAGGAGCCCTTCTTGCACAATGCTTTTTTTCTATTCATTAATTCTAGAATAATAGAAATACATGACTTATATAATAAATAAAAAAAGATCATGAATACCCTTAGATCTAAGATCTGGAGGGGCATTTAAGGGACTTCATATTTGATCTAAATAAAATAAAAAAACAAAATTCCTAATTAATTCTAATGGGGGGACAATGTAGGTGAGGTAGGTAGCCTACCTTTGAATTTTTAATCCACTTGTCACCCATGTGGTCAATTAAAATTCAAACCTTCTAGATGGCCATCTAGGATGGTTTGACGAGCCCCACATGGACTAGGTGGACCAATGGGAAAGGGCTGTGGGCCCCCTAGCTAGACCTACTACACAATTGCACAAAAATCCACACAATCCACGGGAATGACGCATTGGCTTATAAAGCCTTACAATTGCGCATATACTTTCCCATGGATATAAAAATAAACTAAAGGACATAAATACAAAATAAAACGTACATGCTCAGCGTCGATTCCCATCAACTCTCCCTGGGTGGGAGGAACTCGACCCCGTCGAGTAAGGGGTGTGGCTGCTCGAGTACTCCGGCAGATCCGTCACCGTGCCAAGTAACTCGGATATGCTCCACTCCAAGTGACTATCACCTGCTCATTCCATATATACTCGATATGCATAAGCTGCTATGGGCTAGAGGTGGACACTCCGAGTGGGGCACTCTCAAAAGGGGAGGTGGCGGCTTGAAGACTCACTAGGAATCACCGCTGAGTCCCTGTAGGTGACTAGATCCGGGTGTAGATATAGAACCGATCTCATACTCATCAAGTGAGTCTACTCGCTTCACACTCATAAGGGACTGACATCGATGAGCTTGCACAAGACACATGCAGACAGACAGACCACACAAAGAAAAAGCACACCGACTCATTAATGACCCTAGACACACCTAATGTTAGTCCGACCCATACAGGGGTGACGGTGGACCAGGACACCCGAACGTATACCACGCATGCATCTGACGTAACCGGTGGTTGACATCATGCGGAAATCCTAGACCTCCTAAGGTGGGCCATGCATGCATATGGGATGTGGATGTGGGAGGGCCAAGAGTATCTCCCCTAGATGATGGTGTATCTTGTAAGTGTACGGGCGCGGTGGGCATAGACGACCCGGCCCGTGGGGAAGGGGTGTGGTAGCGGACTCCCTCGAAGAAGTGAAGTGAATATGAAGGGTCTAGGGGTTCACTAGGGAAGGGGTCAAAGGGATCAAAGAAGGTATGAGCCCTTAGGGTGGGTTCCCACAAGTCACGGTTCCCGGTGTAGATGTCTTGAAGGTGTGGATATTCACCTTCATGCATTGTAGGGGAAACGGTGATCATGTGATGCGGGATGGGACCACGGACACGACAAGCTCGCGATCGTCCCTTAACGAGGGAAGCGTCGGACGTGCACGGTTGAGAAACCGGCAAGAGCTAGGGTGGTCGGCTCGCACTTTCGTGCCCGGATCGGGTCACGGGACGGTCTCGCTCACTCTCTCGCAGTAGCGGTGATATGAAATTATAGCAAGCTAGGTCCTAAAACATGCTCTCTAGCAGTGGCATAAACAATCATATATGAAATAAGCGAAGTGCCAAGTGTAGGAGCGAAGACGATACCTCCACGCACTCGGCGTGGGGACGACGGGCCCGACCGAACTCGTGCTCTCGGGACAGTTAATACATGAATAGTACAGCAATGGAAATATGCCCACGCCACGCAGGGAGGTAAAGGGTGACACAACGGGGCCCGGGAGGACCGAATACGGGTTGACGGGCAGCTTTCCGCGTAGCTTCGGCAGCACTCGAACTAGTGACGGTGGGGCCCACGTGCTGTCCGGAGGGACCGTGTGGGACCCGGTGTCACCACTGTGGTGGGGACACTGGTGGAAGCGATCCCCGGACTGGAGGTACGCTGGAACGTCGCCCGGAGGTCGGGCGGCTCCGATCGGCACCCGTCGGGTTTGCTGTCCACGGACTGGTGGTTGCTGTTTTGCAGCGCGCGCTCCGGCGAGAATGGACGCTGCGATCAGCCCCGATGTCGGATCGACACGAGACTAGCGCCGTTGGAAATCTAGCTTGAATTTCTTCAACTTAGGCCCAAAGATCTGGCCTGGATCTGCGCGGATCTTGACTTATGGAATTTTCAATCTCCTATTGTATAGTAACCGAAGACTCAGGCCTGCGGAGGACTTGACTGTTGATTGCCTTTGACCGTGATGTGGATGTCCTAATTCGAAGATGTGTTCTTCATCAAAGTTTCTAGAAATTGTGATGGGAAGATGGAAAAATTGGTTTGGACATGTTTGGATGTGTCTATGATTTTATGTGATTTTTTCAGTGGACAAAGGTCGGATCTGGGATCTGGCTGAAAGTACTGTAGCTCCGGTAGAACATGAATTTTGAAAAATAGGTAGAAGGATGATAAACATTTAAGAAAAATTGTGGTGGTAGGGGACGATGGACAAAACACACAGTTAAATTGGGAGGTCTAAAGAAAATCAAAACGGTGGTCGAAGGTGGAGAGCTGAGGGCTACTGTCACTGTAGACAGTGACAGAACAGATCTGAAATTGAGAGTTGAACGAAATGGGGAAAATATGAAACGATGGCTTTTGAACCTGGATTTTTTTGTGGAGAAAGGGATAGAAGATAGGAACCAACCCTCAAAATTTCAAATCGATCAGAACTCGTGGCTGGTTTCAGGAATTCACGAACCACACCTCTGTCCAGCAGGATAGAAAACCGAAGATGATCCCGTGGCGGCTCGAAGGCGGCACGAACGGCGGCGGCGGCGGCACAAACGATCACCGGAGGTTGAGAGGGGAGGAAGGAGATAGAATCCACTCTAGATCTGGGGTTGGGGAATGAAGAACACCAAGGGAGGAGAGAGGGGCGCACCAAGCTTCAAGAACACTCACAAATTTTCTGATTTTTTCATTGATTTTCTCATGAAAATACATGGTTATATATGACTCCAATCAAATCTAATATGGACCCTTGGATCAAGGGTTTGGGATTGAATGGCTGAGATGAAGTGTGAATAACACACCAAATATAATTTTTTAATCTATCTTGACCATTCCAATTCAAACTTGAACTAATTCCATTCCAACCTCACCTAAATCACACCTAACTAGCCTAATAGAGCCAAAGAAGGGGGCGCCCCCTTCATGGGCCTCCCTTGGGCCAAGTGTGGTCAAATGCCATGTTACAAGTCCACTAACCATGCTAGACTCTTCCACCCTTGGTGACCCATGAGAGAGAGAAGCCTATTTGGGCCTAAGTGGCTATTAAGGTCCATAATGATGGCCTTAAGACCCAATATGGAATAAGCCCTAATGGACTCTACTAATGGCAACCTAGCCATGGACTCTACATTACAAATGGCCCATTGGCTTGATATAAGCCTTACAAGGAGCCCAAATGAAAGAAATGACACAATTACAATCTCATACAAGCCATAACGCACAAATACACTCCACCCGTGTAAGGAAATCACCTCTGATGCCCCATCATCATGTGTAGGATGTATGGTTCCTCCCTCGGGCGAAAGGGTATGAAGTCGGACTCGGCCGGCATCGGGAGGAATAGAAGAATATCCATGGTGACACAACCCACGGTGCACACGGAGGTAATAGACCCTAAGGCCGGATGGGTGAAGCTACGACTAGTGGGTTGGTCGAAGCCTTGGGCCAATAAATGTGTTAACTGCCATTGCCAACCTAAACCAAGAATAAGGTCACCCAATGTGTCAACATGGTGACGGGATCGGAATGTAGTATGGTAGGAGTTGACGGGCACCAAAGGTAATGTGGGGTCCATTGAAGGATATGGAGGTGGGACCAAGCCATCTTTGAGCCAACTAAGAAGCGGCTCGGCTATGTATAGCGTCCCCGTAAGAAACACGGGTGGCTCGGGGTGAGGTGGCTCCAAGCATGATGGTTCCGAATGTGGAGTGGGCCACTGGGGTTGGGTTACTGGACATACGAGGGTGATCTTGCCGGGTAGGTAAGGTGGGCATAAGGTGCAAGTCCTCTTGTCCCAGTCAAGATTGGCCTTTCTCTCTCCTAACCACCTTTGTCCTAAAATGATGCAGGGACCAACAAGTGTGCCGATCCTGCACCATGCGCCATCGGTGTAGAGAACGGAACCGATCTTCCTATAGAACTCAGCACATGCAAAATCACCATCGCAGACAATCTCGCCTGTCTTGGAGAGAGACTCCACGATGTCAAGAGAAATCCAATTATCCGACTCCCTATCGGTGAAATGGAGTTCCGTTGTGGACCCATTGGGTAGAGTGGCTTTCATAATGAGAGGGGTAAAACCAAAGGCTCGGGCCATGATGGCATTGAATTGGGCCACAAAGGATGACCACTCGGACGTATGGTCTTGGGGAACGGCCATGGATAGCGGACATGGATATGCATACACACGGTGACAAGACACTAGACCGACTATGCAAGGTTGGAATGCATGCACACTAAGGACCCTAGACGTAAACCAAGACTCGGTACGTGGCGGAGATAAGCGATCCGAAGATCACTCGCGCAAGTGTGCGGCCTTCCCGATAGGCGTAGCCTAACGTTCGGACAACACCTTTTGATATACCAAGTAAAGGAATGCAAATGCAACTCAAAAGACACTTTTTATTTTGTTTTAAAACAATGATGACCCTAAACATGACTTAGACAATGACTAATGACTAGACGTAAATGACACTCTTTTTTTTTTGACATCCTAAACTCAAACTCGCTCTGATACCAAATTGATGTGGGACGGACCACGGACTTGACTCCGAAATGATATGCGATCCTCGGACTCTAGGTGAGCTCGCGATTTTCCCTTAACGAGGGAAGCGTCGGACGTGCGCTGTTGAGAAACCGGCAGTGAGCTAGGGTGGTCAACTCTCTCTTGTGCCCGGATCGGGTCACGGGACGGTATCGCTCTCTCTCGCAGCAGCGGTGATACAAAAATATAGCGAGCTAGATACCCCTACACATGCTCTCTAGCAGCGGCATAAACAAATATATATGAAGTAAGCAAAATGCCGAGTATAGGAGCGAATACGATACCTCCACGCTCTCGGCGTGGGGACGACGGACCCGGCCGAACTCGTACTCCCGGGATAGTTAATACATGAAGATTACAGCAATGATTTACGGCCCACTCCACGTAGGGAGGTAAAGGGCGACACAATGGGGCCTGGGAGGATCGATTTCGGGTTGACGGGCGGCTTCTCGCGTAGCTTCGGCAGCACCCGAACTCGTGACTATGGGGCCCACGTGCTGTCCGGAGGGGCCGTGTGGGACCCGGTGGCACCGCTGTAGTGGGGAATGCCCGGATGAGCACTCCCTTGGATGGAGACGTGCTCGTTCACCGGCCGGAGGCCGGGCGGCTCCGATCGGCACCGGTCAGAATAACCGGCCACGGATCTGCCGGTTCTATTTTCAGGCGCGCGCTCCGGCGAGAACGGACGCTGCGATCAGTCCCGATATCGGATCGACACGAAACTGGCGCCATTGGAAAGCGAACTCAAAATACTTCAATCTAGGACCAGAGAGAAAAAATGGAGTTCTCCAGATCTGGCCTTGACCGAATTTCCAAGCTGCTGTTGTACAGTGGCCAAAATCTCAGATCAACAGAGGAGTTATCTGAGAACTGCCGTTGATCGATGGGTAGACATCCGAATCTGAAGTTGTGTTCTTCAGTAAAGTTGTAGGAAATCAAGATAGGAAACCAGGACTATTTTTAGATATGGAAAATATGTTGGCTTGAATTTTCTAGAGAGTTTACACTGTACTGTGGTCGGATCTAGACTAATGCAGACAGAACTGTAGATGAGTTGGAACAGGAATTTCTAAAAATATGAAACAAACTTTCTAAATTCCACGAAAATTTGGAGAGGTAGAGGAGGGCGGAAAAAACTCTCGCTAAAATTTGGGGCTCCAAGAAAAATCAAAAGATGGTCAGGAAATGGAAAACTCAGGGAAACTATCACTGTAGATAGAGATCTGGCAGAACTAGAATGATAGTTTGAACGAAAATTGAAAAATATCAAATGAAGGAATTTTGATTTGAAATTTTTTGTGAAGATAAAGGTTCGAGAGGTGAACCACTCCTAAAATTTAAGCTCCAGAGGAGGTGGGAGGTGGGGGCAGAAATTCGGGGAAGTTGCCTCTGTCTGGATGGACAGAACACCGAAGACGGCTTCGCGGCGGCGCGATGGCGGCACGAACGGCGGCGGCGGCGGCACCGATGAACTCAGAGATTGAGGGGGAGGAGATATCACTCTAGAATGGGGGTTGGGGATGAAGAAACTAGAGGGAGAGAGAGGGGAGGTCGAAATTCTCACAATGAGCCCTTCTTGCACAATGCTTTTTTTCTATTCATTAATTCTAGAATAATAGAAATACATGACTTATATAATAAATAAAAAAAGACCATGAATACCCTTAGATCTAAGATCTGGAGGGGCATTTAAGGGACTTCATATTTGATCCAAATAAAATAAAAAAATAAATTCCTAATTAATTCTAATGGGGGGACAATGTAGGTGAGGTAGGTAGCCTACCTTTGAATTTTTAATCCACTTGTCTCCCATGTGGTCAATTGACATTCAAACCTTCTAGATGGCCACCTAGGATGGTTTGACCAGCCCCACATGGCCTAGGTGGGCCAATGGGAAAGGGCTGTGGGCCCCCTAGCTGGACCTACTATACAATTGCACAAAAACCCACACAATCCAAGGGAATGACGCATTGGCTTACAAAGCCTTACAATTGCGTATATACTTTCCCATGGATATAAAAATAAACTAAAGGACATAAGTACAAAATAAAATGTACATGCTCGGCGTCGATTCCCATCAACGTGGCTTCAATACTTCTTCGGCGGGGAGCAGCAATATGAGGACTTCCGCACGGTGGTTCCGACTGTAGTGAAGCGGAAGAAGAGGGCTCGACGCCAGATAACCTACCCTGCTGCTTCAGGGAGAGGGCAACAAGGGGGCCCGAATCCCACAGGAGTTGACGCAGTCACACATTGTGCTGCGTATCTAACATATTGGCTTTGCTCGTTTGCCCTCCCCCAGGGGGACGAGACGGTAATTCGGCCGGAGGCCATTTACCCTGCCTGCTTGATAGCTTGGGGGACAAAGTTGTCCTTGTGCCCGATGGCTCTGTGCCTTATATATAAGATGCTGGGGGATCTACACAAGTCACGCATCCCCAGAAATTCACGGACGGTTGGTCCCATTCACTTCTTCAATGCCTGGGTCTGCACTTTATTTCCTGAAGCAGCTCCCCGGTCGATGCAGTCGGATCGTCCTTTGCCGCGGATGATCGAATTTGCTAGTGCCGAGCCGTCTTCACTAGCGGATCAGCTTTTTGCTATTCGGGGGAAGCTGACTACAGTTCCGACAGATTCCCCAGGAGTTCTGCATTTTTGGAGCTTGGCTGCTAGCTCCAGCCCTCTCGTCAATAGGATGCGGCAATGCCGATTGTTCGAGATAGAGGAATTCATTCACCAGCTCACCGGGACCAAGAGCACGAGTCTAATCTTGGAGCCAGAACTGGTTGATTGGGCACTGTCTATCCGCCCCAGTGTCTTTGTATTTAGAAAGAGCGGCTTACTGTGGCTGGAGCCGTACTACCCCTTCCGCTTTGGCCGGAATTTCGGATACGACCAGCAGATTCCTTCTTCTTCAGCCCGATTCAATCTCCCGAACAGACATTGGGCTGGTCAGACGACAACGGATGAAGCCCGCACATGGTGGGACTACTTCCATCGTCGGGAGGATGTATCCTTCAGGGTGCCAACCCCGGCTCGTCTGCCCCGAGTGACTTCGAACTTCATCAAGTGGTGGAATGCACGGACGGGCTTCTACCGGAACTTTCGGAAAGACTGTTGGCATGTTGCTGAACGTCGTTTCTTAGATTCCCAACGGCAGCCTGTTTTGGATGTTGATCCATCCTATTTGAAGAAATTGAAGTCCTGGTCCAACATCGAAGTGATGGCATATCTGGAGGCCAGGAAGGCTGCGAAGGGTAGGTCGTCCAAGGCCGACCCAAAAAGGCCGGAGATCCAGAAGGATGACTACATCAAGACTCTCTGGGGGTGTTGACACATGAAAAATGATAAAATAATAACAACATATACATATATATATAAATAATGTCAACATATTTTTCCTACTAAATCATCTTGTATTCCTTATTTTCTAGGGATAGAGGAAGAGGCGGAAAGGCTACAAGGGCCCATTAAGCCCACAAATGCACCCAGACCATATCAAAGCTTAAAACGACGTCGAAGCCCATACTGAAGAGGGGGCGCGCCGAGAGCACTAGACAAGAGGAGAGCGCCGATGAGAAGAGGGTTCACGCTCGCTATATAAACTCCAGCTCGATGGAAAAAGGATAGAAGAAGAAGAAGCCAACGACAGCCGTGAAGAGAGAGAAGAAGAAAAAGGGAGATAGAAGAGGAAGATACAGCGATAAAAAAAAGGAGGAAAGCATTTAGCCACTGAAAGAAAGGGGGAGCTCGAGAGCCCTTCATAGAAGCTGAAGAAAAGACAGAGGTAAAGGCTCGAAGGAAGAAGCCAGGTGGTGTGTGCCGTTCGACGTCCCGAGTGGCTGCAGTTCCTCTTCCCCCCTTTTTGCTCTGTCTGAATATCGTTCTCCCTTTTCGTTTGTATCTCTGCTTTCGAGCATCTTTGCTCCAGTAGCACTGAATGCCAATGTAACCCTGTTCTCAGGGATAGAGTCGGTGTGTATATTTTGGGGTTGGATTTTTCCTTCTGAGTTGAATTCGTGTACGCCGTTTTATATGAAATAGTTAATGAAAGATGGGCTGAGTTCTGCCCTTTCATTATTCTTTTATTTCTGCCTCTGCATCCGAGGTTCACTATACGCTATGGATACTGATAACTACACCTCTACGCATGTTCTACCGTTTTGGTTTTCTAAGTCTGTTGAATGTTCTTCTATCGTATGATTCTTTCAACCTCATACCCACAACGAGAGCCTGAGACAGTCTATCTCATGGCTTCTCGTCTGTGAAACGAAGAGGGATGAATCCAAATCGTGAGTTTCCGTGCGTGATTCTGCTCTAGTGAGGCCCTAGAAGGAAGGTCATCTCACCTTGGATCACCCTCTCTACGATCATCCAAACTGGTCTTCAAATCGTTGAACAAACCCCCCTTTCAAAATGCCCAAAGCCTCTGCCTCCAAACCCCCTAAAAATCCCATTTCAGGAAGCCTCCCGGCGCGAGTCTCGCGCCGAGGGATTGCCACGCCGGCTGAGCTTCTCACGTCGCACCGAAACCCATCCTCTTCTTAGCGCCGATACCTTCACACCTTTCGGCCACTTTGATGCATTCGTGCCGATGCCGTCAGGCCATGCCAACCTTGCTCATCATATCCTGTCCTATAGAGATGCACTACCCTTCCCTCTGTCCTCACAGGAGCTATATCAAAGGGGTCAATCCCCCTACATTCTACAACACTATCAAGTCATGGAGCCCTGCCACTACATGTTCTCCATTGACTCTACGGGGGATATCACAACAGGGGGATAAAGTCCCATATGATTTAGATCCCCTGGATCTCGGGCTACGCCCGGCTCTTATTTTGGTTTCCACTCCGACAGTTCGTGAGTGGATGACCTATAATACCCTTTTGGCACACTCCCAAAATAAGGGGAGGTGCTGTCAAAATCCGTTCAGACTTTTACTCGATCACATAGTACGATGTTTTCACCGGAATTGTGCATTTAACCCCCAAATGTGCGGCAAGAAGCCGAGTTATACCATCTCATGACGTCTTGGTCACCACAGGGGAATATACATTACAGTTACATGGTCTCCTTGGACCCCCTTGTGAATGAATCCACCCCCACCTTCTATCTCACCCAATTATTACCATGAAATCCCCATTGAATACAAAGGATCCCTTTGAGCTCATAAGAAACCCTCATAATACCTGAGAAAGCCAACAAAAGATAGCTACCGGCGCCATCTTCCCCCCGGCGCCATCTCCTCCCAGCGCCACCTCCTCCCGGCGCCAATCTCGCGCCGGGTGAAGGGCGCGCCGAGAAGCATGCGGTGCCGATTGCCCTTCTTTCCAGCCACGCCGGTTGCCTACCGTGCCGATAGCCCTTGAGCTTCTCGTCGCGTCGGGATCCCACCGTGCCGTTTGGCCCTCGCGCCGGCTCCTATCCGTGCCGTTTCATCTCAATAACAGCTTCCATCCAAATATCTGATGTCTCAACAACTCCATTAAACCCAAATCCAGTCTACACTCAAATGTACCATTCCTGTCAACCTCCATGCCAGCCTTCATCACTTTACAAGGGAATCATGGTTCTTCATCTAGGTCCACGGGAGATACATTAATGGAAGTCTTAGCCCTACATTATACCGAATACGATGTTTCTTTTGTCACCCCGCTGATCCTCGGAGTTCTGCCACTGCATGTCCTCCAATGGACCCATGAGGGGAACATCAACAAACGCCATGGTAGCGGACACTGTCCCGTCACATTCAAATCCTTTTTGGATCCAGGGCTACGCTCGCCTCTCTTTTGGCTTCCATCCCGACATTTCGTGGATGGATGTCCTATATTCTCACTTGGCATAGACCAAGACAAGGGGATATGCTGCCGGATTTACTCCGTGTGTTAATATATCATATCTTGCATCGCATGATCATCTGCATGCATCTCCTATCCTGCAAATGAATGAGCATACCTATCATATTGGTTTTTCCCCTGGGACTCTTCTACTTTGGCGATTAATCAAGGGTTGTCCTTCTTTGGAAGGATGTAATTAACGTCATAACCTTTATGGTATGACAGACTTCCGGTCCCGACTCAGACTTCACAATCGACTGACCGAGTCAGATCGAGCGCACAATAAAATCGTCACTCCGGTGACTGGCACGCCTAATAAACTAACCAATAAATCAAATAAATTAAATAAATAAATAAAAAAATCCATTTCCCACAAGCTGGCACGCCCGGTGGGACCGAGTCTCCCTTCATCTCTTCGCCAAAGTAGAAGGCCTGGAGGCCTTCCCCAAAATACTGATCGTTTGCTCATTCTGATTTGCAGTGATCTCAATGGCTGGCGGATTTACCGCGCTTGCATTCGGCCCTCAAGTGGTCGCTACCCACGTGGAGCACGGGTACCTGGCGGTGCCCACTGCTTTCGGAACTCTGCTACCAGTGGTGGGGTTTCCTAATTTTCTCTGAGTCGCCTTCATCAACCTGCTGAGGGTCGAAGATGAGGAAGCTGACAAGACTATCGCGGCCAAGGCCGTAGCCCCTACAAAGGTGAGCTGTCTGCAGGGAACCACTCCGTCTTGCGGTACTATCTCATGCCTTGTCCACCACGTGGACTGTCATGCTGTCCCCGCCAGTGACAAGGCATCCGGGGGGGAGAAGAAGAAGAATCAAAGAAGAAGGGTTGTTGCTGTTTCCCGAGGCCAACTTTCAGCTTCTGGAAGTCTGTTCTAATTGGTGGCGTTCGTGTTTATCTGAACGGCCGCCGTGCTGAAGATTTGTCGGATCATATCATCCCGGTAATTCCTGTTCACAACTCCTTTCAGGTGCTTGCAAGTTGGGAGGCCAATTTGGACAAAGAAGTCTGCGGGAAGCTGACCCCCAAGCTACCAAGTTTCAAGCAAGTGTGGGTTCCCAAGAGGACTCGGGGTTCAGCTTCGACCCTACAAGATTCAACATCAACTGTCAAGGACCCTAGGTGTGGGGGCAATAAAGCTACACCAAAGGAAGATAAGGTCATGCCAGTAGCCTCTCCGCCCGCTCATAGGGTCTGTGCCAGGCAGACCAATGTTCTACGACGTTCGACAAGATCGAACGGAGCTACTAGACTATCGCGACCCTCCTACATGCCGTCGATGCAAGACCAACTGTTAATTCCTGCCCTCTATCTAGGGCACAGTCAAGGAGAAATGACCAAGGTGGTCAGGGATTACTTCTATGGCTTAGAAAGTTCTTTCCTAAGTCGGCAAAGGCTACTCCGCGCCATTAGCGCCGAAAGAAAAGAAGAAGGCAAAGAAAGAAGAAAAATGGTGTCATTCATGCACATCAATGAATATGAAGATGGCTTGCAAGCCAAGTGCTCTGAAGCTTCTCCACAGCGTGAAGAGAATAAAAGGATATCAATGTTTGAAAAGTCAACCTTCCCCAGTCAAGTCAAGAAAACAGTCTGGGGGCAAAGAAAAAGAATCCAAGTCTTCACTTGCAACATGGCAGGGGTGGCTAGTAGATATGGGGCCCAACCCGAAGAACCAGAAGAGTTGGCCAAGTTAGTTGAAAGGCCCGGGCTAATGACAAGAAGAGGCAAAGCTGCAAGAGAAATGCTCGAAGCAGCCAAAGAGAAGCAAACTATCACTACTTCAACTGCCGACATGGTGACTTCTGAAGAAGAAGAGATTACTCTGCCAGCCTCGTTTGAAGATGTTTCGGGCGAAGCATTCAAGGGTACTTCCGCTATGGCAGTGCAAGACCCAACCATCTTAATGATGCTACAAAGTTACCAGCAAGAGATTGGAGCCTTGAAGAGGCAACTGAATGAAAGAAATGAACAAGCCACTTTTCCCTGGCAACAGGACGTGCATGCTGAATCATCCCGGGAAGTTCCTAACCCGGTCGATGCTACACCCCTACCTACTTCTGAAGCAACATGCTATGGCAAGGCTGCTCTTCAGCCACATTCCCTACAGTCACCCTTGGTGCAACTAGTTCTTCCACCAGTGCAGCAATTGTCACCTGTGAGCGACGTCACGCGGTTCGGAGATGAAGATGGAGAGAGCAGAGCGCGCGGGCTCCTCTTTTGCTTTTATCCTGGTGCTTTAAGCTGCAACACAAAGAGATCAAGAGAGAAGAGAGAAGGGGCCACCACGGGAGATTGCTCCGGCGGGGCGAGCGGGACAGATATAATGCAAAAATCAAATAATAGAAATTGAAACGGCCATTGCGGGAAGCAACTCGCCACGGCCTCGAGAATATAACAGTTGGAAGAATAACACGTAATATAATGGCGGGAATTTAAACGGCCATTGCAGGAGATGACCCTCCGCGGCCTCGAGAATATAACAGATATAAGAGACAGATATGAAGAATAACACGTAATATAATGACAGAAATTTAAACGGCCATTGCGGGAGATGACCCTCCGCGGCCTCGAGAATATAACAGATATAAGAGACAGATACGAGAGTGATGCAGATTATGAAGAATAAAATTTAAACGGCCATTGCGGGAAGTAACTCACCGCGACCTCGAGAATATGGCAATTATAAGAGACAAATGTGAGAAAGAGGCAGAATATGAATGACAAAAATTAAACGGCCATGGCGGGAAGTAACTCTCCGCGGCCTCGAGAATATAAGGTGATCGCCAGGGGTCGAGGACCCCAAAATAGAAAGAGATCGCGCCTACCTCAAGAGCGGGAGACGGTGGGTTGCTTCTTCCTCTCCTACCGGTCGGCCGACGGAGAGGGCTTTCCTCGGTTACCCTTGCAAAATAATAGACAATAAACGAACGGAATTAGAAAACAGCAGTGTAGTAACAATTCCTTGCAATAAAAGTAACGAGATCGTGACCTGACACACACCTGGTTGGTGTGGTTTTAAACCCCTCTCAGACTCGAGTAGGAGGAAAATGCGATGACGAATGCAAGAGGTATGCAAGAGGCGACGCCCTTATGAAGGGAGATAAAGGATGCGGTATGATGAATGTAAAGAACTATAGGGAAAAATAAGAAGAAATGGCTTATTGGATGAGCCGATGGTGAGATCCGGCGGAGCTTCGGCAGCGTGGGGACGACGTGGAAGCGCGGTGGACGAAGACAGCCTTCCTCTCGCGAGCCTGGACACCCGAGAAGCCGGCAGGACCTCCTCCATAAAAAAGACCCCACGGGTTAGAAAAATGACTCCGGCAACCTCTGGGATCCGGCAGCCTATCGGATCGCTTCTTAGCTCCCTCAGAACTGAGGGGGTGGGCCTCTATTTATAGGGCTCCGGAGGGTGGAGGCGTCCAGGACCCTGGACACCTCCATCAGGGCCGAAGTAATATTTTATTCTATTTTTATTTATTTTTTTTGAATATTTTCATGGAGGCGTCCAGGGTCCCGGACGCCTCAATAAGGTCCACCGAACTCCACCGAAAGCCGCACGCGATTTGGCACAACGCGTGGTTTTGTGAGCGGCACCTCGTGATTCAGAAATAGGCGCGTCCAGCTGTCTGGACGCTTCCATAAATGGCTTTTTTCACACACGACAAACCGTCAGTCGGTGGACGGGGCCCGGTGGGCAAGTTGATGGAGGCGTCCAGAGTCCTGGACGCCTCCAAAAAATATATTTTTTTATTTTTGTTTTGTTTTTATGCCAAAGCTGGCATTTTTGTATTTTTTATATTTTTTTTCATGGAGGCCTCCAGGGGCCTGGACGCCTCCATAAATATATATATATTTCTGTATTTTTTTATCTTAAAAAATAAATTAAAGTAATGGAGGCGTCCATGGGCCTGGACGCCTCCATTAAGACCCCCCGGGTAAGCTGAAAAGGCGTCGACACCTCCCCGACGGGCACCCTTCCTGATTCCGGAATTCTTTGGCGTGTCTAAATGCTGTTGATGCCATCCGAATGCTGCAACGAGATGATTCCGGATGCCGAAAAGGGCGGAAGAAGATTCAAGAAAAGGAAGCACTCAAGTGATTCAAAAATGCGTAAGCCGTCGCGAGGCGTCGTACAGTAATATGAGAATTTCTCCGGAGACGTTAGGAAAGGCGTGTCTACAGCAATCTATGAGCGACGTCACGCGGTTCGGAGATGAAGACGGAGAGAGCGGAGCGCGTGGGCTCCTCTTTTGCTTTTATCCTGGTGCTTTAAGCTGCAACACAAAGAGATCAAGAGAGAAGAGAGAAGGGGCCACCACGGGAGATTGCTCCGGCGGGGCGAGCGGGACAGATATAATGCAAAAATCAAATAACGGAAATTGAAACGGCCATTGCGGGAAGCAACTCGCCGCGGCCTCGACAATATAATAGTTGGAAGAATAACACGTAATATAATGGCGGGAATTTAAACGGCCATTACGGGAGATGACCCTCCGCGGCCTCGAGAATATAACAGATATAAGAGACAGATATGAAGAATAACACGTAATATAATGACAGAAATTTAAACGGCCATTGCGGGAGATGACCCTCCGCGGCCTCGAGAATATAACAGATATAAGAGACAGATACGAGAGTGATGCAGATTATGAAGAACAAAATTTAAACGGCCATTGCGGGAAGTAACTCGACGCGGCCTGGAGAATATGGCAATTATAAGAGACAAATGTGAGAAAGAGGCAGAATATGAATGACAAAAATTAAACGGCCATGGCGGGAAGTAACTCTCCGCGGCCTCGAGAATATAAGGTGATCGCCAGGGGTCGAGGACCCCAAACTAGAAAGAGATCGTGCCTACCTCAAGAGCGGGAGACGGTGGGTTGCTTCTTCCTCTCCTACCGGCCGGCCGACGGAGAGGGCTTTTCGCGGTTACCCTTGCAAAACAATAGACAATAAAAGAACGGAATTAGAAAACGACAGTGTAGTAACAATTCCTTGCAATAAAAGTAACGAGATCGTGACCTGACACACACTTGGTTGGTGTGGAAATGCGATGACGAATGCAAGAGGTATGCAAGAGGCGACGCCCTTATGAAGGGAGATAAAGGATGCGGTATGATGAATGTAAAGAACTATAGGGAAAAAGGGGAAGAAATGGGTTATTGGATGAGCCGATGGTGAGATCCGGCGGAGCTTCGACAGCGTGGGGACGACGTGGAAGTGCGGTGGACGAAGACAGCCTTCCTCTCGCGAGCCTGGACACCAGAGAAGCCGGCAGGACCTCCTCCTCCAAAAAGACCCCACGGGTTAGAAAAATGACTCCGGCAACCTCTGGGCTCCGGCAGCCTATCGGATCACTTCTTAGCTCCCTCAGAACTGAGGGGGTGGGCCTCTATTTATAGGGCTCCGGAGGGTGGAGGCGTCCAGGACCCTGGACATCTCCATCAGGGCCGAAGTAATATTTTATTCTATTTTATTCATTTTTTTCGAATATTTTCATGGAGGCGTCCAGGGTCCCGGACGCCTCAATAAGGTCCACCGAACTCCACCGAAAGTCGCACGCGATTTGGCACAATGCGTGGTTTTGTGAGCGGCGTCTCGTGATTCGGAAATGGGCGCGTCCAGCTGTCTGGACGCTTCCACAAATGACTTTTTTCACACACGACAAACCGTCAGTCGGTGGACGGGGCCCGGTGGGCAAGTTGATGGAGGCGTCCAGAGTCCTGGACGCCTCTAAAAATATATATATATTTTATTTTTGTTTTGTTTTTATGCCAAAGCTGGCATTTTTGTACTTTTTATATTTATTTTCATGGAGGCGTCCAGGGGCCTGGACGCCTCCATAAATATAAATATTTTTTATGTATTTTTTTGTCTTAAAAAATAAATTAAAGTAATGGAGGGGTCCATGGGCCTGGACGCCTCCATTAAGACCCCCCGGGTAACCTGAAAAGGCGTCGACAGCTCCCCGGCGGGCACCCTTCCTGATTCCGAAATTCTTTGGCGTGTCTGAATGGTGTTGATGCCGTCCGAATGCTGCAACGAGATAATTCCGGATGCCGAAAAGGGCAGAAGAAGATTCAAGAAAAGGAAGCACTCAAGTGATTCAAAAGTGCGTAAGCCGTCGCGGGGCGTCGTACAGTAATATGAGAATTTCTCAGGAGACGTCAGGAAAGGCGTGTCTACAGCAATCTGTGAGCAACGTCACGCGGTTCGGAGATGAAGACGGAGAGAGCGGAGCGCGCGGGCTCCTGTTTTGCTTTTATCCTGGTGCTTTAAGCTGCCACACAAAGAGATCAAGAGAGAAGAGAGAAGGGGCCACCACGGGAGATTGCTCCGGCGGGGCGAGCGGGACAGATATAATGCAAAAAATTAAATAACAGAAATTGAAACGGCCATTGCGGGAAGCAACTCGCCGTGGCCTCGAGAATATAACAGTTGGAAGAATAACACGTAATATAATGGCGGGAATTTAAACGGCCATTGCGGGAGATGACCCTCCGCGGCCTCGAGAATATAACAAATATAAGAGACAGATATGAAGAATAACACGTAATATAATGACAGAAATTTAAACGGCCATTGCGGGAGATGACCCTCCGCGGCCTCGAGAATATAACAGATATAAGAGACAGATACGAGAGTGATGCAGATTATGAAGAATAAAATTTAAACGGCCATTGTGGGAAGTAACTCGCCGCGGCCTCGAGAATATGGCAATTATAAGAGACAAATGTGAGAAAGAGGCAGAATATGAATGACAAAAATTAAATGGCCATGGCGGGAAGTAACTCTCCGCGGCCTCGAGAATATAAGGTGATCGCCAGGGGTCGAGGACCCCAAAATAGAAAGAGATCGCGCCTACCTCAAGCGCGGGAGACGGTGGGTTACTTCTTCCTCTCCTACCGACCGGCCGACGGAGAGGGCTTTCCTCGGTTACCCTTGCAAAACAATAGACAATAAACGAACGGAATTAGAAAACGGCAGTGTAGTAACAATTCCTTGCAATAAAAGTAACGAGATCGTGACCTGACACACACCTGGTTGGTGTGGTTTTAAACCCCTCTCGGACTCGAGTAGGAGGAAAATGCGATGACGAATGCAAGAGGTATGCAAGAGGCGACGCCCTTATGAAGGGAGATAAAGGATGAGGTATGATGAATGTAAAGAACTATAGGGAAAAAGGGGAAGAAATGTCTTATTGGATGAGCCGATGGTGAGATCCGACGGAGCTTCGGCAGCGTGGGGACGACGTGGAAGCGCGGTGGACGAAGACAGCCTTCCTCTCGCGAGCCTGGACACCCGAGAAGCCGGTAGGACCTCCTCCTACAAAAAGAACCCACGGGTTAGAAAAATGACTCCGACAGCCTCTGGGCTCCGGCAGCCTATCGGATCGCTTCTTAGCTCCCTTAGAACTGAGGGGGTGGGCCTCTATTTATAGGGCTCCGGAGGGTGGAGGCGTCCAGACCCTGGACACCTCCATCAGGGCCGAAGTAATATTTTTTTCTATTTTTATTCATTTTTTTTAAATATTTTCATGGAGGCGTCCAGGGTCCTGGACGCCTCAATAAGGTACACCGAACTCCACCGAAAGCCGCACGCGATTTGGCACAACGCGTGATTTTGTGAGCGGCGCCTCGTGATTCGGAAATGGGCGCGTCCAGCTATCTGGACGCTTCCACAAATGGCTTTTTTCACACACGACAAACCGTCAGTCGGTGGACGGGGCCCGGTGGGCAAGTTGATGGAGGCGTCCAGAGTCCTCGACGCCTCCAAAAAAAAAATATTTTTTATTTTTGTTTTGTTTTTATGCCAAAGCTGGCATTTTTGTATTTTTTATATTTGTTTTCATGGAGGCGTCCAGGGGCCTGGACGCCTCCATAAATATATATATTTTTTATGTATTTTTTGTCTTAAAAAATAAATTAAAGTAATGGAGGTGTCCATGGGCCTGGACGCCTCCATTAAGACCCCCCGAGTAAGCTGAAAAGGCGTCGGCAGCTCCCCGGCGGGCACCCTTCCTGATTCCGGAATTCTTTGGCGTGTCTGAATGGTGTTGATGCCGTCCGAATGCTGCAACGAGACGATTCCGGATGCCGAAAAGGGCGGAAGAAGATTCAAGAAAAGGAAGCACTCAAGTGATTCAAAAGTGCGTAAGCCGTCGCGGGGCGTCGTACAGTAATATGAGAATTTCTCAGGAGACGTCAGGAAAGGCGTGTCTATAGCTGCCCCGCCTTGGCGTCTGCTTTGCAAGGGAGTGACACCTAATGGAAGGGTATCGAAGTGAAATGGAATGAAGTGGGAGCGGACTGATAAGTTGATGCCAAGCTGTGATGAGACGCGCTTTTGACGTTACTGTTTGGAATCTTTCCTGAAGTTTCAATGAGGCGACCTTGAAGGAGGTCTTTCAAATTTTGACGATTTGCTTGGATGGAGATCAAATAAGGGAGGGTGAGATGTGCGCTCAGGCAGGAAACAAAAAGAGGCCAACTTCTCGGTGTGGAAGTACCTGGGTCATAAACCTGCAGGTTTCACCTTCGGTGCGCGGTTACCAGCTAATGTGGAAGTGCTGCGGCCAAGGTGGGTCAAACAAAGTAAAAAGTAAAGAAATATCTGAGAGTCTGTCCAAACAAGGGTCTCCTTTGGAAGAGCAGCGTAGGGCCATTTCAAGGAAACTCAGTATTTCATTCGGAGTGGAATATCTCATATTTGTAGGAATCGAAACACAACGGCTTTCACAATCGAATCACTTGAATGATCTTCCGTAATAAATCAAAGTCCTATATGAATGCATGCTGGGTTTAAATAAAAATTTAAAACAAACTAAAATAGAAAATAGCCAAGGATAATATTGTCAACATGTTAAGAATGGGTCAGGATACCGATCCGGTGAGCCGACACTGGGCTGGGGCCCGTTTATCCGCGCACCAACTCACTGAATGGAACCGTCGTCCCCATGCTATCACAAGTTAACGGCCTATCCGTACAACCCAAATTCTTCCGGGATCATCACTATTTTTTTTGAAGGGGAACTCAAATCCCAGATTCGTTCGGGCCGCGAGGTCCTTGACATGTTCTAGTAGCGTAGGTATCATATACTACGATGCATGACATGGTGGGACCAACCATTGAAAGGTGGGACAGGAGATAGGGCAAAGACGTTCGTTAGTAAAACCTGCACAGGCCAGCATGGATTAATAACATCAGAAAGTAACAGAATCGTAACAGAATCGCACCACAATGGAAAGGAGATCTAGCCAAAATCCTGACACTGACCGCTGATGTGACATGTTCTGTCCTGTAGCGATCTTCCCTTCCTATAAGAACTCCCCTTAGGCTAGTTCATTCAAATGCACCAAGGTGGGTTTTGGAAGCTCAGGAGAGGAAGGAGAGGAGAATCTAGAGATCTCAGGATGGAAGGAGAGTCTTCCCGTGTTATGAAGAGGAGCAGGCCTGGCAGCGAGATTAGGCGACTCTCCGACCTCAAGGGTCATCTCAACGGGATGATCATGTCGCATATGGTCAGCTGATTCATTTCAACTTTTCTCCTCTTGAACCTTCTTCTCACTTGCTCCCTTCCTCCTTCTTTCTTTTCCTTTTTCAGCCATATCCACTCTTCCCGGGCCCGAGGAAGTTTTCCAAATTGCCATGGCTTTCAAAGTTAACTTCCAACATATCCATCGGCATGAGGGCCATACTCTCGAAGTGGCATCTTCAAGGGCTCCTTATTCACGCCAAACACTACGAGAAGATTCGTATGGACTGGACGGCTATGGGCGCACTAGTGGAGATCTGGCATCCCCAGACCCACACTTTTATCTTCCCGACCTTCGAGGCGACCATCCTCCTCGAGGAGGTGGAACTTCTACTCGGATTGAAGAAATTCAAGAGTGACGGGAAGGCGAAGGCTATGCGGATGCCGACACGGGGGACTTCCGAAAGCGTCCTTAGAAGCTTCATGCCGCCCGACGCAGCCCGAAAGGTTTGTACTCGAAAGGGAATTGATTTGCAAAAGCTCGCGGAATGGGTCATGGAGCCCCTGAGAGGGTTACCAGACGATGACTATTTGGAGGGAATCATGAAAGGGTTCACCATTTGTCTGGCGGGTGCTCTCTTGTTTCCTTATACCGACAACATGGTGGAGGAAGACCAACTGAGTGCTATCTACGGGATCTGGCGTGGAAAGAGGGTGGGACCCGCTGTCCTTGCCTACCTGTATAGTGGCCTTACTACCTCGAGCATGGGTAAGCCTCCTTTTGGTTGCGCACTTGTCCTGAATTGCTGGCTGGATTTGCATTTCAAGTTTGATCACCGTGAGGGAATGCCAACCGCTTCGAAGCTCTTCCAACAAAGCCCCCTTTATCACATAGCCGACGTGTTAGGCTTTGGTGGCACCGTGGCGAACCGTGTTCCGTGGCTAAAGAGACGTGAAGACTGGCCGTCTCACTTTCGAACCGTGACACAAAGCTTCTTCTCTTGCGCACCGGCATGTTTACTCCTGCTTGAGCTCCTCATGAGGTCTTCTTGTGAAGTTGATCTCCAACTGATTGGTGTGACCGAGTTTATCCTTTACAACGCGCATCGGTGCTATCTCCAGATCGGCATTCCACGTCATTCGTTCCCACTACCGACTGGCATCGTTCCTTTGAAGAAGAGAGAGTTGGGCACTGAAGCGGATGCGAAGGAAGCGAAGGTCGTCAAAGCACCCTGGAAGACAAGTGTTGCGGGAAAGGCCTTAGCGCATGTGGGGGAAGAATGCGAGCTGTGGAGGGCTTCTGTAACTGAACTGGGGAAGTTAAGGCCTAAGGCGCCTAAGCCCCTGATGTAACTCGTCCTGCTTTCTGATGGAATAAAATCTGGAATTTGGATGTTTCGGACCCCCGTCCCCCTAATTATTATTTTTTTGTGATTTATTTTTCTTTGTGTTTTTTTTTATTTTTGTTACGCTTATCTGGAATGATTTTTCTTTTTATTATTATTTTCTTTTTTCTCTCTTTTTTCTTTCTTTTTCTTTTTTTTTTTGAAATTTTTATTATGGGGGCGTCCATCGTCCTGGACGCCCCTAAGCTTTTATTTTTATTTTTAAAATTTTTATTTTTTGGCGGCGTCCAGGGTCCTGGACGCCCCTAATTCTTTTATTTTTATTTTAAAATTTTTATTTTTTGGGGGGCATCCAGGGTCTTGGACGCCCCTATAATAATTTTTTTTTAGTTTTTGGAATTTTTTGTTTGGGGGCGTCCAGGCGCCTGGACGCCCCTACTTTTTTTGAATTTTTGAAAAAAAAAAAGAAAAAAGTGGGGGCGTCCAGGCGCCTGGAATCCCCAAAAAAGGGTGATTCCTTATATAAAGGGGGGCCTCACCCCCCTTCCACTTCTACTGTTCATTCTGACGACTTGTTCACTCTAAACGACCTATTCCCAGTTCCAATGGAGCAAGGAGGCCCGAGCCAGGGTGGAGAGAAGCGGAAACGATGGGCTCGTCGTCCGAGGAGGTCGAGGGATCATGCAGAGGAGGCTGGCGCATGAGAGGAGATCGCTGCGGAAGAGGAGATAGCCGTGGAGGGCCCTGCGGGCGCTGGCGACGCGGGAGAGGACGAGCACGATCCGGTAAGCCCCTTAGACTTCCATTCTATTGGTTCACTAGGCTAAATGGGCGGACGAGAGGCTGTGTGGATAAGGCCGAGGAGTGTGGGAAGGAGGCGTCCAGGTGCCTGGACGCCTCCAAAATTTTTTATTTTTATTTTTATTATTTGTTTTTTTTGGGTTATTACGTAAATAAAATAAATAAAAAATAAGGAGGCGTCCAGGGCGCTGGACGCCTCCATGATAATATATATTATTTATTTATTTTTGTTTTGATTTTTGTTAAAAAAAGAAATAAAAAAATAGGAAGGAGGCGTCCAGAAGGTTGGACGCCTCTAAAAATATATATATAATAAATATTATGTACAGTGTTATTGTTTATTATTATCCATGATGCTGATGTGTTTCTTTTTATTTATTTTTTGTGGTGTGCAGGGCGCGATGAAGAGCCGGATCAGCTGGTCCCTGGTGGTGGCAGCGTACCGTGGGCTGCCGGACTTTCAGAGGGCGCGGGTGGACGCCATGGGTTTTGGAGCTTTCCTGCGGATCGAGCCCTTCCGGCTCGACCTTCCTCTCATCCAGGCGTTGAGGGAGCGGTGGCACCCGTCGAGCCGGGCGTTTCTGATGCCTTGGGGGCACATGGTGCCGACACTGGAGGACGTGGCTCGGATCACCGGGATACGAGTTGACGGAGAGGCAGTTAGCGGGGTCACTTACCCCGATTACAGAGAGAGTGCCTTGGACCTGCTGTGGCTAGAGATGAGCGCGACTGACAGAGATAGCAGGGTAGTCGGCCGGGTGGAGATTATGGAGGCGCTCCGATTTGGTGATCCGCGCCAGCGGGTCAGCGAGACTGGAGCGGAGTATCTGACGTGACTGAAGGGAGACGCTCGTGCAGCTTTCACCCAGGACCCGAGCGAGCGGGAGCTGGTGGATCTAGACCTCCGGAGGTTCCTCTTCTTATTCCTGGGCAGCATTCTGCTGGGGACGAAGGGTGACGGCATCCACTGCCGCTTCCTCGGGATCCTGGCCGATCTGGACAGAGTGGGGAATTATGCGTGGGGAGCGGCTCTGCTTGCCCATTTGATCGCCGATCTCTCCCAGACTTCAGAGAGGGAGACGACAGACAGCGGCTTCGCACCTTTTCTCCAGGTAAACATTTTATTTATGCATTTTACCGTAGTTAAATATGCAATTATGCGTGCTAATGATGTATGATGGATGCAGGTGTGGAGCTACTACTACTTCCCGATGGAAAGAGCCAGACAGGGGAACAGGAAAGCCGTGCCTCTGGCGCGACAGTGGAGGCCGGTCATGGTCGCGGCACCCCACGGCTACCAGCTGGCGTCGCTTCGTCGGGAGCTGAGCGAGTACCCCGAGGCTATGGTATGATGTGTATGATTTTTGGTGTTTTTATGCATGCGACTTAATGGCAACTGACATGACGTATGTATGGTGATGCAGGTGGTCTGGAGGCCCTACCTGGGCATGGCCGACGCTGGCCAGCCTTGGGTCGTGGCGGGTCATCCTCGTTTCGGGCGGGACTTGTGGGTCCATTGCCTGAACGAGATCGAGCCGCTTTGGCTCAGGCTGGTTATGAGGACGTTGGGGTTAGCCCAGGAGTGGGTCGACGTAGACGAGCCGGTCCGCGTCGGGCGGAAGACCAAGGGGAAGGCAAAGATCGTGGACTGGCATACGCGCTTCCCTGCACAGTACCAGGACTGGCAGCAGGGCGGGGTCCCGATGGTGTCCCATGTACCGGACATCACTGACTACCTGAGACGGTATCGAGTCACATACGGGGAGCATCTCTTCCTTGGTGGTGCGGCAGGGGTAAGTGAAATTTTTTTTTCCTTTTCTACATGTATACATATGCGACACTAACTTATATGCAATGCAGGATGCTCGTGACAACATGCTTGCCGACCTGCGGGCCCAGCTGGCAGACGCCAGGCGACAGTTGGTGGCCATTCGACAGGAGTTGGAGACCCTAGTGAGTCTATGCAATGCATTTTTTTTTGACCTGGATTTCGATGCTTAGCCTCTGACTGTCGTTCGCCCCGTGTTTCAGCGGGCCCACCAGGCAGCAGCAGCCGGGACGGCTGGTGGAGCGGGTTCTAGTTCGTGGGGCCCTCCCTCGCAGATCTCTGCCCTTCAGGAGCAGCTGGCGTACGCGGTGGCTCGGGCTGAGGAGGCCGAGCGTGACCGCGAGGCTCGAGTGAGTGCTTGCTTGGCCCTGACCCTCTTCTAGCTGCTTTCCTTTTATCACTGCTCTCTTACGGTGCATGCATGTTTGGACAGGTGGCCGAGATTCGGGAGGCCCTGGCCCGTGCTGTTCGTGCCGAGCAGGAGCGCGATGCTCGGGTGGCGGAGCGTGACGCCCGGATTGTGGAGCTGGAGGAGGAGCGGCGATGGGAGGCTGAGGAGCTCCCTCGTGACGTGTTGCATCTGCGGATTGCCCTCGAGCTGTCGAGGAGAGAGGTGATGAGAGAGAGAGAGGAGAGGGAGAGGGATAGGGAGAGCGTAGAGAGAGAGAGAGAGGGAGTACAGGAGGGCAGAGCGACATCGAGATTGGGACGAGAGGAGGGCTCTGGAGGCCCAGGTGATGGAGCTCCGACTGAGCCTTGGCACGGCGGAGGGGAGACTTCGGGAGAGTGAGGAGCAGTATCAGAGGGCGAAGGAGCGCAGGGCGCGACTTCGTCAGTCTGGCTCCTTTTCCGTGGGCAGCTTTCTGGTTTCTTCGGCCGAGGAGCGTCGCCGCGCCTTGGAGGTTGGCATGGTGCCACCTGGGGAGGCGAGCACGGCTTCTCAGGGTTCGCAGAGGCCCCCTAGGGATCCCCGTCAGAGGAGGGAGGAGAGAGATGACCAGGAGGGTTGTAGCGAGAGTTAGAGAGTTGGTTGTACACCCCACCTTCCTCACTGTATGATGTACTATTGACTATTATATGAAATGAAATGGTTTCCTTGTGTTGTGTGTACTTTCTCTCTCCCACACTTTCTTCTTTTGCACCAAGTTGTTTCGAGGCACGCTTCACGAGACCTTGCCCTGAAAAGCAGGGAACTACGCCTTGCACGGAGGGATCCTCTCTCCCCTATTTTTTCTTTTTTATTTTTTTTTCTTTCTTCTTTTGGGCGCGTCCTGGCGTGAGGACGCGTCTTAACTTTCGAATCCAAATTTAAAGCGCCAGGCGGCCTTTCTTCTTCGTACCTTACCTGCAAACGAGCCCGCCTCCTGTCGAGATTTGCTTGCCCCTCTTCGTCTTCTTCCTCTCTCGATCGATGGAGTTCGGTGGGCCGGACCATGGTGAAGGTGGAGAGGGACGTGGGACTCCTCGCCCGAGGAGGGGCACGCAAGAGCACGGAACGGCATCCATGGAGGAGGAAGGGCCGCTTCGGGCCCCCGAGGGACCCGAGGGGCCCGATGTCACGGAGGGAGGTGAACACGGTCTGGTAGGTCCTCCGATCTCTTCCTCTTTGATCCATTTTGAGTTTTGAAGCGAGCCATGGGGGGAAAAGGTTTCGGCGAGTGTTGCACTCAAATGATGGACGCGTCCTTGACAGGAGACGCGTTCTTTGTTATGATGCGAGGCCCTTCTTTCTTGGTGCAGGACACGGCGAGGACCCTGGGCCTGGACGATGAGTGGGCGAGTGCAGACGAGCCGAGCCGCATCAGGAAGGAGAGTCGTGGCAAGGCGAAGCATGAAGACTGGCGCATACGTCTCCCTGGACAGCAAGGGAGTGTACTGGTGCAGGATAGTGCCGACTTCCTGCGGCAGTAGAGAGAGAGTTACGTGGGTCTTCCCCGAGTCGGGGATACGCGCGACGCAATGGCTCGCGTGCCCAATTAGCCGAGGTCAGGCGGCAGCTAGCCGCCACTCAACAGGAACTGTCGCTCCTGGTAAGCTAAGTGCTGTATTTTCTATTTTTAAATGTGGAGCTTAGCTGACGGCTGTTGTTTGTTCGTTCCAGCATGCCCAGCAGACAGCGATGGTGGGAGTGGCTGGCTGCGCATCTTCCAGTTCCTCGGCCCCTTTTCTTGAGATTGCCTCCCTCTGGGAGCAACTTGCCGGTGCAGTGGCTCGGGCTGCCCGGGCGGAAGAGGAGTGTGATGCCTGGGTGGCGACTGTAGCAGAGCTGCAACATCGCGGTGAGGAGAGACCTTCTCCAGACATCCTGGAGTTAAGGGTTCTTCTGCAGATGATGAGGAGAGAGGCAGAGAGAGAGAAAGCCGAGAGAAGGTCCGAGCGACAGCGAGATCAGGCTGAGAGGAGGGCCATGGAGGCCCAGGTGAGGGAGCTCCAGCTGGGCCTTCAGGTCGCGGTGCAGAGGCTAGGAGCGATGGAGACGCGCTACGAGAGAGCGCGAGAGCTCGGGGAGCGACTGCACCAGTCTGGTCGCTTTGCCGCTAGTGGCTTCTTCGCCACGCCAGGGGAGGAGCAGCGAGTCATTACTGTGGAGCTGGCGCCACGAGGCGAGGCGGGTGCTACTGCATGGGGATCCAGGAGGCTTCTGAGGGACCCTCACCTCAGGGGAGAGGAGAGGGACGCCTAGAGGGATGAGCATGAAGATAATGGCAAGAGTTGGCGAGCTAGTGGACCCGCCTCCTCTCTATGATTGTGAT
The DNA here is from genome assembly GCA_022559845.1 of Amorphophallus konjac. NCBI lineage: Eukaryota > Viridiplantae > Streptophyta > Magnoliopsida > Alismatales > Araceae > Amorphophallus > Amorphophallus konjac. The sequence continues at coordinate 50,931,852 of CM040122.1, forward strand.
GTTTATGACAGCTTATGTAGAATTATGAATGGAGTGATTTGATTTTCTGCTGCTTGTTTGTTCTCTTGTGCGTTCGCTCTTCGCCATGCTTCCTTTGTACTGTTTCCATGTGGAGTGAACAAAGACGGCCCTAGCTTTTCTTCTCGGGCGGTTTGCCAGCCTTTGCAGACAACCTTCAAAAGGATAGGGCATCTTGTCCAAACAATCGCCTTGTGTGAGTGGTGAAGTAACACATGTGGGACCATATGGCAGGTGCCTTACCACAAGGGCTATTGGAGGGATCTTGCTCGGCACTCCTCCTTTTTTCTATAAATATCCGCTCTTTTGTACTCCCAGGGTCCTTGAGAGCCAACTCGAGGAGTACAGATTCCCACAGAAGAGGAGGGATTCAAAATCCTGAAGTCGAGATGGAGGGTGAATCTTCCCATTCCTCGAAGAGGAGCAGATCCAGCGATAGCAGTTCCAGGAAGCTCTCGGATCTCGAAGGGCACTTCAGCGAAAGGACCCGATCGCAACTCGTAAGCCAAGTTTTCCTGCCCTTTTTTCCATTCTTTTTTCTTCCTTTCTTTCTGACCAAACCTCCTCTCCATTCCCTGCATGCGTAGAGTGTGATGAAATCACAGATCTCATGGGATTTGGTAGTGGCAGCATACCGAGGCCTCCCAGATTTTTAGAAGGCGAGGCTAGACGTGATGGGATTTGGCACCTTTCTTCGGATCGAGCCGCTCGAGCTCGACCTGGTCCTGATCCAAGCCTTGTGTGAGAGATGGGACCCAGTGAGTCGGGCATTCCTGATGCCCTAGGGGCACATGGTGCCCAACTTGGAGGATGTGGTCCGGATCACAAGCCTGAAGGCGGAGGGCGAGGCAGTGACCGGGGTCACTTATGCGGATTACCGAGAAGGTGCTCGGAAGCTACTGGGTTTGGACCTAGATGGTCGAAAAAATAGGTCGGTAGCTAGGGCGTCTCTCATAGATGCATTAGGGCTCACCGGCACTCGTCGGCGGGACGACGAATCTTCAGAAGAGTTCATGGAAAGGATGGAAATAGGATGCCGTGCCGTGTACTGCATAGATTTCGGCAACTGGGAAAGATGCAACATAGATTTGAGGAGATTTCTCCTCTTCCTTTTGGGGAGATTGGTACTGAGCTCAAAAGGGGACGGTATCCAATGTCGCTTCTTGGAGCTGCTATCAGACCTTGAAAGAGTAGGATACTATGCCTGGGGAGCTGCCATGCTGGCACACTTGTTTGCAGGCATGTTCCAAGAAGCGGATCGTGAGATGGCTGTGAGTGATTTCATACCATTCATCCAGGTATTTTTGGTTTTGCTTGTTTTGTATTTTTTTCTTATTTTTGCAAGGTACTGATGACCTGCGCCGAGCAGCTGTGGAGCTATTATTATCTCCCCATGGGGAGAGCTCGGCATTGGCGACCCGCGATGGTGCCGCTAGCCAGGCGGTGGGAACCCATCATGAGTGCGGCACCCCTAACCTACCAACTGATGGTGCTAAGGCGGGAGCTACAGGAGTTCCCTGCAGCGATGGTAAACTGGAGACCCTACTCAGACATGGTCGATGCCGACCAGCCGTGGGTTCTAGCAAGTCGTGCCCGATTCGGATGGGAATTATGGATGCACTGCCTGAATGAAATCGAGGAGCTTCGGCTACGATTGGTTATGAGGACTTTGGGACTGGCTCAAGAATGGGTGGATTCAGCTGCGCCACCTTGCGTTGGGAGAGAGACGCAAGGACCGGCGATCTGCATTGACTAGCGTGTGCGATTCCACAAATAGCACGAAGACTGGCAACGGGGTGGCATAATCATGGAATCGCAGGCACGGGATAGCGAGGATTACCTGCGTCTGTACAAGACAAGGTACGCAGAGCGGTTCCAACCCCGGGGACTTGCGGAGGTAGGTCTCCCCTTTTTCTCTTTTCTTCTTTCTCCCTTTTTTGGATTTCTGGTGGAAATGCTGACTCGTATGGCTGCAGGATATCCGTGATACGATGATAGCGACTTTACGAACTCGCTTGGCAGAGATGGAGCAACGGTTGGGCGATGCCCGCAGAGCTACGAGCGCCTTGGTAGGTGTACAATGCGTTCCTAATTAAAATCCCAGATTCCAGATGTTGGCTGCTAATTCACGCGATCGTAGCATACCCAGATTGGTGCGGCTTCCCCAGCGATGGGAGTAGGTGGTGCCTCTTCCAGCTTGTGGATTCCCACCTCAGAACTTGACTTGCTTCATGAGCAACTTGCTCACGCCACGCAGCGTGCTGCGGAGGTAGAAGGGATGCTCTGTATACAGGTAAAAGTTTCATTGTTGAGTTCTCTTTGTTTACGCATTATCGCGTATCTGAGATGGTACACTCGGCAGGAAAAGGAGACGGAAGAAGCGCTTGCCCAAGCTGCGCAGAGGGAGGCTAGGATAGCAGAACTGGAGAGGGAACTGCGGCGTCGTCCTGATGACGACTCCTCTAGGGATGCCGTGGAACTGAGGATCACTCTCCAGTTGGAGAGGGAAGACTGTGAGAGAGAACGTGCAGAGAGAGAAAGAGCCAACAGATTGATTGAAAGGGAGGAACGAAGGGCCATGGAGGCCCAACTATTCGAACTCCGAACCAGCCTTGGTCTTGCTGAACAGTGGCTGAGAGATGGTGAGGACCGCTACCGAAGAGCACGAGAACGTGGCTTTCGTGTTGGTAGCTTCTCTGCTGTTTCCGTGGATCAACGCTGGTGTGTGGGAATAGGAAGGGGAATACAGAGCGATGTGAGTACCACTTTTCGTAGTTGGGTAGCACCCTTGAGAGCGTTTTGCCCGGAGAGTAGTGGGATGAGTGATGCAGAGAGAGAGGGCGGAACTTGATGTAATTTTTTGTTTTGGAAAGGAATAAAATACAAGGTTTGGTCTGTTTGGTTTTCACCTTTACTTTTGTCGCCTCGAATCCTTGCACACATCACTGAAACAAACAAATCAGAATTTCTGTTCTGACTTGGCCCCTTGCTCAATAAGCAAATGGTCACATTGACTGTCCTTGATAACTGGTCAAGGGGCCAAGCCTTTATTTAAGGAAGGCGAGAGAAAGATGCAGTGATGATAAATGCGACAGGCATGCACACGAATGCAAGCGGTATTAAAAGTGAGATGCTGCACGCAAATGCAATCATGCAAAATTGATTTGTTTTCTTTTTTATACTTGGCATTTTTTTATTTTTTTGTTTTATCATTAAAAAGATTTTTTTTGTTTGCAAATATGTACATTTTCTCTTTTCCATTTTTTTTGTTGCTTTTATTATAAATTTTTTTTGTTGTTAATGCCTGTCAAGCACCCAAATGGCACCCAACCTATACGAGAACAGGGGTTTCTTACTAACCTCCCAAGTATCCTAAGTGCACATCTAGGTTGATTTGGGCCTCTAGACCCCTCGAATGATGATCCCGCCGGCTAAGACTTACCCTGATGACAATACCGTCATGCCATGCTTAGGCTCCCAATCGTTTCCGACCACAGGGATTCACCCAAAAGGTGTTTGAGGTAAAAGATTTGCCCGACCCGGGTCTGTTTCCTCACAACTCTAGATGATATATGATGGAACACCCTGGAACCCCAATGACCAACCGCGCGACGCTGACCCGGAATCAGACGCCGTCGCACCCATAGGTGACGCGCTTGCATTGGCCTAAGCCCGAGGTTAAACAAGAAGACATCAAGGTGGTAAACAGGGGTCTTGACCAGCCAGAAATACGGAGACTCCTTCGTAGCGATAGCTTTTGCTTTTCAAAGTAGGCAACCAAATGTGTATATTAAAATAAGGTCGCAGACCCTGGACAGTTTTCACCCTTCAGAAACTCCATCGAACCTTCATCTTTAGAGGGAGAAGGAAGAGTGTAGGGGATAAACCTCCTGAGAGGACCAGCAAAGCCGTTAACCCGGCGAGCGAATAATGGCCCATTAACTCTTTCCTTTCGGACAACCTCGGACCAAATCTTGAGCATTTACATTCCATAGCCCCCCCCCTTTTGTGGATTCGAACTTTTGCTTTGAGGGGTTCCATTTATTGCATCAGGCACGGTCACGACCAGGCTCTTGATTTTGATTTTGTATTTCTTTTTGTGAGGGAGATATAGTCGTTTGACGTTTGTGGGCTCCCTTTCGTATGCCTGCGGGGACACTGCCCTCTTCTCGTGCTCTGATCGATGCTCGAGGAAATGGATCCTACTCTTGCCATTGGGGTTTGAGTTTCGGTTTCTCATGCTCAGCGTTTTAAGGGCGCCGACTGTCTCATTTGGTCGAAGAGAAAAGAATAAAGATTACAGCTTCAGGAGATCTTCTGGGTGGGGCCCCACCGTAGGTGATGCTACCGACTTTTTTTTTGAATAAAATACATAAGTGAGCACATGTTAGCTTCCTTCGAGCGAGCATAGGCCGACGTGGCCGGACAGGGATCTCCATGGTTCTGGCAAACCAAGACCCGGTACCTACCAAGCCTAATGGGCCCTATCCTAACATGAAGGTTAGATGTAAGACCCCGAGTTTCTGTACAAATATTAAATTTCGTAAATAGTAAATGTTGAATAGTGACTGTGGTAAATAGTAAATAGTAAAATTTTTGACTATCATATAAAAATTTCAAAAAATGGTAGTTAATTAGTAAAGACCATGGTAAACACTTTGGTCTTCTGTACTTGACCCTAATAAAATCATTTACATGGCTTAATCAGTGATTTAAGCCTGACTTAAAAACGCAGAAAACACTATTCATACGAAAATACAACTACCTTAGAAAAATCTGTAAAAATCACATCTGATAGAGGGTATTTTTCTTAGCAACTTTGTCTTCTGAAGTTTCATCGGTAAAAATCAGAAACTCTCTCTATCGACTAAACCGTTGAACATTGGGTTAAATTATTATTTTAATCTTAAGATTGGGAGATTAACAATAAACCTCATGATAAAATTCCATAAAAATCATATTATGAAAGAGCATGACTTGATTAGTAATTTTGTCTTTTGGGTCCAATTCATTAAAAATCATTTAGTAATATTAAATTGAGGTTTTAGTTAACCATTCCTTAATCTTTTGGATTAGGCTTAGATTAGGCTAACCTTACCTTGAGAAACACGTGAAACCGTGTTTTGGTTGGCAGAAACACGTTGTCAACAATGCAAAGGATTTTGCGGCTCTGACCAAACCGTGTGTGAAGATTAAACACTCCTCTTCCAAACCTATAAGTAGAGGAAGCCCCCTTAAACATCTCTTAAACACAAAAGGGTTCTTGCTGCTGTGAAGAAGCTCTGCAAGTCTACTGTTCATCTTCTTCCCCATTCATCTTTCCTTATTTCATCGGTTAAGGTAGGTAACCATGGCACAAACTTTGAATTTGATAAACGGAATGAAAGGGCATCATGTTAGCTTGTAGAAACCATGCTTTTCCATTTATTTACGTACTCAAATGCATAAAACGCCGGATTTATGCTTCTGTTTCGCTGTTCCCGTGTTACAGGGATTAACGGTTCCAACCGGACCGCTTTATCTCTTAGATGGCTCAGAACTGCCCGCCCGACTTATACAAACGGCCCAATTAGAACCGCCCGCCTTGTATACAACGGCCCAATGATAACCGTTTTACAGCCAGTAGGTTTAACGGCCCACTGTCATCCGTTTAACTTCCAGAAAATTGATTTTTTTGCTATTTGACCCATTTAACAATGTTAATTAGTAAAAATTGACAATCCACATAAATAACAGATAATGACATGAGTAAATTTCTGTTATTTGCAATATCTATTTTGATAAATTGTTTAAAGTGAAAATCATTGAAATTCACTTGTAACTTTGGATAAATTGAATAAGTATGGTAAATAGCTAAACTTTACCATAGGTAATTTCTGTAAATTACTGTAAACCAGAAAATTACTGGCCGACTTATGGCAAGTCTTTGACCAATTAGCCGGACACTCCATCTGGTAAACTTTACATTTTTACCATAGAACATTTTTACCGTGGTAAATTACGGTTACATCATGACTATTGTTTTAACTTGATTAATTGACCGATTACCCTTGGATAATCTTCGGTCATATTTGAGCCCGGAATTGATCAATGGACATTAAACTGAAATTGGTTGGTTTAATTGTTATTGGCAACCCGGTAACTATTTTGCATAAATTATCTTATAATTAGACATTATCGTTATGCTTAATACGGATTCTCTTGAACCGTATTTCTTAAAATACGACCCGAATGGTTCGTATATTCGTTCTTCGGAACTTACTTCTCTCTCTCGAACGGCTTACTGTCAACCGTTCATTCTTGGCCCCGTGACTCGTTACTCATGTGAGTACGGCCCGGTGTTTGCCGTACGACTACCTTGTTTTGGATTTTTCATCGTGGTTATACTCTTGAATCAAAGGAGGCGAGTGTCGTCCTTTACAGCTTGTACCCGACAGAAATTCATCTGATTATATTGGCCATAATTGACTATGTCTAGACGGGGGATCGGTGATCCAATTGAAATGAAATGCCAACGCATCATAAGGGCCCGGTCTGGTCCTGGGGAGAGCGCCCGAAAAGATATTGAGCCCATTGGGATGTTTATGACAGGGTGAGGCATTGCACCCGAATACTTGACTTGACATGTTACGTCTATGACAAACTCTTATTACTTGACTCGTGCGTATTTACTTGGTTACATGTGTAACATACTTGCTGGCCAAATTATCTACTATTACTTTACTTGTTCATTACTTGGTAAATTGTTATATTTCTTGACCTTGCAAGATATCTTTTACATTGTTTCTTTTATCGTATCGTCATTCTTTATTTACTGCATTTCATATAAATTGGAAATCAATGGTTAATTACGTAAACCTGTTTGTGGTTATCTACTGAGCGCGTTTAGCTCACTCCTACTTTTCCCCTCTTTCCAGGTGATGAACTTGTCGGGAATGGACTGGAGTGATATCGAGAGATAGTTTTAGTTTATTGAGTCAGTTTGTACCCTTAGTATTAGTGAGAGATTGTTCTAGTATTTTGCTTATTATTTGGATGTAGTTGTTCTACCCAGTGTACTCAACTTTATTATCAATAAAACTCTGATTATTATCCTTTCCAACCTTTTGTGCAATGGTTTGCAATGGTTCGGAATTATTGCTCGCTTGCCCCTAACCGTACGTCCCGAGATTCCGCATCGGGGCGTGACAGTTTAGTTGGTATCAGAGCCTAGGTCAATTTGTCCTAGGTATTTCACTTTAATGTTATAGGTTTATTGGTTATAGGCTTAAGAAAACAACCTTGTGAGAATTGGGTAGAAATTTGGGTTAAGTTATTTAACCATAATCATGTTCTTCTTATCTAGTTCTTCTCTTCTCATCTAAGAAGTTCTTCTCTCATAAATAATCCGAGTAACTATTTTATATAGGCACTTAACTAGAAATGGCAGCCAATCGTGCTAAGATGAGGAATTTACAGCGTACAGTTCAAGGACTTACGCAAGCCTTGAATGCACTAGCTCAGGCAGGAGCTGGAGCTGGAGCGGCACCTCATGGCGCAGCTCATGGCACTGGTGATTTATATCAGAATTTCCGAGGAATGAACCCGCCTAGATTCGCTGGTTCAACTGATCCCGATGAAGCCGAGAATTGGCTCGACGAGATGGCAAGAATTTTTGAGGTCATGCAATGCACTGACCAAGAACGTGTTCTTTTATCCGTTTTCCAACTGGAACGTGATGCACGTGCTTGGTGGGAGTCTGTTAAGCCGACTCTCGGAGATCAACAAGTCTCGTGGGAGGAATTCGAGGAATATTTCAATGATAAATATTTTTCTGACTGCGTGCAAGAAAAGAAGGAGCAGAATTCGCAGCTTTAAAACAGCGAAGTTTATCGGTATCAGAATATGAGGCTCAGTTTTCACGACTCTCTCGTTATGCAAGACATCTTATTTCGACTGAGAGAATGAAGGCGAAGCGTTTCCTCAATGGTCTTCGACTTCATTATATCAATCAACTTGCACCACTGGAAATTTCTACATATTCTGAGATGGTAAGAAAGGCACAAATATTAGAAGATACTTTGGAAATGACTGAAAGGATTCGTGGTCAAGGTAACAAGAAAGAGCAACCGAAGGCACTCAAGAATGTTAAACCTGGATTTGGCACTGACCCGAGCAAGAAAAGACCCTTTACTAGTTCTGGTTCAAGTTCTGGTTCTGGTTCGTGGAGAGGCAAAATGCCGCGACAAGAAGACAAGAAACCTGATTCTATGATTCCATTCAAGGGCGTATGCCGATATTGTGATCGTCCTGGTCACAAGATGGAAGATTGTTGGCGCAAGCTAGGTGCATGTCTGCGGTGTGGAAGCAAAGAGCACCGTATACCCAACTGTCCTTTATTATCGGAACAAGCTATCCCGGCAAAACCTCTGAATTTCAAGAAGCCTCAAGGCAGGCTCCAGGCTCTTCATGCAAAGGAAAAAGATATCGCCGAGGATGGTGGACTCGTCGAAGGTACTCTTGTTATATTCGACTTGCCAGCTTTTGTTCTAATTGATACTGGTGCAACACATTCTTTTATTTCACGGAGATTTGCTAAATCTTTAGCTATGGCACCTGTTTTGTTGAGTTCTCCGTTAGAAATATCAACCCCTATTGGTTCTAAATCGGCAATTCAGCATTACTATCCTTCTAGTAAGGTTATGGTGAATGATCAGAATTTTCCAGCTGATTTGATTTGTATGGACATGAAGGATTACGATGTAATCCTAGGAGCGGATTGGTTGGCTCGGTATGAGGCCAATGTTCATTGTAGTTCTTGTTCCGTGTCTTTTTCTAGACACCCCGGATTATCCTTCAAGGGAGTGAAACACCCTAGTTCTATCTCTCTTATCTCGACTCTTCGTGCTGATAAGTTATTGAGGCGTGGATGCGAAGCTTTTCTGGCTTTTGTTCATGCGTCCCCTGAACAGCAGATCGAGATTAAGGACATTTCTATTGTCCGAGAATTTTCGGACGTATTTCCAGAGGAGTTACCAGGACTTCCGCCTCTGCGTGAAGTTACATTCTCTATTGATCTTATTCCTGGATCGTCTCCTGTTTCTAAAGCCCCTTATCGCATGTCTCCTGCGGAATTACGGGAATTGAAGCAGCAATTGTTGGAATTACTCGAGAAGGGTTTTATTCGCCCGAGTGTTTCCCCTTGGGGAGCTCCTGTATTGTTTGTTCGGAAGAAAGATGGTTCGATGAGATTATGCATCGATTATCGGCAACTTAACCAGTTGACTGTCAAGAACAAGTATCCTTTGCCAAGGATTGATGAGTTATTTGACCAGATTACTGGAGCTTCTTATTTTTCTAAGATCGATCTTCGATCTGGATATCACCAGTTACGGATTAAAGAAGAGGATATTTATAAATCAGCTTTCCGTAGCCGGTATGGCCATTATGAGTTTGTCGTTATGCCTTTTGGGTTAACGAATGCACCGGCAGCTTTCATGCAGTTAATGAACAGTGTGTTCCGACCCTACCTTGATCAATGGGTTGTGGTATTCATAGATGATATTTTGATATATTCCAAGAGTGAAAGAGAACATGCCGAGCATCTGAGGATGGCTTTGCAATTATTGAGAGATCACCAATTATATGCTAAGTTGAGCAAGTGTGATTTCTGGTTACAAGAGGTGTCTTTTCTAGGACATATTATTACCAAGGATGGTATTTCTGTAGATCCATCGAAGGTGGAAGCAGTAAAGAATTGGGAACAACCTACCAGTGTTACTGAAGTGAGGAGTTTTCTTGGCCTGGCTGGTTACTATCGAAGGTTTATTCAAGATTTCTCTAAGATTGCGGTACCTCTGACAAAGTTAACCCGCAAAGAGATTAAGTTTGAGTGGTCAATTGAATGCCAACGGAGTTTTCAGACTCTGAAGGATTGTCTGACTACTGCCCCTATTTTAACCTTACCTTCTGGTGAGGGTGATTTCGTGGTTTACACTGATGCTTCTGGTATTGGCTTAGGCTGTGTGCTTATGCAGCACGGCAAGGTGATTGCCTATTCTTCTAGGCAGCTAAGAAAGCATGAAGTTAATTATCCAGTTCATGATTTGGAATTGGCAGCCGTGGTATTTGCTTTGAAGATTTGGAGGCACTACTTATATGGTGAATCATTTACGGTATTTTCGGATCACAAAAGTCTGAAATACTTATTTTCTCAAAAGGAATTGAACATGAGACAAAGAAGATGGTTGGAGTATATAAAGGATTTCGACTTTTCTATTGAGTATCACCCGGGCAAAGGCAATGTGGTTGCTGATGCTTTAAGTCAGAAGCCTGTGGCTAAGATATCTAGTCTTATGTTACAAGAATGGAAATTACTGGAGCAAGTGGCTAGTCTGGATATCAATATTGATAATGACCGGATATTGATTTCCCAGTTGCAACTGAAGCCCGAATTGTTGGTAGAAATCAAGTTATTGCAAGATATTGATCCCGAGCTAGTCGAGATTAAGGAAAGCTTGAGTAGCAGACCTGATTTCTCCATAGCCGATGATGGAAGATTATTATTTCAAGGTAGAACTTGTGTACCGAATGAGGCTAATATAAAGAATCGGATTCTTGAAGAAGCCCATAGATCCAAATATACTATCCATCCGGGAGGCACTAAGATGTTCAAGGATTTGAAAAGGTCATTTTGGTGGCCGAACATGAAAAGGGAAATTGTAAATTTCGTGAGTACATGTCTTGTTTGTCAACAAGTAAAGGCCGAGCATTTCAGACCGGCAGGTAAATTGAAACCACTTGAATTACCCCAATGGAAGTGGGAGAGTATTGGTATAGATTTCATTCTGGGTCTTCCTAAGACTCGAGGTGGTTATGATGCTATATGGGTAATTGTGGATCGATTGACTAAATCCGCACATTTCTTATCTATTAAGTCCAAGTGGACAGTTGATGTGCTGGCAACATTATATTTAAAGGAAGTGGTTAGGCTTCATGGTATCCCAGTCAACATTATATCCGATAGAGATCCGAGATTTACTTCTCATTTTTGGAAAGGATTGCAAGAATCTCTTGGTACCCGTCTGAATTTTAGCACTGCATTTCATCCGCAAACAGATGGACAGACCGAGAGAACTAATCAAATAGTGGAAGATATGTTGAGAGCTTATATGATCGACTTCGGTGGAAGTTGGAGCGATCATTTAGCATTGATAGAATTCGCCTACAACAATAGTTATCAATCCAGCATACAGATGACACCTTTCGAGACTTTGTATGGAAGGAGCTGTCGTTCTCCATTATGTTGGGATGAGGTTGGCGAGAAGCAATGGCTTGGACCGGATCTTATCTCGGAGTCATCACAAAATATTCGTATTATCCGAGACCGGTTACTTGTGGCTCAATCGAGGCAAAAGAGCTATGCTGATAATAGAAGAAGAGATTTGGAATTTCAAATTGGCGAGCATGTGTTCTTAAAAGTCTCTCCTTCAAGAGGTATTCGTCGATTCGGTATTCATGGCAAGTTAAGCCCAAGGTATATTGGTCCATTTGAGATCCTTGATCGAGTGGGTGAAGTCGCCTATAGATTGGCCTTACCTCCTCAATTATCTGGTGTACATAACGTATTCCATGTATCTATGCTTCGGAAATACGTGTACGACCCTAGTCACATCATTCAACATGTGGACTTTGAATTTAAGAAGGATCTATCTTATGAAGAAAGACCAATGAAGGTTCTGGATCGGAAAGAGCAACAACTTCGAAATCGTTCCATACCGATGGTTAAAATCCAATGGAGTCAGTGTGGAATAGAGGAAGCTACATGGGAATCCGAGGACGCCATACGGAAGCGTTATCCCGATCTATTCTAGGTAAGCTATTTTTTCCTTACTATATTTTGGTCCAGTGAATTTGGAGGACCAAATTCTTTAAGTGGGGGAGGGTGTAAGACCTCGAGTTTCTGTACAAATATTAAATTTCGTAAATAGTAAATGTTGAATAGTGACTGTGGTAAATAGTAAATAGTAAAATTTTTGACTATCATATAAAAATTCCAAAAAATGGTAGTTAATTAGTAAAGACCATGGTAAACACTTTGGTCTTCTGTACTTGACCCTAATAAAATCATTTACATGGCTTAATCAGTGATTTAAGCCTGACTTAAAAACGCGAAAAACACTATTCATACGAAAATACAACTACCTTAGAAAAATCTGTAAAAATCACATCTGATAGAGGGTATTTTTCTTAGCAACTTTGTCTTCTGAAGTTTCATCGGTAAAAATCAGAAACTCTCTCTATCGACTAAACCGTTGAACATTGGGTTAAATTATTATTTTAATCTTAAGATTGGGAGATTAACAATAAACCTCGTGATAAAATTCCATAAAAATCATATTATGAAAGAGCATGTCTTGATTAGTAATTTTGTCTTTTGGGTCCAATTCATTAAAAATCATTTAGTAATATTAAATTGAGGTTTTAGTTAACCATTCCTTAATCTTTTGGATTAGGCTTAGATTAGGCTAACCTTACCTTGAGAAACACGTGAAACCGTGTTTTGGTTGGCAGAAACACGTTGTCAACAATGCAAAGGATTTTGCGGCTCTGACCAAACCTTGTGTGAAGATTAAACACTCCTCTTCCAAACCTATAAGTAGAGGAAGCCCCCTTAAACATCTCTTAAACACAAAAGGGTTCTTGCTGCTGTGAAGAAGCTCTGCAAGTCTACTGTTCATCTTCTTCCCCATTCATCTTTCCTTATTTCATCGGTTAAGGTAGGTAACCATGGCACAAACCTTGAATTTGATAAATGGAATGAAAGGGCATCATGTTAGCTTGTAGAAACCATGCTTTTCCATTTATTTACGTACTCAAATGCATAAAACGCCGGATTTATGCTTCTGTTTCGCTGTTCCCGTGTTACAGGGATTAACGGTTCCAACCGGACCGCTTTATCTCTTAGATGGCTCAGAACTGCCCGCCCGACTTATACAAACGGCCCAATTAGAACCGCCCGCCTTGTATAAAACGGCCCAATGATAACCGTTTTACAGCCAGTAGGTTTAACGGCCCACTGTCATCCGTTTAACTTCCAGAAAACTGATTTTTTTGCTATTTGACCCATTTAACAATGTTAATTAGTAAAAATTGACAATCCACATAAATAACAGATAATGACATGAGTAAATTTCTGTTATTTGCAATATCTATTTTGATAAATTGTTTAAAGTGAAAATCATTGAAATTCACTTGTAACTTTGGATAAATTGAATAAGTATGGTAAATAGCTAAACTTTACCATAGGTAATTTCTGTAAATTACTGTAAACCAGAAAATTACTGGCCGACTTATGGCAAGTCTTTGACCAATTAGTCGGACACTCCATCTGGTAAACTTTACATTTTTACCGTAGAACATTTTTACCGTGGTAAATTACGGTTACATCATGACTATTGTTTTAACTTGATTAATTGACCGATTACCCTTGGATAATCTTCGGTCATATTTGAGCCCGGAATTGATCGATGGACATTAAACTGAAATTGGTTGGTTTAATTGTTATTGGCAACCCGGTAACTATTTTGCATAAATTATCTTATAATTAGACATTATCGTTATGCTTAATACGGATTCTCTTGAACCGTATTTCTTAAAATACGACCCGAATGGTTCGTATATTCGTTCTTCGGAACTTACTTCTCTCTCTCGAACGGCTTACTGTCAACCGTTCATTCTTGGCCCCGTGACTCGTTACTCATGTGAGTACGGCCCGGTGTTTGCCGTACGACTACCTTGTTTTGGGTTTTTCATCGTGGTTATACTCTTGAATCAAAGGAGGCGAGTGTCGTCCTTTACATCTTGTACCCGACAGAAATTCATCTGATTATATTGGCCATAATTGACTATGTCTAGACGGGGGATCGGTGATCCAATTGAAATGAAATGCCAACGCATCATAAGGGCCCGGTCTGGTCCTGGGGAGAGCGCCCGAAAAGATATTGAGCCCATTGGGATGTTTATGACAGGGTGAGGCATTGCACCCGAATACTTGACTTGACATGTTACGTCTATGACAAACTCTTGTTACTTGACTCGTGCGTATTTACTTGGTTACATGTGTAACATACTTGCTGGCCAAATTATCTACTATTACTTTACTTGTTCATTACTTGGTAAATTGTTATATTTCTTGACCTTGCAAGATATCTTTTACATTGTTTCTTTTATCGTATCGTCATTCTTTATTTACTGCATTTCATATAAATTGGAAATCAATGGTTAATTACGTAAACCTGTTTGTGGTTATCTACTGAGCGCGTTTAGCTCACTCCTACTTTTCCCCTCTTTCCAGGTGATGAACTTGTCGGGAATGGACTGGAGTGATATCGAGAGATAGTTTTAGTTTATTGAGTCAGTTTGTACCCTTAGTATTAGTGAGAGATTGTTCTAGTATTTTGCTTATTATTTGGATGTAGTTGTTCTACCCAGTGTACTCAACTTTATTATCAATAAAACTCTGATTATTATCCTTTCCAACCTTTTGTGCAATGGTTTGCAATGGTTCGGAATTATTGCTCGCTTGCCCCTAACCGTACGTCCCGAGATTCCGCATCGGGGCGTGACAGTTTAGTTGGTATCAGAGCCTAGGTCAATTTGTCCTAGGTATTTCACTTTAATGTTATAGGTTTATTGGTTATAGGCTTAAGAAAACAACCTTGTGAGAATTGGGTAGAAATTTGGGTTAAGTTATTTAACCATAATCATGTTCTTCTTATCTAGTTCTTCTCTTCTAATCTAAGAAGTTCTTCTCTCATAAATAATCCGAGTAACTATTTTATATAGGCACTTAACTAGAAATGGCAGCCAATCGTGCTGAGATGAGGAATTTACAGCGTACAGTTCAAGGACTTACGCAAGCCTTGAATGCACTGGCTCAGGCAGGAGCTGGAGCTGGAGCGGCACCTCATGGCGCAGCTCATGGCACTGGTGATTTATATCGGAATTTCGGAGGAATGAACCCGCCTAGATTCGCTGGTTCAACTGATCCCGATGAAGCCGAGAATTGGCTCGACGAGATGGCAAGAATTTTTGAGGTCATGCAATGCACTGACCAAGAACGTGTTCTTTTATCCGTTTTCCAACTGGAACGTGATGCACGTGCTTGGTGGGAGTCTGTTAAGCCGACTCTCGGAGATCAACAAGTCTCGTGGGAGGAATTCGAGGAATATTTCAATGATAAATATTTTTCTGACCGCGTGCAAGAAAAGAAGGGAGCAGAATTCGCAGCTTTAAAATAGCGAAGTTTATCGGTATCAGAATATGAGGCTCAGTTTTCACGACTCTCTCGTTATGCAAGACATCTTATTTCGACTGAGAGAATGAAGGCGAAGCGTTTCCTCAATGGTCTTCGACTTCATTATATCAATCAACTTGCACCACTGGAAATTTCTACATATTCTGAGATGGTAAGAAAGGCACAAATATTAGAAGATACTTTGGAAATGACTGAAAGGATTCGTGGTCAAGGTAACAAGAAAGAGCAACCGAAGGCACTCAAGAATGTTAAACCTGGATTTGGCACTGACCCGAGCAAGAAAAGACCCTTTACTAGTTCTGGTTCAAGTTCTGGTTCTGGTTCGTGGAGAGGCAAAATGCCGCGACAAGAAGACAAGAAACCTGATTCTATGATTCCATTCAAGGACGTATGCCGATATTGTGATCGTCCTGGTCACAAGATGGAAGATTGTTGGCGCAAGCTAGGTGCATGTCTGCGGTGTGGAAGCAAAGAGCACCGTATACCCAACTGTCCTTTATTATCGGAACAAGCTATCCCGGCAAAACCTCTGAATTTCAAGAAGCCTCAAGGCAGGCTCCAGGCTCTTCATGCAAAGGAAAAAGATATCGCCGAGGATGGTGGACTCGTCGAAGGTACTCTTGTTATATTCGACTTGCCAGCTTTTGTTCTAATTGATACTGGTGCAACACATTCTTTTATTTCACGGAGATTTGCTAAATCTTTAGCTATGGCACTTGTTTTGTTGAGTTCTCCGTTAGAAATATCAACCCCTATTGGTTCTAAATCGGCAATTCAGCATTACTATCCTTCTAGTAAGGTTATGGTGAATGATCAGAATTTTCCAGCTGATTTGATTTGTATGGACATGAAGGATTACGATGTAATCCTAGGAGCGGATTGGTTGGCTCGGTATGAGGCCAATGTTCATTGTAGTTCTTGTTCCGTGTCTTTTTCTAGACACCCCGGATTATCCTTCAAGGGAGTGAAACACCCTAGTTCTATCTCTCTTATCTCGACTCTTCGTGCTGATAAGTTATTGAGGCGTGGATGCGAAGCTTTTCTGGCTTTTGTTCATGCGTCCCCTGAACAGCAGATCGAGATTAAGGACATTTCTATTGTCCGAGAATTTTCGGACGTATTTCCAGAGGAGTTACCAGGACTTCCGCCTCTGCGTGAAGTTACATTCTCTATTGATCTTATTCCTGGATCGTCTCCTGTTTCTAAAGCCCCTTATCGCATGTCTCCTGCGGAATTACGGGAATTGAAGCAGCAATTGTTGGAATTACTCGAGAAGGGTTTTATTCGCCCGAGTGTTTCCCATTGGGGAGCTCCTGTATTGTTTGTTCGGAAGAAAGATGGTTCGATGAGATTATGCATCGATTATCGGCAACTTAACCAGTTGACTGTCAAGAACAAGTATCCTTTGCCAAGGATTGATGAGTTATTTGACCAGATTACTGGAGCTTCTTATTTTTCTAAGATCGATCTTCGATCTGGATATCACCAGTTACGGATTAAAGAAGAGGATTTTATAAATCAGCTTTCCGTAGCCGGTATGGCCATTATGAGTTTGTCGTTATGCCTTTTGGGTTAACGAATGCACCGGCAGCTTTCATACAGTTAATGAACAGTGTGTTCCGACCTACCTTGATCAATGGGTTGTGGTATTCATAGATGATATTTTGATATATTCCAAGAGTGAAAGAGAACATGCCGAGCATCTGAGGATGGCTTTGCAATTATTGAGAGATCACCAATTATATGCTAAGTTGAGCAAGTGTGATTTCTGGTTACAAGAGGTGTCTTTTCTAGGACATATTATTACCAAGGATGGTATTTCTGTAGATCCATCGAAGGTGGAAGCAGTAAAGAATTGGGAACAACCTACCAGTGTTACTGAAGTGAGGAGTTTTCTTGGCCTGGCTGGTTACTATCGAAGGTTTATTCAAGATTTCTCTAAGATTGCGGTACCTCTGACAAAGTTAACCCGCAAAGAGATTAAGTTTGAGTGGTCAATTGAATGCCAACGGAGTTTTCAGACTCTGAAGGATTGTCTGACTACTGCCCCTATTTTAACCTTACCTTCTGGTGAGGGTGATTTCGTGGTTTACACTGATGCTTCTGGTATTGGCTTAGGCTGTGTGCTTATGCAGCACGGCAAGGTGATTGCCTATTCTTCTAGGCAGCTAAGAAAGCATGAAGTTAATTATCCAGTTCATGATTTGGAATTGGCAGCCGTGGTATTTGCTTTGAAGATTTGGAGGCACTACTTATATGGTGAATCATTTACGGTATTTTCGGATCACAAAAGTCTGAAATACTTATTTTCTCAAAAGGAATTGAACATGAGACAAAGAAGATGGTTGGAGTATATAAAGGATTTCGACTTTTCTATTGAGTATCACCCGGGCAAAGGCAATGTGGTTGCTGATGCTTTAAGTCGAAGCCTGTGGCTAAGATATCTAGTCTTATGTTACAAGAATGGAAATTACTGGAGCAAATGGCTAGTCTGGATATCAATATTGATAATGACCGGATATTGATTTCCCAGTTGCAACTGAACCCAGTAATTTACCCGACTACACACCAAACACACACTTCTTCGGGTTCATTTTCAATTGGAACTCCCTTGACCTCTGCAAGACCTTAGCCAAAACTTCTGGATGTTTCATCCTGGTACTTGATTTCACCAACAAGTCATCCACATACACTTCCAGGTATATGTGCATCATGTCATGAAATATGGCCATCATAGCTCTTTGGTAAGTAGCTCCAGCATTCTTTAACCCAAACGGCATGACCACGTAACAATATGTTCCCCAAGGGGTAGTGAATGACGTCTTCTCTTGATCCTCTTCTGCCAAACGAATTTGATTATATCCTGAAAATCCATCCGTGAATGAGAGGGTCTCATAACCTGCCGTGTTATCGATCAACACATCAATGTGAGGCAAGGGAAAATCATCCTTTGGACACGCGCGGTTAAGGTCCCGGAAGTCGATGCAAATCCTGACTTTCCCATCTTTCTTCATGACTGGGACAATGTTCGCCACCCATTGAGGATAAAGGACGACTCTAATGAACCTGGCTTTGTGGAGCTTATCGACCTCTTCTTTCATTTTCAAAGCCATCTGAGGTGGAAACGCCTTAACCTTTGTTTTACCGAGACGGACCCTGGTTTTAGGGTTAAACGGTGTTCGACCAAGGTTGAATCTAGACCCGACATATCCTCATAGCTCCATGCAAACGTGTCCTTATATTCCTTGAGAACTTCAATTAATGTCTTTTCTTTAGAGGGTGGTAGATTGTCACTTATGAGGATGATCCTAGGGTCTTCCTCAGTTCCCAAGTTGACTTCTTTGGTGGATTCTTCTACGGCGGTTGACGGCTCGTCGAATCTCTTTATTCCACTAGCGTATGCGCCCGCCGCATCCTCATGTTCTTCACCCTCATCGTCAGTGGGGCATTCTTCATCCGTGATCTCGTAGACTCCATACCCTTCATCAAATGCACAGTCGCCCTCACATTCTATTTCCGATAGTCGGATAGGATTTTCTAACAACTGGGGAATGGCAAGGAGGGCTTGACACCTGGCGGCTAAATCCAGAAGGAATCGACGAGGGATCTGCCTACCCTTGGATTTCTTCCTAGGTACTACCCTTGACCTATCATTCCTAGATTGACTGACAATATTTACAGAAGAAGAGGAGGACGAAGAGGATGGTGTAGAATGTACAGGAGAAGACCCCTCAGAGGAGGGGTAGAAAAGGTCGCTCATCGGACCTTGGACGGGTGGTCCGCAGGGCGGGACGCACCCGTGGGAGATGTAGGAGGTTTCCTCAATGAAGATGTGTTGTTGAGGAGTTTGAAAATTGACGTTTTTTTTTCGTTTTCATTTTTGATGACAAAACAGTGAAAAGATATCGGAGGAGAGAGAAAAGTGGTTATGGCTAGAGGATTGCGAGGCTCATAGAGCAGATCATGGTTGAAGACCTGGCGCGGGTTGAAAAGCCTGCGTAGGTATGTAAGCAAAGAAGGGGACCTGGGAAGATCATCAGACAACTGTCTGGCCCAGGAAGAAAATATCAGCAAAGGCTGAGACGAGTGGATGGAGAAGATGGCGACTAATGAGCCGTCGACGGCAATGTTGAGGACGGATGAAGATCCGTCGATGACAGGGTCCTTCTGGCGAGGACAAGGATAGTTTGGAACCTTGGCAAGAGTGGTAATATTCTCTGGTATTCCGGATATCAATGGTGGTCCTTCAAGCTGCGGAGACGAGAACATCCTTTCCAGTGCAACGGAAATGTCCCGTATGTCGAACCATTTGTTCCACTCCCATTCCGGATCTTTGATCTTGCCTCTTTTGGTGATCCTCGGACATTTTTCAGCCAAATATACAGCATGTGATCCCCCATATGCTTCTCGTGGGTAATCTCCCATCTGAACAACGGGCCCTCTGTTGAAGTGGTTTGATAGAGTCCATGTGAGGGGCTTCCAATCCGCCTTGAACGGTCCTTTAAAGCCTAGGCCAAACCTGCGGTTCGGCCTAATTTCTTTTGGCGGTTTGAGCCTACCCTGTAACTGTGCGCCCAGACCTTTACCCTGTTGGTAGCCGATGTTCCTCATAATCTCCCAACCTTTGGAGTGAAAAGGGAGATATGATGTTGCGGTTGCCCTGACCGGCTCCTTTGGTGCTAGTGGAACGTGAGATAGATCACGCACGTCCAGCAATGACAATATGGGCCGATGAGATGGCCAAACAGAGGGCAGAGAGGTGTTGATAGCATCTACTGTGTGAAGGACAGGTGTGCTGACTACTTTAATAATCCTCCCATTGTAAGGAAACTTCAGGCACTGATGGTTGGTGGAAGGCACAACGTCCATGGCTTCAATGTAGGGGTGACCCAGTATAGCCTTGAATGTGGGGTCCATGTGGAGGACATGGAATTCCGTGAGAACTGACATAGGGCCTAGTTCTGCCTTCAGAATAATCATCCCCTGCGGCGGCCTTTTGCTATTGTCATAAGCCGTGACCGTGATCGAGGAAGGTCTTATTTGTTCCTCGTTGACCCCACACAACTGAAGGGTGTCCATGGAGATCACATTTATGGATGCACCCGTGTCCACAAGACACGGGTTTATGGATACCCCATTAATTTTTATTGAAATGCACAATGCATATTTCCGAGCTTCCTTGGGAGCGAGCTCGTAATTGTGGAACATGATGGCCGGTTGTGTGTCTGTTGGGGTCCGGACGGTCGAAATCTTCTCCACGGGGAGGTCTTCATTAACCATGACTTTTTGAAGATATTTCATCAAGGCCGCCTGGTGGGATGTGGATCTTTGAAGTAGCTCCAGGATGGAGATCCGAGCAGGCGCCCTGTCCAAGTGTTTCAATAGATCATAATGTGTTCCAGGGATAGCTCTTTCTGGTTGTTCTCCATCATCCTTCTCTGGCTGAGATTGCTCAGGATTCTGACTGCTGTGGGGGAAAACCCTGTGGAAAATCCTTCCACTCCGGAGCACCATTGCCTGTGGCTTTTGTACCTCTGTGGGGGTAGCAGTGGGTTTTAACAGGGATTTGAGGGGTAGTGGTGGAGGAATGGTTGATGAAGTAGGGGTGATGACGGGAGCAGGGATTCTGATGAGGGGTTTGTTAGGTGGAGGCATGGTGGAGGTAGAGGGGATATCACACGGATTATGAAGGATAAGGGGTCTGGAAGGTGGAGGTGGAGACGAAGTAGAAGTGGGTAGGGCTTGAAGCGGGCAATGATTTTGAGGTGGGTGATGGGTAATGAGTGGTTTTGAAGGCATTAGTGGTGATATGGTGGAGAAAGACGGGGTTATGTATGGTTGACAGATGATAAGGGGTTTAGAAGGCGTAGGGGTAAATGTGGTAGAGGTGGATGGTAAAGTGGGGGAGTGAGAGAAGATGAGAGGGTGTGAAGGCGTAGTGGAGAGTGTCGGTTGATAGGAGATCGGGGTGCAGATGAGTGGGCGTAATGGTAGTGGAAATGGTGAAGGTAATACTGACGCGAGTTGATGAGAGAGAGGTGCTACCCGGGCAAGGCAAGGGTGTTGCGTGATGATAGGATTGGCGGTAGAAAGAATAGAGGTACTTTTCGGGTGCCACACCTGCTCTCTCCTGACTTTCGGGAAGGAGGAGATGGGGTTAACCTGATGATTGGGCTGTTGGTGCTCCGGTAATGGATTCTGGATTATGCCCATGTTGGGCTGTTGTTGAGGGGCCTGCTGAGGCTGTTGTTGTTGTTGTTGTGGTTGCTGCTGCTGCTGCTATTGTAACTGCTGCTATAGTAACTGCTGCTGTGGCCTATGAGGAGGTCTCCTAGCCTTGAGAGCGGTGACGTATCATCTCATTTCATCCCAATCTATTTGATGTTCATCATTCATATCGTGGATGTAATCTTTGAAATGGAAGCAGTAATCTACTGTGTGTCCTGGCTGCCTGTGGTAGATGCAGTATTTGGAGGTATCAACATTCGGGGGCCACACGGGCCTTTCCCTGGGTAGCACAAGTATGTTTGAGGCCATGAGGGCGTTGAAAATATCCGCCAGGGTTTCTAGCAACGGTGGATAGTAGGCTCTCTTGGGACCGACCGGCCTCCTTTGTTGCTGTTGGGGACCATAATTCCCCGGGGGTGGAACTTGGTTGTACTGAAGTGGTGGTTGTTGTTGCTGAGGTTGTGGTTGTTGTTGCTGGGGTTGAAGTAATGGAGGCATATTATCCTAGGGTGGATTATTTTGGGGTGGAGGACGAAGAGGGAAAGGACCTGGTTGGAGGGGAAGTCGGGGCATTTGTGGAGGCCTTGGGTTGACTGCATAGTTGGCATTGTTGATCACACCCACTTGCTCATTTGTCACGACCCCTTCTGTGGCTCCGCTCGGGACACCAGCGCCTGTCTTTCTGACCACTTTGGGCTTCGACGACTCAAACATGTTCATAATGGGGGAGTCTTTTAACTGGGTTTGGATGTACCGGGCCCTTTCATAGAGTTCCTCAATTGTAGTAAGTTTATTCATGGCCAGGACGTGTCTGAACTGTGGGGTTGCATTAGACACAATCATCTTCACTTGTTCGGGCTCGGAGAGGGTATCCCTTATTCTTTCCGCCAGAGACCTCCATCTATCAGCATAGCGGACAAAATCCTCGTTGGGCTTCATCTTTTCGGCCACTAGGTCGGTAATGGAGAGTGAGGGACCGACCCTATCCCTATATTTCTGCAAGAACCTTCTCTGGACTATTTCAAAATTCTCGGCCTCGCGGGGCTCCAAAGAATAGAACCACTCTAACGCGGGACCATCCAATGATCTCCGAAAGAGGTATGCCAGGGACCTCTGATCGTTTTGCCAATAGGAGGACTCATACATGAAATCCTTGAGGTGAATGAAGGGGTTGCCGGTACCATTGTATATGCGGTACGTGGGCATTTCGGAGGGAGGAAGATGAATGACGGGAAGGATTGGCAAAGCAACCTCCGGGGTGGCTTTCGCGTCCACCATTCTTCTCAGATTTTGAAACTGCTCGTCCATGCGATTGAACCTATTGAGAAGCGATTGGGCGAGCTCCTCTGGAGGTGAAGGTGGCACTTGCCACTGGGGGAGAAACTGTCTCCCGAAGACTTGAGGGGGGAACCCCGAATGAGAGGGAGCTGTCGGACCCCCGACAGTCGGCCCCGGCTGAAGCGGTATGTGGGGTACAACTGGAGTTTGAGATTGTGACGGGAACTGGAATGAGGGTGGTTGTTGGCTCGCTTGTCCTTGAAGCGAGGGAGACTGGATGGCTTGCGCCAATGAAGGAGATGGAATGGCCTGCACGGACTCTTGGAGAGGTGCGATGGCCGGAGTTGATTCCTGGGGCGTGGGGGAACAAATTTCCCCTTCAGAATGGCCTGGAAGGCCCGGAGCTGTTCAGAGATAAGCTCCGTGTTGGCGAGAATGCCCAGTAAGGAAGAGATATCCTGTGGTGGGGATGTGTCCCCGGCAATAACCTGCACCTCATGCGAGGGCTCATGAGAAGGACCCGAGTCCATAGCATAGACTCGTGGGTCGGCTGACAAACCATGACTAGGGTGGTTCTCCTCAAAAGACTCGTGAGCCATGCTCACAGTTTTCCCAAAACGCAAAAACATACACTAGCAAGCAGGTAGCAGAGATTATCAAACAAGTGGATGTCTTTACGCCTTTTTTTGTGTTTTGATTTTGATGATTTTTTTGTGTTTTTAGCGAGATCCGAAGTTCACACAAAATAGGGACCCTACTTTATTTTTGTTTCACCGCCGTGTCAGCTAGGGTCTCTCCTCTCACCACGAATGGGATGACTAACTCCGGGGAACTTCAATGGTACAACCAGCCCAGTGAACGAAGAGGAGATTCTTCGATGTCGGGGACTTACGGAGGTCCCAATGGAGGAGATTCTAGTCCGTTGAGAGGAATTCTCAAACGGAGAGTCCTTCCTTCACCGGAAAAGGGTGATCCTTAGAAAAAATGAAAAAGGATATAAAAGAGGGATGGATGTATGCAATGGAATGCTGACAGAGATATAGAGTAAGAAAACAACAGAAATAACACACATATAATAAACACCCAACCAATCACAACTGACAGTGCTGCCGTGAGCACAACGGGGGCGCGCGAGGGCGCCAAGGTGGAGAGGCACGGACGGTGCCGAACTTGCAAGGGTAGCCAAAAGAGGTCCCACCATGATCGCCAATCTGTGAGTGATGTCACGCGGTTCGGAGATGAAGACGGAGAGAGCGGAGCGCGCGGGCTCCTCTTTTGCTTTTATCCTGGTGCTTTAAGCTGCAACACAAAGAGATCAAGAGAGAAGAGAGAAGGGGCCACCACGGGAGATTGCTCCGACGGGGCGAGCGGGACATATATAATGCAAAAATCAAATAACGGAAATTGAAACGGCCATTGTGGGAAGCAACTCGCCGCGGCCTCGAGAATATAACAATTGGAAGAATAACACGTAATATAATGGCGGGAATTTAAACGGCCATTGCGGGAGATGACCCTCCGCGGCCTCGAGAATATAACAGATATAAGAGACAGATATGAAGAATAACACGTAATATAATGACAGAAATTTAAACGGCCATTGCGGGAGATGACCCTCCGCGGCCTCGAGAATATAACAGATATAAGAGACAGATACGAGAGTGATGCAGATTATGAAGAACAAAATTTAAACGGCCATTGCGGGAAGTAACTCGCCGCGGCCTCGAGAATATGGCAATTATAAGAGACAAATGTGAGAAAGAGGCAGAATATGAATGACAAAAATTAAACGACCATGGCGGGAAGTAACTCTCCGCGGCCTCGAGAATATAAGGTGATCGCCAGGGGTCGAGGACCCCAAAATAGAAAGAGATCGCGCCTACCTCAAGAGCGGGAGACGGTGGGTTGCTTCTTACTCTCCTACCGGTCGGCCGACGGAGAGGGCTTTCCTCGGTTACCCTTGCAAAATAATAGACAATAAACGAACAGAATTAGAAAACGACAGTGTAGTAACAATTCCTTGCAATAAAAGTAACGAGATCGTGACCTGACACATACCTGGTTGGTGTGGTTTTAAACCCCTCTCGGACTCGAGTAGGAGGAAAATGTGATGATGAATGCAAGAGGTATGAGGTGACGCCCTTATGAAGGGAGATAAAGGATGCGGTATGATGAATGTAAAGAACTATAGGGAAAAAGGGGAAGAAATGGCTTATTGGATGAGCCGATTGTGAGATCCGGCGGAGCTTCGGCAGCGTGGGGATGACGTGGAAGCGCGGTGGACGAAGACAGCCTTCCTCTCCGAGCCTGGACACCCGAGAAGCCGGCAGGACCTCCTCCTACAAAAAGACCCCACGGGTTAGAAAAATGACTCCGGCAGCCTCTGGGCTCCGGCAGCCTATCGGATCGCTTCTTAGCTCCCTCAGAACTGAGGGGGTGGGCCTCTATTTATAGGTCTCCGGAGGGTGGAGGCGTCCAGGACCCTGGACACCTCCATCAGGGCCGAAGTAATATTTTATTCTATTTTTTTTTCATTTTTTTCGAATATTTTCGTGGAGGCGTCCAGGGTCCCGGACGCCTCAATAAGGTCCACCGAACTCCACCGAAAGCCGCACGTGATTTGGCACAACGCGTGATTTTGTGAGCGGCGCCTCGTGATTCGGAAATGGGCGCGTCCAGCTGTCTGGACGCTTCCACAAATGGCTTTTTTCACACACGACAAACCGTCAGTCGGTGGACGGGGCCCGGTGGGCAAGTTGATGGAGGCGTCCAGAGTCCTGGACGCCTCCAAAAAAAAATATTTTTTATTTTTGTTTTGTTTTTATGCCAAAGCTGGGATTTTTGTATTTTTTATATTTGTTTTCATGGAGGCGTCCAGGGGCCTGGACGCCTCCATAAATATATATATATTTTATGTATTTTTTTGTCTTAAAAAATAAGTTAAAGTAATGGAGGCGTCCATGGGCCTGGACGCCTCCATTAAGACCCCCCGGGTAAGCTGAAAAGGCGTCGGCAGCTCCCCGGCGGGCACCCTTCCTGATTCCGAAATTCTTTGGCGTGTCTGAATGCTGTTGATGCCGTCCGAATGCTGCAACGAGACGATTCCGGATGCCGAAAAGGGCGGAAGAGGATTCAAGAAAAGGAAGCACTCAAGTGATTCAAAAATGCGTAAGCCGTCGCGGGGCGTCGTACAGTAATATGAGAATTTCTCAGGAGACATCAGGAAAGACGTGTCTACACCACCAATGGAGCCGTCGACACCTCATGTCGAAGCTCTACTCACTCCCTTTGTAAAGCATCCTACACATTGCCACTCGGTGCCGGTGGACCCAACCGTGGTAAATAAATCAATGGTGGAACAACTAATTGAAATGAAGCTGGCCGAGGGGACAGATGGTGATATCAGCACTTTTGATGTTTACAAGGTGCCATATCCGCCACAGTATGCTGCAAAGAGGCTCCCTCCTGGCATCAACAAACCGCCCAAATTTGAAAGGTTTGGCGGGCAGGGCTCTCCTAAAGAGCATATTGCCTACTATATGACAGTAATGTGCGAGCTGGCAACAGATGAAGCCTACCTGCTAAAATTCTTCGGGTCTTCACTGACAGGCCTAGCTTTTGAGTGGTATTCCAATCTGTCGGTCGGCTCTATAAGTGATTGGGCAGCTATGCAATGGAAGTTCCGGGAGCGGTTCCATGTTTCTGAAAGAGAGGTCACACTGGCCGAGCTGTATGTCTCCAGGCAAAGACATGATGAGTCAGCACTGGATTACATCGAAAGATGGCGGAATCTCAGTATGAGATGCAAGCGGCTGCCACATCTAGAGGACGTAGTGCAAATATGCAAGCAGAATCTGAGCCGGGAAATCCTCGGCAAGATGATCGGAATTGAAATACGGTCTTTCGACCGGCTAAATAATGTGGTCACGGAGATTGAAGCCTTCATCTCCAGCTCTCCTTCTACTCCAACCGCTACAAGCCCAAAGGGCAAGTCTATTGACAAATGGTCATCGCCCAAGGAAGTTCACACAATTGATTTCAAAGTGTTCGCTCAACAAAAAAGAAAAGGAGGAAGGAATTGACAACCCGCCTCCTGCTAAGCCAGCTGAGCAGCAAGAAGTCCCGTCCTTACGGGCCAAGATGAAAAAGCTCTACTCTTTCCCCAAGGAGAGGACTCTGATCTTCTTCGAATGGGCTATTGCAAATAACAAGGTTACTCTACCAGAGCCGAAGAGACCGGAAGATGCTAGAAAGAAGGATCATCCTCGCTTCTGCCCATATCACCAGATGGTTGGGCACCATATTGAAGATTGTTACGTCTTTAAAGACGCTATTGAAAAGCTAATCAGAAGAGGGGAGCTACAACTGGGCGACTATAAGGTTGATCCTCCTCGCCCGCATGAGCTACTTGCTATGGAAAGAGCAATCAATACAATGTCTCTATGCCAGCTGTCGTCTCAAGAGACAGCCAGAGTTCGCATCACACACAAGGTGCCAACTACGAAAAGGCAAGAGAAGAATAAGCCAAGAGATAGCGGGAGCGGCGTTGTCCTCTCCTGCAATACCCTATCGGCCTTGCCCAGTGCTAGCCGAGCTGCTGAAGAAGATGACGAAGAAATATGATACACACCAGTAAGGGCAAGTCAAGGTGCGACATTTATTTCTCGCCGTCAACCCCTGGAAGGGTGGGGGCATCCTCCACCACCTGCTGAAGAAGCATGCTATTATACCCCTCCTCAACATGAGGGCATAAGGGCAAGAACATCTATTCTTGCAGGACCGTACGTGTCCCGTGCCGACAATAAACTGCTGCTAATCCCACCTGGAATCAACATGGGAAACAGCACTCCCAGCTTCTACCAAGCTAACTCTGCTCTGATGAGGGATCTTTATCATAAAATACAAGAAGTAGAGACACTAAGAAAAAGATTGACTGAGATGGGCTTACTCCCGGTCACACTCGGGCAGGCAGGACCCTCATCCGAAGCCCTACAAGGTGGCACTAAATCATTTGAAGCCTCACTGCAACTAGCTATGCCACAGTCAACACAAGGCCACGACGGGAACACCCGCCCGCGGCAGCTATACCACGCGGCCCCCGTGTACCCCTCAGCTCTCCAGGCACGTCAGGGGGCAGCTTCCACGCCTCATGCAATGCCGCCTCTACAATCAGCTGGCTTGCGCCGGAATCTAGCGGCGACAGCCATAACAAACAAGCCAGTAATAGAACAAGCAACTGAGATAAAATCTGCTGAGGAAGAAGTCACCGAGGCAGAATTATATATGATCAAACAGAGAGATGATGAGTCTGCTTCAAACTACATTCAACGCTGGAAGAACCTCCACTCCGGATGCAAACATCCGCCAAGCTGCAAGGACGCTATCCAGCTATGCAAGCGCAATCTGAGGAAAGAGATCCTGCAAAGGGTAATTGGCCTCGAAGTCAAATCCTTCGACCAATTAGAAGATGTGGTAGTTGAAATTGAAGCCTTTCCGGCCAAATACTGCCCGGCCTTTACACCTCCAATTCAAGTGCACAAGCTAATTGAAGAACAGCCGGAACTAGAAGGAATAGAAGCAGTTGACTTTGTAGCCTTCGAGCATCAGTGGAGGAAAGCACAAGAGGCAACTAGCTCCTCCTCTACCAGGGTTGCTGAACAAAAACCCCCTTCACTAAGGGAAAGAATGAAAAGACCATACTCATTCCCGCAAGACAAGACCCATCGTCTATTCGAGTGGGCCCTTGAGTACAACAAGGTCATCCTCCCGGAGCTCAAGAGACCAAATGACATCGAAAGAAAAGATGACCCTCGGTTCTGCCCCTACCATCGGAAGAGGGGACATCTCATCGAGGACTGCTATATGTTCAAAGATATCATGGAGGATCTAATCCAAAGTGGTGAATTGCAGATTGGTGAATATTGGGTGGACCCACCTTGCCCTCACCAATTGCCCATCTTTAAGATGTCGGCCAGCACGGCCTCTCAATATTAGCTAGAACAGCATATCCTCTGAAGGGCACTATGAGCTCCCTCCGCTGTGGTAAGAAGCCGAAGAAAATGCAATTGTTGCACCATCTCCGGGGCAACTGCTGAGGACAAGAGAAGAAATAAACCCAGGAATAAAAGAAAAGATGATGCTTTACTTCTCGATGTGCTGCCAGCTTTATTCAAGCCATTAGCTCAGTAATGGAGCCAACCCATGTCGGGGTCAAATGGAAAATGATAAAGATGCAAGGAAGAATCTCCTTCCAAATGAAACGACCCGGCACAACGTAGCCGCTGCTTTATATGCTCCAGCACATAGTAAGAGAAGCTCAACTCTCTCCGAGCAAGGGGGGGCAAGAATGAAAAGATGCTCAGCTACAATCAGGCTCTGAGGTGTCACTGGGCACAGCAAGACTCTATTCCCCGCTTGGGGGCTGCCAGCAAAAGAAAAGAGGGTGGAGTCCAATGGCCGGATTTCCCTACTACTATCTGCCTACACAACTGCTCGTGAAGCAAACAAGCTACCCAATGAAAAGACATGCTTTGAACAACTCATCTTCAGCTACCCACCCCAGCATGGGGGCATCCAAAGCTAAAAGAAGAGAGAACGGGATTATTCAGGGCACACCAACATCCCACTGTGAAATGGACAACCCGCTGCAGATGCTAACTATTCGACAAGCTCGATGTAGACACCCAATTTTGGCCGATAAATTGAGCATTTTCTTTGTTCTCCTAGTTAATGCCCCAAATTGATCCTTAGTTGGTTGATTTTCTGGGATGTCTCTCTATTCCTGGCCCAACATTTCAATTCCATACCTTGGATCTCGTCTCGAGTTTGGCATCCCCGCGCTATCTGCTCTTATCGCTTTCTTGTTCATAGCGCGTTGTGGATCTAATTGAAGTTACCATTTGAACAATTGTTATTTTCTTGACATCTAATCATTATAGCATCCACTTTGGATGTTATTCTCACTCAACATTTGATTAAATGATGGCCCAAAGGATATTTCTCCTTTTTTTAAATCATTTAATGGGCCTTTAATTATCGCGCTATATCGTCATAGCGCGTTCTTCATGAACGCGCTATGGACATATAGCGCGTTATCAGGCAGAACCCATTCCGACCCGAACTCCCTTCTTTCGACTCAGAGTCCTTATTTGGTAAGTTTCCAATCATTTTCCTTCCAAAGGAAGGTTCCAAACCCTAATAGGAGTCTTTCCCCCTCATTAATCGACAGGATTACCTCAATTTGAGCCGCCAAATCATCGGATTGAATTGAACTCCGACCTAGGGTTGCTTCTTGACCTTTTTCCTATAAATTACACCCTTTGGCCGTCGTTTTCAGAGGATGCCACTCGAGATATTGATGATGAGGAGGAAGTTCTTCGTGCCAAGTCAATAAATCCTCGCTCCTCGCACATCCAAGGGAGTATTTAGGGCCTCTTTTCGTGTTATTCCTCTTTCTACTTTTTCTTCCCCCAATTTACGAATTTTAATCTTTGCATAGCATTGCATATTGATTTCAAAACACTCCTTTTACGAAATACATGCATACACACACACACCACACCTATCTTTTGCCCTTCCATAGGGGTTTAAAAACCACCAAACCCCCAGGTAATCGAGCCCCCCCGTTTGCATGCTTTTGATTAAGAATAGGGGTAGATTCTACTAAAATCTCGATCTAATGGGCCTTTTGTTTGTTGTTTATGATTGTTTGCAGGCACTAGAAGACTAATACGTGGAGCCCTTGCACCTTGGCCGGCCTTGGAGCAAGGAAGGAACGAATCCAAATAACCCCGCTTCCTGTCTGATATCGCGCTATAGGTTCCTGGCGCGACCTGAAGAACGCGCTAGGATGATATAGCGCGTTCATCTCTAGGCCTACGGCTGGCCCTCATGAATTTCTGAGGTATGTAACATGCCCCATCTTAATATTTTTGTTATTTGGCATGTTTCTGGCCTCAGTGGCGATCACGGATCTTATTAATGCATGTTTCACCCCTCTTTTATCATCGACTTTAGCACTTTTATCTTGCTAAATTATCTTGCTAAATACAAATTCATCAATTTTGGGGGGGCGTTCTAATTCCATGATTCACAAATTGGCGATCACGGTGGGACACTTTGTGCTACCACGTTCGTGCTTCTAGTTGCCTGCTTGTCAATACATCAGTGTGTGTGTTTATTTGATTTTTGGGCCCTTCCCCACTGTCGTTTATCGCGCTATGTTTCCATAGCGCGTTCTGTAGATCGCGCTGGGGACATATAGCGCGTTCATCACCTGAGGGTATTCTCAGGTACACCTTCTGTTGGGGTTCATCTCTGGTGGCATCTTGTATATTGCTTGCTGTGTACTTACATATTTTTGTTTTATTTGTCAGTTCTAGTTTAGATGTTCTTGCATGGCATGGCATTCATCTTTGCATTTGGTTTGAGAGACCTCCTCTCTCTACACTAGGATTCCACACACCCTTCTTGGAATTGGAACAACCCTCCATTGAGCATTCCGTCTCTTTGGACCGGAAATTCCTTTTCCAAGACCTCCGTAAGTCCCCGCACCCGTGGATTCCCTAACAGACGCCGGGCAGGTTGTACCTTTGAAGTCCCGGGTTTAGTTGGCCTACGCATGGTGAGAAAGTGTTCCTAGTTGGCACCGGAGAAAAAACACATTTGAAACTAGGTTCATCCCTTGAGTGATCACGTCAATTTGTTAAAAATCATTAATTCACCAAGGTTCAAATAAAAAAAAAATCAACGGTAACCATTCCAACTTGTGTGCTTCTTTGCAAATTGTTTTGTTCAAACTTTGATTGCATAATGGCTTACCTTGATAGACAAAATAACATGTTTAATCTTAATAAGGATGCACAACCTAGCACATCCTATACTCCTCAATCTCAACATCATAATTCTCATCATATTTTCAAGGGACCACGCCCTCATTCTTATGGTGTTGCCCGGCCCATGGACAATGACCAATCCCATGGCCCCTCGATTCAATCGCGAGCCACTACTCCTACGGGACCGTCTCCTCCCGACGATGAGAAGGTCTCCCAGATCTTGCATGCATTAGATCATCTCACCCCTCAACAAATCCAAGCCCTTAAGGCCGTTGTTGAGGGTGCATCTCATTCCTCTCATCCTCCTTCCAATCCTATGCGGGTGGCCCATCACCCACTTCCCTCTTCTATTCACATTCCTACTCGGGTAGCCCATCACCCATCTCCTCCTATTCACACTTCTCCTCGGGTGGTCCAATGCCCGCCTCCTTCTATTCCTCCTCCATCACGGCCCCAAGGCCCATTTATTCCTTCCAACCCGACCCATCCGGGTCCTTCTTTGGGTCGGCCCATTAATCCCCTTCCACGGCCCTTTTATACGGCCCCTCCTTCAAGGCCCTGCCAACCCTCTGTTACTCAGGTCACACCCCTCCAACAAACGATTCTCGATGAAGTCACTTCGTTGGAGGAATAATTTAAGAGGGTTACGAGCCCACGGCCCGCTCCTTCTACTCCAGTCAATCCCCTCCACGCCGCTCTGAATGACATTACAAAGATGGAGAAAGCTTGGAAGGATAGGAGAGACGGCTACGGCGTCGACAGTGCGAGCAAGCAAGAGCCGGCGGGTTTCAACGTTCAAGTGGATGCCATCCATCCTCCACCCATTCATCCAGTTCACACATATGGCCCTCCACCTCCACGTACACAATACCATTACATTCCACCACCCACATACATGCCTCCACTATGGTGTCCACTTGAACCAGCTGATGAAGGACCGGCGATTGAAGAATTTGAGGCGGCATACGATGAAGTTCCTCAAGAAGCACCCCTTCCGAGTTTCCTTCGCTTGCCTCTCCCTCCACTACCACTTGATGAACCCCTTGCTCAGGACGAAGCCACAGTCTCCGATCCAACCCCCATTTATGAGACCCCTTGGTGTTACGATGATGGGTCGACATTCCAATCACCCACACCGCCACACCATGAGTCACATTCTATCCCTAACACCGCTCGCCCCATTCAGCATTTTTGACGCACTAAACCTTCACCTCCCATAACCACACTAGTAGCCTCCATTCCACCGGTCTCCGCCGAGCCTTCTATTACTCCTCCTTGGTCGCCACCTCAACCCTCCATTATCCCTTTAACCCCAAAACCCACTATGCCTATAACCCCTACTCCACTACTTAACCCTTCACCCTTACCCGTGGCTAGTCCTGAGCAAGATCCACCCTTTTTTGCACTCGAGCCAATCCCGACTGCTTCCGAGCAAAGGGAGAAGCTTGACGTGTTTGAACCTTCATTTCCACTCACCCTTCCTCCAACACCTTCCATTATATCTCCACTATCCATGGAACCTTCCGCCTCCACTTCACACCTCTCTACCACTCAGAATGGGGGGCTTTCATCAAGTACTTGTGCCGAAGATGATCAAGAGTCGGGCAAGAAGGATTTGGCCATGACCATGCTATTCAAGATGCAAGAGTTTGTATGCCGGATGCCGATCCGGGTTGTTGTGCTAAGCATGGTCGAAGAGGCCAAGTTCCCATCACTGCTCACTTTGATGCCGTGTAAGTTTGTGCCCAAGGAGCGGGCAGGGCACCCCTTGTTCCAACTTTCAAATCTTGACCCTTTTCTTCCATACAAGGGACGAACGCCCATCTTGATCAATATTCTTCATACGCTACAATCCTTGGGCAACACGATGCTTCCTATCCCAATTCTCCAACTCTCTCACACTATTGCTTTTCACTCTCCAAGGGAGTTGTCATTCACTATTGAAGCTTCATCATGGGCTCTTGCTTTATCCATTGGGCCAATTGGCTATACACTTTCACCGCCGTGGAGGGGCGGTTATCTTGGTGCCAAAGGGCTTTCCACTATTCTACCCACCTTCCATTCAACGCCATCCACATTCTTGTCTATCATATTTTCTTCATGGGCCACCCCAGGGGTAAGGAGGAGGATCTCATCCTCTCGCCCTTCATGTTCTTCATATTCTTTGCATCTCATGCATTCTGTTGCATCCATGCATTCATCGCATCTGTTGCATTGCATTCGCATACATTTGCACTTCTTCTTTCCTGGGTTTCCGGACCCGTATCTTCCCCGCCTTCCGAAACCTCCGGATATTCCGCATTTCCCATCTTATTCATCTTCATCCTCTTCCAATCCACTCTCCCTGGGGCATCGCATCCCCTTTCCTGCTATTTCCCTGGAACCTCCAGGTGTTTTATCCCTCCTCTTAGGGCACAACGCCCCTTCTGATTCCACTATTCCGAAACCTCCGAATCTTTCCCTTCTCCCCGAGCATCGCGTCCCTCGGCAGTTTCCTCCTCCGGAACCTTCGGATCTTTCTCTTCCCCTTGGGCATCGCGTCCCTCGGCAGTTTCCTCCTTCGGAACCTCCGGATTCTCCATCTTATTCTTTCTATCTTCTTTTGGGGCATCCAGACCCTTCTAATTCCATTCCTCCGGAACCTCCGGACCCTCCATCTTTCTTCCGATTTATCTTTCTGCTCCTCCGGGACATCGCGTTCTTCATTTTCTTCCTCCTCTTCCATCATCTTTTTCCATATCTCTTCCGAGGGCACCGTGTCTCTCAATATTTTCCTTCTCCAGAGCCTCCGGATGATTCCTCCTATCACGATTCTCCTCCT
The DNA here is from genome assembly GCA_022559845.1 of Amorphophallus konjac. NCBI lineage: Eukaryota > Viridiplantae > Streptophyta > Magnoliopsida > Alismatales > Araceae > Amorphophallus > Amorphophallus konjac. The sequence goes on from CM040122.1 coordinate 50,966,329, forward strand.
CTGCCGCCGGACCCTCCGGATCCGCCTCTTTCCATCTACCAATTTCTTCTTCTAATTCCTCCTGATCATGGGTCCGACCCAACTTCTTCCGCATCCACTGCTTTGGGCATCTGCCCTTTCTCCCACTGCTTCCGAGGCTTTAGTCCTCACCTCTCTTCTTGATATTTCACTTCTTCTGTAGACTGTTCTATGTGATCAGGGTCTCTGCGCCTTAGTGGGGGAGTTCTAGCCCTCGCCTCTCTTCCTTTTCTCCTTATTCGTCTGAGTCTGGTCTGAGCACCACTCCTTCTTGTTAAGCCACTTCCAAATCCTTTGTTTCCAATCCTTTTATTCGCTAAAAGAGGACTATCCCACGATGATCAACCCCACCTCTCGCGGCAATTATTTCAAGAAAGGTTGCAAGGTAACATATTGGCGTAAGTACGCATTTTTTTGATATCATTACCTCACTACTTCACGCATGATTTTCAAAATAAAGTGCTTCTTGACAAAGATTAAAAGTGGTGTTTTAGGCCTTTATCTTAGGTCGTATCTTTATCTCATAAAAGAGTCTTTTAGGCTTGCTTTTGCAGCACCTTTGGTTAATAAGAACCCCGCGCTGCGAGTCCGATGTTCTCTCCCTGCTTGTTAAGAGCAACCCTTAGCTGGGCACCGCACACACTTCACGGCGTCCTTAGTCGGCTCCTTTGGTTAAACACCGTTGCTACTTTGGCCATGCCATGAGTATATCTGAAAGTCTTTTCTCTTCTTTACTCAGCCGCACGCAGGGGCAAGAGGTTGACGGACGAGATGACCAACCTAGGTAAACCCCAATACGAGAGAAGTCTCAAATAGGGGCAGTCTTGACCCAAACTAAAATCAAATTTCATGATATACATCTCGCCAAAAGGGCTATTATGAAAATCAAGTCAAAATTTCGATAAATGCAAAAGTATGAATTATGGCATGTCAAGAGAGGCAAAGTCCCCGCAGGGAAAACCCTGGTCGTATACATGTCAAGGGTCTAAAAACCAAAGGCACAAAGCCCCGGCACAACAGACTACCTCTTTGAGGGGAAAAACTTTGGAAGGAATTCAAGTCCCGACATCTCCCATCCTGCATAAAGCTTATCCTCAATTATTCTTCTCTTCTCCCTCTAAGACCGAATGTTTCTCGAGTATGGCCTTGGTAGGGGCACCGTTAATCAAGGACAATCAGTTATAGGGCGCCACCTTCAATGCACACCCAGCTCTGGGCAGTTTTAAGCAAAAAGGGAGGGAACTAGGATCCTTAGCCAGTGGTTTAAACATCCGTTGATGTTGCATTAGCAATGTCTAAGCCAAATTCCAAAACAAAAAAATGAGTATTGCCAAAATTCCAAAAAAAATGAATATTGCCAAAATTCTAAAAAAAATTCAATATTGCCAAATTCCAAAAAAAAAAAATTTTTGAGCATTTCCAAAACTTTCATATCTTTTCAAAATCAACACAAAAATACAAATATTTCTTTTGAAAACTCCTAAAAATTTGCATATTTTTGAAAACTCCAAAAAAAAATTGCATTATATTACTGATGGCATCATTACGGAGATATCCTTTTACAGGGGCGCAAAATCAAAAGAACAACCACAAGAAGTGCAAACAAGTATCAAAGACTGTCTCATTCCACTATGTATGTCAAAAGAGTACAAAATGAGAGTGGATACAGCAATCTCTCTAGCTCTCCCCTCGACCCTCCTGGTCTCCCCCTCTACGAGAGCTCTCAGCCTCCTCCTGTCCTCCCCGGGAAGACCTAGGAGGAGCCATCTGTACCCGGGAAGCTGAAACCCTGTCACCATGTGCTCCCCTCTCAGCATCTTCCCTCCTCTGGTGCTCAGAGGAGGTAACTAAATAATCAGTGCTCGAGTAGGCTCGGGAGTATCCCTCGCGCTGGGCCCGCTCACGCCCTCGCCGATAACGATCCTCCGCATCCTTCGCACGCTGCTCGGCCATTCCCAATCTAGTGATCAACTGCACTCTCTCCAGCTCACGCTCCACTCTCTCTCTGTCTCGCTCCTCCCTCTCCCTCTGTCGCTCACTCCTCTCCACCCCGAGGAGGAGGCGTAACTCTGCCACATCTCGAGGAAGCTCCTCCGCATCATGGCGTCTCATCTCTGCTTCCGCTATCCGTAGCTCCTGCTCCTGCATCCGAAATCTTGGTCAATGATTAATAATTGATAAATGATAAATCTCCAAGACTAAGGTTAAAAGAACAAGATTACTTACTCTCTCCTGAAGGGAGGTCTCGGCTGCCTCTGCCCGAGCCACCGCACTAGCAAGCTGGCTCTCTAGCTCGGTGTGGTCGCAGACGGGCTGAGTAGAGGATGAACCGCCGTGCGAGGATCGGACTGCCTCCAGCTCCTCGCGCTGAAAAGAAAGCATTACCATTAATTGAAATTCAAATCCAAATCTTTCTAAATTTCAAGTTCTTACCAGCTCATCGACGGTATGTTGGAGATCCTCACGCTGTCGGATCGTGGAGTCGAGGAGTCCCTGTACCATGGCCAGTCTCCCCTCTATATCGAACTGCAATAAACACATGTTAAATCACATATTGCACAATCAAGAACAAATGAATTTAAAGGCATACCTGTCCGCGAGCGCTCTGATAAACTCGGCTGCCATATGCCTGAGAGTATGCCTGGAGGTAGGCATCATCTGAATCCGCTCCCGCAGGGACTGCTCGGCCACGCATCTTCCAATCTGCGTACTGCTCCCGGGCACGCTGCCGCCAGCCATCTGTCCCCTGGAGGCCTCGGAAACGTCGTCCAGGTCGTGGGTCCGTCGCCTGGGTCGGGAACTCTACCACCGCCTGATGGAGCCCTAGTGTCCTCATGATCATCCTATGGTATAGTGGCTCGACAAGGTTGAGGGCGTGCAACCAGATCTCCCTCCCGAAGTATGGTATGGCCGCCTCCACCCAGGGCATCACCTCGACATCCCTCTGATAGGGAGTCCAGACCACCTGCATAGTTCAATTAATTATTGCCCTGGATCTCATTCAGATAATATAATTCAATTTTAAAAAATCAATTTTACCTCTATGTGGGGCATCATATCTAGCGTCTCCTGAACGTGGGTGACCTGGTCCTTCAGAGATCGGCTATCTCGTGTAGGGGTCCATCGTCTAGCTAGGGGCAGTCGGTCCCCTCGATCCTCCCAAGCACGCTTGAGGGTAGGAAGATACAGATAACTCCAAACCTGAAATGAAGCTCATGTGATCAATATAAGAGGAAAGTCCATAATTTAATTCACAAAGTAGAGGGTAGAATCCCCCAAGTGAAGATTGGAGTGAAGAAATGCCGAAGCTGTCAAACAAGCGGGCAAGGACTGCTGCACCCCAAGCATACCGTCCGACTCTGTCCAGATCCTCCAGTAGGGGTAGAAAGCGGCAGCTCACTGCATCACCCTGGGTCGCTAGAAGCAGCTTGCCAATCATCAGAATGAGAAACCTCCTCAGCTCTATGTCTGCCTGTGGGCCTGCCTCAGTCGCGAAACTCTCTCTGGCTCCAGCCTCTAACCTCTTCTCATGAGCTGTCAAAGTCTCTCCCACCTCCCTCTACGTGTGGAACAAGCCGAGACTGTCCTGCTAAGCAATCCTCGACACTAGCGAGGTCCGGCCAGTCCCCTCCAGCTCCAAGCCTAGCAGTCTACGCGCCATCTCCCGGTAGTCGGGGTAAGTGCAGCCCGTCACTGCCGATCCATGCACCCGCAGCCCGGTGATACGGGTGACGTCCTCTAGAGTCGGGATCATATGACCCCAGGGGAAGAGGAAGGCCTTGCACCCCGTATCCCATCTGGCTTTCAGGGCCCTTATCAACCCCACATCAACTCTCAGCACCTCGATCTCCAGGAACTCCCCGAAGCCCATTCGGCGGAGGCGGGCCCGTTGAAACTCCGGTAGTGCGGAGTAGACGGCCCGAACCAGTGTCCATGAAATCCGGGCACGGACTGCACCCTCCACACCCTGCACACAACATAAAAACAAGAAATATCAATTTGTGTGCATCGAACAAAACAAAAAAAAATCAGAAAATAAGAAAAACTGGCATTCTGTTCTTTAACGCGCTATATCGTCACAGCGCGTTCTTCATGAACGCGTTATGAAGATATAGCGCGTTCATCTTCCGCAGGTAGGGGGTGACCCCTCGTTCCCCAGATCTTTTTCCATGGGCTTTCTACCCTACATATCGGTTTAAAGGGGCATCTCCCCTTCCGTTTTCATCCTTTATGAAAGAAAAAACAAGAAAAATCAAAGAAAAAACAAGATTGGGGCGGTTTTCTTACCAATCGGCGTTTTTGGGCCGCCACGCTGCCAACGGGCTCCGCCGCTATTTCCTCGGCCGCCGGGGCGCCTTCAACCTCTTCGGCATCGTCCGGAGGGATCTCATTTCGTCCCCTTCGAGCCGGGCCGAGACGGTCGCCTCCAAGTCGGCATTCTCTTCCACGGGTGGGGGCGTTTGTTGTTCCTCCATGCGTGATCTTTGACGGCCACGGGTAGCGCGCCGTTTGGAGCGTCGAGGAGGCTCTTCTTCCATCGGATTAGGGCAATGGAACTTTCGGGCTGGTGAGAGGGAGTGGGGAGTGGGGAGAGGGAAAGAGTGAGTTTGAAATAATAGAAAGGGGGGGCGGTTTTTAAAACCTGCGCGTAATGAACGCGCTATATACATATAGCGCGACATTATCGCGCTATATGTGTATAGCGCGATAAATAAAAAGAGAGAAGGAAAATAAATAGAGAAGGGGGGAGAAAAGAAAAGAAAATGCAGCTTGTGGATGAATAAAAATTTTCATTCTCCTGCTTACACGTACTTGAATTTGTTCTACTTGTGCTTAACATTGTATTTCAGGAAAAGAAAAGAAGAAAAATGAAGTAGCACGCCATCAGGTAAGTATTTCCTTATCCCTTCCTTTATTGCATTACTATATGCTATTTATATTATTATATTATCTCAAGGACCGGCTGGTTCTCCGTATGTTTCGGGATTTGAGTTCCCCTCTACCAAAAATAGTGATGATCTAGAAACATGCAGTTAATCGTCGGATAGGCCGTTAGGTCAGACAAATTTGGGGACGATGGACTTCATCTTGCACGTCGTGGTTGCGGATAACTCTTGACCCGAGTCTATTTGATTTAACAATATTATCCTTGAGTATCTTATATTTTTATTTTTTCTTGGCATTTGTTTTAATGATTTCTTTTATTTTAGCCCTGCACGCATCATGCCTTTTGCATTCATAGACGCCCAACTCTTCTTCCTAATTAAGGATCAATAATGCTTATGTCCTTGAACAAAGAAATTTAATTCCATTCCGAATTTGAAAGATTGCTCCTAGTTGAGCACTGGATCTCGCTGGTCGATGTGACCCTTGCCTAGAATTTGCTTATCCCCTTTCAATCCCATTCAACTTATCTTCCTTCTTTTGATCCACTCATTAGCTGTGAACCGCACAATGGCGTCGATGGATCCGCCGGGCTCGCGTCTATTCCACTAATTGAGTGAAATTCATAGTTGCTACGCACTGCGGATGCCTCTTTTTGTGTAAGAGGTTGATCAGCTCCCTTTTCTTTGTTCCGTGCCTGTCATTCTATGCAGGAGTCACTGATGCTAGCTTGATCTTGTGGTTAGCTTGGAGTTTTCTGGATTATTCCTATCATTTGTCGGTGGTGATGGGTGTCTCTTTTTCCTTGATATCCACTTATCAGTCCGCTCCACGGCATTTCCACTTCGTCTCCCCGTCACTACCACTCTATGTCATCTCCGTTTTGCCTCCGTTTCACCTCCGTTTCGCTCCCTTGCAAAGCGGATATCAAGGAGGGGCATCTGTAGACAGCCAATTTTGGCCGATAAATTGAGCATTTTCTTTGTTCTCCTAGTTAATGCCCCAAATTGATCCTTAGTTGGTTGATTTTCTGGGATGTCTCTCTATTCCTAGCCCAACATTTCAATTCCATACCTTGGATCTCGTCTCGAGTTTGGCATCCCCGCGCTATCTGCTCTTATCGCTTTCTTGTTCATAGCGCGTTGTGGATCTAATTGAAGTTACCATTTGAACAGTTGTTATTTTCTTGACATCTAATCATTATAGCATCCACTTTGGATGTTATTCTCACTCAACATTTGATTAAATGACGGCCCAAAGGATATTTCTCCTTTTTTTAAATCATTTAATGGGCCTTTAATTATCGCGCTATATCGTCATAGCGCGTTCTTCATGAACGCGCTATGGACATATAGCGCGTTATCAGGCAGAACCCAGTCCGACCCGGACTCCCTTCTTTCGACTCAGAGTCCTTATTTGGTAAGTTTCCAATCGTTTTCCTTCCAAAGGAAGGTTCCAAACCCTAATAGGAGTCTTTCCCCCTCATTAATCGGCAGGATTACCTCAATTTGAGCCGCCAAATCATCGGATTGAATTGAACTCCGACCTAGGGTTGCTTCTTGACCTTTTTCCTATAAATTGCACCCTTTGGCCGTCGTTTTCAGAGGATGCCACTCGAGATATTGATGAGGAGGAGGAAGTTCTTCGTGCCAAGTCAATAAATCCTCGCTCCTCGCACATCCAAGGGAGTATTTAGGGCCTCTTTTCGTGTTATTCCTCTTTCTACTTTTTCTTCCCCCAATTTACGATTTTAATCTTTGCATAGCATTGCATATTGATTTCAAAACACTCATTTTACGAAATACATGCATACACACACACCACACCTATATTTTGCCCTTCCATAGGGGTTTAAAAACCACCAAACCCCCAGGTAATCGAGCCCCCCCGTTTGCATGCTTTTGATTAAGAATAGGGGTAGATTCTGCTAAAATCTCGATCTAATGGGCCTTTTGTTTGTTGTTTATGATTGTTTGCAGGCACTAGAAGACTAATACGTGGAGCCCTTGCACCTTGGCCGGCCTTGGAGCAAGGAAGGAACGAATCCAAATAAGCCCGCTTCCTGTCTGATATCACGCTATAGGTTCCTGGCGCGACCTGAAGAACGCGCTAGGACGATATAGCGCGTTCATCTCCAGGCCTACGACTGGCCCTCATGAATTTCTGAGGTATGTAACATGCCCCATCTTAATATTTTTGTTATTTGGCATGTTTCTGGCCTCAGTGGCGATCACGGATCTTATTAATGCATGTTTCACCCCTCTTTTATCATCGACTTTAGCGCTTTTATCTTGCTAAATTATCTTGCTAAATACAAATTCATCAATTTTGGGGGGGTGTTCTAATTCCATGATTCACACTCGACTGCTAAAGATTTCGAGCTCCTCGCTTAGAGGACCCATTTGCTACATTTCATTCAATGTTAGAACATGATTCCTCCTTATCCTGCAAAATGCTTCCCATTAGTCCCGTCGGGATTGACCCTCTACCCCCGGTGTGGAACCCATATTCATAACCAATACATCCTTGCCATCCTTCGGCATTCTACCGCGAACAGCTACACAAACACGCTAAGAGATACCAAACTTGCCCCACTGGCTCATAAAACCTGTCCCTTGGCTGTGGCACTCCACCCTTGCTAAGCTCTAGACGTTGCCCATCTGTTCCATTGGACCGGGCCCATTAAATCTTTCCCTTGGTCTAGTGGCATTCCGCCCTGACCAAGCTCTACCTACCTTAGTCTAGTGGCACTCCGCCCTAGCTAAGTCCCACCTACCTTAGTCTAGTGGCACTCTGCCTTAGCTAAGTTTTACTTGCCTTAGTCTAGTGGCACTCTGCCCTAGCTAAGTTCTGCCTACCTTAGTCTGGTGGCACTCTGCCCTAGCTAAGTCCTACCTACTCTTGGTCTACTGGCATTCCGCCCTGACCGAGCTTTGCCTGCCTTAGACTAGTGGCACTCTGCCCTAGCTAAGTCCCACCTACCTTGGCCTAGTGACATTCCGCCCTAACCAAAGCTCTACCTACCTCAGTTTAGCGGCATTCTGCCCTAGCTATGTTCTGTCTGCTCTTGGTCTAGTGCCGTTCCGCCCCGATAGCCTAGGGGCTATATCCACCCTGACTAGAGTCTCACCCGCCTTAGTCTAGTGGCACTCCACCCTAGCTAAGCTCTACCTACCCTTGGTCCAGCGGCATTCCACCCTGACCGAGCTCTATACTTACCCTTAGTATAGTGGCACTCCGCCCTAGCTGAGCTCTATCCACCTTGGTCTAGTGGCACTCCGCCCGGACCGAGCTACCTTCCCCTTGGTCTAGTGGCATTCCGCCCTGGCCGAGCTCTACCCACCTTGGTCTAGTGGCACTCCGCCCTAACCAAGCTCTATCTGCCTTAGTCTAGTGGCACCTTGCCCTAGCTAAGTCCTATCTGTCTTAGTCTAATGGCACTCTGCCCTAGCTAAGTTCTACCTACGTTGGTCTAGTGGCATTCCGCCCTGGCCAAGCTCTACCCATCTTGGTCTAGTGGCATTCCGCCCTGACCGAGCTCTATCTGCCTTAGTCTAGTGGCACTCTGCCCTAGCCAAGTTTTATCTACCTTAGTCTAGTGGCACTCCACCCTGGCTAAGCTCTACCCGCCTTAGTCTAGTGGCACTCCGCCCTAGCTAAGCTCTACCTACCCTTGGTCCAGCGGCATTCCGCCCTGAGCGAGCTCTATACTTACCCTTAGTCTAGTGGCACTCCACCCTAGCTGAGCTCCATCCACCTTGGTCTAGTGGCACTTCGCCCGGACCAAGCTACCTTCCCCTTGGTCTAGTGGCATTCCGCCCTGGTCGAGCTCTACCCACCTTGATCTAGTGGCACTCCACCCTAACCAAGCTCTATCTGCCTTAGTCTAGTGGCACCTTGCCCTAGCTAAGTTCTATCTGTCTTAGTCTAGTGGCACTCTGCCCTAGCTAAGTTCTACCTACCTTGGTCTAGTGGCATTCCGCCCTGGCCGAGCTCTACCCATCTTGGTCTCGTGGCATTCCGCCCTGACCGAGCTCTATCTGCCTTAGTCTAGTGGCACTCTGCCCTAGCTAAGTTTTATCTAGCTTAGTCTAGTGGAACTCCGCCCTGGCTAAGCTCTACCCACCTTGGTTTAGTGGCACTCCGCCCTCGTCAAGCTCTCATCTCCCTAGTCTCGTTGGGCTCATAAAACTCATAAAACTTTTTTTCCCTTAGCCCGTGGCACTCCGCCCTCGTCGAGCTCTTAGACTTTGCCCATCAAGTCTCGTCGAGCTGAGTCCATAAGTTTTTTTCCTCAGCGCAAGGCACTCCGTCTGCATCGAGCTCTTAAATATTGCCATCGAGATAGGCCCATAAACCTTTTCCCTCTGGCTCAAGGCACCCCGCCTTGGTCGAGCTCTCAGATGTTAATCCCTAGCCCCACCGGCGCTATAACAAAATAGTCAAATCCATCAATAGTCCCACCGGACAACCCAGCCTGCACTATGGACTGGTCTGTACTAGGAGTACTTTTGAAGGGTACCTTTCTTAGCCCTCATCAGCCGGCTAGGTTTTACCCTTGGCCTAGACCCCACGTCTTCGCTGAGTTGCTTGATTTCGGCATTCTGTCGAGTCAATGCCCATTTATATATCCTGCCCTTGTTTCAGACCTCCCGTCTGAGCAAGGTTTGTTGATTTCGATATCTCGTCTGGTCGACGTCTGTATTCTACCCTTGTCCCAGACCTACCATCTGAGCAAGGTTTGTCAGCTCTGACATATTTTCAGGTTGGCATCGAGATTCTACCTTTGACGCAGACCTCCCGTTTGGTCAGAAGCATGGGTTGTCTTCGGCAGTCCGTCAAGGCAACATCAATTCCAGATTGCTTCCGAGTCTGACATCCTACCAGGATCCGCTATCATATCTTCTGGCCTTCGACGTCCAGTCGAAGCCAGCTATCCTTGTTTGCAAGCCCAACACCCTATCATATATTTCAAGTATCTCATTTTTCGGCTCGTCCACCTCGGCTGAGGCCCGCTACCATATAATTCGGCTAAACTACCTTTCGGCTTTCACAAGCCCGATTCCTTACCGCTCTCTGCCTTTCGTAGCCTGCTATCTATGCTATCTCTGGCTCTCGCAGCTTGCTATCTCTGGCTCTTGTAGCCTGCTATCCTGGCTTGTATAGCCTACTATTTCTGGCTCTCGTGGCCTGCTATATCACTGTTCTGGCTCTTATAGCCTGCTGTCTCTGGCTCTCGTAGTCTGCTATTCCTGGCTTCTACAGCCTGCTATCATGGCTCTTGTAGCCTGCTATTTCTGGCTCTCGTAGCATGCTATTCCTGGCTTCTATAGCATGCTGTCCTGGCTCTTGTAGCTTGCTATCTCTGGCTCTCGTAGCCTGCTATTCCTGGCTTCTATAGCCTGCTGTCTTGGCTTCTACAGTCTGCTGTCCTGGCTCTTGTAGCATGCTGTCTCTGGCTCTCGTAGCCTGCTATTCTTGGCTTCTACAGCCTGCTATTCTGGCTCTTGTAGCCTGCTATCTCTGGCTCTCGTAGCCTGCTATTCTTGGCTTCCACAGCCCGCTGTCCTGGCGCTTGTAGCCTGCTGTCTCTGGCTCTCGTAGCCTGCTATTCCTGGCTTCCACAGCTTGCTGTCCTGGCTTTTACAGCCTGCTGTCTCTGGCTCCCGTAGCCTGCTATTCCTGGCTTCCACAGCCTGCTGTCCTGGCTCTTGTAGTCTGCTGTCTCTGGCTCTCGTAGCCTGCTATTCCTGGCTTCCACAGCCTGCTGTCCTGGCTCTTGTAGCCTGCTGTCTCTGGCTCTCGTGGCCTTCTATTCTCAGCTTCTACAGCCTGCGGTCCTGACTTTTCTAGCCTGCTATCTCTGGCTCTCACAGCCTACTATTCCTGGCTTCTACAGTCTACTGTCCTGGCTTTTGTAGCATGCTGTCTCTGGCTCTCGTAGTCTGCTATTCCTGGCTTCTACAGCTTGCTGTCCTGACTCTTATTGCTTGCTGTCTCTGGCCCTCGTAGCCTGCTATCCTCGCTTCTACAGCCCGCTGTCCTGGCACCTATAGCTTGCCGTCCCTGGCCCTGAAGGCCTGCTACCTTGGCTTTATGGCCTACTATCCTGCTACCTCGGCTTGTACAGCCTCTTATCTCACTATCTCCGGGCCCATGTGGCCTACTAGCTTGGCATTTTTCAATATCCGTGCATCTCTCGGCCTTGACATACCGTCAAAAACCCGCTGTCTCGCTACCCTTTTGTGATGGTAATCGACACCGAGCATGTATATTTTCTTTTGCATTTATGTCCTTTTAGTTTGTGTTCATATCCTTGGGAAAGTATGTACGCAAATGTACGGCTGTGTAAGCCAATGCGTCATTCCCTTGGATTGTGTGGGTTTTTATGTAATTATGTAGTAGGTCCAGCTAGGGGGCCCTCACCCCTTTCCCATTGGTCCACCTAGACCATGTGGGGCTGGTCAACCATCCTAGATGGCCATCTAGAAGGTTGGATGCCAATTGACCACATGGGAGACAAGTGGATTAAAAATTCAAAGGTAGGCTACCTACCTCACCTACCTTGTCCCCCCATTAGCATTAATTAGGAATTTTATTTTTTTTATTTTAGTTGGATCAAATATGAAGTCCCTTAAATGCCCCTCCAGATCCTAGATCTAAGGGTATTCATGGTCTTTTTTTATTTATTATATAAGTCATGTATTTCTATTATTCTAGAATTAATGAAAGTGAAAAAAGCATTATGCAGGAGCCCCCCCTTGTGAGAATTTCGACCTCCCCTCTCTCTCCCTCTAGTTTTCTTCATCCCCAACCCTATTTCTAGAGTGGTATCCCTTCTATCATCTCCTCTTCACCTCCGGTAATCATCGGTGCCGCCGCCGCCGCCGTTCGTGCCGCCTTCAAGCCGTCACGAAGTCATCTTCGGTAATCTGTCCATCCAGGACAGAGGCAACTTCCACGAATTTCGGCTCCAACCTCCCTCCTCCTCTGGAGCTGAAATTTTAAGGAGTGGTTCCCCTCTCGAACCCTTATCTTCAAAAAACATTTCAAGTCATATTTCCTTCATTTGGTATTTTTCCATTTTCGTTCAAACTGTCATTCTAGTTCTGTCAAGATTCTGTCTACAGTGGCAGCAACCCGGAGTTTTCCATATCCGCACCACTTTTTGATTTTTGTAGGAGCTCCCAATTTTATTAAAAGTTCTGTCCACCTTCTCCTATCACTACGAATTTTCTTAATTTTTTTTTAGCCTTCCACATATTTTAAAAAATTCGTCCAAGTTCCAAAATTAGTTCTGCCTGCCTATTTCCAGATCCGACCACCTTCCAGTGTAAACTCTCTAGAAAATCCAAATCGCCATATTTTACAGATCCAAAAATAGTCTTAGTTTCCTCTCTTGATTTCCTACAATTTTTCTGAAGAACACAACTTCTGATTCGGAGGTCTACCTATCAGTCAACGCCAATTCTCAGGAAAGTTCCCTACTGATCTGAGATTTCGGCCACTGTACAACAGCAGCTTGGAAATTCGGTCAAGGCCAGATCTGAAGCACTTCATTTTTTCTCTCTGGCGCTAGATCAAAGTATTTCGAGTTAGCTTGCCAACGGCACCAGTTTTGTGTCGATCCGACATCGGGGCTGATCGCAGCGTCCGTTCTCGCCGGAGCGCGCGCTGAAAAATAGAACCGGCAGATCCGTGGCCGGTTATTCCGACCGATGCCGAACGGAGCCGCCTGGCCTCCGTCCGGCGAACCAGCGTGCCGCCATCCTCGGGAGCGCTTCCCCAAGCATCCCCACTACAGCGGTGCCACCGGGCCCTACACGGCCCCTCCGGCTAGCACGCGGGCCCCACAGTCACGACTTCGGGTGCAGCCGAAGAGCCGCGAGAAGCTGCCCGTCAACCGGAAATCGGTCCTCCCGGACCCACTTGTGTAGCCCTTTACCTCCCTGCGTGGAGTGGGTGATATTTCATTACTGTCATTCTTATTTAATATTTGTTCCGGGAGTACGAGATCGGCCGGGTCCGTCTTCCCCATGCCCGGTAGCGTGGAGGTATCGTTTCCGCTCCCTTCTCGGCATTTGCTTTCTTTCGTATATACATCTTTATGCCGCTACTAGAGAGCATGTGTAGGGATATCTAGCTCGCTATATGATGTTTATTACCGCTGCTGCTGCGAGAGAGAGAGTGACCGTCCCGTGACCCGATCCGGGCACAAAAGAGAGCCGATCACCCTAGCTCATTGCCGGTTTCTCAACCGCGCACGTCCGACGCTTCCCTCATTAAGGGACAATCGCGAGCTTGTCGTGTTCGTGGTCCGTCCCGCATCAATTTGGTATCAGAGCGAGTTTGAGTCTAGGGTGTCTAAAAAAAAAGTGGCATTCATTAGTCATTTACGTCTAGTCGTGTTTAGGGTCATCATTGTTTTAAAACAAAAAAAAGTGTCTTTTGGCATTGCATCCCAATAACTCGGTATATCAAAAGGTGTTGTCCGAACGTTAGGCTACGCCTATCGGGAAGGTCGCACACTTGCGCGAGTGATCTTCGGATCGGTTATCTCCGCCACGTACCGAGTCTTGGTTTACGCCTAGGGTCCTTAGTGTGCATGCATTCCAAACTTGCATAGTCGGTCTAGTGTCTTGTCACCGTGTGTATGCATGTCCTTGTCCGCTACCCATGGCCATTCCCCAAGACCATGCGTCCGAAGGGACATCCTTTGTGGCCCAATCCAATGCCTTCATGGCCCGACCATTAGCTTTCACTCATCTCGTTACTAAAGCTACTCTACCCAATGGGTCCACAACGAGACTCCATTTCGCTCATAAGGATTCAGATAATTGGGTTTCTCTTGATATCGTGGAGTCCCTCTCCAAGGTGGGTAAGATTATCCGCGATGGGGATTTTGCTTTTGTCGAGTTTGAAAGGATGTTCGGCTCCACTCTTTACTGCGATGGTGCATGGTGCAACCTTGGTACGCTAACAGGCCCATACATTATGTTAGGGCGACCTTGGTTGGAAGAGAGGAGAGCGATCTTTGACCGGGATACGAGGACCTGCACCTTATATCCACCTCACCTACCCGGCAAGTTCATCTTCCACGACATCCTTCGGCCGATCATCCCCGTGTCACCACCCGTCCACTCGTATCAGTCCGCTCCGCCTACGGACCCATGCTCACCACCCTTTCTTTCCGAACTTGCTTCGGAACCCTCTCATTTGGAACCACCCAAGCCCGAGCCACCCGTGTTTCTGACGGGTACGCTTTTCATAGCCGAGCCACTTCTTAGATGGCTCAAAGAAGGCTTGGTCCCACCTCCCTTCTCATCCATGGACCCCATCCTACCTCTAGCTCCGGTCAACTCCTTCCATACCACATTTCAATCTAGTCACCATGTTGACACGTTGGACGATCTTGTTATGGGACTAGACACGCAATGGAAGTTGACACATATGTTGGCCCGAGGCTTCGACCAACCCACGAGTCGTAGGTTCACCCATCCGGCCTTCGGGTCCATTACCTCCGAGTGCACCGTGGGTTGTGTCACCACGGAGGTTCTTCTACTTCTCCCGCTACCGGATGAGCCCGACTTCATGACTTTGCTTCCGAGGGAGGAGTCATATTTCCTATACACGGTCCTAACTACCATGACGGAGGAAGGTGACCACCCGCACCTTCAAGAATTTCACGATTGCGACCATGTCATGTTGGAATCCATCTCACGGGGTCATACCTTCTTCGACCCTTTTGACCCCTTCACTAGTGAATCTCCCGAGTCTCCATCTTCACTTCACTTCCTCCGCAGAGTTCACTATCATGCCTTTTTCACTCGGGCCAAGCAACCTCTACATAACCATAGGTCCGAACCATCATTTGGGGGTAACGTAGATTTTGGTTTCTCCGACCCACCTAAACCCATCTCCGATACACCCACATCCGGCCCTTCCACACCCGGCTTCCCTAGCCCTCTCAAGTCTCCCAAATCCAAAGGGACGTCCATGCATGACTGGGTCATACTTGGCCATTTAGGTGTTCTCCATGCCACCCATCTCCGGTTACATAACATGCATGCATGGCACACGTTCGGGTGTCCTGGTCCGCCATCATCCATGTACGGGTCGGACTAACATTAGGTGTGTCTAGGGTCATAGTTGAGTCAATGTGTTTTTCTTTGTGTGGTTTGTTTTGTGTGGTTTGTTTGCATGGTTGGTGTGTCATTTGTTTATCTGCATGTGTCTTATGTAAGCTCGTCGATGTCAGTCTCTTATGAGTGAGAGGCAAGTGGACTCGCTCGATGAGTATGGGATCGGTTCTATATCTACACCCGGATCTAGTCACCTACAGGGACTCAGCGGTGATTCCTAGTGAGTCTTTGAGCCGCCACTTCCCCTTTGAGAGTGCCCCACCCGGAGTGTCCACCTCTAGCCCATAGCATCTTGTGCATATCGAGTATATATGGAATGAGCAGGTTACGGTCACTTGGAGTGGAGCATACCCGCGCTACTTGGCTCGGTGACGGATCCGCCGGAGTACTCGAGCATCCATACCCCTACTCGACGGGGTCGAGTTCCTCCCACCCGGGGAGAGTTGATGGGAATCGACACCGAGCATGTACATTTTCTTTTGCATTTATGTCCTTTTAGTTTGTGTTCATATCCTTGGAAAAGTATGTACGCAAATGTATGGCTTTGTAAGCCAATGCGTCAGTCCCTTGGATTGTGTGGGTTTTTATGCAATTGTGTAGTAGGTTCAGCTAGGGGGCCCTCACCCCTTTCCCATTGGTCCACCTAGACCATGTGGGGCGGGTCAACCATCCTAGGTGGCCATCTAGAAGGTTGAAATGCCAATTGACCACATGGGAGACAAGTGGATTAAAAATTCAAAGGTAGGCTACCTACCTCACCTACCTTGTCCCCCTATTAGAATTAATAAGAAATTTTATTTTTTTTATTTTATTTGGATCAAATATGAAGTCCCTTAAATGCCCCTCCAGATCCTAGATCTAAGGGTATTCATGGTCTTTTTTTATTTATTATATAAGTCATGTATTTCTATTATTCTAGAATTAATGAAAGTGAAAAAAGTATTGTGCAAGAGCCCCCCCTTGTGAGAATTTCGACCTCCCCTCTCTATCCCTCTGGTTTTCTTCATCCCCAACCCCATTTCTAGTGTGGTATCCCTTCTATCATCTCCTCTTCACTTCCGGTAATCATCAGTGCCGCCGCCGCCGCCGTTCGTGCCGCCTTCAAGCCACCGCGAAGTCATCTTCGGTAATCTGTCCATCCAGGACAGAGGCTACTTCCACGAATTTCTGCTCTCACCTCCCTCCTCCTCTGGAGTTGAAATTTTCAAGAGTGGTTCCCCTCTCGAACCCTTATCTTCAAAAACAATTTCAAGTCATATTTCCTTCATTTGGTATTTTTCCATTTTCGTTCAAACTGTCATTCTAGTTCTGTCAGGATTCTGTCTACAGTGACAGCAACTGTAATGCCCCGGATTTTTTTGGATATTTTTCGGATCATTTTAGTGGGTCTCGGAGTGTATTTTGTGCTTTACACGTGTTTTTCCCTGATGTGCCTTCGGAACTCTTTGCAGGGCAAACCGTGGCGTTCTCCGACTCCGGGATGTTACCACTGCGTTGCGCTCTTCCCGAGGATCGCGGAGGTAATTTTTCATAATTTTCTGAATTTCTGTAAAATTCGGGTTTTCCTATATATACTAACCCTTTTCTCTCTCCCCCTCTCATTTCTCTCTTCCCTCCCTCTCTCTTCTCTCACGCTCTCTTTCTCCCCTCTCTTCTCCGGCGGCCGACGGAGCGAGGTGGGGGCGAGGTGGAAGTGGCGCGGGCGAGGATGCGGGCGAGGACAGGCGAGGATCGAGGCGGTGGAGGCGCGTGGAAGCTCGGCCGTGAGTTCGTGGAACGGCGAGGCTTCAACGGCGTTTTCTTCGTGGATCGGCGTCCACGGTGCGCGAAATCTTCGGTGGAGGTAGGGTGATGGACCCTCAGCCCGTGTACTTCCTTTCCCGCAAGTTTCGTAGGCCGTGATGAGCCGAGCGGGCTAAACGGGGTGTTTTGGGGAAAATGTGTGTTTTTGGGGTGTGAGCCAGATCTCCCGTTTTATGGTGTTTTTGGGCGATCCAGGGGTTTAGATGCATGCCTAGGGGCTTGGGGAAGGTTTCCCCTTTTGTTTCCCCTTCACCTGGGGGTGAACGGGGCGTGACATGGCTTTTCTCGCAGTTTCTACCGTTTCCGGGCGCGGACTGAGAACGCGCTATACTCCAGTAGCACGTTCTTGAAGGTCGCGCTGCCCCGATAGGGCGCGTTCATCGGAGAAGATGAACAGTAAGGCGATTCGGGTCGCGCCTTACGGCCCCAGCGTGTTCTGGTTGTCGCGCTATAGGATCATAGCGCGACCTGGCCTGGTCGCGCTATGGTCATGTAGCGCGTTCGTGTTGAACGCGCTAGGCACGTATAGCGCGTTCTGGCTGAACGCGCTATGCATGTGTAGCGCGTTCTTGGAGGGACCAGCCGGGCTGCCTGGGGCGGGCGGTCTGCAGCTGATCGTGCTCCCCTTGGGCCGTGTGTGCCTTGGACACCCAGTGGAGTTCCATGACCGTGTTTTGGTGTGTTTGGAGGTTCCGTTTACCTCGTTTTGCGTGCCCGTGTGCTTAAGGGTCCGGGTGACCTCTAGCGTTCCGTTCGCATTGTGTTGGTCTCCGGTTGACCCGGTTGGGACCCAGTGGTCGACCTCCGGCCTTGTGAGTGTCCTGGACACCCCATGGGTTCTGTGTCCATGTTTTTGGGGTGTCGGGAGGGACCGTGCTACCTCGATTAGCGTGCCCATCGGTGTAGTGGGTCCGGGTGACCCCATGTGTTCCGGGCTTTCGTGTTACGCTTGATCGAGTCACCGTGTGTCGGTGTGTGTGCGGTGGGGTCTCCCCCGCATATCGTGGGTTCCTTTGGAAGGCGATTCCCGTGTGGGCCATGTGTTTGACCTTGGATTGCGAGTCCAGTTATCTAGCCTGGGGCTGGAGATTTCCCGCTTGCTTCAAGATGGGAAATCATCGTGGCGGCTTGTGTGCTACCTTGGGAATCGTGCTTCTGTGTTTTTCATGTGGCCCGTGTAGGTGGCCTTAGTCCCTTGCGTTCCCTTCCCGAGGGAGTGGTCTTGGCGACTCGTGTGTTGTCTCGGTACTCGTGCTACCGTAGTTTTAGACCTAGAGATTGGACTAGATTGACGGCCTTGTACTGTCACGTGCAACGGTCTTGACCCCGAGTCTTGTGACTCAAGGACCGTTGGGTGTAGTGCGTTTAGAGGACTATCCAGAGTCCAGTGGCTTAGCGTTACTTGAGTTTTCTCGATGCTCGCGCACGGTGCGTGCGTGACCGTGGACTGCGAGTCCTGTGTCTTCTCCGACTGTGGTCACCGTGTGACGGGGCCGGTACGTGGGGTGTCCCCCGTACGTCGTCGGATGCAGACGTTGTTTTCCGTTGAGTTGAGAGTCTACTCCTTCAGTGACCCTCCACTAGTCGTAGCCCACCAGTACGAGGTGCTGGTCTCACCTGGGAGTGGTGTACGGGCACCCACCTTTCGAGACGGTTTGTGGACCGGTTACCGTAGGCCCCTCGTCGGTAGCCAGAGTCCGGCTACGGGGGAAAACCGGTCAGAGGACCAGACCTAGTGACGCAAGGTCTGTGTGTGCACACGTGGTTGGGGGCGGTTGGACCCACGTCGACGGGCGTGACCCCAGCTAGTCACTTGTTTGTGGTTACTTGTACGGTGTTAGCGCCTCGGGTAGGACCTACCACGTCAGGCGGTTCACCTGCGGTGCGGTGTAAGACGTCAGGGGACGCTACCGGCTGTGCTTCTAGTGGGCGGTACTCCTGTCGAGTTGGGAGTGACAAACTGTCTGTCTTTGTGTCTTTGACCTTCGAGTTTTTGGTCGTGTTGACCGGTGAGTTCGGTTGTTTCACCTTGGCGCGTGTGTCGGTTCTTGTGCCGTGAGATTAGTGCTAGTGGCTTTACCGAGGTTGGGTCTTGTTGTGCGGTACCCGCGATCGGATGGTCGGGGTTGCACCTTGGACAGCGTGTCTAGGTCGGCTGTGTCTGGGGGACAGGCCTCTACGGCATGGTTGCCGTGTGTTCTTACTTCGGTAGGTGGTACTAGCGTGGTTCGGTAGCTTCGACTATGTGATCGAGGTCTGCCTTCTGGCAGTAGGAGTAGCTGTAGTGTCGAGTTTTTGACCGGCCACCGGTTTGATGTTCCTGTTGTAGTCGTAGCTCTCCTTTCCGCTACCGCCGTTGTTTCCGGTTGGGGTTCCGCGGGATCCCTGCTGAGTCTCTGTTCTGGAGACTCATTCCCTACTTTTCAGGTGTAGCGGTTCTTCCTCGAGGTTCGAGGGTGCGGGGCGGAAGTTCTCAGTTGCCAGCTTGCCGGGCCTAGTGTTCACTTGGCATGTGGTACGTTTTACTGCTTTAGACTGTACTTTCTGTTGGACTGGACTCTGTTGTAGTTGTTTATTTATTTCTGTTGTTGTTGGTTGTCCTGCTTTATTTCTTATTTCTTTGTGCCTCCACACTCCTTTTAGCCCTTCCGAGCCCTCCCGGCTCGTGGGCGGCGGTGCGAGTCTCGGGTTATCGGGCCTTCCCGGTAATCGGATTCTCGGGTCGTTACAGCTGGTATCAGAGCGGTGGTTGTGGACGTACATAGGAATTCGGGATATTGCAGTGATCAGAGTCCATAAGGTCCAGTACAGTCGGCAGCTGGCTTAGGGTTTTGTGTTCATTTTCCGCCTAGTTTCTCGCTTGAGAGCTTGAGTGCGCTGTGCGGCGCTGAGAAGGTGGTTGCTGTCCGCGGCTTTCATGCCAGCATGGGGTCTAAGGATCGAGGTCGAGAGCCTTCTCCCTCATCGGTGGTGGCCCTGATTGTGCTGCGTTGGGCAGAGGTTGCTGGCAGGCGTGAGCTCGCGGTGCTGCGTTCGAGGAACCTGCAGCATGGTCAGGTGGCTGGAGAGAATTTTTTGTGGTTAAGAGGCCGTGAGCGTGCTCTTAGGGAGCTGCTGTCGGTTTTGGCTACTCCAGCTTGAGGTTTGTCTAGCTCCTGAGGCGCTCTGATCAAGAAGTGTGCTCGAGTGAGTGGAGGATCTTCTCGGTGAGCTGCCGTTTTGTCGAGCCTGATGTCCTTGTCGTGCTCTGTGGTGTCAGAAGTAATGTGTCGGTCCCGATTGTTTTACGGATTTCGAGGCAGGATTGGGCTGTGGTATCCCAGTAAGTCTTGCTCCTGCGCTCTTGTGTGCGAAGGGGTGTGTTCGCCTTGGATTTGGTCTGAGGTGTGAAGGTTCCGCGGTGAGTTTCGGGACTCGAGGATGAGCGTCGACGGTTGTCGTTACGGCTCGTGTTGCGGCTCTTGGCATGCCGTGTTGCAGTTCGAGGAATTACAGTGGTGATGCATCGAGAGATGCTGTGATTGTGGTCCGACGTGACACTCGTCGAGTGTGTCGGAGGCGCTGACCTGATGGAAGCGATGGTTTTCCTTGGTGCTGGATGGTGCCGTTTCCAGCATGCGCGAGGTTCGAGGTCAGGTCGAGCATGGAGTTCTTCCGTTAGTCGGAAGTGCGCTGGTTTCTCCTTTGGTTGGAGAGATTGCGTTCGGCTAAGGATCATCGTCTTGCATTGCGTGTTTGGATTGGTTGGCCTTGTATGCCATGAAGTCCGTGCGAGACGTGCTCCTTGTCTTGGCAGGGTGGTTGCCTGTAAGAAGTTGTGCCCATTCCCTTGTCGTGTGAGGGTGCTGGTGCTGTTCCGGAAGGACGAGTGCTGGTTGGGCGATGTTTACTTTCTCGGCTGTGCGCGCGGATTTGAGTGCGCAGCGGAAGCGTGGTGGGCCCATAACCCACTGGTTCAGGATCGTAGCGTTGGTTGCTACGGGCGGATTCCTGAGTTTGCGTTGAGCATCGGAGGATGGGTTCCTCAGTGTGAAACGTGTCGTTGCCATGCCGTTGCCCGAGATATCGTGATTCTTGGCACTGGCATGATGGAGTGTTGGGAAATGTGCTGGCTAGTGCGCCGCATGAGTACCCTATTCCTGTGTTAGAACCGTGTCCGACGTCAGGTGTTGGACCTGGATGAGGTTGTTGAGGATGTCGCCTGACGGAGGTCGAGGACGTGTTGGTCAGAGTCGGTGGCTTGGCGCTCGACTTGTGTTCCCAGTCGTGTCCTCAGATGAGATCGTCTTTCGAGGAAGTGATCTCGGGCAGGCTGTGGGTTCCCGTTGGTTCTACGGTCTTGTTGGATTGTGACGGTGAGTTGTATGTTGCTTTGGGACCCATGAGCTCTGTTCAGGTGGTGTCCCGTGGCTCTGTGGTAAGGGCGGAATCGGGATTGGCGGGTGTCCACTTGGATTGATCGAAGGATTTGATGAGACCAGATAGAAGAGTGACGCCTGTGGGCAGAGGCCTTTTTGTGAGATTGGCGTCGGATTGGTGGTCCTTGATAGGACGTTGGTGTCGCAATGGTTATCCCTAGTTTGGTGACCAGCATGGGATGATTCCCCTGTGAGTCTGAGTCCAGTGAGGTGATGATTGAAGACACCAGGATCCGTCATTTGGTTTCGTCGTGCTCCCCGAGAGGGTCGAGTTGGAGCGATGTTCGAGCTCGGATGCGGTGTCTGAGAGGAGTGCAACTCGAGATGTGGCATCAATCTGTGTGGGAGTCGACAGATGGCTTGCTGAGGTTTGGAATGTTTCCTTTGGACCCGGTCGAGGACCAGGAAAGAAGGAAGAAGCTGAGCAAGCGAAGGTTTCCCGTTGACGAGCAGTTGGTGACCAGTGGTCTTTTCAGAGACAGAAGGTGCTGGTTGTCGGGCTCGAGTGTGGCGAGAGCCGTGTGCCAGCGAGACCTTTGGTGGTCGTTTCGGTAATGTGCCTTCCCGGACAGGATCTGGGCTTTGTCGAAGTTTGTCTTCTGACAAGAGTTGGCATAGTGTTGTGTCCGGCTTTCGGCTTGCCATGTGTGAGGTCTTTTCTTGGTGCTGAGCCGATGTTCTGGTTGCGGTCTGCTGAGAGGACTGCTTGAGCCGGTGGAGGCTCTGTTTTGGTTGCTCCCTTGAGGAGGGTATGGGATCTGTCAGCTGGCTGCGAAGCTGTTGTGCAATTTGTCTGCCGACCATAGGTTGGATTGGTAGCTGTTGCTCGTGTCGAGGGTTGTGATGCCTCGGTGAACGAGATCATGGCTGCGGCGCCATGGTGGATTCTCGCGTTGTCTGAGGTGATGCCGAACTGTGTCCTTTGGTATATGCCTGCTCTGTTGGCCAGTGTGCTCGGCGTGAGGAGCGAGGTGTTGTTTGTGATTGTAAGTCTGGCTGTGTCCCTCAGGATCGGTGTTTTCGTGAGAATCGAGGTTTTCTGTGCTGGGGCTCTGATAGCGTGTCAGTTGATTCAGTGTTCTTCCTCTGGGACTTCATGATTGGTCGAGAATTTCGAGGATGAAATTCCTTTAAGGGGGGAGGGCTGTAATGCCCCGGATTTTTTTGGATATTTTTCGGATCATTTTAGTGGGTCTCGGAGTGTATTTTGTGCTTTACACGTGTTTTTCCCTGATGTGCCTTTGGAACTCTTTGCAGGGCAAACTGTGGCGTTCTCCGACTCCGAGAAGTTACCACTGCATTGCGCTCTTCCCGAGGATCGCGGAGGTAATTTTTCATAATTTTTTGAATTTCTGTAAAATTCGGGTTTTCCTATATATACTAACCCTTTTCTCTCTCCCCCTCTCATTTCTCTCTTCCCTCCCTCTCTCTTCTCTCACGCTCTCTTTCTCCCCTCTCTTCTCCGGCGGCCGACAGAGCGAGGCGGGGGCGAGGTGGAGGTGGCGCGGGCGAGGACAGGCGAGGATCGAGGCGGTGGAGGCGCGTGGAAGCTCGGCCGTGAGTTCGTGGAACGGCGAGGCTTCAACGACGTTTTCTTCGTGGATCGGCGTCCACGGTGCGTGAAATCTTCGGTGGAGGTAGGGTGATGGACCCTCAGCCCGTGTACTTCCTTTCCCGCAAGTTTCGTAGGCCGTGGTGAGCCGAGCGAGCTAAACGGGACGTTTTGGGGAAAATGTGTGTTTTTGGGGTGTGAGTCGGATCTCCCATTTTATGGTGTTTTTGGGCGATCCAGGGGTTTAGATGCATGCCTAGGGGCTTAGGGAAGGTTTCCCCTTTTGTTTCCCCTTCACCTGGGGGTGAACGGGGCGTGGCATGGCTTTTCCCGCAGTTTCTACCGTTTTCGGGCGCGGACTGAGAACGCGCTATACTCCAGTAGCGCGTTCTTGAAGGTCGCGCTGCCCCGATAGTGCGCGTTCATCGGAGAAGATGAACAGTAAGGCGGTTCGGGTCACGCCTTACGGCCCCAGCGTGTTCTGGTTGTCGCGCTATAGGATCATAGCGTGACCTGGCCTGGTCGCGCTATGGTCATGTAGCGCGTTCGTGTTGAACGCGCTAGGCACGTATAGCGCGTTCTGGCTGAACGCGCTATGCACGTGTAGCGCGTTCTTGGAGGGACCAGCCGGGCTGCCTGGGGCGGGCGGTCTGCGGCTGATCGTGCTCCCTTTGGGCCATGTGTGCCTTGGACACCCAGTGGAGTTCCGTGACCGTGTTTTGGGGTGTCTGGAGGTTCCATTTACCTCATTTTGCGTGCCCATGCGCTTAAGGGTCCGGGTGACCTCTAGCGTTCCGTTCGCATTGTGTTGGTCTCCGGTCGACCCGGTTGGGACCCAGTGGTCGACCTCCGGCCTTGTGAGTGTCTTGGACACCCCATGGGTTCTGTGTCCATGTTTTTGGGGTGTCGGGAGGGACCGTGCTACCTCGATTAGCGTGCCCATCGGTGTAGTGGGTCCGGGTGACCCCATGTGTTCCGGGCTTTCGTGTTACGCTTGATCGAGTCACCGTGTGTCGGTGTGTGTGCGGTGGGGTCTCCCCCGCATATCGTGGGTTCCTTTGGAAGGTGATTCCCGTGTGGGCCATGTGTTTGGCCTTGTACTGCGAGTCCAGTTATCCGGCCTGGGGCTGGAGGTTTCCCGTTTGCTTCAAGATGGGAAATCATCGTGGCGGCTTGTGTGCTGCCTTGGGAATCGTGCTTCTGTGTTTTTCATGTGGCCCGTGTAGGTGGCCTTAGTCCCTTGCGTTCCCTTCCCGAGGGAGTGGTCTTGGCGACTCGTGTGTTGTCTCGGTACTCGTGCTACCGTGGTTTTAGACCTAGAGATTGGACTAGATTGACGGCCTTGTGCTGTCACGTGCAATGGTCTTGACCCCGAGTCTTGTGACTCAAGGACCGTTGGGTGTAGTGCGTTTAGAGGACTATCCAGAGTCCAGTAGCTTAGCGTCACTTGAGTTTTCTCGACGCTCGCGCACGGTGCGTGCGTGACCGTGGACTGCGAGTCCTGTGTCTTCTCCGACTGTGGTCACCGTGTGACGGGGCTGGTACGTGGGGTGTCCCCCGTACGTCGTAGGATGCAGACGTTGTTTTCCGTTGAGTTGAGAGTCTACTCCTTCAGTGACCCTCCACTAGTCGTAACCCACCAGTACGAGGTGCTGGTCTCACCTGGGAGTGGTGTACGTGCACCCACCTTTCGAGACGGTTTGTGGACCGGTTACCGTAGGCCCCTCGTCGGTAGCCAGAGTCCGGCTACGGGGGAAAACCGGTCAGAGAACCAGACCTAGTGACACAAGGTCTGTGTGTGCACACGTGGTTGGGGGCGGTTGGACCCACGTCGACGGGCGTGACCCCAGCTAGTCACTTGTTTGTGGTTACTTGTACGGTGTTCGTGCCTCGGGTAGGACCTACCACGTCAGGCGG
The DNA here is from genome assembly GCA_022559845.1 of Amorphophallus konjac. Taxonomy (NCBI): domain Eukaryota; kingdom Viridiplantae; phylum Streptophyta; class Magnoliopsida; order Alismatales; family Araceae; genus Amorphophallus; species Amorphophallus konjac. The sequence continues at coordinate 50,991,063 of CM040122.1, forward strand.
TTCACCTGTGGTGCGGTGTAAGATGTCAGGGGACGCTATCGGCTGTGCTTCTAGTGGGCGGTACTCCTGTCGAGTTGGGAGTGACAGACTGTCAGTCTTTGTGTCTATGACCTTCGGGTTTTTGGTCGTGTTGACCGGTGAGTTCGGTTGTTTCACCTTGGCGCGTGTGTCGGTTCTTGCGCTGTGAGATTAGTGCTAGTGGCTTTACCGAGGTTGGGTCTTGTTGTGCGGTACCCGCGATCGGATGGTCGGGATTGCACCTTGGACAGCGTGTCCAGGTCGGCTGTGTCTGGGGGACAGGCCTCTACGACATGGTTGCCGTGTGTTCTTACTTCGGTAGGTGGTACTAGCGTGGTTCGGTAGCTTCGACTGTGTGATCGAGGTCTGCCTTCTGGCAGTAGGAGTAGCTGTAGTGCCGAGTTTTTGACCGGCCACCGGTTTGTTGTTCCTGTTGTAGTCGTAGCTCTCCTTTCCGCTACCGCCGTTGTTTCCGATTGGGGTTCCGCGGGATCCCTGCTGAGTCTCTGTTCTGGAGACTCATTCCCTACTTTTCAGGTGTAGCGGTTCTTCCTCGAGGTTTGAGGGTGCGGGGCAGAAGTTCTCAGTTGCCAGCTTGCCGGGCCGAGTGTTCACTTGGCATGTGGTACGTTTTACTGCTTTAGACTGTACTTTCTGTTGGACTGGACTCTGTTGTAGTTGTTTATTTATTTCTGTTGTTGTTGGTTGTCTGCTTTATTTCTTATTTCTTTGTGCCTCCACACTCCTTTTAGCCCTTCCGAGCCCTCCCGGCTCGTGGGCGGCGGTGCGAGTCTCGGGTTATCGGGCCTTCCCGGTAATCGGATTCTCGGGTCGTTACAGCAACCCTGAATTTTCCATATCCGCACCACGTTTGATTTTTTTAGGAGCTCCCAATTTTATTGGAAGTTCTGTCCACCTTCCCCTATCACCACGAATTTTCTTAATTTTTGGTTAGCCTTCCACATATTTTAAAAAATTCGTCCAAGTTCCAAAATCAGTTCTGCCTGCCTGTTTCCAGATCCGACCACCTTCCCATGTAAACTCTCTAGAAAATCTAAATCGCCATATTTTCCAGATCCAAAAATATTCCTAGTTTCTTCTCTTGATTTGCTACAACTTTGATGAAGAACACAATTTCTGATTCGGAGGTCTACCTATCAGTCAACGCCAATTCTAAGGAAAGTTCCCTACTGATCTGAGATTTCGGCCACTGTACAATAGCAACTTGGAAATTCGGTCACGGCCAGATCTGGAGCACTCCATTTTTTCTCTCTAGTGCTAGATCGAAGTATTTCGAGTTAGATTTCCAACATCACCAGTTTCGTGTCGATCCGACATCGGGGCTGATCCCAGCGTCCGTTCTCGCCGGAGCGCGCGCTGAAAAATAGAACCGACAGATCCGTGGCCGGTTATTCCGACCGGTGTCGAATGGAGCCGCCCGGCCTCCAGCCGGCGAACCAGCGTGCCGCCATCCCCGGGAGCACTTCCCCAAGCGTCCCCACTACAGCGGTGCCACCGGTCCCCACACGGCCCCTCCGGCCAGCACGCGGGCCCCACAGTCACGACTTCGGGTGCAGCCGAAGAGCAGCGAGAAGCCGCCCGTCAACCTGAAATCGGTCCTCCCGGACCCACTTGTGTAGCCCTTTACCTCCCTGCACGGAGTGGGTGATATTTCATTGCTGTCATTATTGTGTAATATTTGTTCCGGGAGTACGAGATCGGCCGGGTCCGTCTTCCCCATGCCCGGTAGCGTGGAGGTATCGTTTCCGCTCCCTTCTCGGCATTTACTTTCTTTCGTATATACATCTTTATGCCGCTGCTAGAGAGCATGTGTAGGGATATCTAGCTCGCTATATGATGTTTATTACCGCTGCTGCGAGAGAGAGAGAGTGACTGTCCCGTGACCCGATCCGGGCACAAAAGAGAGCCGATCACCCTAGCTCATTGCCGGTTTCTCAATCGCGCACGTCCGACGCTTCCCTCGTTAAGGGACAATCACGAGCTTGTCGTGTCCGTGGTCCGTCCCGCATCATTTTGGCTTAAGCCTACTTCAACAATGACCATCATGTCCCACCGTGATGATTGCTACAACTCAATGACTTGGGCTCACCCTGAAGCCATCTTTCCTGCTACCGCTAGGTCTGCATATCCTATTCTCCTATTATCTCCTGGCTTTTACAGCCTGCTTGCCATGTTACCTTTCGACTGTCATAGCCCTCTTCTCTTGCCAACTGTTGGCTTATGTAGTCCATTTTCTATATTCGGGTTAGAATCCTGTCAAACCCGCCGTCCATTCTTGGCCACGGCACCCTGTTGAGGCCTACCACTCCATTTTAGTCCAGGTTCATCATCTGAATAAAACGGCTCTCGTTGGCCAGTACCAACCCTCTTCGTCCCGCCAGGACTTGCTACATAAAGCCCTTTTCCATTATTTTGTTATCAATTCTGCTTGCTTTTGAATAATTAACCTGCAGGTATTCGCATCAAGCGCTTGAACAAATAAATGGATATATAGTGACATATACACATATGCATGCATATAAAAATAAAAAAAAGAAAAAAAAGAAAGGAAAATTGATTGCTTTCAAAGTTTGGGTGTTTGTTGGCCCTGCTTGCATGCTTGCTTATATTATAAGATCATACACCTCCTTCATTTTCGTAGGACCACATTTCCTTGCTAAATAAAGCTGCCCGATTCTAAGCATGTACGCACCACGGCATACACTAAGGGATGAAAAGCCAATATTGGCTGAGTGCATGCGTCTAGTGGAAAAGTCATAGCTATGTCGCTAACGCAACTTGTGAGATACACCCAAAGCAAAACTCCCACACTTTGCACCACAATGTGTTCAACGGTCTCTTATCATAGGGATGCTAGAAGGTTCTTCCTAACACTATATGTGTGCTTGAACTTCTGCACCCACACGAGGGATAATCATGAGGAAAAAGTTGTCTGCCCCCCATTAAAAAAAAGAAAAGAAAGAAAAAAATGATATGATGAATCCTAGTAGTCGGGAATCCCCATTGAAACACATGAGGAAACTCACGCTGAACGGTGACGTCCGTAATAAAACTGCTATAAAAGGATGAATCTTAGTAGCCGAGAATCCCCATTGAGACAGATGAGGAGACTCGTGCCGAATGGTGAAGTCCGCAATAAAATCACTATAAAGGATGAATCTTAGTAGTCGGAATCCCCATTGAGACACATGAGGAAACTTGCGCCGAACGGTGACGTCTGTAATAAAACTGCTATAAAAGGATGAATCTTTGTAGCCGGGAATCCCCATTGAGACACATGAGGAGACTCGCGCCGAATCCCCATTGAGACACATGAGGAGACTCGCGTCAAACGGTGACGTCCGTAATAAAATTACCATAAAGGATGAATCTTAGTAGTCGGGAATCTCTATTGAGACACATGAGGAGACTCACGCCGAACGGTGAAGTCTGAAGTTAGAAATAAGCTAAGGGGGTTGTGCGAAGCTCCCGAAAATCAAGAACCCCAGCTGTGTGTGTAGATGCTAGAGCGATACTCTAGTGTTATTTTGAACGTCTGCGTATCCCTACGTCGGAGATTCGTTGCGCGCATACTTGCACTATCACACTATAGAGAAGTAGCCTCGGGTGTAGATCGTGGCATACGCTGTGCACATATTCTATGCGATGTCCTCTCTGCGCATGCACATCTCCCTTAGTTGTGCCTTGTGAGCCGCACTCTGCCTATGAGTCACAGGCGCTGTCCTTGTCCTATCCCCGATATAGAGGAGCTATTCTATATATCTAGCTTATGCTTGCTGTTGAATGCCTGCATGCTCGCATGAACAAAAAGACACGCTTTCAAAATGGTTTCACCCGTAGGCCCCGCTCGCTCGTCCCTCATTCGCGCCACCTACGGGTGGGGGGCATTTGTCGACACATGAAAAATGATAAAATAATAACAACATATACATATATATATAAATAATGTCAACATATTTTTCCTACGAAATCATCTTATATTCTTTATTTTCTAGGGATAGAGGAAGAGGCGGAAAGGCTACAAGGGCCCATTAAGCCCACAAATGCACCCAGACCATATCAAAGCTTAAAACGACGTCGAAGCCCATACTAAGAGGGGGCGCGCCGAGAGCACTAGACAAGAGGAGAGCGTCGATGAGAAGAGGGTTCACGCTCGCTATATAAACTCCAGCTTGATGGAAAAAGGACAGAAGAAGAAGAAGCCAACGACAGCCGTGAAGAGAGAGAAGAAGATAAAGGGAGATAGAAGAGGAAGATACAGCGATAAAAAAACGAGGAAAGCATTTAGCCACTGAAAGAAAGGGGGAGCTCGAGAGCCCTTCATAGAAGCTGAAGAAAAGAGAGAGGCAGAGGCTCGAAGGAAGAAGCCAGGTGGTGTGTGCCGTTCGACGTCCCGAGTGGCTGCAGTTCCTCTTCCCCCTTTTTGCTCTGTTTGAATATCATTCTCCCTTTTCATTTGTATCTCTGCTTTCGAGCATCTTTGCTCCAGTAGCACTGAATGCCAATGTAACCCTGTTATCAGGGATAGAGTTGGTGTGTATGTTTTGGGGTTGGATTTTTCCTTCTGAGTTGAATTCGTGTACGCCGTTTTATATGAAATAGTTAATGAAAGATGGGCTGAGTTCTGCCCTTTCATTATTCTTTTATTTCTTCCTCTGCATACGAGGTTCACTATACGCTATGGATACTGATAACTACACCTCTACGCATGTTCTACCGTTTTGGCTTTCTAAGTATGTTGAATGTTCTTCTATCGTATGATTCTTTCAACCTCATACCCACAACGAGAGCCTGAGACAGTCTATCTCATGGCTTCTCGTCTGTGAAACGAAGAGGGATGAATCCGAATCGTGAGTTTCCGTGCATGATTCTGCTCCTAGTGAGGCCCCAGAAGGAAGGTCGTCTCCACCCTAGATCACCCTCTCTACGATCGTCCAAACTGGTCTTCAAATCGTTGAACAAACCCCCCTTTCAAAATGCCCAAAGCCTCTGCCTCCAAACCCCCTAAAAACCCCATTTCAGGAAGCCTCCCGACGCGAACCCCTCTCGGCGCGAGTCTCGTGCCGAGGGATTGCCGCGCCGGCTGAGCTTCTCACGTCGCGCCGAAACCCATCCTCTTCTTAGCGTCGATACCTTCACACCTTTCGGCAACTTTGATGCATTCGTGCCGATGCCGTCAGGCCATGCCAACCTTGCTCATCATATCCTGTCCTATGGAGATGCACTACCCTTCCCTCTGTCCTCACGGGAGGTATATCAAAGGGGTCAATCCCCCTACATTCTACAACCCTATCAAGTCATGGAGCCCTGCCACTGCATGTTCTCCATTGACTGTACAGGGTATATCACAACAGGGGGATAAAGTCCCATATGATTTAGATCCCCTAGATCTCGGGCTACGCCCAGCTCTTATTTTGGTTTCCACTCCGACAGTTCATGAGTGGATTACCTATAATACCCTTTTGGCACACTCCCAAAATAAGGGGAGGTGCTGTCAAAATCCGTTCAGACTTTTACTCGATCACATAGTACGATGTTTTCACCGGAATTGTGCATTTAACCCCCAAATGTGCGGCAAGAAGCTGAGTTATACCATCTCATGACGTCTTGGTCACCACAGGGGAATATACATTACAGTTACATGGTCTCCTTGGACCCCCTTGTGAATGAATCCACCCCCACCTTCTATCTCACCCAATTATTACCATGAAATCCCCATTGAATACAAAGGATCCCTTTGAGCTCATAAGAAACCCTCATAATACCTGAGAAAGCCAACAAAAGACAGCTACCGGCGCCATCTTCCCCCCGGCGCCATCTCCTCCCGGCGCCACCTCCTCCCGGCGCCAATCTCGCGCCGGGTGAAGGGCGCGCCGGGAAGCATGTGGCGCCGATTGCCTTTCTTTCCAGCCACGCCGGTTGCCTACCGTGCCGACAGCCCTTGAGCTTCTCGTCGCGCGGGGATCCCACCGCGCCGTTTGGCCCTCGCGCCGGCTCCTATCTGTGCCGTTTCATCTCAATAACAGCTTCCATCCAAATATCTGATGTCTCAACAACTCCATTAAACCCAAATCCAGTCTAAACTCAAATGTACCATTCCTGTCAACCTCCATGCCAGCCTTCATCACTTTACAAGGGAATCATGGTTCTTCATCTAGGTCCACGAGAGATACATTAATGGGGGTCTTACCCCTACATTATACCGAATACGATGTTTCTTTTGTCACCCCGCTGACCCTCGGAGTTCTGCCACTGCATGTCCTCCAATGGTCTCTTGAGGGGAACATCAACAAACGCCATGGTAGCGGACACTGTCCCGTCACATTCAAATCCTTTTTGGATCCAGGGCTACGCCCACCTCTCTTTTGGCTTCCATCCTGACATTTCGTGGATGGATGTCCTATATTCCCACTTGGCATAGACCAAGACAAGGGGATATGCTGCCGGATTTACTCCGTGTGTTAATATATCATATCTTGCATCGCATGATCATCTGCATGCATCTCCTATCCTGCAAATGAATGAGCATACCTATCATATTGGTTTTGCCCCTGGGACTCTTCTACTTTGGCGATTAATCAAGGGTTGTCCTTCTTTGGAAGGATGTAATTAACGTCATAACCTTTATGGTATGACGGACTTCCGGTCCCGACTCGGACTTCACAATCGACTGACCGAGTCAGATCGAGCGCACAATAAAATCGTCACTCCGGTGACTGGCACGTCTAATAAACTAACCAATAAATCAAATAAATTAAATAAAAAAATCCATTTCCCACAGGGGTCTGTGCCGGGTTAGCAGTGACCGGATCGCCCTCCAGACGATCCCCCTCCCGGTGGAGGAACCTCTACCTACAGTGGCGGGCTGGCGCCCAGAAGCTGACCGTTTTCATCCCTATCGGACCTTCATCAGGAGGGATGATAGACGGGCTGACTTGTATTCCAGCACCCCTTGGATATTCGCCCTACTTCATTCTCATGGGCTTTCAATTTCTGGTCCATTTGAAGCCATCCGGGACCATCACCTCCTAGTGTCTTTCAAGTATGTCGACGGCTGGGGATTGGACCACTTGGGCCTATATCACCACTTATCCTCCTGTGGCCATGAAGATTTGGCGCAGCTGGCGGAGAAAAGTGAGAAGATTGGTGACGTGTGCTGGCTTATTCGCGAAGCGGCTTCTCTAGATAACGCGCCCATATTACTTTACTGGTCGCTCAGCCCCCGATATACAGGGCCGCCAGGTAATGCTTGTGTTTCCTTTCAGCCTTAAAGCTACTCCTTTCATAGTTAGTATGCATCTTTCTCACCTATGCGCTTTTGCAGCTCACCTCTGTGTGGAGGCGAGCAAACATTACAGGGAGTTGATATCTAAGGCGCAGAAGCCTTCATATTTTAATATTCCAGAGCCAGCTCCGACCACAACACCCCTGCCCCCTGGGGATTCACGGAAGCGAACCAGGTCCCAGGTCAGGGAGGCTATCAGCAAGGCCAAGAGGGCGGACTCCCGCGCTACCCGGGCGCGCCGGAGGAAGGCCGCTGAAGAGGAACCCATAGTCACCCCTCCTCGGGTTCCATCATTCTCCGAGTTTGAGGTTGCTTGGATGCAAGGGCCTGAGGGCGAAGGTAACTTCTTGTTCCCATATGGCTTGTTTGCTTATTTCTGCCACCTCGGTTGATCATCCTTCCTTTTTTTTTTTAGCTGCTGGCACTACCTCCGCCATTGTCGGGTTGGAGGCGGTGACTAGGGCCGCGGCTGAGGAGAGAGAGGAGGAAGCACCCTCAACCTCTGTTGAGGGTAACTTGCCTTCACCGACACCCCATCAGGAGATGGAAGGTAACTTGCAACTTGCCTGTGGAGCTCGGCGGTCCATCGTGCTTTCAGTCGGGCCTTGACTGTTTATTGTCTTTTATCTCCAGTCGATGTTCGACCAACAATGCTCCCCGAGGTCGGGGCCATGGCGGGAGTTGCTATTGGAGAGCATGTGCCTCCAAGGGAAGAATCCCAAGGTATCTAGAAAACTGGTGTTTCCGAGGCAGAGACCGCCGAGGAGGTTCCTGCTAAGGGGCCTCCTCCTAGTAGCATGGTTCCCACTCAGATACTGAGATTCGAGAATAGGCGGAAGAGTCCTCCTCCTCTAAGCGAGTTGATTATGGTGGCGGCTCCGACGACGACGAGGGGTTCCCACCGGTTGACATCGGGGCTGAGGATGCTGGGGCCTCTTCAGCTTATGAAAGTGACCTTCTAACATTTAGTCCTCCGAGACTACTGGGAGTCGAGCACGGGCCATCATATCCGACCGCAGGAGGAGGGCCAGAACCTTCAGAGGCCACTTTTGGAGGCCTAAATATAGTGCCGATCGAGGTAGGAAATGTTCCGACTCCCGCCTATAGCACTTCTTTTTATCTCCAAGCCAGCTGGCTGACATACACATATGTGATGCAGGCTGAGGTGGTACCGCCAGCTGTGATAGTTTGCATACCCCTTCCTGACTTAGGCATGAGCCGATCGGCCTTTCCACCTGTTGTGCGGCCCATCGCCCTACGGCTTCCATAGACCTATGCTACTGTAGTGGCCTCAGAGGAGCCCGACGCAACTGCTGGAGTTGGCGACCCGGCCGAGGTTGCGAGGCCTCAAGCCTCGGTCGCCGGTGAAGAACTATTGCTGAAGCCAAGCGGCTCCCCGGAAATAGAAGCGGGAGAAATCATTGCAGAAGAGGCCGATGTTACTAAAGCCTTGTCTGTCATAGAAAGCTCCCCTCCTTTAGCGGCCGGTGAGACTGTTCAGGAGGAGCGAGTGCCCTCAGCTGCTGAGACGGCTGTCATAACCTCATCTCAAAGGACGGGCAAGGAAGTCACCATCGTGGAGAGCCCTTCCGCTGTAGCAGCTGCAATTGTCGGGCTGGGCGTCGGTGCTGTGCAGACCATGCCGTCGACGTCCCTCAGGGTGGCCGACGACATCTGGGCCGAGATAGATAGCAAGGTGGACTTTCAGCTCGCCGAGACTTCGTCACTGGGCTTACAATTCTCCAGTGACATGGTGTGGCAGTCTCTGGATAATCTCCAGCGAGCCATGTCAGCTTCCCCGGGTCTAACCTATGTGCAGCTGAGGGGCCTGATAGAACACCTCTCTCGGTCACTATTAGCATTTGGCTGCCCAATGGATGATTGGACCCCGCGGGTTGTGATGTTGCTAAAGCACGCCAACAGGCAGGATTTCCTCAGCCGAGAGGTATTTGATTAGCTGGCGGCTGTGAAGCTAGAGAGGGCAGATTGCCGCGCTGCTACCACTTCACTGAGGGTGACCGTGGAGTAGTTGAGAGGTGTTGCCGGCAATATCTCAGAACGTCGGTTGCTCCTCACGGCGCGGATGGAAGAGTTGCGTGCGGAACTTGCCAAGGTCAAAGCCGAGTTGCAGGAAGCCGAGCGCCTAGAGGTCCAGACAACGGAAGAAGCTGATCTGGCGGAAGGACGACTTGTCTCGCTGGATGAGAGGTTATCACAGCTGACAGCTACCGAGGCTCGATTGCAGAAGTTGACCCAATACCCCTCACTAGGCCTCTTGGTGTTGGTAGATATTTTCGGCGCCCTTTGCCGTAGCTTTGCTTTGCTCTGCTTTTTGCATCGAGCTCTGCTTCTTTTTGCCTTTGGAGCTTATGTACCCCTGGGGAATGCCCCGGGCACAAATGTATTCTGATGACTCACATTAATGAAACATCTCTATTTGTCGCCTCAATCGTGACTTCTTTCCCTCTTTTCTTCTCTCTTTTCTTCTGGCCGCTCATCCAAGTCTAGGGATACGCGCCGATGGCGCAGGAGAGCGCTCACGCCTTCAGCGAAGGGGTGAGGTGTTCGCTCCACCGCAGCATAGCCATTCCCGGAACCGGATTTTGGCTAGGGCGGGACATGGGTAGCATAAGTGAATGTGCCTTATGAACTTCGCCAATGAAGACAAAGGGTGTGTTCTAACCATCGACATGGGTTAAATGTTGACGCAATGATACTTTGTTTATTAACGAGGGCGGAAGGCCCAGGTTAAGGGGGGTAGTTGACCGAGCTCATCGATGATGACAAGGGTCAAAAAAGGTAGCGACCGATCTTGCCGATGGTGACAAGGGTCGAGAAGGTAGCGACCGATCTTGCCGATGGTGACAAGGGTCGAAAAGGGTAGCGATCGATCTTGCCGATGGTGACAAGGGTCGAAAAGGGTAGCGATCGATCTTGCCGATGGTGACAAGGGTCGAAAAGGGTAGCAACTGGTCTTGCCGATGGTGACAAGGGTCGAAAAGGGTAGCGACCGATCTTGCCGATGGTGATAAGGGTCGAAAAGGGTAGACGGTCTTGTCGATGGTGACAAGAACCGGAAGGGGTTGCGACCGATCTTGCCGATGGTGACAAGGGTCGAAAAGGGGTAGGAAATATATATATATAGAGGCGGGACATCGGATGAAGACTCCGCTTCGACCCTATAAAGGGTCTTCAGGACGGAGGATGGATGATCACTATTCATCATTCACTTATAATTTCTTTTTTATATATATTCACATTACTGACCTGAGCGCCCTTTCGAGTTTTCGTCGAAGCCAGCCCCCTCTTGCTTTTGCCCACGCGCCCTCTCGGGTTTTCACGTGGCGGGGTACCCGATTTTGCCCGCGACGCCCTTTCGGGTTTTCGCCACCACTGGGTTATAGCCATTTTTACACTTGTCCTAATATAGGAGCAAGTCTAGCGGGGTATCTCTATTTTTAACCCCATTTTTTTCTCTCTTTTTTTTGAATTTAGAGTACAAAAGAACTTAACTGCTAAAACGCTGACTGGCCTTGCCGATGATGACAAGGATTGGTCCCTGGTTTAGTTCGTCGACAATGGTTGAATGTCGAAGCAAAGGACATGGTTCATTAACAAGGACGTAAGATCCTAGTTAAGGGTAGAGGTCGACCGATCTTGTCGATGATGATGAGGGTCGAACCCGGGTTTGTTCATCAGCACGGGTCCCATGCCGAAGCAAAGGTAGGATTATTAACAGGGACGGAAGGTCCAAGTTAGGGGTAGAGATAGACCGATCTCAGTGATGATGACGAGGGTCGAACATGGGTTTGTTCATCAGCATGGGTGACATGCCGAAGCAAAGGTAGGATTATTAAGAGGGACGGAAGGTCCAAGTTAGGGGTAGAGATCGACCGATCTCGCCGATGATGACGAGGGTCGAACATGGGTTTGTTCGTCAGCATGGGTCACATGCCGAAGCAAAGGTAGGATTATTAACAGGGACGGAAGGTCCAAGTTAGGGGTAGAGATCGACCGATCTCGTCGATGATGACGAGGGTCGAACATGGGTTTATTCATCAGCATGGGTGACATGCCGAAGCAAAGGTAGGATTATTAATAGGGACGGAAGGTCCAAGTTAGGGGTAGAGATCAACCGATCTCGCCGATGATGATGAGGGTCGAACATGGGTTTGTTCATCAACATGATGACGAGGGTCGAACATGGGTTTGTTCGTCAGCATGGGTCACATGCCGAAGTAAAGGTAGGATTATTAATAGGGACGGAAGGTCCAAGTTAGGGGTAGAGATCGACCGATCTCGCCGATGATGACGAGGGTCGAACATGGGTTTGTTCATCAGCATGGGTGACATGCCGAAGCAAAGGTAGGATTATTAACAGGGACGGAAGGTCCAAGTTAGGGGTAGAGATCGACCGATCTCGCCGATGATGACGAGGGTCGAACATGTGTTTGTTCATCTGCATGGGTGACATGCCGAAGCAAAGGTAGGATTATTAACATGTACAGAAGGTCCAAGTTAGGGGTAGAGAGGGATGGAAGGTCCAAGTTAGGGGTAGAGATCGATCGATCTCGCCGATGATGACGAGGGTCGAACATGGGTTTGTTCATCAGCATGGGTGACATGCCAGAGCAAAGGTAGGATTATTAACAGGGACAGAAGGTCCAAGTTAGGGGTAGAGATCGACCGATCTCACCGATGATGACGAGGGTCGAACATGGGTTTGTTCATCAGCATGGGTGACATGCCGAAGCAAAGGTAGGATTATTAACAGGGACGGAAGGTCCAAGTTAGGGGTAGAGATCGACCGATCTCGCCGATGATGACGAGGGTCGAACATGGGTTTGTTAGAGGATCTCCGGTGGGATTTTGATGACTGTCTCTTTTGGAGTTTCGTCGGGGGAAGAACAAAAGAGGATTTTTTTTTAAATTACCACTTTACTGACTTAAGCGCCCTTTCGGGTTTTCGTCGAAGCCAGCCCCCTCTTGCTTTTGCCCACGCGCCCTCTCGGGTTTTCACGTGGCGGGGTACCCGATTTTGCCTGTAGCGCCCTTTCGGGTTTTCGCCATAGCTGGGTTATAGCCATTTTTACATTTGTCCTAATATAGGAGCAAGTCTGGCGGGGTATCTCTATTTTTAACCCCATTTTTCTTTTCTTTTCTTCTCTTTTATTTTTTGATATAAAGGGTGGTAGGTCGAAGTATAATGTCCGACCCTTGGTTAATAGTAGACGGCTGTTGGCCGAAACACCGGGCCTCGTGCCGAGTAGAGCGGTTCATTCGTTAGCAAGGGCTGAATGCTAACGCAAAGGAATGATCTTTCGCCTATTCGGATGTAAGGCCCGTGATGGCAATATGGTGTATTCTTTTGAGAGCTCGGCCAGGGCGGAGTGCCATTAGACCCAGGAAAGGTAGCTCGATCAGGGCGGATGATGGGGTCATCACCATCTGTCCTGACACTCTCGACCATTCTCGTCACCCCGGAGGCGTACATCATGGTCTAGTCATTTATTTTGAGTCCTATGTATGTTTCTTTATTTTATTTGAGTCATATCATTGTAATTTCCCTTTTATTTGAGTCATGTCCCTAGGTCTTGTGCTTATTTTCCTAGGTTTGTGTGTCATTAGGTTTATTAGTTAGCTATTGGGCCCAATTCATTGGGCTTGGCCCATGGGCGCCCCTATCTTGTTGGTTATTAGTCAATGTGTCAAAAGTCAGGGTCTTATTTTAAATTATGGGATCCCTATAAATAGGACCCCACTCTCTCCATTTTGAGGTAATGAATGATTGAAAGAAAATTTGAAATTCCACTACAATTGTGAGAATCTCTCTCTCTCTCTCTAAGGGGTGGATTCCCCTCTCTCTCTCTCTCTCTCTCTCTCTCTCTCTCTCTCTCTTCTCTCTCTCTCTCTAAAGGGGGCGAACCCCATTCTCTCTCCTCCCCACCCCAATTTCAAAATTTTTATCTCTCTCCCTTCCCAACCACCTCCACTCCCCACCTACCCCATTAAAGCCTCTTCCCATTCCCCACAACCCTCATCAATACTCCACCCCTTCCCAAGACCCCCTCCACCAATCCTCTCCTCACCACCCAACCCCCAACTACCCCTCCCACTTTCCCAAGCACCCTTCCCACTACCCCAAGCACCCCTCCACCTCCCTAGGCCTTTGAATTTTGAAATCCCCCTTCCCTCCACAGCCCTAGGTCGCCCCCCCCCTCTCTCTCATCTCCTCCACTCTCCCATTGTTCTTCTCCATCACCCCCACCTTCCACCATCTAGACTGGCGACCTGCAGAGGATCACCTACTAGTAGCGGCCACCCCGACCACCTCCCCATGAATATGAAGGCCCATAAGGTACCCACGGAAGCGTCTGCCTATCTTCTTCGCAACGGCGGTGGTTTCGTTGTTGTCCGAGCACCGAGCTGCCCGGGAGAGCCGTTCTCCCTCGACTGCGCGAAGCTCTCCTGACAGAGCACCTGAACGTGATTGGAAGCTCTACCATGACAAATCCAGCGTGAATCAAGACAAAAGTTCTTCTGCAAAGATCTTCTTCGACCTGTCTACTTTCAGAATGAAGAGGCAGAACTCCAATCGGCATCCGTTCGCAAGAGTTATTAATTTCTTCCTCTAGGCGCTCGGATCTACCTCCACTCAGTCTGCACTGACCCCTCCTCAGTGTTCAGAGCCCACCGCTCGACCCTGACATTAGCTGGCATCACCGTCAGTCTTGCTTCAAAGAGGACTCGTCAACGGTTCCAACGACTCCAGTGGGACCTGATTCTGAGCTCAGGAGCGGTCGTGGCACCATCTTCTTCCTACTGTTGGGAACCTGAAACTGTCGGATCTGAGGGTCTGCCACCCAGTTCAAGCCCCCACCCCGACCAGCAGTGGTGCCTGAAGAAATTTAAAAAATTCTGGAGTCACCCTGTTCCAGATACGAAGATTCTCCAAGTGGGTTCATCCCCAAAAAAATTCAGGGGAAGTCACAGCAGCAACATCTTCGACCGACTGTCAGCACTCATAGAGAGAAGACTGAGCCGATCTCGGTCTCATTCGACATACTTTCCCCGTTTCTCCCCTCCCCGCTTGGCCGGCTGAAGGCCCCTCCCTGCGTGGAGGAATATCTTTGGTTGTAATTTGAACCCCCACCCTCAGTCCAACCCCCTTGCAAGGGGCGTAGTGCATGTAAATCTTAAATTTCAGGTTCGAAGCTTCATCGGCGCGGGGTGTGGAGAACGCACGTTCCCCCGCTCGCCCACGTCTCCGACCGGAGCCGGTTTCTTCAAACTGGCTAGGTAAAATCTCGACCCTTGCTCTCAATTATCCTTGTTCATTTAATATTCTCCAATTGCGCCGTCGGTAAGGAAGAGAGCGCCCGATCTTAAGGCTCCACCGCACTTTGTGTGGCCACCGTGGGTGTGAGTGAGTGATCCGCGTCCCTCGGCCAAGGCCAACACCTTGAGTTGAGTATCCGCCCCTTAAGAGGAGTTTGCCTTAGACTTTGCTGGCCCTCTACAGCAAGGGGCTTGTCCCGTTTCCTCGACTCGGCATCCCCGAGTTACCCCCGGGTTAACTGTGTGCGCCATACGAAGGTCCGCTTACGTAGGCTTCTCAGCCTTGTGGTTGTGCTTGCATACTTAGGTCCGAGGAAGCATTGGTCTTGTGACCATCACCCCAAGGGTGTGTCACATCAAGTGGTATCAGAGCCAGGTTCAGAACTTGTCTCTATCAAGTTGGTCCTAGGGTATGTTTATGCATTTAGAGTCCTCGGTTGCATCTCTTGTCCACTAGCATGGCCACCTCTTACCGACCTTACCAATCGGCCCTCTCCATAAGTCCAAACCACCAAAGGATGCCTACCACTAACACACATAACCTCTCTGGCCATGTCAACTACCTCATGAAGGCCTTGACCCATGCCAATGAGCGGCTTGATAACATATCGGGTCGACTCAACCAACTTGGAGAAAATGGGCCCGCCCCAAGGACGGACGATAGAAGGACATGTTCCCCACCTCCCATATTTGATGGAACTCAACCTATTGACTATTTAGAGTGGGAAGTCTCGATGGACCACTACTTCACTTTGTATCCCATGTCCGAGGATGAGAAAGTCCGATTTACCAAATTGCAACTTACCAAACGGGCCCACACTCATTGGTTGAAAATTGAAGGCTTAAGGATAATTAGAA
The DNA here is from genome assembly GCA_022559845.1 of Amorphophallus konjac. Taxonomy (NCBI): domain Eukaryota; kingdom Viridiplantae; phylum Streptophyta; class Magnoliopsida; order Alismatales; family Araceae; genus Amorphophallus; species Amorphophallus konjac. The sequence goes on from CM040122.1 coordinate 51,006,583, forward strand.
GGGAAGCCCCCCTCACAACATGGGAGGACATGAAGGAATAACTTAGGGCTAGATATATTTTCCCCTCTCATTTCGAACACCAAAGCCCAAAGAGCATTTCAACTCCTTCATTTCCCCTTGTCCAACCCAAGACCCTAATCACGCATTCCCCACCATTTCCCACCTCTCCTACTCCAACCACAACATCTACATCCTATATCCAAGTCGTCACCACAACCATATGTCCACATACCCAATTGGACCCCATGTCCACCCCTCCACCTAGGCCCATAATGGTCACCACCCCCAAATCCAAATCCCCTCACCAAACCCGTACCCCAGAAGCCCCCTTGGCCACCACCGCAACCTCACCATCGTCCCCAAAAAGGGACACATCTCCCAAAACCCATCAACCCAAATCTTGTCACCCAACCCACCTTCCACTTCCAACCCCAATCCTACCCCAACCTAGGCCTCCACTACTTACACTCCCAAACCCCACTCTACCAATCCCAATCCAAGTTTCCCTTTACCCTCCACCCCGAGAGCACCACACACCAACCCTCATCACCCCAAAAGACCCCCTCACCTTCTTGGTAGAAGAACTCATACCCGATCCAATAGTTGTGAGCACTCCAAACCCACCCCCCACCTTGGAGGAAACCCAAGTCCAAATTGAAGAAGAAACCTCACACGATGGTCTATACCTTACACCACCCTCCCTAGTTGGGGCAGAGCTCATCTTAGGAGAACCCATTGTTAGTTGGCTAAAGGAGAGCCCAATTAGAGAGATCCCGACCCATGTTTTCCCTCCCATAGAACAAGACATTCCCATAGTGCCCTTCTTCTCCTATCACACCACAATCCAAGCATCCTATCAAGTGGAGACCTTAGCGGACCTTCTCAAGGGCATAACATGGCAATTAGAGATAACTAGCATGTTGACCCCTATGGTCGAACAACCTAGGAGCCTTAACCTCGTACACCTATGCATAGGGTCTATCACCTCGGTTTGCACCATTGGTTGCTACACTAGCGACCTCCTTCTATTCCTCCCTACACCCGATGAGCCCAACCTTCTCCTCGATTTAGAGCTTCTTATCTCGGGTAGAAAGCCAAGCCCTCCACTCATGGCCGACCCACTTGCCAAGAACATTGGCCCAACTATCATGGAGAAGAATGACTTAGTACCTTTTGAGGATCTTGAGGACATGGAGTTCCTCCCCCTAGGTAACCCATTTTATGATCCATATGATCCATTCCAATGGGAGTCAAGAGGCTCGTGTGACCCAAACACTTTATCCACCACCCACCTCTCCCTATGTTGTGTAGTGGACAGCGGATCTAGAGGGGAGGGGTGAATAGATCAGCCCCACTTTTCGCAATGCGGCCCTCTAAACAGCTAGTTAAAATGAATTACAGCGGAATAGAAACTAGCTTCCAAGTATGCTATGATTCACTTAGCAAGATAAGCAAGATATATAATAATTCGATCCTAAGCATGCATCTAGAACGAATCAATCACACAAGCAAACCACACTAGACAGGATTTTTAAGGTGGTTCGGACTGAATCCTCAGCCCTACGTCCACCCCTCACCAAAACCCGGTGAGGCTTCACTTGTGCAGCGCACCAAACCGCAAATCGGAAACTACCAATTGCCTTCCTACTCACCACCTGGTAGGGACGTCAACTGCAAATTGGAACACCCTCCAATTGCCTTCCTACTAACCACCGGTAGGGATGAATCACACTTTCAATGTTTAACAATAATGAAAATGAAACAAATGTGAAGAAACTAAAACAAGAGATTGAGTTATGAGTGAAAATGAATTGGCCCTTGTATGAAATGTTGATCAGTAACAAGGCTCCTCTTGGCTTCAACTCAATCTTCTTGATTCACCCTTGATTGGATGAATGTTCTTCACGGAGTACTGTTCACGTGAACAGTACTTCTTCCTTCAATTCTTCTCTCTTGATCTTCTCTTTGAATTTCTTTGAATGAATGAAGGAGATGATGAAGCTACCTTGAATCTTGATTGCTTCTTTAGCTTCTAGGAGTTTGAATGCTTAAAATATCACCTTGAAGGAACTTGAAAGAACTTGAATGGATGAAGATGATTTCCCTTGAAGAACTTGAATCAAACCGGCTTCCTTGGATCACTTTGATAGCCTTGCTTTGATGTAATCTTCCTTGAAGATTGCTGGCTTTGATTTGAGCTTGATTCCCCTTTGATTGGATGAAGAACACCTACACGAACTACTGTTCGCGTGAACGGTAGCTCGTCTCCAAGCTCTCTTGCAACCTCCCTTACAGCCACCCTTGTAACCCCTTGAAGTATTAGGGTTTCCAACCCTCTTGTATTGGTTTTATAGACCTTGAATGGTCTATGGACAAGCCTTAGACCAGATCCACAATTTGTGGGTGATTAGGTGACTTTTGGATTAAAGAAATCCATGTAGAATGGCCCTTTTCGAAGTTGGAAACAAAGTCAAAAATGAAGGCTCGGGGCTGGCGGTCGACCTGCAGCTCCTGGCGGTCGACCGCCACTGAAACACCTGCAACCGGGCGATCCCTGGGAAATCCGGTCGATCGCCACTGGCTGGCGGTCGACCGCCACTGAAAAACGTGCAGCCTTGGCAGTCCCTGGCTGGGGCTGTCGATTGCCCCTGTGCTGGCGGTCGACCGCCAGCTGGGCAGAGCCTGGGTCACCCCGGGTCGATCCGTTGGCCACACCAGCTCCGTCGCTTGAGTCCGTTAGCCGCCCGTTCATGTCTGTGGCATCGACCTTGATTGTCTTGAAGTTTTATTACTGAGTCTTCAAGCCAAATTTTGTTCCGGGGGCTCCGCCCCTGGAAACCCCCGCAAGGGGCGCTGCCCCCTTGACCCCCGCGACCTGACCGGGCAGGTCGAGCCCCGTGACCTGACCGCACAGGTCGATCCGCGTGCGAGGGCGCAACATTGAGCTTTTATGTGCATATCTGTCATGAACAAAACATCACATATGTCAGTCATAAGATAGTGGAAAAGAACAATGACTTATAGTGTTTAGCCATTATCAAAACCAAGAATACCAAATGACTCATATGATCATAGATTGATGTCGAATGACCTAATTGATCACATGATGACTCAAATGACTACAGGGGCACAACACCCTACACCAACTCACCATGTTTGACCCAATTCACTCCATCTTAGACCCGGGTTACACCTTGGGAGCCAAGACCTTGAGCCACATATCCCTAGGTAACGAGGTTGTGCTCCACCCCATGATGACCACCTTCTTAGATCCATTCGACCCTTTCCAATGGGAGTTCAAAGGTTGTCCCACACCTATACACATGGAAGTCACCCATAGGAAAAATATGCATGTGTCTAGGCTTACCACACCACTTGGCATGAACACTATGTTGGGTCCATTCATTCATATCACCCACATGTCAAGTAGAAAACATGAGTGGTCCATATTCGGTTGTATTGGTCCACCCTCATTCATCATGGGTCTTAAGCATGTCAAAAGCATCTACAGATGTCCGGATCCCCCGACATTCATCACCCCATTGCATGATAAGTCCACATATGGTTGCCCCGGCCCACCAAGGTTCATCAAGGTCCATATGGCATCATGGCATGATAGGTCCATCTATGGTTGTCCAGATCCACCCATAACGACTAAAAGGACAGCATTCACAAAATTGCATGATAACCTTGCAAACGCATCAACAAGAGTCATGAAATCTACAAAAGGCCGACCGACTCAATGGCGTCACCAAGAAATCCAAATGGGTGATTCCGGGATGGTGAGGAATGAGAGGCTCTCACATAGAGACAACTCAAGATTGAGGTTTTGTGGGATCAGCCCTTTCCAGGTTTTGAGGTGCATTAGCCCCACTACTAAGTTAGGCCTCCTCAAGGGATACGGAGTTAACTTCAATTTTAATGTGGAAAGCCTTGTGCCACACAAGGGACCCACGGTGGCACCAAGTGAGAATTTCAAGCCCCTTCCTCCCTTGAGAGAGCACCCACCCCTCCCCATGTGAGCACCATCAGCCCAGAGAGCCCGACGTAAGCAACTTGAGAGAATATTGGATGAACAGGTAATCATCACTCGGAGCAAGGTGAACGGGCTCTACCTCGCTAGGTGGAAGAATCGGCTTCTTTCGGAAGACATGTGAGCGGTACCACCTCTTACTCGACGGAGTCGAGTTCTCCGCACCCCGGGAGTATGATGGGGTCATCACCATCCGTCCTGACACTCTCGACCATTCTCGTCACCCCGGAGGTGTACATCATGGTCTAGTCATTTATTTTGAGTCCTATGTATGTTTCTTTATTTTATTTGAGTCATATCATTATAATTTCCCTTTTATTTGAGTCATGTCCCTAGGTCTTGTGCTTATTTCCCTAGGTTTGTGTGTCATTAGGTTTATTAGTTAGCTATTGGGCCCAATTCATTGGGCTTGGCCCATGGGCGCCCCTATCTTGTTGGTTATTAGTCAATGTGTCAAAAGTCAGGGTCTTATTATAAATTGTGGGATCCCTATAAATAGGACTCCACTCTCTCCATTTTGAGGTAATGAATGATTGAAAGAAAATTTGAAATTCCACTACAATTGTGAGAATCTCTCTCTCTCTCTAAGGGTGGATTCCCCACTCTCTCTCTTCTCTCTCTCTCTAAAGGGGGCGAACCCCATTCTCTCTCCTCCCCACCCCAATTTCAAAATTTTTCTCTCTCCTCCCTTTCCAACCACCTCCACTCCCCACCTACCCCATTAAAGCCTTTTCCCATTCCCCACAACCCTCATCAATACTCCACCCGTTCCCAAGACCCCCTCCACCAATCCTCTCCTCACCACCCAACCCCCAACTACCCCTCCCACTTTCCCAAGCACCCTTCCCACTACCCCAAGCACCCCTCCACCTCCCTAGGCCTTTGAATTTCGAAATCCCCCTTCCCTCCACAGCCCTAGGTCGCCCCCCTCTCTCTCATCTCCTCCACTCTCCCATTGTTCTTCTCCATCACCCCCACCTTCCACCATCTAGACTGGCGACCTGCAAAGGATCACCTGCTAGCAGCGGCCACCCCGACCACCTCCCCATGAATCTGAAGGCCCAAGAGGTACCCACGGAAGCGTCTGCCTGTCTTCTTCGCAACGGCGGTGGTTTCGTTGTCGTCCGAGCACCGAGCTGCCCGGGAGAGCCGTTCTCCCTCGACTGCGCGAAGCTCTCCTGACGGAGCACCTGAACATGATTGGAAGCTCTACCACGACAAATCCAGCGTGAATCAGGACAAAAGTTCTTCTGCAAAGATCTTCGACCTGTCTACTTTCAGAATCAAGAGGCGGAACTCCAATCGGCATCCATTCGCAAGAGTTATTAATTTCTTCCTCTCGGCGCTCGGATCTACCTCCACTTAGTCTGCACCGACCCCTCCTCAGTGTTTAGAGCCCACCGGTCGACCCCGACATCAACTGGCATCCCCGTCAGTCTTGCTTCAAAGAGGACTCGTCAACTGTTCCAACGACTCCAGAGGGACCTGAGTCTGAGCTCGGGAGCGGTCGTGGCACCATCTTCTTCCTACTGTTGGGAACCTGAAACTATCGAATCTGAGGGTCTGCCACCCTGTTCAAGCCCCCACCCCGACCAGCAGCGGTGACTGAAGAAATTTACAAAATTCTGGAGTCACCCTGTTCCAGATACGAAGATTCTCCAAGTGGTTTCGTCCCCAAAAAAATTCGGGGGAAGTCACAGAAGTAACATCTTCGACCAACTATCAGCACTCACAGAGAGAAGACTGAGCCGATCTCGGTCTTCATTTGGCATAATTTCCCTGTTTCTCCCCTCCCCGCTTGGCCGGCTGAAGGCCCCTCCCTGCGTGGAGGAATATCTTTGGTTGTAATTTGAACCCCCACCCCCAGTCCAACCCCCTTGTAAGGGGCGTAGTGCATGTAAATCTTAAATTTCAGGTTCGAAGCTTCATCGGCGCGGCGTGTGGAGAACACACGTTTCCCCGCTCGCCCACGTGTCCGACCGGAGCCGGTTTCTTCAAACCGGCTAGGTAAAATCTTGACTCTTGCTCTCAATTATCCTTGTTCATTTAATATTCTCCAATTGCGCCGTCGGTAAGGATGAGAGCGCCCGATCTTAAGGCTCCACCGCACTTTGTATGGCCACCATGGGTGTGAGTGAGTGATCCGCGTCCCTCGGCCAAGGCCAACACCTTGAGTTGAGTATCCGCCCCTCAAGAGGAGGTTTGCCTTAGACTTTGCTGGCCCTCTACCAGTAAGGGGCTTGTCCCATTTCCTCGACTCAGCATCCCCGAGTTACCCCCGGGTTAAGTGTGTGCGCCATACGAAGGTCCGCTTACATAGGCTTCTTAGCCTTGTGGTTGTGCTTGCATACTTAGGTCCGAGGAAGCATTGGTCTTGTGACCATCATCCCAAGGGTGTGTCACATCAGTGGAGTGCCACTAGACCAAGGAAAGGTAGCTCGATCAGGGCGGAATGTCACTAGACCAAGATAAGGGTAGCTCGATCAGGGCGGAGTGTCACTAAACCAAGATAAGGCTAGCTCGGCTAGGGCGGAATACCACTAGACCAAGGAAGGATAGCTCGATCAGGGCGGAGTGCCACTAGACCAAGATAAGGGTAGCTCGGCTAGGACGGAGTGCCACTAGACCAAGATAAGGCTAGCTCGGCTAGGGCGGAATACCACTAGATCAAGGAAGGATAGCTCGATCAGGGCGGAGTGCCACTAGACCAAGATAAGGGTAGCTCGGCTAGGACGGAGTGCCACTAAACCAAGGAAGGATAGCTCCATCAGGATGGAGTGCCACTAGACCAAGATAAGGGCAGCTTGGCTAGGGCGGAATGCCACTAGACCAAGGAAGGATAGCTCGATCAGGGCGGAGTGCCACTAGACCAAGATAAGGGTAGCTCGGCTAGGGCGGAGTGCCACTTGACCAAGATAAGGGTAGCTCGGCTAGGACGGAATGCCACTAGACCAAGATAAGGGTAGCTCGGCTAGGGCGGAGTGCCACTAGACCAAGATAAGGGTAGCTCGGCTAGGACGGAATGCCACTAGACCAAGATAAGGGTAGCTCGATCAGGGCGGAGTGCCACTAGACCAAGATAAGGGTAGCTCGATCAGGGCGGAGTGCCACTAGACCAAGATAAGGGTAGCTCGATTAGGGCGGAGTGCCACTAAACCAAGGAAGGATAGCTCGGCTAGGACGGAGTGCCACTAGACCAAGATAAGGGTAGCTCGGCTAGGGCAGAGTGCCACTAGACCAAGATAAGGGTGGCTCGGCTAGGGCAGAATGCCACTAGACCAAGATAAGGGTAGCTCGATCAGGGCGGAGTGCCACTAGACCAAGATAAGGGTAGCTCGATCAGGGCGGAGTGCCACTAGACCAAGATAAGGGTAGCTCGATCAGGGCGGAGTGACACTAAACCAAGGAAGGATAGCTCGGCTAGGACGGAGTGCCACTAGACCAAGATAAGGGTAGCTCGGCTAGGACGGAGTGCCACTAGACCAAAATAAGGGTGGCTCGGCTAGGGCGGAATGCCACTAGACCAAGATAAGGGTAGCTCGATCAGGGGGGAGTGCTACTAGACCAAGATAAGGGTAGCTCGATCAGGGCAGAGTGCCACTAGACCAAGATAAGGGTAGCTCGGTTAGGACGGAGTGCCACTAGACCAAGATAATGGTGGCTCGGCTAGGGCGGAATGCCACTAGACCAAGATAAGGGTAGCTCGATCAGGGCGGAGTGCCACTAGACCAAGATAAGGGTAGCTCGATCAGGGCGGAGTGCCACTAAACCAAGGAAGGATAGCTCGGCTAGGATAGAGTGCCACTAGACTAACATAAGGGTAGCTCGGCTAGGGCGGAGTGCCACTAGACCAAGATAAGGGTGGCTCGACTAGGGCGGAATGCCACTAGACCAAGATAAGGGTAGCTTGATCAGGGCGGAGTGCCACTAGACCAAGATAAGGGTAGCTCGGCTAGGACGGGGTGCCACTAGACCAAGGATGAAGGTAGATCATTCGGGGAGCGCCGGCTGAACGGTGTGATACAGTTTTAGGTGCTTCCCATTAAGGGGAGAGAATTGGATGACTCCTTTGTGGTCCACGAGGATGTAGGCACCCCTTTCATATACTCGACGGACGATATATGGTCCGATCCAATTTTTGACCAACTTCCCCTTGGGATTGGAGGCCATCACTTCTCTTCTTTTAACCATCACCAGGTCTCCTTTCTTGAATTCTCGACCTTTGACCAGCTTATCGAAAGCACGGGCCATGCGAACTTGGTAGAGTTGGATGTTTTGTTGTGCCCGGAGGCATTTTACTTCGAGCTCGGCGAGCTCTTCCAATCTTCTTTCTGCATTTGTCTGTTCACCGCTGGCTAGTCCATGCTGGATGGCGACTCGCAGCGAAGGAACTTCTAATTCGATCGGCACCACAGCCTCTAACCCATAGACGAGGGAGAAAGGTGAACAGCCGGTTGGGGTTTTGTAGATAGTACGATAGGCCCAGAGCACTTCGTACATCCTTTCTTTCCAATCTTTTTTATTAGACTTGACAGTCTTTGCCAGCAACATGCATAGTGTCTTGTTGAAGGCTTCTGCAAGTCCATTGGCTTGAGGGTTGTAGGGGGATGATGTCCTCCAGTCAATCTTGTATTTGTCGGCTAGCCGATAAACCTTTTGGTTTATGAAATGGCTGCCATTATCAGAGATGATTCGGCTGGGGATCCCGAACCGGAATATTATATTCTGCCGGAAGAATCTTGTGACCAGTTCCCCCATTACATCTCTCAATGCGACCGCCTCTGCCCATTTGGAGAAGTAGTCTGTGGCTGCTAAGATATATCTACACCCTGATGAATATGCTGGTAGCGGCCCTACCACGTCCGTGCCCCACTGAGCAAACGGCCAGCTTGATAGGGTTGGATGTAATGGCACTAGAGGTCTCCTTGCCACGTTAGCCTGTTCTTGACATTTCTGGCAAGCCTTGGCGAACTTGTAGCAATCATTAAACATAGTGGGCCAATAGTAACCCAATTTCTTTATCTCAATTTTCATCTTTGGGCCAGCCTGGTGTGCTCCAGCTGATCCCGCATGGACTTCTTGCATCACCTGTCCCGCCTCTGTTGAAGACAAGCAACGAAGTAGGACTTTCCTTCGGGCATCCGCCATTATTCGGAACAAGGTTCCACTTCTCATCTCGTAAGAGTCTTTGACCCTCAGGAGCTTCATTCTTTGTTGTTTCTCTCTTGGGAGTTGTTGGTGTTGAAACCACCGCAGGAGATGTTCTCGCCAATCGGGCTGCTGAACCTCCTCGACGACTGCCACCTCAATTTCTTGCTCGTCGGCTAAGACTTCTGTTACACTAGGGACTTGTCGGCGGTTGATCACTGTTATGTTCAGGCTTGTGTCTGGCAGGACCGCCAACGAACTGGCCAGCCTAGCGAGGGCGTCTGCCTGAGCATTCTGGCCTCGGTTGATATGCTTGATGCTGATGAAGTTGTTTTATGCTTGATGCTGATGAATCTCAACATCAGGCGGGTTGCAAGCTGATGGTAGGGGAGAAGTTCTTACTTTCGCACATCGAATTCTCCTTCCAGTTGTTTTATAACTAGCATGGAATCTCCAAATGCTTCCAGCATCTGCATTCCCATGGATAGAGCGATTTACAGCCCGATTATCAGGGCTTCATACTCTGCTTCGTTGTTCGTGCAATGCTTGTTTATCAAGCAAGACGTGTGCACCACTTCCCCCTCTGGGGATTTCAGGACTATGCCTACTCCTGCCCTGACCCTGGCCGATCCAGTGGCAAAGGTGTCAATTCTGGAAGCGCCATCGAAATATAGCTGTCATAAAGAGGGCTGCACCTGAACGGCTTCCAGGGTTTCATCTTCAGGAAGCTCCGGTTCCAGCGGGCAGTCCCCGGGTACTGGGTGCTCAGCAAAGAAGTCTGCAATAGCTTGGCCCTTGACGGCCTTGCACGGCACATAGGAGATGTCAAACTCCATAAGGATTACTGCCCATTTGCCCAGGTGACCTTTGAGTGCCGGCTGGTACATAATATATTTCAGGGGGTCCTATTTGGATACCAGGCTGATTTCATGCGACAACATGTAGTGTCGAAGCTTCTTAATTGCGAAGACCAGCGCCAGATAGATCTTCTCAATATAAGTATATTTCTCCTCAGTTCTGACCAGTCTCCGACTAAAGTAATAGAGGGCTTGCTCTTTTCCTTCTTCATTATTCTGGGCCAGCATTGCCCCCAGGGAGTTACGTGTAGCTGCTATATATAGTATCAATGGCCGTCCTTTCACCGGTGCGCCCAGTACTGGAGGAGTCTTCAGATAGTCTTTCAGCTTGTCAAAGGCTGTCTGGCAATCTTCATCCCAATAAAAGGGAACATCTTTCATCATCAGTTTGTGGAAAGGCTGGCATCGCCCTGACAAATTGGAAATGAACCGCCGGATATAAGCCAAGCGGCCATGTAGTGATCTCAACTCGGAGAGGTTCCTTGGTGGAGGTAACTCCTGAATTACTTTGATTTTTACGGGGTCTATCTCGATCCCCCGATATCGGACAACGAAGCCCAAGAACTTTTCACTCGATACTCTGAACGCACATTTCATGGGGTTCATCTTTAGCTCATGCTGCCTCAGTCTCTGAAAGACAGTCTGGAGGTCTTGCAGATGATCTTCATTTCTTCTGGTTTTGACCACCAGATCATCTATGTAGCACTCGACCTTGTGGTAGAGCAACTCATCAAAGATTTTGGTCATTGCGCGCTGATAAGTTACGCCAGCATTCTTTAGTCCGAACGGCATCCTCTTATAGTGATAGATGCCTTTAGGGGTTCGGAAAGCAGTATGGACCCGGTCATGATCCGCAATCTAAATCTGATTGTAACCGGATGACCCGTCCATGAATGAAAGGGCCTCATGACCGGTTGTAGCATCGATCATGACTTCCGTTATTGGCACCGGAAAGTCATCTTTGGGACAGGCTTTATTTAGATCTCGGAAGTCGACACATATCCGGATCTATCCATTCTTCTTTTTCACGGGGACGATATTCGCCAGCCATGTGGTGTACTGGTTTTCTTCAACAAATCCCACATCGATAAGCTTGTCGACTTCAGCACAAATTTGAGTAATGAGTTCCGGCCTCATGCGCCGTGATGGTTGCTTCACCGGCTCGGCCTCAGGGCTGATTGCCAGCTCATGTTGTGCGACAGTGGGGTTCAGACTTGGCATTTCTTTGTAAGTCCAGGCGAAGCAATCCCGGTACTCTTGTAGCAGCTGGGTGTACAGCTCCCGTTCTTCTGGGGATAGTTGGGCACTGAGGAAGGTAGGCCTAGGGTCCTCCTCATTTCCCAAGTTGACTTTTATCAGTTCATCGACTGTGACTTGGCCTCCATCTTCTATCTCCAGAGGTGCCGGCTGGAGGTCAACGAAGTCTGGAATACCATCTTGAGGGTTGAGTTCCTCGACTTCCTCATCTGACATCATCAGAGCCTCTTGAGGATTCTCTGTTTCCTGCACCAGCGGCTGCGAGGATTGTTCTGTTAGCAAATCCACTGCCGTTGTAGCTCCCAAGGGCGAGAGAGCAGCTTCAGTCTTTGTAGATGAGGTTGCAGCCATGACAGGCTGGTAGTTGTTTATTGCAGGGCTTGGACAGCATCCCGGTCTTGTAGCAGAAGTTGAGGAGGTCTCGCCTTCTGGGGCAGTTGTATCTTCCGTAGAAGTGGCTTTTTCTTTCTTGGCATCGTGTTCCTCTTGATCAAAGTCGACCAAGGCTTCCCCGATTGGCAGAAGGGGTGCTGAAGTTATCATCAGTAGGATTCTACTGGAGGCACAAATTCTTGCTTCTTCAGTATCTTCGGCTTCACTGCTGCTAGCCGTATCGAATTTGGCTTGAAGGGCTGCCTCTTCAGGGTAGACCTGCTCCCAGCATCGGTAGGGGACCGCGGTCTCTACTTCTTGATTTCCAGGTTGAGCCAGTTCAACATGCTCAGCTTCCGCCGGGTATTCATCAAAAGTTGCCCCCAGCGGGCTATCTTTAGCAGGATAGAAGGCGGAGATGGTGTCCACCACGTATCGCCCACTGTAATAATATTCTTCCAGGGTGAAGCCCAACCCTGGATGTTGAGAGACACGTCTCATTTCCTTATCCTGATTTGCGGGATACCACATTTTCTGGAAAGCTTCCTTGCATTTTTGAGACTGATCGGGGGGAATGTGTTGCTTCTGAAACATCCTGGCCATCCGCTCAGTGGTGAATGCCAGACCTTGGATGGGAACCGGTGGGTTGCTTATATCTTCGGGGAGGCTGCAGTCTGTGTCTTCCCGAGTAGGGTGCTCTTCAGCCGTATAGAACAAGCTGCTAGGTCCATCTTCCTGTGTCACCTCCCAAGTTTTGAAAGGCTCGACAGTAGGGTTATCGAGGCCGGGAGTTGGCTTGGTGAGGCCATCCGGGATTTCAATATGATTGTGCCACCGAGCGACCTGCACTTCATTAGCTTCAGGGTATAATGTTGGGGGTGCTGTTCTGCCCACGTCTCCGGATGCTGTGATATGGGAGACCACCTTTGTAAGACCCCAAATTCTTTAAAAATTTATTTAAAAAAGTTATTTGCAATTATTTAGAATTTATTTGAAGTTATTCGAAATTAATGAGAATTATCCAAATTAATTAGATTAATTAATTAATTAATAGAATAAGTCATTTTTCAACTATTTTATTAAAACCCCCAAAAATCACATCTTGTAGAACTAATTTTGTTTAGCAACTTTGTCTTCTATAATTAAGCCTAAGAAAATCATTTATTACGCCGAATTAGTGAACTTAGTCTTCCGAACTTAATATTTAATTAATTACGGAATAGTATAAGTAATAATTCGACTATCTCAGAAAAATCTGTAAAAATAGTAAATAGATTAATATTGATGTAGATAACAACTTTTCCTTCTAGCTTTAAGCCATGGTAAATCCGTGGTAAGAAACCCAAGTGTGCACACTTTTGACTCATACCTAACCCTTAGATTAAAACGCGAAATTCGACCTGATTACTCAACCAAATGATCTGAAATCAGGGGCAAATGGAAGGCCACAATGTAAGGAACATTTACCCTCAATCAATTTGAGGTAAACTTAGCCCCAAAACATGCTGCCGACATAGTTTGGTCAAGTCTAGGATTTCGGCGCCGTTTCTAAACACGCGGCTTGCAGCAGCAAATACTCCCAAATTCGAAGGCTCCAGAAGCTCTATGAGCTATCAAAATGAAGCCCTATGAGTCTTCTTTCATTTGGCTGCTGTGGGGTTCGCTGAAATTTCGGATCTGGAGAGATCTAGCTCGATTTGTGGAGGTGGGTCAGTAGGCCGTTGGCTTACCTTCATCCTTCTTTGATCCATCGATTGAGGTAGGAATTCTCAACCAAATCTTGATCATGAGTATAGCAAATTGTTCCTCTCATCGAGCTCTATCCATTGGTGGCAAAAGCCCCAATTTTCATTAGGTATCCGTGGAGAAATCGAGCTTTTGGTGAGGTGCTGTCCAAGTGTTCTTCATCCTAGGGTTTCGAGTTTTCTCTCTCCGATTTGAGGTAGGATCTAACAACCAAATTCTAATTAATTCACATGAAGTAATCAGCATGTTATTATCTTTCATTTAACTTAGAAAGCCCCAAATTCCACTGAGCATGCCATCGTGAATTTCGATTTTTGTAGAAGCATATCTAGAACATGTTTCATATAGTTTCCTTTAAGCCAGAGCTTGATTTCGGGCTAATTTTGAGCCCTGTAACTTGATCTTCATGTTGCATATCATACATGGTTGGATTCGTAATCGAGTTAGCTTTCTTTTGACACCTAAAGCCCTAAATTCTATTGAGTATGTTAAGAGAATTGCATGATTTAGTAGAAGTAGGTCAGAAACTAGGGTTTTCATGTATTGATCATGTATAAGTTGAGATTTAATCGATTTCTGTGAAAATTCATATTTTTTAAACTCATGTATTATGACCCTAGAATGTCTATTAGGATTCTTAGATCATGTGGTTTTGATTTCAACTCAATTGGACCCCATTTGGATGAGTTTATGTGGTTTCCGGAAGCAACATTCGTTGCTGTTCTTGCAGGGGTCGACCCCAGGGGTCGACCCATTTTCTGGGCAGCCCTGCAGGCCCGAGGGTCGACCCCAGGGGTCGACCCATCAGCTCCCTGCATGGGGGTCGACCCCAGGGGTCGACCCATTGCACAGGAATGTAGGGGTCGACCCCAGGGGTCGACCCATCTGAAGGAAATGGAGGGGGTCGACCCCAGGGGTCGACCCATTCAGCTTCCAGACCCCAATTTTTCAGGGGTCGACCCCATGGGTCGACCCGTACACCAGAAAACCCGTTTTCTTCGTTTTTCGAACCGAAAATGGATCCGAATCAATGGGAAATCAACCCATTTAACTTAGACCCATTGAAATTATATGTTTGAAGAACTTTTGATCTATTCATGTACCCCTCTTGATTTCAAATTTGGATGGGTTCCTACATGCAAACTTAGCATAAAAACGCACCGTTTACCATCTTCATTTCAATGCATACAAGATTAAATAGAAACTCACTTAATTAATGATTAATGGTGTAACTAAATCTCTGTTAATACATTCTTTTTCACTCCTGTGAGAGCTTGTTCTTTACCTTGACAACTTGTTCTAGCTTGATGGCATTTTGGCTAATACAAATGATAATGGTTAATCTTGATATCTTAACTTGGTGATTAGGATTAATATGTTGTTTAGCTTGATTGATAGCCGCTGTTCTACAGTAATGCAGCATGATTTACTCTTATTGTGACTTGATTTCAATCTCCTTGATGATTGTACTTACCTTGAAATTCTGGAAATAAATCTCTTTCCTACTTGATATTGTTATTGCTACTTAGCTTGAACCTTGGAATTCTGGCCATAAACTGTGGAAGTCTAGATTCGTGGGATCTTTGATCCAAAAGAAATCAATGCCTGGCAAACAAATAAGGGCTCGGTCTGGTCCTGGGAAGAGCGCCCGAACACTACGTGTACCCCCGGGGAGGTGAATGACTAGGTGTGGCATTTGGCACCAGTACTTGACATGTGTTAAATCTAGGACTGTCCACTACTCACTACTCTTTCCACTACTCTCTATATTACTTGCTACTACGTTTCACTTTCCACTCCTTACTGTTCTATACTCTACTTGTGGTTACTCTACTTGTTGATTACTTGGAGGTGGAAATGAAAATACATGCGTGCTTGACATGACTAGAATTGACTTGAGATGGCCAACTTCTTATCGTTATCTCCTGTAGTAAATTCTTGTCTTACCATTCTATTCATTATATTTCTTGACCTTGCAAGATCTTTGAATTCTGTTTCGTGATATCATCGTTATCTTTTTATTGTTTTATCATTTGTAGCATGACATTTTAAAATGTAATTAAACTGTTAATCACTTATACCTGTCTGTTATTTCCTACTGGGCGTCAGCTCATAGTTGTGTTTTCCCCCTTTCCAGGCTTTTCAGGTGACGCGCTTACCGATGGGGAAGGGCAGGAGTGATGTCTTGAGTGTATCAGTTCTAGTTGTGTTTTGGAGAACATTTAGTTTCAGTTATGTCATTGAGTTTTAGTGGTTGATTATTCCAGTTGTATTAAGTTAAACTTGAGGTTATTGTATCAAGTTGTGGTTTGTTAATGATCTTTTAGTTTCCATCTTGTAGCACTTGTGTATCATTTTAGATTTTGTTCCCTCTCTTGCTAGCGTGTCCCTAACTGTACGTCCCGATACTTCCGCCTTGTTCGGGGCGTGACAGTTTAGTTGGTATCAGAGCCCTAGGTTTCACATTCCTAGGTTCCCTCAGTTTAGGTTTTCTTGCATTGCATCCCAATAATCGGTATATCAAAAGGTGTTGTCCGAACGTTAGGCTATGCCTATCGGAATGGTCGCACACTTGCGCGAGTGGTCTTCGGACCGATTACCTCCGCCAGGTACCGAGTTTTGGTCGTGTCTAGGTGCATTAGATCCCTAACCTTGTAAAAGTCTAGACCTGACCTGTGAGATTGGGTAGAACTTGGGTTAAGTTCGTTTCTTAATCGTATAACTATTTATCTTGATTAAACCTAAGTAATCTATTTCCCTTGTAGATGGCAGCTGATCGTGCTGAATGGAGGAACCTGCAGCGTACAGTTCAAGGCCTTACTCAGGCCCTTCAGCAAGTAGCTCAGGCAGGAGCGGCACAGCATGGCACCGGTGATCTATACCGGAACTTCCGCGGAATGAATCCACCTAGATTCGCTGGTTCGACTGACCCTGACCAAGCCGAGCACTGGCTAGATGAGATGGGAAGAATCTTTGAAGTTATGCAATGCACCAACCAGGAGCGTGTCCTTTTGTCCACATTTCAACTGGAACATGATGCACATACTTGGTGGGATTCTATCAAGGCAACTCTCGGTGATCGGCAAGTTATGTGGGAAGAGTTCGAAGAATTCTTCAACAGCAAGTATTTTTCTGATAGAGTGCAAGAGAAGAAAGCGGCAGAGTTCGCGGCCTTGAAACAGCGAGGTTTGTCCGTGGCAGAGTATGAGGCTCAATTTGCACGGCTTTCTCGATATGCTACACATCTCATTTCCACCGAGAAGATGAAGGCGAAGCGCTTTCTTAATGGATTGAAGCTTCATTATATCAACCAGTTGGCACCGATGGAGATTTCCACTTATTCCGAGATGGTAAGGAAAGCACAAGTTCTAGAGGATACTCTTGAGATGACGGAGAGAATCCGTGGGAAAGGCACCAAGAAAGAATTACCTACGGGTTCCGGGAGTGTCAAACCCGGGTATACCAAGAAGAGGCCTATTAGTGGACCTGGTTCGTGGAGCGGGTCCGGATCGTGGAAAGGCAAGATGCCGAGGCATGAAGACAAGAAGCCTGGCCCTATTGTTCCATTCAAGGGCATGTGCAACTATTGTGATCGTCCGGGTCACAAGATAGAGGAGTGCTGGCGCAAGCAAGGCGCATGTTTGCGGTGTGGAAGCAAGGAGCACCGTATCCCCAATTGCCCTCTCATATCGGAGCAAGCTACATCGGCAAAACCTCTAGTCTTCAAGAAACCACAAGGCAAGCTTCAAGCTTTACATGCAGATGAAACTGGGATTTCTGATGATGGCGGACTCGTCGAAGGTACCCTTACTATAATCGATAAGCCCGCTTTTGCTCTCTTTGATACTGGTGCAACACATTCTTTTATTTCACGGAGATTTGCTAAGTCATTAGCTGTGGAACCTGTTTTGATGAATACTCCGTTAGAGATTTCAACCCCTATTGGCACTAGATCAACAATCCAGTATTTCTATCCTTCTAGTAAGGTTATGATTGGTGAACAGAACTTTCCAGCAGATTTGGTCTGCATGGATATGAAGGATTATGATGTAATCCTAGGAGCAGACTGGTTGGCCAAGTATGAGGCCAATGTTCACTGTAGTTCTAGCTCAGTGACTTTTACTGGACATTCTGGTTTATCTTTTACGGGAGTCAAGCACCATAACTCTGTACCGCTCATCTCGGCTCTTCGAGCTGATAAGCTTTTGAGGCATGGGTGTGAGGCTTTTCTAGCCTTGGTTTGTGCAACTCCTGAGCAGCAGATGGAGATCAAGGACATTCCTGTTGTCCGAAATTTTCCTGATATCTTTCCAGAAGAACTACCAGGACTTCCGCCTGAGCGGGAAGTTATCTTTTCTATTGATCTTATTCCTGGCACAGCTCCTATTTCTAAGGCTCCTTATCGTATGTCTCCTGCGGAACTAAGGGAACTGAAGCAGCAACTAATGGAATTACTCGAGAAGGGTTTTATTCGTCCTAGTACTTCTCCGTGGGGAGCTCCTGTGTTATTCGTCAGGAAGAAAGATGGTTCGATGAGGTTGTGCATTGATTATCGGCAAATAAACCAGCAGACTGTCAAGAACAAATATCCCTTGCCGAGGATTGACGAGTTATTTGACCAGATAGCGGGAGCTCAATATTTTTCTAAGATCGATCTTCGATCTGGATATCACCAGTTGCGGATTAAGGAAGAGGATATTTATAAAACGGCTTTCCGCAGCAGGTATGGTCATTTTGAATTTGTCGTTATGCCTTTTGGTCTAACGAATGCTCCAGCAGCTTTCATGCAGTTGATGAACAATGCATTTCGGCCCTATCTTGACCAATGGGTCGTAGTCTTTATTGATGACATCCTGATTTATTCTAAGAATGAGGAGGAGCATGCTGAGCATCTGAGAATGACATTGCAATTGTTGAGAGATCATCAACTATATGCTAAGTTCAGTAAGTGTGAATTCTGGCTGCAAGAGGTGTCCTTTCTAGGACATATCATTACGAAGAACGGTATTTCTGTTGATCCCTCGAAGGTCGAGGCAGTGAAGAATTGGGAACAGCCTACTAGTGCAACTGAAGTTAGAAGTTTCCTAGGCCTGGCAGGCTATTACCGAAGATTTATTCAAGATTTCTCTAAGATCGCAGTACCTATGACAAGATTAACCCGTAAGGAGAATAAGTTTGATTGGTCAGATGATTGTCAGCGAAGCTTTCAGACTCTGAAGGAGTGTTTGACTACTGCACCTGTTTTGGCCTTACCTTCTGGTGAAGGAGGATTTGTTGTTTATACTGATGCTTCAGGTATTGGCTTAGGCTGTGTACTCATGCAGCATGGGAAGGTGATTGCCTATTCCTCTAGGCAGTTGAGGAAGCACGAAGATAATTATCCTGTTCATGATTTGGAACTTGCTGCAGTCGTGTTTGCTTTGAAGATATGGAGGCATTACTTGTATGGAGAAACCTTTACAGTGTTTTCGGATCATAAGAGTTTGAAGTATTTATTTTCTCAAAAGGAACTCAACATGAGGCAGCGGAGATGGTTGGAGTACTTGAAGGACTTCGACTTCTCGATTGAGTATCATCCTGGCAAAGGTAATGTTGTGGCAGATGCATTAAGCCGGAAGCCGGTAGCTAGACTGTCAAGTCTCATGTTACAAGAATGGAGATTGTTAGAACAATTATCTAGTCTGGATCTCAATATTGACAACGATCGGATCTTGATTGCTCAGATTCAACTTAAACCTGAATTATTGATAGAGATCAAGTCCTTGCAAGATAATGATCCCGAGTTAGTAGAGATCAAGGGAAACTTGAGCAGTAGACCTGACTTCATGTTGGCCGATGATGGTAGATTATTATTTAAAGGCAGAACTTGTGTTCCGGATGAGGCTACAATAAAGAACAAAATTCTTGAGGAAGCTCATAGATCCAGATATACCATTCATCCTGGAGGCACTAAGATGTACCGAGATTTGAAAAGGTCCTTTTGGTGGTCGAATATGAAAAGAGAAGTTGCAGATTTTGTGAGCAGATGTTTGGTATGTCAGCAAGTTAAGGCCGAACATTTCAGACCAGCAGGGAAATTGAAACCACTCGACATACCCCAATGGAAGTGGGAAAGCATTGGCATGGATTTCATTATGGGTCTACCTAGGACTCGTGGTGGATTTGATGCGATATGGGTGATTGTCGATCGTTTGACAAAGTCGGCTCATTTCTTACCAATTAAGTCCAAGTGGACGATTGATGTATTGGCTGCTTTGTATATAAAGGAAGTGGTGAGATTGCATGGTATTCCAGTGAATATAGTATCTGATCGAGACCCCAGATTTACTTCACATTTCTGGAAGGGACTGCAAGAGTCTTTGGGTACTCGTCTGAATTTCAGTACTGCTTTTCATCCACAGACAGATGGACAGACTGAAAGAACCAATCAGATAGTGGAAGATATGTTACGAGCTTGCATGATTGATTTTGGTGGTAATTGGAGTGAGCATTTGGCATTAATTGAATTCGCCTACAATAACAGCTATCAGTCTAGCATTCAGATGGCTCCTTTTGAAGCACTATATGGTAGAAGTTGTCGTTCCCCGTTGTGTTGGGACGAGGTAGGTGAGAAACAGTGGCTTGGACCAGATCTTGTTTCGGAATCATCACAGAACATCCGTGTTATCCGAGACCGGTTACAAGTAGCCAGTCGAGACAGAAGAGTTATGCCGACAACAGGAGAAGGGCATTGGAATTTCAGGTTGGCGAGCATGTGTTCTTAAAGGTCTCTCCGACGAGAGGGATCCGAAGATTTGGCATTCATGGCAAGCTGAGTCCGAGATACATAGGCCCATTCGAGATTCTAGATAGAGTGGGAGAGGTGGCATACAGACTGGCTTTACCACCGCATTTGTCTGGCGTACACAATGTTTTCCATGTGTCTATGTTACGAAAATATGTGTACGACCCCACTCATATCATTCAGCAGGTGGATTTTGAACTGAAGGAAGATTTGACCTATGAGGAAATACCTGTCAAGATTCTGGATCGGAAGCAACAACAACTCCGGAATCGTTCGATACCGATGGTCAAGATTCAGTGGAGTCGGCGTGGGACCGAAGAGGCTACATGGGAATCTGAAGAGACTATGCGAAAGCGTTATCCCGATCTATTCTAGGTGAGCGATCTTTTTCTACTCTCAGTTTTAGTGCAGTGAATTTGGAGGACCAAATTCCTTTAAGTAGGGGAGGGTGTAAGACCCCAAATTCTTTAAAAATTTATTTAAAAAGTTATTTGCAATTATTTAGAATTTATTTGAAGTTATTCGAAATTAATGAGAATTATCCAAATTAATTAGATTAATTAATTAATTAATAGAATAAGTCATTTTTCAACTATTTTATTAAAACCCCCAAAAATCACATCTTGTAGAACTAATTTTGTTTAGCAACTTTGTCTTCTATAATTAAGCCTAAGAAAATCATTTATTACGCCGAATTAGTGAACTTAGTCTTCCGAACTTAATATTTAATTAATTACGGAATAGTATAAGTAATAATTCGACTATCTCAGAAAAATCTGTAAAAATAGTAAATAGATTAATATTGATGTAGATAACAACTTTTCCTTCTAGCTTTAAGCCATGGTAAATCCGTGGTAAGATCTATTTAGAATTCAAACCCAAGTGTGCACACTTTTGACTCATACCTAACCCTTAGATTAAAACGCGAAATTCGACCTGATTACTCAACCAAATGATCTGAAATCAGGGGCAAATGGAAGGCCACAATGTAAGGAACATTTACCCTCAATCAATTTGAGGTAAACTTAGCCCCAAAACATGCTGCCGACATAGTTTGGTCAAGTCTAGGATTTCGGCGCCGTTTCTAAACACGCGGCTTGCAGCAGCAAATACTCCCAAATTCGAAGGCTCCAGAAGCTCTATGAGCTATCAAAATGAAGCCCTATGAGTCTTCTTTCATTTGGCTGCTGTGGGGTTCGCTGAAATTTCGGATCTGGAGAGATCTAGCTCGATTTGTGGAGGTGGGTCAGTAGGCCGTTGGCTTACCTTCATCCTTCTTTGATCCATCGATTGAGGTAGGAATTCTCAACCAAATCTTGATCATGAGTATAGCAAATTGTTCCTCTCATCGAGCTCTATCCATTGGTGGCAAAAGCCCCAATTTTCATTAGGTATCCGTGGAGAAATCGAGCTTTTGGTGAGGTGCTGTCCAAGTGTTCTTCATCCTAGGGTTTCGAGTTTTCTCTCTCCGATTTGAGGTAGGATCTAACAACCAAATTCTAATTAATTCACATGAAGTAATCAGCATGTTATTATCTTTCATTTAACTTAGAAAGCCCCAAATTCCACTGAGCATGCCATCGTGAATTTTGATTTTTGTAGAAGCATATCTAGAACATGTTTCATATAGTTTCCTTTAAGCCAGAGCTTGATTTCGGGCTAATTTTGAGCCCTGTAACTTGATCTTCATGTTGCATATCATACATGGTTGGATTCGTAATCGAGTTAGCTTTCTTTTGACACCTAAAGCCCTAAATTCTATTGAGTATGTTAAGAGAATTGCATGATTTAGTAGAAGTAGGTCAGAAACTAGGGTTTTCATGTATTGATCATGTATAAGTTGAGATTTAATCGATTTCTGTGAAAATTCATATTTTTTAAACTCATGTATTATGACCCTAGAATGTCTATTAGGATTCTTAGATCATGTGGTTTTGATTTCAACTCAATTGGACCCCATTTGGATGAGTTTATGTGGTTTCCGGAAGCAACATTCGTTGCTGTTCTTGCAGGGGTCGACCCCAGGGGTCGACCCATTTTCTGGGCAGCCCTGCAGGCCCGAGGGTCGACCCCAGGGGTCGACCCATCAGCTCCCTGCATGGGGGTCGACCCCAGGGGTCGACCCATTGCACAGGAATGTAGGGGTCGACCCCAGGGGTCGACCCATCTGAAGGAAATGGAGGGGGTCGACCCCAGGGGTCGACCCATTCAGCTTCCAGACCCCAATTTTTCAGGGGTCGACCCCATGGGTCGACCCGTACACCAGAAAACCCGTTTTCTTCGTTTTTCGAACCGAAAATGGATCCGAATCAATGGGAAATCAACCCATTTAACTTAGACCCATTGAAATTATATGTTTGAAGAACTTTTGATCTATTCATGTACCCCTCTTGATTTCAAATTTGGATGGGTTCCTACATGCAAACTTAGCATAAAAACGCACCGTTTACCATCTTCATTTCAATGCATACAAGATTAAATAGAAACTCACTTAATTAATGATTAATGGTGTAACTAAATCTCTGTTAATACATTCTTTTTCACTCCTGTGAGAGCTTGTTCTTTACCTTGACAACTTGTTCTAGCTTGATGGCATTTTGGCTAATACAAATGATAATGGTTAATCTTGATATCTTAACTTGGTGATTAGGATTAATATGTTGTTTAGCTTGATTGATAGCCGCTGTTCTACAGTAATGCAGCATGATTTACTCTTATTGTGACTTGATTTCAATCTCCTTGATGATTGTACTTACCTTGAAATTCTGGAAATAAATCTCTTTCCTACTTGATATTGTTATTGCTACTTAGCTTGAACCTTGGAATTCTGGCCATAAACTGTGGAAGTCTAGATTCGTGGGATCTTTGATCCAAAAGAAATCAATGCCTGGCAAACAAATAAGGGCTCGGTCTGGTCCTGGGAAGAGCGCCCGAACACTACGTGTACCCCCGGGGAGGTGAATGACTAGGTGTGGCATTTGGCACCAGTACTTGACATGTGTTAAATCTAGGACTGTCCACTACTCACTACTCTTTCCACTACTCTCTATATTACTTGCTACTACGTTTCACTTTCCACTCCTTACTGTTCTATACTCTACTTGTGGTTACTCTACTTGTTGATTACTTGGAGGTGGAAATGAAAATACATGCGTGCTTGACATGACTAGAATTGACTTGAGATGGCCAACTTCTTATCGTTATCTCCTGTAGTAAATTCTTGTCTTACCATTCTATTCATTATATTTCTTGACCTTGCAAGATCTTTGAATTCTGTTTCGTGATATCATCGTTATCTTTTTATTGTTTTATCATTTGTAGCATGACATTTTAAAATGTAATTAAACTGTTAATCACTTATACCTGTCTGTTATTTCCTACTGGGCGTCAGCTCATAGTTGTGTTTTCCCCCTTTCCAGGCTTTTCAGGTGACGCGCTTACCGATGGGGAAGGGCAGGAGTGATGTCTTGAGTGTATCAGTTCTAGTTGTGTTTTGGAGAACATTTAGTTTCAGTTATGTCATTGAGTTTTAGTGGTTGATTATTCCAGTTGTATTAAGTTAAACTTGAGGTTATTGTATCAAGTTGTGGTTTGTTAATGATCTTTTAGTTTCCATCTTGTAGCACTTGTGTATCATTTTAGATTTTGTTCCCTCTCTTGCTAGCGTGTCCCTAACTGTACGTCCCGATACTTCCGCCTTGTTCGGGGCGTGACAACCTTGGGCTTGACATATCCGCGCGGCGGTGGTGGATACCAACTACTGCCAGATGTGCTTCTCGATGCCCTCGCAGGGGTCCTAGCTTCAGCGGTCTTCTGGGAAGGCCCTGTATATAGGTTGGCATCCGCCAAATGACATTCAAACACCTCGAACGGGTGGGGGTTTGCAAATATCCTCTCCTCCTTCCCTTGGAGACTGTACTTGATGCATTGGTGGAGCGTGGAGGGCACCACCATATTTTCATGCAGCCATGGGCGGCTGAGCAGTGCCTTGTACGAGGTGCGGGAGTCAATGACATGGAACTGCACCGTCGTAGTGAAATCTGCTAAGGTGAGGGTGAACTCTGCCACCCCCATTGACACTTCACATTTTTGATTGAAGCCGGCGATACGCATATCTCTGACTTTCTCGAGATGCACGTTAAAGTGGTGCCTCTCGTATATTCTGTAAGGCAGGATGTTGACCGTTGCACCGGGATCAACCAGAATCCTGTTCAGCTCCCTTCCATTTAGGTGCCCCTTCATATACAGCGGCCTGTTGTGGCTGATGGTGGGCAGCAGCATATCGTCTGGAGTGAAGGTCATGCTAGCCTCCGGCATTGCTTCAGCCAGAAATGTCTCAAAATGAGCAGGCGTCTGGAGAGCTGTAATAATCGCCTGTCGAGTCTCTTCACTCAAAGAAAGGATCTCCCAGATTGTAAATCGAGCAGCGAGCTTCTTGAGTAGCTTCATTATTCGGCTCCCAGCTCGGACATTGGAGAGCTTCATCTCTTCAGCCCATCTGGGCTTGGGGAAGTCTTGGTTTACGGGCCCTGACGGACCTACTTCATCTTCCTCAGATTCGACGCCCTTCTGGCCGGTACCGACTTCTAGGTGTTCTTTATTAGCTGCTGCGGGGCAAGCTCCATCTGCACTTGGATCTTCGACAGATTGTGCTAGCTGCGGGTGAACGTCCTTGGGTGTAGGGTTAGCCTCCTGACAAGGTTGCTTCCCCTTGGACATCTTCATGAATTCAAGAAATGAAGGGACCCCCTTGCCCCCACTCTTGTTATATAGGCCTGGCAGAGGAGGGATTTGGACTCCCTTGACCTCCGGCGGAGGTGTTTTGTAGGGTTGCTTCCCCCTGAACATGATGTTGTTGTTGGGTGGCGGCTGGCGCCCCCATTTTCGGCCTGACCGAGTGGCATGTGCAGCAGTTGCGGCCTCGGCCTTGCCTCCCTCAGCATGGGGTGTGAAGTAAATTTCCTCTTCTTCCTCCTCTCCGGATAGGTTGAAAAGTGCTGATAGAGTATTACAGGAGACAACTTGCACTTCATCGGCCTCAGCAGCCTTCCTTTTCTTCTTCTTTTGTTTCTTCTTCTTTTTTGCTTCTGCGGGCGGGTGCCCCCAGAACAGACTGCCCTCTTTGTCGGGTGCCGCTTCAGCTTCCTCCTTTTGTTCGAGTGAGAGCTGCTCTAGTTCTTGCCACGGGACGTGGTCCCGCACCAGCAAGGGCTTCAATTCGGGCTGCACGTATTCGTCCAGCCCCTTAATGAGGTTTTGCAGTCGAAGGACCCCAGGATTGGTCTCCTTAACCACTGGCAGCGGAGTTTGTCTCCTCCGATTATGTGTAGGTATCCTGACAGTTGTAGGTGGAGTGATTCATACGGGTGCTACCACCGGCGGAGCAGGCCGGGGTTTGACACCACGGATATGTGTCCCCTCTTTCGGGCGGGGTGCCCTCTTTTTCTTATGCTTCACAGGGACCTGCTGCCATCCCTGCTGTTCTTTCACGGGCTCCAAGAAATGAGCTTCATAGGTGCTCCGCGTGCTTGTTTCAGAGATCTCCTCGAGCAGTGCCTGGTATAGGGAGATCATGTTGACTCCTGCCCTCCTCCGAGGGGCTTCATGTGGCTGAGGAGGGTCCACTTTATACTCTCCCAGCTCGATCTCATTTTTCTTCACCACCCCTTCAATGATGTCCTTGAAAACATAGCAGTCTTCGATTGGGTGCCCCAACATCTGGTGGTAGGGGCAGAATCTTGGGCTGTCTTTTCTCTTTAGGTCCTCCGGCCTCCTTGGCTCTGGCAGGGTGACCATGCTATATTCTGTTACCCAGTCGAACAGAACCCGGGTCTTATCCTTTGGAAATGAATAGGCCTTCTTCATCTTGTCCCTCAGCGAAGGACCTTCTTTGCCGTCTGGGGCTTCTGCAGGCTGTGGGGTGACTCCCTTCTTGCCTTCACTTTTCTGTTGTTCGAACGCTTTTATGTCAAGAGCGTTCGCTTCCTTAGGCGACGGGTGCCGCTCCACCGCCTTGCCCTTCTGGGTCGTGTCGGCAGCAGATGTAGGGGCAGATCTGGCCAGGAAAGCTTCCACCTCGGCCACGACATTGTTCAATCGATCAAACGATTGTATTTCCATTCCGATCATCTTTTCCAGAACCTGCCTTCTGAGATTCTGTTTGCATATTTGCACAGCGTCCTCCTGATGCGGGGGTCGCTTGCACCTCATTCCGAGATTCCTCCACCTCTTGATATAATCGAGGGCTGATTCATCAGCCCTCTGCTTTGTTGAGTAGAGTTCGGCCACTGTGACCTCCCTCTCTGTAACATGGAATCTTTCTCTGAACTTCTTCTGCATATCTGGCCAATCGCTGATCGACCCGGCCGAGAGGCTAGACTACCATTCAAATGCGAGCCCCGTCAGTGAGGACCCAAAAAACTTTAGCAGGTATGACTCATCGGTGGCCAAGTCACCCATGACAGTCATATAATAGGCTATGTGTTCTCTCGGGGACCCCTTCCCATTGAATTTGTCAAACTTGGGCGGCTTGTTGATTCCCGGGGGAAGCCGTTTAGCAGCATGGTGTTGCGGGTATGGCACACGGTATGCATCAAACGCGACGTAGTCGCCTTCACCCCTTTCTGCGAGCTTCATCTCGATCATTCTTTCCACCATCATCTGGTTCATGACTGCAGGGTCAACCGGCTCTGGGTAGAAGTGTGCCGACTGCAGATACGGGGTGACCAGGGTGGTCGCCTGTGGAGGCCGTGGCAGCGGGGGTGTCTCGTGCACTTGAGGGAGCACCGGTGGTAGCAACGGCTGGAGCTGTGGTGGCCGCTGTTGCATTGTCGACATACTTGGTTCTGACGACTGAGGCAGTGTGTAGAGTGGTGGAGGGCCATCATGACGGACCGCTCCCCGGGATGACTCACCCTGGACTTCGGGTGGTTTGGAAGTTGAGGACTGTTCAGTTTTCTCCATCAGCTGCTTCTTTAGCAAGTCTATTTCTTGCCGATATTTCTGAAGTAGTATCAAGACTGATGGGTCTATAGTGGCTATAGTGGGGATAACTTCTGCTGTCTCCCCGGATGTACCCTCGGGTAGGATGTCGAGGGGGACGTCGTCTTCTTCTTTCGCCGTCACCACATTGACGGTCAGGACGGGGGCCTTATCATCCCACTAGTGGTAAACCCGAGGTTGTTTTCCCTTAGTCATCGTCAGGAGTTGCCTCGCGGCTTCTGTCCTCCGAGTGCTAAGCCCTGGCCTTGCGGCCAACTGAGCCAATTCTCGGGGATCTTCGGGAAGCCCCCCATATCGTTTGGATATACCAGCCATGTTGCAGGTGAAGACTTGCATCCTTCTCCTTTGTCGATGGACCCTCCTTTTAGCTCGATCTGGAAAGGTCAACCTCTCGAACACAGAAGTCCTTCTTGTTCCTTCCCGCTTGGGGATGGGTTCATCGGCTTCGATCTCGAAGCCATTATCATATCCATTGTCGGCGACTGACAACACCATCATTCTTTCTCCTAAATCTTCTTCATCTGCCATTGACGGGCAGTAGTCTTCATTGGCGGCGGCTGCTTGCATCAGTCGTTGTTGCCCAAGCGAGGGGTTGCCTAACCCTCAAAAATAGTTCCTGACCAGACAGGTCATCTCTTCTTGACCTTGATCTTGATGTAGGACGGGGGACAGTGGTCTACCTCCCGCAGGAGGGATGTAGGCCAGCCGAACTCTATCGGCAGGCTGCTGGAATCTCCGTCCCATGGCTGGGACGTTCGCTTGGCGGGCAGGAGCTCAGAAACTTTCGCAGCGCGGATGATCCGCAGCCGCTTCTTCTTCTTCCTTCGGGGGCAAGCCCCTTTCTCTTCTCTCTTCCGCCCCGTCATACACAGGACGGCGGCGGATAGGTACCAGCTGATGGACAGGTTGGGCCCGCTTAGGAACCCACACATGTTTGAACTTTCTCAGCCTGGGGGCCAACCTTCCTTGGCCATAGTGGCCGATTTCTTCTCTTTCTGCCCTCCTTCCAGCGAGGGCCTGATATGTGTTGTGGACAGGGATGGTGGGGATGACTCGGTCTGGGACCACCCATGCGTTGCGTCCATCGAGGAAGACGCGCACGCCACCCACCATCATAGACTTCCCGGACTGAGATAGAGTTCCGGCAATCACAGCAGTATTCCTTTGGACTTGCCAGCGTTGATGTCCTTCAGGGTGCTTATTGACAATATTAGGGCGGGCCCCCCTGATAGCATGGTGCACCAAGTAGTTGGCGACCGAAGTTGGACTCTTGAGCGAGTTGCCGCAGCATCGAGCCTTCAGAGGCTCCACGTTCTTTGTAGTTCCCTCGACGGGCTCCTAGGGTTCCACTTCTAGCATATCCACAAAGGCCAACCCCAAGAAGTTGGGGAAGCCAACAGCGGCAGGGAAGCTGTCGAACTCCATAGGCACCGCCAGGTACCCTTGCGCATGACCGGCAATAATCGAAGGACCGAAGCCGACGCCAGTCAATCCAGTTGTCATCATCGTTCGCCTGCAAAGACAGACAAACCAACGATCAGCAACCTTTGGGAGGGCCTCGAAGCCCAAGTATCTCGGCAAAGAGATGAAAGGTGACACTGGTCCCACCGGGCGTGCCAGACTGTTTGCGATCGTTTATTTTACCAGGGGGTATTTTGATATGTAGGTCCCTGACTGTTGGGGATGGGATTTCTATTCTGTTTGTTGGTTTATTTCATGTGTCGATCAATCAATTAACTGACTGATTGACTGCGCGGGTGTGCCAGTCACGTACGTGACAAGTTTATTGTGCGCTCGTTCTGACCCGTGTCGGGTGAGAGTGAGGTTCGGTCGGGACCAGCAGTCCGTCATACCATAAAGGTCATGACGTTAATTACATCCCCCACGAGGAGGGAAAACCTTTGATTAAATGTCGAGATAGTGGGCTGTCGAGGCCGGAATAAGAGATGCAGAGCATGCGAGTGGTCATGCAAGATGCTACGATCGACTACACACAATTTATTAAGGCGGACCCTCGGTACATGGCGGAGGACTTAGGCCCGAAGTCCACCATCACGCGTGACAAAACTTCCGATCGGGCGTAACCCGACTTTCCGTTAATGCCATTTGATATACCAAGGGTGCGCACACTCAGGCATGCATTGACGTGACATGAATATTCAGACTAAAGGCATGATGGCAACGATACGAAAGAGATCAATTCAAGCTTAGAGAAGCTAATTTATTCAATTTATTGATCAAAAGGTTTACTTCATTCTGTTAGTAACATTGGGAATCACCCCAGAGACGGGGAGGGGACCGGAACGGCACAACAGCACGATTCGGAATGAAATTGGCGTGGTACGCGCAGAGAAAACGCTTAAAATACTTGAAACGGCGCAAGAAAACGTAGGTAAAGGGATTAAAACGGCGTGGGAACCGTAGGTGTAGAAGGGGGGTTAAAACGGCGTGACCCCTTTTGGGGTGCACCGGGATGGGGCGCGCCGTTTTAAGGCGCACCGGACGTAAACGGCACCGGTTTAGCCCAATCTCATGGAAACCGAGGTTTTATTTGTTATTTCTTGGGTTTGTTAAAACACTTTGGGAAACTTTGAAAGTTTATTTAAGTCATTTATTCAAAGGATCACCCCGGGACATCCAGAAGCTGAGTCACAGGCACGTGCGAGGTTCACACTCGAGCGCGACAATTGTTCCGAGTCAGACTCATTCGAGCCAAAATTTCGGCAGCATCTCCCCGTCCCGGAGGATTGTCGGGGAGAAGCGGGGAATACTCACGTAGCGGAGCAACCCCTGAGGGCCGGGTGGCGCAACGGCGGCCGGTAAAACCCGAACAGAAAGGAAAACCCCGAGGTCCAGCCTGCTAGGGGCACCAAGTCCGTGGGTGAGAGTGGGCGGATGAGACGACTCATTAGGGGAGCGAAGACCCCAAGGACTGGCCTACGAGGGGCACGCGACCCGAGTCGACTCAACGCTCAAGTCGGGATGACCGGTTAGAGAAGGAAACCCCGAGGGCTAGCTTACGAGGGGCACGCATCTCACGGCCACCACAATGTCCATCAAGGACTGTGGGTTTGGGCATATTGGGATTAACCCATTTAATGTCCACTCATTGATCCACAAGAGAGCTCGCCACTGAGAGACGGTCCTCTGTAGTCAGAGCGGAAGAGCAGTGAATCTGGGGAATGTTCCCCTCTCCCCGGTCACCCAATCTCCTCGAAGAGGTGACAATACAGAACAGTCACGAAATCCGTTCGGTCCGTGGGCTAATTATAGTAGCTATAGATGCGCATATATGCGTGTATATGTTAACGGGTTGACAGAACGGCTATCATATCGATATTTAGAAGACAATGAGATGGGATATAGGGACAAACTCAACTTCTCTCGTTCACAGTTAAGAATAGAGGAAAATAAGAGAATGGACCCAGGATTAGCCAGAAGAATACATTTGCTCGTATGTATCTGGCGATGAAACCTTCGATGCTCGAGAGGGAGAAAAACCCCGGGGAGAGGGGGATTAATGTAGC
Source organism: Amorphophallus konjac (assembly GCA_022559845.1). Taxonomy (NCBI): domain Eukaryota; kingdom Viridiplantae; phylum Streptophyta; class Magnoliopsida; order Alismatales; family Araceae; genus Amorphophallus; species Amorphophallus konjac. Next base: position 51,037,309 of record CM040122.1, read on the forward strand.
CCCTAACGTAGTAGGGCGTATAAGCGCTGAGGGAGACAGAACGGAAAAAGCCATCCACGCAGAGAAATACACGAATGCGTTCGAACACTTTACATTCACCCCCGTCAGCGTAGTGGATGAGGGCACGCATATGTCGACGTCCCTATCACGGCGTCGTCCTTGTTGAACAGCGTCGTCCCACTGGCCGAAAGAGGAGCTTGCAAAGACGGGGGGATGGGATGCAGAAGAAGAAGAAGACAACATTCACTCATTCATCATTGACATATATATACGCATATATCTATTCATTCCGCGGGAGAAAGCATACATGGTTTATTCTAGCATCGGCGTTGTCGCGCGATTGCCATTGAAACAGACGAAGAACAGATGCAGAGATAATAAACGGGAATGATGAGAAAGGGGGGGAAGGTTTGGCTCATATCATCGCCCCTCCCCCCCTTCTCATTTACATTGCGACAGCATAAGGAAACAGACGGCAGAAGCAGGGGATCGACCGGGAGAATCACACCGGGAGAATCACACCGACCCACCTAAAACAAGAGAAAGGAGCAGACAACTCTTCTTTCTTCTCCAGCACCGGGGGTAGGGCGGAGCAGAGGACGGCGGTGGCGGCCAAAGGAAAAAACCCCAGAGCTCCTCTCGCCAGAACCCTTTTTTTCCGAGACCTCTCTGATTGGTGCTCTCAGACTCTTCTATCCTTTTTTTCTCTTCTCCCTTTGATTCCTCTCTTCTTCTTTGTTTCGAAGCCACGGCGTATATGTAGCCATAGTTAATCCGATGCCATGGAAAGGGGCGCGCCGGATTCAATGGCGCCAGGGAACATGTCCCCAATTGGTATTGGCGCGCCGGATTTGGCGGCGCCGGATTAAGGGGCGCCGACGTCCTTTTGTGCGCCGATTTAGATTGTTCACTCGACGCGGGCTAGCCGATGGGCCCGGGGATGGTTCCGGAGGCTCCCGTTGACTGTTCCTCTCGCCCTGGTCCTTGGAAAACCCTGGCGGGTGTTGACGAAGCTCTCCGCGCGGTGAATGACCTTGCTCGGAACTTCGTGTGTGTTCGGCTTTGAGCATACGGGTCTTCCGCCGGTACGGCCTTTGATACTATGATTCGTGCTTCCAGCTCAGACGGACTTGTGCTCGAAGCTTCCTTGTGGGATGGTACAACATCCGGGATAGTTCCGCCTTGGCTGGCGACCAATCGGCCACTAACGGGCCCACTATGGCGAGAAGCCGAACCCGTGTCGGGTGATCGGGACCTTCTACAGACAGAAACTTCGGCTCCTTGTTGTGAATGGCCGAGGACGTTCTTCCTCAGGAGAGTCTTCATTCATGTGGCGAGCCACCAGGTAGACCGTCGTCCTTGGTCGGGCAACGGGTGTAGGGTTGCGACATGACGAGGTCGATGCCGGATCATTAGGCAGGCTTGGTCGCACTGCCGGTTAGTTGTGGATTTATCTCGACTTTCCTGAGGCGAAGTCCCCGGTGTTCACTTCCAGGTGACTCGAGGCTCTGGCAACTTGAGAAGCCTTCCGTCAGTTGATCTTCATCGGCTTCTGTGCTTCAGTGGGCCGTATCATTCGTCTTTGCGGCTTGGTCGTCGAAGGATCATATTTTGAGTGCCAACAACCCCCTCTCCTCCTCCTCTTCTCCTCCTTCCCACCTCTGTTCCTCTCCCTTCACAGCACGCACTGCTCCCGCCGTCCTCTCCTCTTCTCTCTTCTTCTCCTTTCTTTCCTCCCAGCCACACACTATCTCCTTTGTTTCTTCTCCCAACATAGCACGCACTCTCTCTCCTTCCCTCTCATTCTTCTTCTTCCAATTTTCCTCTTCCTCTTCTCTATATCTCCACCGTCTCCTTTCTCTTCTCTCTCTATCTTTCTCTCTCTAAGACCCTCTTTCACGGCGGCGCCTACACAAAGATGAGTGGCACTCAAAGACTTAAGAGCGTGGGCGGCGGCATCTTCATCCTCTTTGAGGCTACATACTCTCCCCAATTTCTTTATTTTTAGTTTTAGTTAGATTTTATTTTGGGAGTTGTAATTTTTATTTTCTTAGCACTTACATCTTGTAAACATTTTTTATTTTGAGCAATAAAAAAATATTTGGTGTGATTTTCTCTCTGCATCTCTTACTCTCTCTCTCATCCCTCTCTCTGTTTCTTCTTTCTCTCTCTTTCTATGTTTCTCTCTCTTAACACTCCATATTTCTTTAGATAGATTTAATTTTTGCAAGTTTAGTTTCAACATCAAAATTAATATTCCATAATTTTTCCTTTAAAAATATAAAGTTTCAAGTTTAAAATTCTAACCACTCTGTGGATTCGACTCGTACTTGCCACTACGCTTATATTTTTAATTTTCTGGTGCGAGTTCAGAATTTTTGAAATTGAGTGCGCGATATTTTTAACGACGAACATCGTCTCACATCAAGCACCATGGTTTTTTTTCATTTTTCATTTTTTTTTTATTTTATTTTCTTTCTTTTTTTATGCAAAATGGGATAAAATTCCAATTAACCCTATCTCTCATTAAAACTAGCACATCTCGCTCAACATGGTATGAAAAATCCGAAGTAGTTCGATATTCTCCATATTTTAGATCCGAATGTCCACATAAAACATGATCTAAAACCCACAGATATTACATTCCAACTGCATGCGGCGGCCGTGGAGATCTGGGAATGTTCGGGGAAGATAGAATGGGCATAGGGATCAGGCGGTATCGAAGAAATCCCTAAAATTTTGTCAAGTTTACTACTAGAGGAAGGAGACTCTGCTGAGATGCCAAGAGGATGGAGCATTGCGAAGATGTCATTGGGCGCCGAGCACCACCGAGATGCCATGCGAGAGTGAACGACGCTGAGATGCCATGCGGGGTGAGAGCTATCAAGCAGCCAGGAGCTTGGAACGAGTGCCACCGAGATGCCTTATGGGGCCAAGCACCACCGAGATGCCGTGCGGGGTTGAGCACTGCCAAGCGACCAGGGGGAAGGAGCACCACCACTTGGGGAATCACAAGGGGAGAGATGGCATTCAAGTGGAAAAGGGGGGAGAGATATCACAAGGGAGAGGAGATAGGGTTCAGCGTGGCAAGGGTTGAACCCCACTTTTTGTGTAGGCAGGCGGACTATTTGCTCCATTGACACCAGAAATCCTTACACCTATTCCTACCACATTCTTAAACTGTAAGTATGAAATATAACTTACCTATTACATTGACCATAAGTGATAAATAAAGATAAAAAATCGTAGGTAATGTTCACTCTACAGGTGATTACTCTATTTCAGTAATCTAACATATTCCTACGACACTACTGAACGGTAGGTATGTGACATCACGTATCTACGACACTAACCATAGATAATTTGGTTTAGCTATCTATTACTATGACACTACCGAACGGTAGGTACATGACATCACCTACCTATGACTATAACTATAGGTAGTTTAGTATAGTTATCTATTCCTACGGCTCTACCAAACTATAGGTACGATACACCACTTACCTATGACTTGAACCGTAGGTAATATATAAAGCCACAAAACTGTAGGTATAGTCTAATCTATTCCTACGATTAACAGAACCGCAGGTAAGTGTCGTAGGTATAGGTCCACTTTGGTGTAGTGGGGGTAGGATATGGAGGGGAGGTGTTTCGGGCCTAAGGTTGCATCTGCAGCTGAGGGAAGTGGGGCAGGGTAGTTGTTGCATTGGTGGCCGAGAAAAAATGATCGGATGGAGTAGCCTTGGCCAAGCTGGCATCACAAGGAAAAACAGTGGGATGGTTCTGATTCCAAATGAGAGGGTAGGGTAGACTGCTATTGCAAGGGAGAGAGAGGTGTTGAGCTATGGTTTTGATGTTAACTAAACTTAGTGTGTAATGCTATGGTTTTGTGTGATTGAGTGAACGATGATAACTAAACTAAATGGTTGATTGTTCCTGTCGATTGGTTGAATATGATTGAGTTGAACATGTGCTTTGAATGCTTCCTATGCATACTCTTCATGGAGCTTGGTTACATGCTGCATTCATATTGGACAAATGCATAGATCTTGATCTTTAGTCAATCATGTTTTCAAAATGTTCACTTGTATATGTGCATGGCTAAAGTGTTCTCATACTTTGCTCACTTGCATAGAAATAATTCTTGACCTTTAGCTTAAAGCTTTTATGGTTCAAGTGTTTATATGCACCTTGAACATGGGCCTTTATGTATGCATTTCATACATTGATCATATTGATTATTAAGCTAAAGTTCTAATCATTTTTTTCTATGGTTTTGTAGGTCAAAACACTCAACATATATTCCCCAAGATCAAAGGAGTTTGAAGCCTCAGACTTAAATGGGTTGCAATGGAGTTCAGGGGTGAAACCTAAAAAGTCTCATCATGCAAAACTATAGGTCGACCGCCCCAGGTTGACCGTCAGCAACAGTCGACCGCCCGAGGTCGACCGAAAATGCCAGGGATCAAATTTCTACATGTTTCTCAGTAGCGGTCGACCGCCAGCTTCCACAGGTCGACCGCCAGTCCCGAGCCAACATATGTTGACTTTGTTTTCCACTTCGAGAAGAGCCATTCTCCATGGATTTCTTTAATCCTAAAGTCACCCAATCACCCATAACATCTGGATCTGGTCTGGGGGTTGTCCATGGATCATTCAAGGGCTATAAAACATTTCATTGGAGCCATAAACCCTAATCTATCCAAGAGATCCAAAGGGGAGGCTGTCCAAGGAAGAAGAAGAGGTACTGTAGCTCCGTGAACAGTACCTCGTGCAGCAAGCTCTTCATCTACCTCCAACCCATTCAAGGTATTTCTAAGCCATCTATCTCCAAGAAGGTGTAGAAGCAATCAAGGTTCAAAGCTACATCCATACACCTCTTCATCAACTCAAGGTGATCCAAGGGAAGAAGAAGAAGGATGCTACAAGGAAGAAGGAGCCATTCAAGCATCATCTGAAGGTACTCTAGCTCCATTTGAAGTCAGCAGTCTCAAAGGAAGAGAACAAGCTCACAAGCATCAAGAAGATACATGGATTTGTCCAAGGAAGAAGGAAGGGTACTGTAGCTATGAACAGTACTCCGTGTAAGAAGATCTACATCAAATACAAGGTCATTCAAGCTGAGTCTCAAGCTATTCAAGTGAAGAAGGAATCAACGCGAACATCCAGAGCACACACTCAGGGGGGGCCTAAATCAGGAGCTTTCTAAACTGTGGTTTATTCATGTTTGTGTTTTGTGCTTTATAGTTTCAGATTTGTGTTTCTTATAAACTACAAACTCGTGTGTTTGTGGATCGTTGTTGGATCCGTGGTCGTGTGTGTGTGTGTCGTACTTGATTCGTGTGTGCGTAGGTCTTCTTAGATCTACGTGTGTGTGTGTGGATGTATCCAGATCTTAGCGTTTGTGTGTGTGGAGTGCTGCACTTGTCGCAGTGTGTGTGTGTCTTGTTGATCCGCTTGTTGGATTGTGTTGGAGACTTCGTCTCCGTGTGTGTGTGTGTTTTGGGGCGCGTCCCTGTGTGTGTGGGCAGGCGTCGTCCTATGTGTGTGGTTGGAGCGTCATCTCCGTTTGGGGATTTATCCCCGAGTGAAGCCTCACCGGATTTGGTGAGGGGTGGACGTAGGATTGTCATCGTTGCATCCGAACCACCTTAAAAATTACTGTGCACTATGGTTTGATTTGTGTGGTTTGGTCCTTTTCTTCTACCTCCATTCTAAGTGAGTGTATTTGTTAATTGTTGTTACGGATTTATCTACGTATATCTTGCATATTCTATATCTCATCATACAAAGTTTGATAAATCAATTTGTGTTCAAATAGTTTTGAATGTCTTAAATAGCATTCTATCACATATTTTAAAAAGGCCAAAAGTTTCCTTAAAATTTGTAAACACCCAATTCACCCCCCTCTTGGGTGTCATTGATCGCGGGACTTCAATTGGTATCAGAGCTAAGGCTCTAATTCTTCATAGATCTAACGATCTAGAGAGATCCAAATCAATGACTACCAATATGTACACCCTGAGTTCTCCACCGGTGTTTGATGGTTACAACTTTGATTTGTGGTTAGGAAGAATGTTCAGTCTAGTCAATTCATATGACCCTAAGCTATGGAAGCTTGTCTCTTGTGGTCCCTATGAATTACCTAAAGATAAAGCTGTCTGGGCTGAAAATCATAAGCATAAACATGATTAAAATCGGTTGGTTTTAAAATTGTTCACTGCTGCAGTCAATTCTAATCAGTTTCCTTTTGTCTCCCATTGCAGGTCTGCGAAGGATATCTTTGATGGCTTAACCAAAGTCCGGGAAGGGCATGAAGACCAATGCCTTGTGGCAGGCACGAGCGATCAAGGGAGTGATCAGAAAGGATCATCCCTAGAGGTATACTCAGACTCTGAAAGCATATCTCTCGATGATCTATTGATTGCATATGATGAGCTGGAAAATAAATATAAGACGCTAAAATCTGAAAACAAAAAATTAAAAAGGAATGCTGAACAAAACAACTGTAATTTCTCATGCAAAGAATGTCTACATTTAAAGGAATTGATTGATGGTCATGTGTTTGACATTGAAATTTACAAAGATCAAATCTCTTCTTTGAGAAATGAAAATAAAGAGCTGAGAGAGAGAATAAGTCTGATGAACAATGGCCAAAATGAATTTGTTCATGATCAAAAACTTGTTAAAGAGAATGAGAAACTGAAGGAATTGAACAAGGTCATTTCTGAAAGATTGTTGATTCTTGAAAAAGGAAAATCTGTGGTTGTTAGAGAATGTGAAAATGTGGATGAACTTAGGCAAGACGTAGAATGCCTTAAGACTACCAATGTCATGTTGAATGTTAGTCTTTCTACTTGTGAAGAAGAACTTGCCAATTCTGGATTGCAAATTTCATCTTGTCAATCTGAAATTCTTGACTTGAATGATTCACTATCTAGATTTGTAAATGGTCAAGAAAATTTGGACAAATTGTTAGGGGTGAAAGTGAATTTTTTAAGGGAAGGGCTGGTGAATTTTTTAAGGGAAGGGCTGGGCTATAATCCTGTGAACAAAAAGAAGTTTGAAAACAAAGTTTATACATTTTTTGTGCACAGTTCAAACATAGCCAGCACATCAAATGAAAATCTGAAAAAGGAAAATCATGTTGCACACACACATGCATCCACAAAGAAAATCAACTTGCATCAAAAATCTAAAAATGCTGCTAGCACTTCCATGCATGTTAAACATACTTATGCCAAACACACACAACCACCTAGAAAGAAACTCTCATGTTTTTACTGTGGTAAATCTGGGCATGTCATGCATGATTGTTTCATTATGAAGAATGATGATTTGAGAGCATGCAGAAACCAATCTGTTTTAAAAAATGCAAAGAAAGCATTCACCACAGAACCTTCTGTGCATTGTAATCACTGTGGTAAAAGGGGTCATACAACTTCACATTGCTGGTTACTGTTGAAGAGAAAGAACTCCCACTTTGTAAAAGGGGTCATACAACACATCATACTCACACACACAAATCAGTAGAACTCATGAGAAGAAAGAATATGATGTCACGAGCTTTCTACCATCACTTTGGAAAATCTAGGAACGTTAAGCATGATTGTTTTCTAAAGAAAAATGATGATTTGGATGTTGTCAAAAATTGGAAATCACATGTCTATGTTGCTACTAACCATCAAGGACCCAAAAAGATTTGGGTACTTAAGAATTTCAAATGAGAAATCTGTTTTGCAGGTGTGCCATGGGGATGAAAAGTAAGAAATCAGTTTTCGCCAAGAAGGTAAGGCACACGAGTCAAGTGACTCAAGAAACGCTAAAGCAGAAAATTAAAAATTGAATTTGAAAACACAGGTGATATCCCTCCTACCCTCTGCGGTGATTAAGTTATGTTTTGACTCATCTTGTGTCATAGAGTCATGTAATCATGCATATACTTGAATATGCATTTCATCCGATGTCAATTGCATATCCTTGTGCATGTCGAGTGTGATATAGCATATTGTTAAGAGTTGTTTGTATGTCATCAACTTACCTTCACCACACACATTGAGTTTCCCATATGTCTCCACATCCTGTCATGTCATGCAAAGTTCAACATTGTGAACTCATATCATAATGCATTGCATTTCTCTTGTCTTCATCACATCCATGACTACATACTGCATTAGAACTTGTATGGAAAATCTTGCATCCATGAACACATATTGAGGGGGAGCAACCATATTCATCATAGGAACCTAGTCTTTAGGATCACCCCTAAGTCATGCATTGAGTCTAGAGCTTTCTGTGGGGATGTTAGCTTGTCAAAAGAACATTTCATATTATTTTTAATAAATCTGAATTGAAATTAATAAATCAAATCTTTTCATCTTTGAATGCAGATCTCACTTCCAAATTCAAGTCGTGTTAGGCCAGCCATGGCCATGTCTGAATCAACTAAGGGATGAAACAAGTGAACGAATACCTTGCAAGGATGAAAATGATGGAAATTTCCTCAACCGCTACTAGGAGACATGAAGTGATTTTGATAAGCACCCCGTGTCGGTTGCTAAATTGAATAACCCTCTTCAGATCTTAAAGATACAAATCTTCCACAAACATGCACATTAGCTACAGGAAGATCTATAAGAACTGAGGCAAAATACCAAAGGCATGGTGTTAAAGGGCTCGCATCCTTTGATTGAAAATGGTTTCAAGTGGTAAGGTTAATCAACCACGTCTCACGAGGTAAGTAGGTAAAGATAATCTAGTGGTTCAAGTATATGTGGATGATATCATTTCTGAGCTACTAATAATAGCTTTTGTGAACATTTTGTAGGAATTGTGCGAGAAGATTTGAAAGTACTTTCAATAAGTAAACTGAATTTTACTCTTCTTTGGACTGCAGGAAGAAGGCTTGGAAGAAAATAGATTCTCAAGACAAAGGTAAGAAAGCAAAATCTGAAATATCTACCTTCGTGAGGTTGGTGATTTTAGTGATTAAAGGCCTCCAATCTTGAATCCTGAACTAAGGTAACTCAACCCTTTTTGCCTTGGAAATATACAATCATGTAATGGCCTTTTGTCACTAGGTGCAACCTTTAGATGACAGGTATTAATTCTAAAAATTTGTATTATCATTCACCAGCATGTTGTGATGAACCTGTCTAATTGGTTGAACTAAATTGAAAATCTTGAGAGATGTGTATGAAGTGATTGCATATTGAATATTCTCAATTTGAATTGCATGATCACACTTGAATTGAATTGCATATCTGGTATATCAAATGGCGTCTGTGGAAGAGTGGATCATGTCCACTTGGAAGCATTCCCTATGCGTTGAGCTGGGTCTTCGAACTACAAACTCCGCCTTGTACCAGATCTTGTAAATTGGATTGGTTGATGTGTGAATGAACTCTTGAGCTAAGCTATGAAAATTGAAAACATGTTTGTGATTGAATGATTCATACATTTGGCTAATTCTCATTTCAATACTTGTGAATGACCTTTGAAAATCTATTTTTGAAAAATTCTGAAAATTGGGTTGCATTGCTTAATTTTAATCTTTTAAGCACCCTTATCTCATAAAGGTCATGTCATGCAAAAGTTGTTGACACATTGATAAAATGTGAATGCTCTAATGTGGAACTTGTCTCATAGTGTGAAAATCAAAGCCCTCCCTTACTGTAATTGCATATTACATCACACTCTCATCCAGGCATAGGTTGCATGCATTACAACTCATGCATTAACTGCAGTAAGTTTATTCATTTGATATCCAAAACTTTGCACCACATTGCATTTTGTCTTGGCATATTGTATTTCCATTCCACTACTATATGATCAAAGGTTGCATTGCATCAGTACTCATGCATTAGCTGCATTCAATTCATTTGATTGGTATCAGTTGCATGTTTACATTACATGTTGCATACATTCTCTCTGCATGCTTGCTTGATATTATATACTATTTACCCCCAGCCTTTGGCATTTCTATGGCTTCATATATCCTTGCTTAATAATGATGCATTTGAGTCACTGTTGGTGTGTTTCCTGTCATACACTCTGGGAGAGTTCATACTTAATAAGTGCATCTATTTAAGGGGAGTAGCACTATCATGTGTTTATGATATTTTTGGTATACATGCTGAATCAAATTCGCACACTTCATGCACAAAATGTGAAAATGAGTGTTAAAGATAAGGATATATGAATTTCTTTTCAACACTCTCGAGATGTTAAATTTGCTGCATGTATGTTGAAGAGATAGTTAAGGAAAAAGCTGCCTACCTATCTTTTTAAAAATCTCGAATGAAAAAGAAAGACAGAGCAATACGTAGTCTCACTGAGTAAATTGGGTACATGTCACCTGAGACGTGATGTGGTTCATTTCTGAAAAGTGTTGACTAAAGTACCTCTATTCAAGATGAGGTGAAATGGTTCAGTATTCTGAGTAACCGGGAATTCTGGCATGAGCTCCATGCGTCTACTCACGTAAAAAGGAATTATTTGAACCTGATAACTCTTGAAAAATTCTGACTATCATGTGATACTGGTTGAGTTGAAAAATGATGGTGAAAACTCATTGTGGTAGAGCGTAGCCTCCAATACGCTGTTCTCAAAAATTAAAGTGCAGTCTATAAAATATCTCATTATGTTAATATGAAAATCTGAATATCCATACTGCAACTATCATTTTTCATGTTACTCACTTACACTTTAAAAATTTGATTTAATATGTATTCAAAAAATTGATTGACTACATTGATTATTGCATGACTCTTCCTCTATGATTGCACAACCTCCTAGGTGTCTTAAGTGAACATTTCAGTTGCTATGACCCTCATGCACTCTTCTTACGGGGGAGCTGTGTTGCATGTATATATACGTATTTGTATGTTTGTTTGTTTATGCATCTCACATGTCATCACATGCATATGTTGCATCTCATGCATTTCAAACCATAAATCAAAAATTAAAAATATGAAAATAATGAAAACCTAAAAATTGAATGGACTTCACATGTTGCACACTTGTTAAATAAGCTTTGGATTTTGATTGACCAAGGGGAGAAGCGTGAAATTAGCTATACTCATCCTAGCACGTCCAAGTGATCGATAATCGGTATCCCCTCATGCCAACCATTGGTATCACAAAAGAAATAAAAATTTGCAAACATGAAAATCAACAAAAACATGTTTTTGTGCCTCCCAGACATTCCATGAACCCACTTGTTTATAATTTACTCATGCTTCATCAGAATTTCAAACGTGGGTCATTATCCCTTGCTCATTCATCATGCTGCTATATGGACCTCAGTGGTTTCTTCCCTTCATCTTGATAGTGTTAATGTGGCAGATAGATTGACGTTCATTCGCCTGTTGATACTATCAAAGGGGGAGCAAGAATTGCTCCTGCTTCGTTGGTTTCGTTTTGCTTGTTGATAAGGGAGAAAGCTTTGCCTTATCCCGCTTTTTGATAATATAAAAGGGGGAGAAAAAGGATTCATGATTTCCTTTGTCAGGAGAAAAAGATTCATGATTACTTCTGTTAGGAGGAGAAGAACATGTTGTATCCTCATTTAGTTTGTCATCATCACTTCGTTTTATCCTCATTTATCCCTAAGTTTGTCATCATCAAAAAGGGGGAGATTGTTGAGCTATGGTTTTGATGTTAACTAAACTTAGTGTGTAATGCTATGGTTATGTGTGATTGAGTGAACGATGATAACTAAACTAAATGGTTGATTGTTCCTGTCGATTGGTTGAATATGATTGAGTTGAACATGTGCTTTGAATGCTTCCTATGCATACTCTTCATGGAGCTTGGTTACATGATGCATTCATATTGGACAAATGCATAGATCTTGATCTTTAGTTAATCATGTTTTCAAAGTGTTCACTTGTATATGTGCATGGCTAAAGTGATCTCATACTTTGCTCACTTGCATAGAAATAATTCTTAACCTTTAGCTTAAAGCTTTTATGGTTCAAGTGTTTGTATGCACCTTGAACATGGGCCTTCATGTATGCATTTCATACATTGATCATATTGATTATTAAGCTAAAGTTCTAATCATTTTTTTCAATGGTTTTGTAGGTCAAAACACTCAACATATATTCCCCAAGATCAAAGGAGTTTGAAGCCTCAGACTTAAATGGGTTGCAATGGAGTTCGGGGGTGAAACCTAAAAAGTCTCATCTGCAGAACTATAGGTCGACCGCCCCAGGTCGACCGCCAGCAGCGGTCGACCACCCCAGGTCGACCGAAAATGCCAGGGATCAAATTTCTACATGTTTCTCAGTAGCGGTCGACCGCCAGCTTCCACAGGTCGACCGCCAGTCCCGAGCCAACATATGTTGACTTTGTTTTCCACTTCGAGAAGAGCCATTCTCCATGGATTTCTTTAATCCTAAAGTCACCCAATCACCCACAAAATATGGATCTGGTCTGGGGGTTGTCCATGGATCATTCAAGGGCTATAAAACATCTCATTGGAGCCATAAATCCTAATCTATCCAAGAGATCCAAAGGGGAGGCTGTCCAAGGAAGAAGAAGAGGTACTGTAGCTCTGTGAACAGTACCTCGTGCAGCAAGCTCTTCATCTACCTCCAACCCATTCAAGGTATTTCTGAAGCCATCTACCTCCAAGAAGGTGTAGAAGCAATCAAGGTTCAAAGCTACATCCATACACCTCTTCATCAACTCAAGGTGATCCAAGGGAAGAAGAAGAAGGATGCTACAAGGAAGAAGGAGCCATTCAAGCATCATCTGAAGGTACTCTAGCTCCATTTGAAGTCAGTAGTCTCAAAGGAAGAGAATAAGCTCACAAGCATCAAGAAGATACATGGATTTGTCCAAGGAAGAAGGAAGGGTACTGTAGCCGTGAACATTACTCCGTGTAAGAAGATCTACATCAAATACAAGGTCATTCAAGCTGAGTCTCAAGCTATTCAAGTGAAGAAGGAATCAACGCGAACATCCAGATCACACACTTAGGGGGGGCCTAAATCAGGAGCTTTCTAAACTGTGGTTTATTCATGTTTGTGTTTTGTGCTTTATAGTTTCATATTTGTGTTTCTTATAAACTACAAACTCGTGTGTGTGTGGATCGTTATTGGATCCGTGGTTGTGTGTGTGTGTGTCGTACTTGATTCGTGTGTGCGTAGGTCTTCTTAGATCTACGTGTGTGTGTGTGGATTTATCCAGATCTTAGTGTTTGTGTGTGTGGAGTGCTGCACTTGTCGCAGTGTGTGTGTGTCTTGTTGATCCGCTTGTTGGATCGTGTTGGAGACTTCATCTCCGTGTGTGTGTGTGTTGTTAGCGTAGCAAGAGTGATATAGAAGGGGGGGGATGAATAGATCACTCCCAATTTGCAGAAACTTAGGCGGAAAATAGATTCTACTGCTAACACACCTCCTTAACCCGTACACAGAGAAATGTAAATGAGAGGAAAGACTGATCACTTGAAGGCAAAGAGACAAGCAGATGAAGAGCACATAAATCAATAGCAAACCACAGAGGAGACACTCGATTTTTAGGTGGTTCGATTGCAGTCCGCAATCTACATCCACCCCTCACTCCAACTAGAGTGAGGATTCCACTAGACAAAGCTAGATCACAGTAGACTCAGTCTGCGTACAAGATGCTGCCACACAGCTTGAACACCCAAGGGAAACAAATCCCTCGACCAAGCTCTGCTACCCACAGAACTTGAAACCTGTTCTAGCTCCCAGCTAGAACACAACCGGAGAATCCTCTCCCTTCCTCCACACACGGAGGGAAACTGTTAATGACAACCTGTCACTAACAACACCAGAGATCACCGATCTCTCTTCCTCTGCAACTCAGAGGGAAACTGGAGTAGTACTCCCTTCCTCCACACACCGGAGGGAAACCAATTCAAATCAGAATGGAAGAACAAAATAAACGAAAGCAAAATAGAAAGAAAAACCAATGAAGGAGAAATCGGTTCTGAAACCCAATACAAATGTAGCTTCAAATGAAGCAATTCATCAATCCACACATACTCTCTCTCTCTCTCTCTCTCGAGCAAACTCCTCTCAGATCTGGAACTCTCTGCTCTTTTTCTTTTCTGGATCGTGCAGACTCTCACCAATGACTTCTGCTTTTTCTTTTTCACGATCGAACTTCTACTGAAGGATGAAGCTCTATATTTATAGCAGATAATGGCGTGTGGCTGCCAGGTTCCCGCCCATGCACTTTTGGCCAGATCATTTTGAATTTCGACCACATGGCAGCATCCTGACAAGGTTGCCATCCACGTGTCATGCGCCTGTTTTCTTGGATCACGTGTCAGGTGCCAACCTCGATTCACATGCCCAATCATCAGCCTGAATCGCCTGCAGACAGACAGATGGAATGTATAGACTTAGTTAGTTCAGGCTTTTAGCAAGAATGTATATACTTCAGAAACATCAACTGAGTAACTGTGTACAATAGTGAGAGAATGTATAGACTTAAAGAATAAACGCATGTATAGACTTTACCATGGTATGCACAATGCAATGCGTTGACGCTACACTACGTGCCTATGCACTGCGTTGACGCAGTGCAATGTGTCTTTGAAAGCTGTAAACAGCAAGGCATGCTGTACAGACTTCAGACAGCATGCATCAGATGACTCTGTATGGACTTGAAGACCCTTAGCCAATGTATAGACCTTTAGAGGAGACGAATGTGTAGACTTCACATTGCTCAGCCACTGTGTAGACCTCACAAAGCCTAACCAGTGTACAGACTTGTAATGAGTATGCTGTGAGCTCTGAAGACTCAAGTTGAAATAACAGAATGTATAGGATTGTGGTCGTACAACCCAATGTGTAGACTTGTAAAAAGTGGACAATTGTCAGACTTTGATGCTGATCAAAAGACCCTTGGTCAACAGCCAAGGCGTCAACGCTTCCAGCGTGCAGCGTCGCCTCAGCTCCTCAAGAAAAATGCTCACTCCCTAGGCAAGCTGACCAATGCGTCAACGCATCCAGTGTCAGCGTCGACGCAGTGAACAAGAAGGAAGCGAAAGACGCACCATTGCGTCTACGCAGTCAGCCAAGTGCGTCAACGCACTAAAGGCATGCTACCCATGAAGTCAGATAGGCTGTACAGACTCTGTGGATGTAAAGCAATGTAGACTTCACACTGTATAGACTTGAACCAAGACGAGGTGAAGACTTCACGTTGTATAGACTTGCCAAATCAGTTGGGCGATGTACAGACTTGAACAGATCCAGCTGAAGGATGTATAGACTTGGAATCCACTGTACACGACTATACAAACTTTGAGGCTTAATGCAAAGGCCAGTGTACAGACTTCTAAAAACTGATGCGTTGTATAGACTTTCATGAGACGCTAAAGTCTATACAGACTAGACCAGTGAGACACTGATAGAGACGATGCAATGCGATGTGGAGACTTTAACATTAGACGCTGCATGAGACGGTAGGCTGTACAGACTTGCAAAGAGTGTAGGGTGTATAGACTTGAAAGTCTCAAGGCGAAGTGCAAACATGCTGAGTTGACGCTGCAGCCCAATGAGTTGATGCTGCAACGTATTACTTTTACGTTCAACTGATGATGTATAGACTTAATCAAATGAAGAACCTGAACAGAAGAGTCTACGCATCAGCACACTGAGTTGACGCACAGGTGTGAGAACAGAGACATGCAATGACTGAAGGGTCGACGCATCAGCACACTGAGTTGACGCACTAGTGTGAAAACAGAGACATGCAATGACTGAAGGGTCGACGCATCAGCACGCTGAGTTGACGCACTGGTGTGAAGACTGTGCAGACAGAGTGTAGGCAGAATTAAGGTAGAGCATGTTATCTGACAGCCATTGAACTGTACTCACTCACATGATGAAACAGCATTAATCTAGAGATAGAAGATTGATTTATAGTGTAGGACATCATCAAAACCATAGGGATGCAACAATCTCCCCCTTTTTGATGATGACAACACTATGAATCAAGCAATATCAAGTTTCAACAAAAAGTTAATACCAGCTGCAACAAGCAGAATAAATTCAAGACATGCTCATGCAAATGAATTAAACATTCCCTACAGCACACTCTCATCTCCCCCACAACTCATAACCATATCTTCCACGAAGCAACATGACTCCCCTCAATGCTCAAGATAAAACCAATACTCACTGATATTGCAAACTTCTCTCCCCCTTTGACATCAGCAAAAAGAACTACAAAATGTATGACAATGCTGGAAACATGAGGACTCAGGGCAGTAACTTCTTAGTGCAGAAAGTCACGAGTAGGTCTTAAGAGAATAAGTGAGTTTCTAATCTCAAGAGAAGATTCTTTAGACTTCAGTACACAATAGAGAAGTAGAATGATAGACAAGTTTATCAGCATACATAGTGGATGATTGAGAGCAGGAGTTCACAAGTATGGCCAAATATAGCTGATCATTCAACTATTCCACAAGACAACAAGAGACTAAATCAGAGAGGTGTTCTCAAGGTATTGAAGACAAGCAATCCATTACTTGCATAACAACAAGGAATTTTTATTGGAGATGATTTTCAAGAAGATCAATGAGTAAGTTGGTAGTTCACTTCCTTTGACATTAGGGAGACACCTTGATTAGAGGCCTGAATCTCCAGTTACTCAGAGTGAGTACCTCATTACTTCCTTCCTTTTTTTTTATTAAGGAACAGAGTTAGTAACTATGGCTTTTGACATGAGGAAACACCTTGATTAGAGGCCAGAGTCCCCAGTTACTCACCATCAAGCCACCATTGCTCTGTCATGACTTTTCTTTTATTTTAAGCATTTGACACCTCATGACTTGGGAGAAATATTCATTTCATTGATGAAGCTCCCAGTTTCTCAGTGATCAAAACAGAACATGTTTGTTCAGTTAAGCCCTTGAGTTAAAGAGATAGAATGATTGAAGACAATACCAAAAAGGACTTTTCTTGAATTGAGTCTTGAAGTCTAGATTTCAAGTTGATTGGGTCAGATATCAAGACATACAAGTTTTTGGCCTGAACCATAATCAATGACAATGTAGGAAGATATACTTTATGCAATTAGTCCAGATCTCTGAAGGAGTACCACAGGAAAGATTCTAACTTGGAGATTAGAGTCACTGACTTATAGACTTAAGAGATAAGTGACACTCTACTTTCTGAGAGAACCACACTAAATCAGTCATGCAAGACCAGCAAAGGTACACATCTGGACAGCCCTTTTGAATCTATCAAAGAACTTCTCTTCTCACATCACAACTCAGCTCCCCCTAAGACATAGCATTCCTCAATAAAACATTCCAGCAAAATCTCAAGGCTTCCCCTTACTTAGAGCATTCCTGAAAGCTAACCAGTAAGCATTCAGAACTCCCCCTTAAACCAGCATGCAAAGAGGCTAAACATCAGATAGACACAACTCCCCCTCACAACAAGAGCAGGCTTCATAATTAAGACAATTTGTATAAGCCTAATTCTCTTCTCAATGTGGTGAATTTTTCATTATCCAGAGGTTTTGTGAATATGTCAGCAATCTGATTATCTGTCCCTACATGAATCAGTTCAAAGTTATTCTTAGACACCTCATCTCTTATAAAATGATGTCTTATTTCTATGTGTTTGGTTCGTGAATGCAAAACAGGATTTTTAGCAAGATTGATGGCACTAGTATTATCACAGTAAATAGGTGTGCACCCCAGGTCTACTTGGTAGTCCTGAAGCTGGTGTTTAATCCATATGACTTGTGTTCCACAACTCCCTGCAGCCACATATTCAGCTTCTGCAGTGGAGAGGGCCACAGAATGTTATTTCTTGGAGCCCCAAGACACTAAACACCCACCCAAGAATTCACAATGGCCACTTGTGCTTTTCCTGTCTAGTTTACAGCCTGCATAGTCAGCATCTGTGTATGCTACTAGGTTAAGTGTGTGAGATGCAGGAAACCATAAACCAAGAGAATGACTAGCTGACAAATATCTGAAGATTCTTTTAACTGCAGCTAAGTGTAGTTCAGTAGGTCTAGACTGATACCTTACACACATTCCTACACTGAATTGTATATCAGGTCTAGAGGCTGTCAAGTAAAGTAGTGATCCAATCATACCTCTATAAAGTTTGGCATTTACTTCTTTACCTGTCCCAACTGCATCCAATGAAGTATTGGTGCCCATGGGTGTAGTAATGTGCTTTAAGTTTTCCATGCCAAACCTTTTGAACAGTTCCATTGTGTATTTGGTTTGGTTGATGAAGCACCCATCTTCTAGCTGCTGTACCTGCAATCCAAGAAAATATTTTAGTTCACCAACCAAGCTCATTTCAAATTCAGCAGACATCATGGTAGAAAATTCATCACATAGTTCATGCTTAGTTGATCCAAATACAATGTCATCTACATATACCTGAACTATGATGAGATCTTTATTCATGCCCTTGGTAAATAAAGTCTGATCAACTTTACCTCTTTTGTAGCCCTTGCTGATCAGAAATTCAGATAATCTTTCATACCAAGCTCTTGGAGCCTGCCTTAGACCATACAAGGCTTTGTTTAACCTGAAAACTTGGTTAGGTTGAGGAGAATATTGAAATCCAGGAGGTTGTCCAACAAAAACTTCTTCTTTAATGACTCCATTTAAAAAGGCACTTTTAACATCCATTTGTTGGAGTTTTATGTTCTTTGAGCATGCAAAGGCAAGCAACAGTCTTATAGCTTCCATCCTAGCAACAGGTGCATAGTATTCATCAAAGTCTACACCAAATTCTTGACAGTAGCCTTTGGCTACTAGTTCGGCCTTATTCCTCGAGATAATTTCATCTTCATTCATTTTATTTTTGAACACCCACTTGGTTCCTATGACATTTATACCATCTGGTCTTGGGACAAGCTCCCAGACATTATTCCTTTCAAACTGACCTAATTCCTCACTCATAGCATTGACCCAAGCTTGATCAGCTAAGGCCTCTTCTACTGTTTTGGGTTCAATTTGTGAGACTAAAGCAATTAAGTCATCATTATTCACATTTCTAAAATGAGACCTAGTCCGAAGAGGATCTTCAGGATTGCCTATGACTTTATCTAAAGGATGGTCTTTAAGAAATCTGATATTTGTTGAAGACTCACCTGTTTCTCTTGGCCCTTCCTGATTGGGGGAATTTGTTTCTCCATTTGGCTGAGTCTTCTCTTCTTCCTGTTGGTCTTCTAGAAAGTCTCCACCATGATTGGAATCCCTGTCAAGATTTTCAACATTAGAGACATCTTTCTTTTCACTAAAAAGGATGTGTGGAGATTCTTCCACTTTCTGATCTGATATGTTAAATACCCTATATGCCCTTGACACTTCAGAGTAACACAAGAATATTCCAGGTGAACTCTTGGCTTCAAACTTGTCTAAATCTTTCTTATCATTGTTATGAATAAAACATTTTGCTCCAAAAATTCTGAAATGAAACAAGTTTGGTTTCTTACCTTTTAGAAGCTCATAGGGTGTTTTCTTGTGTATGGGTCTTACCATGGCCCTGTTGATTATGTAGGTTGTTGTATTGGCCGCTTCTGCCCAAAACCTTCTAGGTAATTTACTTTCAATCAACATGGTTCGGGCCATTTCCACCACTCTTCTATTTCTTCTCTCCACAATCCCATTTTGTTCAGGTGTCCTGGGAGAAGAAAACCTGTGAGTTAGTCCTTCTTTGTCACAAAGATCAGTAAACATGGAGTTTTCAAACTCACCTCCATGGTCAGATTGAATAGAACTAACCTTGTACTTCCCTTCTTGTTTGACCTTATTGAAAAACAGATTAAACTTTTGAAATGCATCACTCTTATTTGCTAAGAAAAATATCCATGAATATCTAGAGAAGTCATCTATGATGACATAGCCAAACTTGTTTCCATTAAGACTCTGAGTTCTAGTTGGACCGAAAAGGTCCATATGAAGAAGTTCCATTGGTCTAGAAGACAATGGCTCAGATCTTAATTTGAAAGAATTTCTGGTCTGTTTGCCTAGAGCACAGGCATCACATGCTTTTGATATTGAGTTTTAATTCTAGGCATGCCTCTAACTAAATCATGCTTGACCAATTTATTTAAAGTTGAAAAGCTAGCAAGACCTAGACGTCTATGCCATTCAAAGGCATCATTTTCAGAATTGGCAGATAAGCAAATAGTAGATTCAGATTTCTCATCTAAGTCTACAATATAGACATTATTAATCCTGTTGGCTACAAATTTAACCATGTCAGAATTTGTTTCAAGGATTTTGCATGAACAATCATCAAATACAACCTTGTGACCCCTGTCACATAATTGGCTAATGCTAATCAGGTTGTGTTGAAGCCCTTCCAAAAGTAATACTTTTTCAATGGAATTTGTGGAGGACTTACCTACTGTGCCAACTCCAATTATTTTACCTTTGTTCTTTCCTCCAAACTTGACCAGACCCCCTGGCTTCATCTCTATCTTGCTGAACTTGGATCGGTCTCCTGTCATATGCCTGGAGCAGCCACTGTCGAGGTACCACTTGTTGTCTTCAGCTGCCAGGCCGACCTACACAAATATATCAAGCAGAGTGATTTGGAACCCAAGATGAGTTGGGTCCAAGGACATTGTTCAAATCTCTGATCAAGTGTTTAGGTATCCAGATTTGTTTCACCATGGTTTTCTCTGGCACCTTCCTTTCTGGTTTATTAAAGTTGAATCCAGCTGAACTGGAGAAGTGAGTTCTATTCCATTCATTAGTCTTCCTATTCCTAGGAAATTTCCTGTAGGCTTGTTGATTAGCATATCTTTGACCATGAAAGTTATTCCTCCAGTAGGTCTTATTTGGACCCATCTGAGTGTTATAATTCCAGCTCTTATTCTGATTTATTTTCTTGGTCCAGCTACCATTTGTGTTCTGGTGAGTGGACTTAATGTTATTCTTCATAAAGTTCATTCCAATCTTAAATGGTTGTCCAGTACTGGTTTTTATGTTTTCTTTAGGACTTTGAGTTTCCTTAGAGCTGTTTGAGCTGGATGGTGTGTCCAGCTTTTCTTTTCCCTTCTCTGGACAGAAGGTAATGGTCTTGAATTGCAAGGGTCTCTTGTTGATTGGGTCATAGCCTAGACCTTCCTTATTGAAATTGACCCTAGTCCCTAGTATAGCATCTAGGCTAGTTTTTCCTTGGACAAACTTTTCTAAGACTTTCTGTTTGTCTTCCAGCTCCTTTTGAAGAGACTCAGAATTCTTTAGGAGTTCAGCATTTACTTTCTTCACAGCTTCATATTTCTCTGAATTCACTTTAATTTCATTCATGCTTTCTTCAATTTTAGTTTTGAATTCATTGAGCTGTTTTTGACTTTCTTGAATTTCTCCCTTAAGCTTATCATTCTCTTTCCTTAGTGAGGTCATTTCTTCTAGTTGTTCTTTTAGCTTTTCATTTTCCTCACAGACCAGAGTTTGTTCTTCAATATTTGTGTTAAATTTTCTTTTCAGAACTCTGTGCTCTTTGCTAAGAGAATTAAATTTATCTAGCAAGTCACCATAAGCATCCTCCCAGTCATCAATTGAGAAATTTTTAAAAACGTTTATTACCTCCTCTTCAATGTTTGCCATAAGGCAAATTCCATCATCATATTCTTCTGAGGAAGCATCTTCGGGGTCTTCTTCTTCCTCGCTCCATGTGCAGACCATCGCCTGTGGCTTCTTCTTCTTCTGCACCTTTATGTTTTTCTTCTGAAGATAGGGACCCTTCTTCTGGAGGTCTGGGCATTCGCCTCTCATGTGTCCCTGTTTGTTACAATTAAAACAAGTCAGTTTCTTAGGATTTCTATCCCTGTAACTGGTAAATTCAGCATTCTTGTTAAAGGGTTGTGGCTTCATCTTCCTAAAGGTCTTTCCCTTTTTCTTCAAAAATTTTCTGAACTGTCTAGTGAGCATTGCCTGCTCCTCCTGGTCGAGATTTGATAAACCTTCAAGCTCGGACTCAGACTCGGGGCTACTGCTGCTGCTCCCACTGTTACTACCCTTGTTGCGGGAAGCTCTTAGAGCTACATTTTTACCCTTCCTCTCACTTCCTTCTCCACCTCCTTGGAAATTCATCTCATAGGTCATAAGGGATCCTATGAGTTCATTCACAGTCAAGACAGTCAAATCTTTTGATTCCTCAATCACAATGGCCTTAGTGTGCCATGCCGGGGATAAAGATCTAAGGATTTTCCTGACTATATCTACCTCAGCAAGATCCTTCCCTAGCCCATTAAGAGTATTTGTGATTAAAGACAACCTGGCATACATCTCAGTTATATTCTCGTCTGCATTCATCTTAAACATTTCATACTTAGAAGTGTAGAGATTTACCTTCGAGGCTTTCACTTGAGCTGTACCTTCATAGATCAATTGCATCTCATCCCACATACGCTTGGCAGTTCTGTATGCAGATATACGAGCATATTCCTCTAGATGAACAGCACACTGGATTATGTTCAACGCCGTCCAGTTGAGTGAAGAGAGCTTGACATGGTCATCTGTCCAAGCATCCTCGTTTGGTGGCAGCTCATATGGCCCCACCGTGATTACTCTCCACAGTTTATGACTCTGAGCCCTGATGAACACTTCCATCCTGTTCTTCCAAAACAGATAGTTACTACCATCGAAATAAGGAGGGCGACTAATGGATTGACCTTTGGCCATGAAGGTTCTAGGACCACCAGCATTTCCTTGACCGTTCGTCCACATGGCGTAAACCTACTCTGATACCAATTGTTAGCGCAGCAAGAGTGATATAGAAGGGGGGGGATGAATAGATCACTCCCAATTTGTAGAAACTTAGGCGAAAAATAGATTCTACTGCTAACGCACCTCCTTAACCCGTACACAGAGAAATGTAAATGAGAGGAAAGACTGATCACTTGAAGGCAAAGAGACAAGCAGATGAAGAGCACAGAAATCAATAGCAAACCACAGAGGAGACACTCGGTTTTTAGGTGGTTCGATTGCAGTCCGCAATCTACATCCACCCCTCACTCCAACTAGAGTGAGGATTCCACTAGACAAAGCTAGATCACAGCAGACTCAGTCTGCGTACAAGATGCTACCACATAGCTTGAACACCCAAGGGAAATAAATCCCTCGACCAAGCTCTGCTACCCACAGAACTTGAAACCTGTTCTAGCTCCCAGCTAGAACACAACCGGAGAATCCTCTCCCTTCCTCCACACACGGAGGGAAACTGTTAATGACAACCTGTCACTAACAACACCAGAGATCACCGATCTCTCTTCCTCTGCAACTCAGAGGGAAACTGGAGTAGTACTCCCTTCCTCCACACACCGGAGGGAAACCAATTCAAATCAGAATGGAAGAACAAAATAAACGAAAGCAAAATAGAAAGAAAAACCAATGAAGGAGAAATCGGTTCTGAAACCCAATACAAATGTAGCTTCAAATGAAGCAATTCATCAATCCACACATACTCTCTCTCTCTCGAGCAAACTCCTCTCAGATCTGGAACTCTCTGCTCTTTTTCTTTTCTGGATCGTGCAGACTCTCACCAATGACTTCTGCTTTTTCTTTTTCACGATCGAACTTCTACTGAAGGATGAAGCTCTATATTTATAGCAGATAATGGCATGTGGCTGCCAGGTTCCCGCCCATGCACTTTTGGCCAGATCATTTTGAATTTTGACCACATGGCAGTATCCTGACAAGGTTTCCATCCACGTGTCATGCGCCTGTTGTCTTGGATCACGTGTCAGGTGCCAACCTCGATTCACGTGCCCAATCATCAGCCTGAATCGCCTGCAGACAGACAGATGGAATGTATAGACTTAGTTAGTTCAGGCTTTTAGCAAGAATGTATATACTTCAGAAACATCAACTGAGTAACTGTGTACAATCGTGAGAGAATGTATAGACTTAAAGAATAAACGCATGTATAGACTTTACCATGGTATGCACAATGCAATGCGTTGACGCTACACTACGTGCCTATGCACTGCGTTGACGCAGTGCAATGTGTCTTTGAAAGCTGTAAACAGCAAGGCATGCTGTACAGACTTCAGACAGCATGCATCAGATGACTCTGTATGGACTTGAAGACCCTTAGCCAATGTATAGACCTTTAGAGAAGATGAATGTGTAGACTTCACATTGCTCAGCCACTGTGTAGACCTCACAAAGCCTAACCAGTGTACAGACTTGTAATGAGTATGCTGTGAGCTCTGAAGACTCAAGTTGAAATAACAGAATGTATAGGATTGTGGTCGTACAACCCAATGTGTAGACTTGTAAAAAGTGGACAATTGTCCGACTTTGATGCTGATCAAAAGACCCTTGGTCAACAGCCAAGGCGTCAATGCTTCCAGCATGCAGCGTCTCCTCAGCTCCTCAAGAAAAATGCTCACTCCCTAGGCAAGCTGACCAATGCGTCAACGCATCCAGTGTCAGCGTCGACGCAGTGAACAAGAAGGAAGCGAAAGACGCACCATTGCGTCTACGCAGTCAGCCAAGTGCGTCAACGCACTAAAGGCATACTACCCATGAAGTCAGATAGGCTGTACAGACTCTGTGGATGTAAAGCAATGTAGACTTCACACTGTATAGACTTGAACCAAGACGAGGTGAAGACTTCACGTTGTATAGACTTGCCAAATCAGTTGGGCGATGTACAGACTTGAACAGATCCAGCTGAAGGATGTATAGACTTGGAATCCACTGTACATGACTATACAGACTTTGAGGCTTAATGCAAAGGCTAGTGTACAGACTTCTAAAAACTGATGCGTTGTATAGACTTTCATGAGACGCTAAAGTCTATACAGACTAGACCAGTGAGACACTGATAGAGACGATGCAATGCGATGTGGAGACTTTAACATTAGACGCTGCATGAGACGGTAGGCTGTACAGACTTGCAAAGAGTGTAGGGTGTATAGACTTGAAAGTCTCAAGGCGAAGTGCAAACATGCTGAGTTGACGCTGCAGCCCAATGAGTTGATGCTGCAACGTATTACTTTTACGTTCAACTGATGATGTATAGACTTAATCAAATGAAGAACCTGAACAGAAGAGTCTACGCATCAGCACACTGAGTTGACGCACAGGTGTGAGAACAGAGACATGCAATGACTGAAGGGTCGACGCATCAGCACACTGAGTTGACGCACTGGTGTGAAAACAGAGACATGCAATGACTGAAGGGTCGACGCATCAGCACGCTGAGTTGACGCACTGGTGTGAAGACTGTGCAGACAGAGTGTAGGCAGAATTAAGGTAGAGCATGTTATCTGACAGCCATTGAATTGTACTCACTCACATGATGAAACATCATTAATCTAGAGATAGAAGATTGATTTATAGTGTGGGACATCATCAAAACCATAAGGATGCAACATGTGTGTGTGTTTTGGGACGTGTCCCTGTGTGTGTGGGCCGGCGTCTTCCTATGTGTGTGGTTGGAGCGTCGTCTCCGTTTGGGGATTTATCCCCGAGTGAAGCCTCACCGGGTTTGGTGAGGGGTGGACGTAGGATTGTCGTCGTTGCATCCGAACCACCTTAAAAATTACTATGCACTATGGTTTGATTTGTGTGGTTTGGTCCTTTTCTTCTACCTCCATTCTAAGTGAGTGTATTTGTTAATTGTTGTTACGGATTTATCTACGTATATCTTGCATATTCTATATCTCATCATACAAAGTTTGATAAATCCAATTTGTGTTTAAATAGTTTTGAATCTCTTAACTAGCATTCTATCACATATTTTAAAAAGGCCAAAAGTTTCCTTAAAATTTGTAAACACCCAATTCACCCCCACTTGGGTGTCATTGATCGCGGGACTTCAAGAGGGCCGTAGTGGCACAGGTGAGAGCAGGAAGGCAGGCAGACCTTGCTGGCATTATTAGATAGAAGAAGAAGATAGAGAGGAAGAGAGAAGGGAGAGGGTAACAATAGTGCGGGGGGTATGAGTGGCACAAGAGAAGAAGACTTTGTCTGTTCACCCTCCTTCCCCCTCACCCCTCGAGTACAGAAACTATAGGAGCCACGCAAGCCATCCCGACAACTCCTCCAGCGGCAAGCATGTCATCTATGCACCATAGCTGCCCCAACACACCCACGACTTGCGTCCTCCCCACAATTGTGGTCCCACGATCACGCTGGCAACCTTGATGCCATGAGCGAGTGCACCACCCGCCATCACCACCACTTGTTGCACTGATCCCCTCTTTCGGCCGAGCTCGCCCACCTCCCCAATGCCCTCGCAGGACCCCACGGCCACTAGCAGCCAACCCTACTAAGGCCACAGTCCTTCCAACCACAACACCTACCCCTGCCATAGATTAGTTAGCGAGGCGCCAGACTACAGGTTAGGGAGCTCCCCAAAGATGTTGTAATTAGTTACGTCTTTATTTTATAACAAAATATTACCATTTCTTGTAATTAGTTACGTCTTTATTTTAAATGACAATTTAAACTCGTTGTTAAACACCCTAAACCGCTTCTCCCGAAGCCCCGCGTGCCCTCGCCCATACGAACTCTCCCACATCCCGATTCTCTCTCCCTATGATTCCCTCCACATCCTCATCTCTCTATCCCACAACCCTTGCGATTCGTCTATATCTCCTTGAACTCCATGCGATTCCAGCCTCCTCCGCATCACTGGACACCTACCGCACGTCGTCGCCAGTGGGATCGCAGTGTCTTCCCCGTCTGCACCCTCAAAGATCGCCGTGCACTCTGGCCGCCCAAGATCGCCACCCAGGTTCACCGTCGAGGATCGAGTTGGCCGCCCAGGATCGCCTCCCAAGTTCGCCGCCGAGGACCCCATTGGCCGCCCAAGATCGCCGCCCAGCTCGCCCTGACCTCTGGCCACCGAAGATCATCACCCACGATCACCGCCCAGGATTGCATTGGTCTCAATTCTAAATTTTTTATTGCGACATGAATCTAGTGAAAATAAATTAAATATTTGATTTTTTTTGCATCCACTTCTAAATTTTAACTGCTCACACACTATACTATCCTTGTTGCGTTCAGCTTCAAATTGATTATGTTTTCAAAGTGGATGGTACCAGCTTCAAATTGATTATGACTTTCTATGCGACTATGTAGTTTAGAAGTTACCAAAGAGGATGAAATGATGTTGTCTTTTACCTACATTATTGCAATACTAAGTCTTAGGTTATAGCTTGGATATATAAAATCCATATAGTGTCATCTCCTTAATGTACTTAACATGTGATTTACTTAAGAAATTTGATTTATATCCAACTGTTCCTACTGTTGTAACAAAGACTGCATTGCCGATGGCAACTTCTCTTCCATGGGAATTAGAAAATCTGGATGTTTTGATGGCCTGGGACAAGCTAGTCTACACAAGTAAGTCAGCCTTATGAACATTTTCCAGGACAACTGACCAGGGTTTCTTGCATATTTCCTGGGCAATGTGATTAACAACAGTCTTTCCTATGAGGTAACTCATATCCACTGATTCCTTCATTGTTGCATATTCTATTAATTGAGTGCATTACCTCATCTTGTGAGTTTACATCAACACAGATAATTTTTTCTCTGCTACCAAACAGTAACTCTGCAAGGGCCATGGCAATTTTTCTCTTTCCAACTCTATCAGGGCCTAGGAAACTAAGCCAGATATCCCCTTTCAAGTGTGCACCATGAAGCCTTCTATTATCTGCTTTGCAGCACACTATGGATTTGCTAATAGCGTGTATTGCATCCTCTTGCCAACCAACCTTTTCTGTTGCAAAATGTTTTGAAATCTTGGATATCAAATGGCTACCATACATTAGCTAAGCACTATTTTGGCCTATCAGAAGTAGATGCACCACCACCTGCAACCTTTGGATATGAGGCTGTCTGCACAGGTAGATATTTAGCACCTGGTGAATCAGCATTAGCTACACATGAGGAATACTGGGTAGGAGCTCCTGAAATATTTCCACTGGCCTTGGCAACGTCCTTTGGTCCTATGCATCCATGCAAGTCATGAAAACTTTCAATGCGTAAATGCAACATGGATTTTTCAGCCTTCTTGACATAAGTATGGACACTTCCCATCATTAAATATATTGACATTGAAGTCACAGATGAAGGTGAAGTGAGATCATCGGGCCTACCTAGAATTGAAAGGGCACCATCCCATCGATTGGCTGGTCCTTTGATAGCTTATAAGATGTCTGATACAAGGGTAGCTTTCTTAGAGACTAGTACGGGAGTACCACCTTGTAAACCTGACCAACTCACATCATACAGATTCAGGCAGACCAGTGGACTTAAAAAATCAATTTTTTTTGTTCAACTTAGCTTTGTATGCTATGGAACCCTCATTTGCAAGTGAATTCTAATACAAAGGCATATCCTGATATGTGCAAGCTGTTGCCTGAGAAGATTCCCCTCTTCTGAACCAGAGTTTTATCACCTGGTTCAAGATCAAAGATCTGTACTCACCAATCTACCCGTTTCAAGAGCTAGGGATAATGCCATGAGGAATGAAACACAAATTCATGGACCCAGTAGCACCCATAATCAGGCATAGATCTGAAATATGGTATATGCATGGTGATTTGCAAGACATGATAAGTTGGATAGAAAGTGACTGAACAGTTAGATTTAGCTGAGTTATGTTAAGCCGTAGTTGCTGTTCTGAGAGTCGGTTGCATTTCTGAATTCGAAGAAATGAGGTGTAACTATGATTCCTTCATGATTCCTAAAATTCTCTGGGCTATCAGAGACTTCTGCCCGTTATAGCCTTTGAGCTCATGAATTTTCCTGAAGCTGCTGATTTTTCTAGAATGAACCTCCTTGAAATGACTGCTTTTGAATTTATTCGAAAACTTCTGAATTGCTTTTAAATGGCTGAATTTCGAAGAATCAAGTTTCTGTACTAAATTGATTTGTCATGACCTCCTAAGCCACTGACCTTCAGAAGCCTTTTGACCCTTGGCTTGATCCTTTTTTTTTCTTTTTAGACAATGAGACTTTTCTAAATCCTGTCATTTGCTCTTTATAATAATTCTAAACTTCATAGAATTGGGAGAATACTCATGTGGCAGCATCGTGGAGAATCAATCTCTTAATTCAAAAATGCAGTCATGGGCCCCAAATGCCAGCCCAGTTGAGGGTAGGACAGCGAACCCTCCACTCAGTGGGTATCATGAAGGATCACAACGATTTTTTTAGGAATAAAGGCCTTAATTCCCTACCCATGCGGGGGGGGGGGGGGGGTGTAAGGGATTGTGGACGTATAAAATTGTACGTCCGTATGTCCCGCCAAGCCCCCGCATTAATGTCAAAACCAAAGAAAGAAGACCTGGGGAGACTGGCCATCCAGGGCTCCGAGGGAACATTACCGCCTAGCAAATCCTCACATTTGCACTGGCGCATTAAATGACAAAGAAAACACAAGAAACCCCTTCTGAACCTATACACTGCTATGGACCCATCCTCGAGTCCTTAACGGTGAAGAAAGATCCCAGAGAGTACACAACTGTAAGTCCCTGAAGCAAAGGCAAATGCCCCTTTCAAACGGCACACTATGTGCCCTTTCAACGGCACACCGCCTGGAAGGCCTTCAGCGGCACACTCCCGGTGTCCCTCAGCGGCACACTCACTTTGTGCCCTTCATCGGCACACCCAACTCGTGCCCTCCAACGGCACCCCTAACGAGCCCTAGCGGCACACCCGAATAGCCGTTCAGCGGCACACCTCAAGTGCCTTCAACGGCACACCCTCAGCTGCCTTCAGCGGCACACCATTGTGCCCGTCAACGGTACACCCAAATAGCCGTCCAGCGGCACACCCCCAGTGCCTTCAACAGCACACTTCAACGGCACACCATCGATGCCCTTCCAATGGCACAGCCATTGTGCCCCTTCCAGAGGCACGCTTCAAGCGAGCCCTCCAGCGGCACAAGCATTACGCCCCTTTAACGGCACAGTCTAAGCCCCCAGCGGCACACTTCCAGCAAGCCCTCCAGCGGCACATTGTTAAACCTCCAGGGACGGCACAACCCGGTAGAAGACACAACGGTTAGTAGGCAGACCCCTTGGCACACAGCTCGGCCACTTCAACTCCAGCTAGCGCCTGCCTTGGTGTCGCCCTCTAGTTGGACAAGGGGGATCCTCACCTGATAGTGAGGAGACTGAAGTCAACCTCGGATGGCAGTGCCATCATGAGGTCTGCCCCTCGTCTTCGGCGCACCTATAAAAGCCTCTCACAGAGGAGAAAAAAATAGAGGCGATACCACCCATACGAAGAGAGCAGCACAGTGAAGAAGAAGAAGAAGAGAAGAAGAAGGTAGAGGAGAGCCCTGAGAGAAAGAGAGAATGTGCTGTGTAATGGAGAGGGAAGGATTGTAGTGAAGGGAACGATCACCCTTCCTCACTCCAACCCTCTCCCCAACTATTTTCTTTCTTTTCTCTTCCTTGTTTCTCTTCCCCGTTCGTTTGGATGTACTGTTTCATGTTTGGCCTTTGGGCCATGATCTTTGTCATTTTGAGTTCTTCGTAAATGAAACACCTTTTTGGTTTTGCCTTCCCTTGTTGAATCTGTTGTTTTCTCCCCATCGTTGGCCTGTGATCTCTGTTGCATGCTTCCTCAATTTTCTAACTCTTTATTTTACCGGCTTGCCCATGTCATTGGTTTGCTTAGCGGTCTGCTTAGACGGATGATTAGTGCTTTTGGTTTGGCGAGACAAGGCTAGCCTCCTCCTTCTCTTGGTAATGTCCAGCAGAGTGTCCCCCTTTCCTTCCCATACAGCTCCGTTAGAATGTTACAGTCTTCTACTTGGTGTGCATCTCCACCCACTAACTGAGATGCTCCTTTGCCCCTCCTTCAGAGTCAGTGGTACACACACACACATTCAAGCCCCCCCAGTCATCACCATATTCAAGCCTTTCAACGGCACACCTCCTTTTGTTCGCCCAGCGGTACACCTCCCTTGGTTTGCCCAGTGGCACACTCCCCATTTTGCTTGCCCAGCGGCACACCCCGGGTGTCTTGGCCGGCACACTCCCTTGGCTTCCTGACCGGCACACTCCTTGGTGCCTCCCTTGGCCGGCACACTCCCCTTGACCTCTCCTTGGCTGGCACATTCCCTGGCCATGCCTTCACCGGCACACCCGGACCATGGTTTGCCCGGCACACCCTTGGCCTGCCAGTCCGGCACACCTTGGCCATCATTTCTCCGGTGCACCCATAGCTTGTGTCAGCCTACTGGTTTCCCGTTCGGCGTTTTCTCCGAGTTTTCTGAAGTTTCCCCAAAGGTGGCTGCCTAGGCACACACCTCAGTTGTTGGTTCAAGTCACTCCCTGTGGGCATGTTCCTTTTTACTCCCTTACCATTCGGGTCAAGGGGAGATGCTGCCGAATTTTTGTCATAAATAACAATAAGTTAAAAGGCAAAAGGAAGCAACAAACAAATGAACCAAACAACAGTAAAACATTCTAATCAGACCAAAGGGACTATACAAAACTCAAGGAATTGAACTGAACAAGACTCGGAGAACTGGACTAGTGAGCATGACTTGGCACTCAATCGCATGACAAGAAGATTGAAAGTTTGATCCCCTAAGACTCCTCTTCAGAATTGCTTGAACAAGAGACCCTCTCTTAAACTCTGTTCCATCCATCTGGACTCTGCCCTGTCCACTTTGATCCTTCATTCGACCCCTGGCCGGCACACCCTTTGGTGCTGATGGGGACATCACCGGCGATCTCATTTGTTCGAGGATCCTGGTGCTCGCCAACTGTGCTTCATCTTGTTCGTCACTTTATTTCGAGTCATATGATGTAATTTTTATTTTCTTATCATGTAATTTTCCTTTTATTTAAGTCTAGTACCTAGGTTAATGAGTCATTTACCTAGGTCTTGAGTCATTATGTTGGTTTGATAGGTTAATGGGCCCAATTCAATGGGCTAGGCCCATGGGCGCCCCCCCTTCCCCTTGATTTCTTGTCATTAGTGTAAAAGTCATGGACTTATTGTAAATTGTGGGATCCCTATAAATAGGACCCCATTTCTTCCATTTGAAGCTAATGAGATATTGAAAAAATTTTGAATTCCCAGAGAATTTTCTTCCTTGGAGTGAGAAGCTCTCTCTCTCTCTCTCTCTCCAAAGGGGGCGAACCCCATTCTCTCTCCTCTACACCCCCAATTTTGAAATTCTCTCTCTCTCCTCCCCATTCACCTCTCATTAAGACCCCTCCCCCTTCCCCATACACTCATTCAATTCCCCTCCAACCCCTAGGTGGAATTCCCCTCTCCTAGGCACCTCTCCATTCTCCCAAGCAACCCTTCCTCTCCCCCAAGCAACCATTCCTTTCCCCAAGCCACCCCTTCCCTTCCCCAACACACCTCTCCATCTCCCAACACTCCCCTTCCCCTTCCCAAGACCACCATTGATCACCCACCATTAAGACCCAATTCAAACACATCCTCCCTCCCTCAAGGGTCACTTGTGCCCCTTCCTCTCTCCCAGCCCTAGCAGATTTTGACCCCATCTCCCTCCTTTGCTAACTCCGCCCCCTCCAGCCTTCTCCCCCCCTTCTCCAACCTGTGGTGATCCTCCCCACCTCCCCTCCCAACCAGGGAAATCCCACAGCCCCTTCCCACCCGTCCTCCCACTCCTCTCCCCCTTTATCCTTCCCTATCTACCATTGCTACCCAGTCCAGCAGCAGAAGCAGAAGTACCAGCGAATTGCAGAGCCTACCCTGGAGTCATCACACATCTTCAGGTGGCGTGCCATACATTTATGAAAAGCTCGTCGAGGCAGCTTCGCAGGCGAGGTGGTTTTGCCGGCATCCGATATCGCTGCTGCCCAGAGGAGCCATTCCCCCCGACTACGCAAAGCTGCTCTGGTAGAGAACCTGAGCCCAAGTGCAGACACGACCACGGCTTATACAAGATTACTTTGGATGTGATTTTTGGATGAGGCCTTCTCCTCCAAGACCTCTGTCAGTACCAACAAGAAGGGAGCCATTTTGATCTCAGACCATAGAGTTCCAATTTTTCTCCCCGAGATGCGCAGGACAGTCCAGTCAGGGCCTGAACTGACCCACCTTCACTCTACGGGCCATATCTCCCTGCTCCGACCTTCTCTGGTGGGCTCCTTGGTTGCTGCTCGAAGAGGATCCTCCCACGGTCGTGTCAATATAAGCTACATCACCTTCGGAGCTCAGGAGTGTTCGTGGCAGCTTCTTCATCATGCTACAGAGTTCTGGAGTCAATCCAAGCCAGAACAGAACAGTCCAGTTCCAGATTCGGCCCACGCTGTCGGCGACATCCAGAGCTCACAAAAAAATTCAGGAGTTATCCCGGACCAGTCAGTGACAATTTGGCACTGGTTTTGTCAGCTTCTGAGTTCGGGAGTGTCCTCGGCAGTGTCAACAGCGAGCACCTATCAGACGGGCAGACAGGCAGGCAGAACCGACGGTGGGATCAATCGGCTACCTCCTTAGGTATTTTCCCTTCCCCGCCTGGCCGGCTTAGCACCCCTCCCTGCGTGGAGGTAGTGTTTGAATGTAACCTCTATTTTCCCCACCCCATGATCACCCTCCTGCGTGAGGAGTAGTTTTGTACTAGCAGGTCTTCGGCCGAAGCGTCATCGACGCAGCGTGTGGGTAGCCCACGCTTCCCCGCTCGCCCTCGTCTCCGACCGGGATCGGTGTCTTCACACCGATCAAGTGAGCTTTGAGCCCCCATCCTCTGCTGGTTTTAGTATTGCTTGTCTTAGTATCGTTTCTAGTTGCCCGTCAGCGGTGAGGCGAGTGCCCGATCTCAAATTGCCATCTAATTGAGTGCAACCGCGGAGCGAGTTGTGAGAGAGCCACTACATCCCACGCCCTTGGCGTGCTGGCCGCCCACGGAATTGGGCATCCCAGGCCCTTAAGGGTTCAGCACAAGCTAGTCAAATCTTCGGATAGGCGAGATCCATCCTTGAACCCTCACAACTATCACCGGTCCACCTACGGACCGGGGTGTGCGCGACGCGGGTGAACCCGCTTGAGTGGGTCCGTCGTTCGGTTCGGTTGCTTGCAAATCTAGGTCCGAGGGATCGTGTCACATCAATTTGGTATCAGAGCAAGTTCTAGACTTGTCTCTACTAAGTCTTGTCCTAGGGCCATTGCATGCATCACCCTTGTCCTCCATCATGACTACCTCATACTTGGCATATTCGCCACTCTTAGGCCCATTAGAAGCCTTTGTGTTTGATGGAACCCGCCCTAGTATATATCTAGAGTGGGAGGACTCCATAGATCGACACTTTGGGAGGTTCACTCTATCAGGGCCTATGAAAGTCAACTATGCCAAGAGTTTGCTCTGGCGCCAAGCTAGGAAAGAATGGGAGAACATTGTAGGTTTGAGAGAAGCCAAAGGGGAAGCACCCATTGAATCTTGGGATGAAATGAGGGCCAATCTTAGAAAGATCTACGCACCCCAATCCAAACCTCTTCAACCAACCGATCTTCCACCCCCGACCCCAACTCCAACCCAAGAACTTCCCCGACCAAGCCAAACCCAAGTCCACCCATGTTCACCACCCCGAGAGTACCATGTACCGACCATTATCACTCCACCCACCATAGACTTTCCTACCCCATTATCCTTGGAATTTGTGGCCCACACACATACCCAAGTGGAGATGTATGCCAATCTGGATCCACCTCCCACCATAGAGGACATCCTAGACCCCCCACTTCCACCCACCTCTCCTAGTCCGGGTCCTCATGAGCCACACACCCTCACCATGAATGAGTCCATACTCCAATGGCTCAAGCGAGGCCCCACCATTCCTAGCTTACCACCCTACCTCTCACCCTTGGGGTATCAAGCCCAAATTGTGTCCACCCGGTCTTCCCATGCCACACTTCAAACCTCCTACCTTGTGGGAGACTTAGGGGACCTAGTGGACTGCTTACAATGGCAAGTCCACCTGACCGAAATGCTAGCCATAGGACCATCAGAGTCTAGCACCATCTTTCTAGCATACCCCACCACCGGTTCCATCACCTCCATCTACACTAGTGGCCATTATACGAGTGAAATCATCCTCTTTCTCCCCAAGGATGAGAAACCCATCTTGGCCCACTCCCCACCCATTGAGGTTCCAATTGATTTGATTGGCCAACCCACTAGAGACCTTGGCCCAATTACCTTGGAGGAGGATGACTCACAATTTGGGAACCTTGAAGACATAGAGTGCCTCCCTCTAGGAAGTACTTTCCACGATCCCTATGATCCCTTCCTAAACCCACCCACCAAAAACTTTGGCCCAATCATTTTACTAGAGGAGGAGGATCCACCACCATATTGTGAGGACCATGAGGACCTAGAGTTCCTCTCCCTAGGTGACCCTTACCATGACCCCTTCCTATAACCACCCACCTTACTCACCACCAACCTTTTCCTACCTCAACCAACCATGTTAGACCAAGCCCACCTCTCTCAAGACCCGGCCCACACCAAGGGTACCATGACCATGGGTGAAATACACCTAGGAAACAATGAAGTGCCCCACTCCATGACACATACCTTCTTTGAACCCTACGACCCTTTTGAGTGGAAGCTTGAAGGCCACCCCACCACCCCACACAAGGAAGTCACCTATGGGAAAAGAATTCCTGTGTCTTGTCATATCACACCACTTGGCATGAATAGAAAGTCGGGTCCTTTCATACATGACACCCACATGTCAAGTCGGATGCATGATTGGTCCAAAGGTCCTCCCACATTCATCATTGGTCTTAAGCATGTTACGAACATTCACGGATGTCCGGGACCCCCGGCATTTGCTATACCCATGCGCAATAGATTCCCCTACGGATGCCCCGTCCCTCCAACCATTGTTATGAAGTCCATGCATGATAGGGCCACTTTTGGCTGCCCCGGTCCACCTAAGTTCATCAAGGTCCACATGGCATCAAAGCATGATAGGTCAATTTATGGTTGCCCCGGTCCACCTTTGCACACTACCCACTTTCACAACCACTCACCGCATCATAATGCATGGCATGAGCATACACGCAAGCAAATCGTAACGAGCGGTGAGGTTCACAAAGAGCGGGCAAAGGCTCACGAGCGCCACTTGGAATTCCAAGTAGGCAACCTATCGATGGTGGCATTGGAGTGGCTCTACCCTAGAGTCACCTCCAACTTGAGGGCACGAGGACTTGGACCTTGCCAAGTTCCGAGTGACTTTGGCAACCTGGCTTATGGGTTGGACTTACGAATAGGTTTTGGGATTCACCCCATTTCTCACGTGGCGGATCCGGCACCCTATATGGGCACCACGGTGGATCCTAGTGAGTATCTTGAGCCTATATCTTCCCTTGTGAGTGATACCCTCGGAGAGCCACCAAAAATCAGCCTGAGAGCCCGACGTGTACACACGGAGGCAATACTAGGGAAGCAGGGTTCCATCGCCAGCAAGAGGGTGTGCCCAAGCCACCGTGAGAGGATGAAGGACCGTCCCCTGGTTGCGGACGCAAGGTTGAGTTTGGAAGTTGAGGTTCACCCCGAGCTGTTTTAGAGGACCACTTCCCCGGTGGACCCATACTCGACGGAGTCGAGTTCTCCGCACCCCGGGGGTATGATGGGGACATCACCGGCGATCTCATTTGTTCGAGGATCATGATGCTCGCCAACTATGCTTCATCTTGTTCGTCACTTTATTTCGAGTCATATGATGTAATTTTTATTTTCTTATCATGTACTTTTTTTTTATTTAAGTCTAGTACCTAGGTTAATGAGTCATTTACCTAGGTCTTGAGTCATTATGTTGGGTTGATAGGTTAATGGACCCAATTCAATGGGCTAGGCCCATGGGCGCCCCCCTTCCCCTTGGTTTCTTGTCATTAGTGTAAAAGTCATGGACTTATTGTAATTGTGGGATCCCTATAAATAGGACCCCATTTCTTCCATTTGAAGCTAATGAGATATTGAGAAAAATTTGAATTCCCAGAGAATTTTCTTCCTTGGAGTGAGAAGCTCTCTCTCTCTCTCTCTCTCTCTCTCTCTCTCTCTCTCTCTCTCTCTCTCTCTCTCTCTCTCTCTCTCTCTCTCCAAAGGGGGTGAACCCCACTCTCTCCTCCACACCCCCAATTTCGAAATTCTCTCTCTCTCCTCCCCATTCACCTCTCATTAAGACCCCTCCCCCTTCCCCATACACTCATTCAATTCCCCTCCAACCCCTAGGTGGAATTCCCCTCTCCTAGGCACCTCTCCATTCTCCCAAGCAACCCTTCCTCTTCCCCAAGCCACCCCTTCCCTTCCCCAACACACCTCTCCATCTCCCAACACTCCCCTTCCCCTTCCCAAGACCACCATTGATCACCCACCATTAAGACCCAATTCAACCACATCCTCCCTCCCTCAAGGGTCACTTGTGCCCCTTCCTCTCTCCCAGCCCTAGCAGATTTCGACCCCATCTCCCTCCTCTGCTAACTCCGCCCCCTCCAGCCTTCTCCCCCCCTTCTCCAACCTGTGGTGACCCTCCCCACCTCCCCTCCCAACCAGGGAAAGCCCACAGCCCCTTCCCACCCGTCCTCCCACTCCTCTCCCCCTTTATCCTTCCCTATCTACCATTGCTACCCAGTCCAGCAGCAAAAGTAGAAGTACCAGCGAATTGCAGAGCCTACCCTGGAGTCATCACACATCTTCAGGTGGCGTGCCATACATTTATGAAAATATCGTCGAGGCAGCTTCGCAGGAGAGGTGGTTTCGCCGGCATCCGATATCGCTGCTGCCCAGAGGAGCCATTCT
The DNA here is from genome assembly GCA_022559845.1 of Amorphophallus konjac. Lineage (NCBI taxonomy): Eukaryota > Viridiplantae > Streptophyta > Magnoliopsida > Alismatales > Araceae > Amorphophallus > Amorphophallus konjac. The sequence goes on from CM040122.1 coordinate 51,075,057, forward strand.
CCCCCAACTGCGCAAAGTTGCTCTGGCAGAGAACCTAATCCAAAGTACAGACACGACCACAACTTCTACAGGACGACTTTGGATGTGATTTTTGGATGAGGCCTTCTCCTCCAAGACCTCTGTCAGCACCAACAAGAAGGAAGCCATTTCGATCTCGGACCATAGAGTTCCAATATTTCTCCCCGAGGTGCGCAGGACAGTCCAGTCAGGGCCTGAACTGACCCACCTTCACTCTACGGGCCCTATCTCCCTGCTCCGACCTTCTCTGGTGGGCTCCTTGGTTGCTGCTCGAAGAGGATCCTCCCAAGGTCGTGTCAATATAAGCTACATCACCTTCGGAGCTTAGGAGTGTTCATGGCAGCTTCTTCATCCTGCTGCAAAGTTCTGGAGTCAATCCGAGCCAGAACAGAACAGTCCAGTTCCAGATTCGGCCCCGGCTGTCAGTGACATCCAGAGCTCACAAGAAAATTCAGGAGTTATCTCGGACCAGTCAGTGACAATTTGGCACTGGTTTCGTCAGCTTCTGAGTTCAGGAGCGTCCTCGGAAGCATCAACAGCGAGCACCTGTCAGACGGGCAGACAGGCGGGCAGAACCGACGGTGGGATCAATCGGCTACCTCCTTAGCTATTTTCCCTTCCCCGCCTGGCCGGCTTAGCGCCCCTCCCTGCGTGGAGGTAGTGTTTGAATGTAACCTCTATTTTCCCCACCCCACGATCACCCTCCTGCGCGAGGAGTAGTTTTGTACTAGCAGGTCTTCGGCCGAAGCGTCATCGGCGCGGCGTGTGGGTAGCCCACGCTTCCCCGCTCGCCCTCGTCTCCGACCGGGATCGTTGTCTTCACACTGATCAGGTGAGCTTTGAGCCCCCATCCTCTGCTAGTTTTACTATTGCTTGTCTTAGTATCGTTTCTAGTTACCCGTCGGCGGTGAGGCGAGTGCTCGATCTCAAATTGCCATCTAATTGAGTGCCACCGCGGAGCGAGTTGTGAGAGAGCCACTACATCTCACGCCCTTGGCGTGCTGGCCGCCCACGGAATTGGGCATCCCAGGCCCTTAAGGGTCCAGCACAAGCTAGTCAAATCCCTGGATAGGCGAGATCCATCCTCGAACCCTCACAACTATCGCCGGTCCACCTACGGACCTGGGTGTTCGCGACGTGGGTGAACCCGCTTGAGTGGGTCCGCCGTTCGGTTCGGTTGCTTGCGAATCTAGGTCCGAGGGGTCATGTCACATCAGGTGCCTCCTCCAGCGGTACACTACTCCTCTCATCCCTTCTCCGGCACAGCCTTGACCTGTGTCTGCCCGGTGCGCCCTCAATTAAACCTTCCCCGACACACTTTAGTGGCATTGATGCATACTCCTCACCCTCCCCAGCGGTACACTCCCACCTGCCTTCAACGGTACACCTTAGCTCACCCCCCTTTTGTTTTCAATGGCATACTCCTGGACCCTCCAGCGATACACCCTAGCCCACTCCTTTCAGTGGCACACTCATCAATCCCTTTGGCTCGCTCCTTCCAGCGGTACACCCTTCCAGGGCACCCCCAGCGGTGCACCCCTAATCCACTTCCTACCCGGCACACTTTACCATTCCTCCAATCAAAAAAATAAAATAAATAATAGTAATAATGATAAAAAGGGAGGGAGTTCATGTAATGATAATAACAAAATAATAATAATAATAATAATAATGCAATGATGAATGGGAGAAGAACTCGTGGTCTATGAATGGTAAAAGACCATCAACGAAAGGGGTAATGCTAATAAATGAACGATAATGGTAAATGTTATTCGAAGCAAATCACAGACATAATGATATGGCCTTCGTCTCTCCTTCTTGGATTCCGGACCCGGGGATATTAATGACGCCCTCGTAGGCCGGGCTTCACCCTCGGGAGTTTTCCCTCTCGTCATGGTCACCGCCCGACCTTGTCCTGGGCCAATATCTCATCGAAGTCCCCTCTTCCACCGGGACCTGAGCCCCCCACTTTGTATTAAGATTGCCATCCCCTGGCAGACATTTGCACGGATTCGTTCCCGCTACCGTCTTGTTTTCCGTATGGACTTTTGTCCAAACTTGGAATGGTCCACCAGTGGCCGACATAACCTGAGTGCTCATGCCCCGACATAAGTTTTCAGTGTAGTTTGACTGCCCTTTTTCTTCCTGCATCGATTAGTAATTCTTTCGATCGTGGAGCCCTTATTTCTGACAATTAATCAAGGGTATTCCCCTCTTGAGGGGATGTAAATGACGCTGTGACCTTTACGGCACGGCGGGTCTCAGTCCCGACACGAACTACACAATTGTCTGATCAGTCAGACCGAGAGCACAATAAATTGTCACTCCGTGGCTAGCATGCCCACGCACTTAATAAACCCAATAAACAAATAAACAACTTATCTAATAAAAAAGTGTCCACAAGTCTTGCACGCCCGGTGGGACTAGATCACCCTTCATCTCTTGGCCGGAATTAAGGGCTCCACGACCCCCTTCTTGTAATGCTATTTCTGTGATTTGCAAACGCAGGTTTCACTCCAGACGTCAGGATGGCCCTCGCTTTCGGCCAGTAGCCCGTCGAAAGCCATGTTCGGAATGGCTACTTGGCCATCCCTCTCACCTTCGGGAGCTTCCCTCCCTCAATTGGCTTCCCCAACTTTTTGGGAGTGGCCTTCACGAACCTGCTGACGTCGAGGCGTCTGACGGGATTGAAAGCCACGCCCCCATCCAGGGGGCCACCAAAGCTACTGCCGGCCAACCAGTGGCCGAATCTCCCAAGACCGTCCTCGCGAGGACGCTGAGCTTCAACGTGCACCATGTGTACCAAACTGTCGGTCCGTCTCACTAGGGCTCGGCCTCTTGTCAAAGGAGGCTCTGGAGGAGCCATGCCACTACATCACCTCGGGGCCATTTCCCCAGCACCGGCAAGTCTGCTGTTATCGAGATCATCCGAGTGTACCTCACCGAACCACGCTCCGAGATGATCTCGGAGCGCGTTGTCCCCGCCGTACCAGTGCGTAACTCTTTCCAGCCGCTGGAGAAGATGAAGGCAGGATGCTGCCCACAACTCCGGTAGCAGCACCACAGCACCAACTGGCCTCTAGGCCAACCAAGGGCAAGCAGGCATGGGTTCCCAAAGGAGCCCGGTTCACTTCCCCAACTCGGGCACGGCCCAGCACTTTTCGCCCGGCAAGGGCTCAACAGGGAGACCGGGTCAAGACATCGGCCCCCGTCTACCAACCGGCACTGGCCACACTGGCCCTGCCGGAGAACACCCGTCGTCGACACCACCGACGTCATTATCAGGCTGCCCGTGCGGAACTTTCAACCCATGTGCCTGTTGCTATCAACAGAGCGGTGTCACCCGCCTCTCCTCCTGATCAAGACTGGGAAGGAGTGGAGCAGTGTGGACACTAAAAAATTCTCACCCCATGTTTACATGCAGGGGAATAAAGAAGAAGAGAAAAGAGAAGAGAAGATGAAAAGAAGAAAAGAAGAAAAGAAGAGAAGAAACACACCCCCTAACGTGCCCTTCAACGGCACACCTTCAAGTGCCTCTCCAATGGCACACTAACTTGTGCCCCAGTGGCACACCCTGAAGTGCCTCTAATGGCACACTCGTTAAAGCCTTCAACGGCACACTCCCCTCAAGACCCCTCAACGGCACGCTCCTAGGTGTCCTCCGACGGGGAATAAAGAAAAGGAGAAAAGGGAAGAGAAGATGAGAAGAAGAAAAGAAGAAGAGGAAGCTCCCCTGATGACTCCAGCGGCACACTCCCCTGGTGCCTCCAGCGGCACACTTCCTCAAGCCTCCAGCGGCACGCCCCTAAGCCTCCAGCGGCACACCTAGGGCAGCCCCCCCAACGGCACACTCCTGCAAGTGCCTCTAGCGGCACGCCCTGAGCTCCTCAGCGGCACACCCTTCGTGCCCTCCAGCGGCACACCCTAGTGAGTGCCTCTAGCGGCACACCCTCACCAGCCCCTACAGCGGCACATCTACCAAGCCCTTCAGCGGCACACTGCCCAGCAGCCCCACAGCGGCACACCTGCCAGAAGTCCCGTCCCTAGCACGATGCTCTGTTTCGCTTAAACACTTAGCATTGAATGCTCGTTCATGTGGCCCTTGGCGCTCAGCGCAATCACGTCAAAGCCAGCTTATCCCTGCTGGGCTGTCGACCTCTGGCTGGAGCACGGGAACATCACTCTGACGGGGACGTGACTGGGGTCAACCTTGGACCGGATCTGCCTCGCTCATTGGCGTTAATGGCAGCCCACGTATAAAAGCTAGAGAAGAAGAAGAAGAAAGGGGAGAGAGCTCCTATGCGTGGAGAAGAAGAAGAGAAGAAGAGAATAAAAAGAAAAGAAAAAGAAGAAGAAGAGGAGAGGCTCCTGCCTCTCAACCCCCCCTGCTGCTTCGTCCATCACTGTCCGTGTGAAGAGGAGAAGAAGAAGAAGGAAAGAGAGAAGAGAAGAAGAGAGGAGTGAGGTCTGGGAGGGGAGGAGCCCATGCTCCGTTCCCCTCCCCACATTGTATTTTCATTTCTTTTCCGTTCTTTTTTTCCTTTCTTTCTCTTTGCGATGTATTGGCCACCCTACTCCCTGTGAATGAAATGCACCCCTTTAGCTTGATGTGCCCAACCTTCACCGTTGGTTTTCTCACGCCTTTCTTTTTTTCCCTTTTGTTGGGGTTTTCTCTCTTCCAAGAGGTTTGCCTTTGCCTACCTCGCCGTCGCCTTCACTGGCATCCCTTCCAACGGCCTTTGGCCGGCACACCCTTTGGCCTGTGCCCTGGCCGGCACACCTCCCAGCCTGCTTGGCCGGCACACCCTTGACCCACCTCCAGCCTGCCTTGGCCCCTCCCTTCCAGTCAGGGCGTTCTCAGCCTGCATTAGCCCAGTGTCTCTCGTCCGTTGTTTTCCCCGGGTTTTCTGAAGTTTTCTCAAAGGTGGCTGCCTAGGCACACACCTCAAATTGTTGGGTCATGCCACTCCTTGTGGGCATGTCCCTTGTTATCCCCTTCCATCTCGGGTCAATGGGAGATGCTGCCGAATTTTTTGTCAGAAATAACAATATGCTAAAGGACAAAAAGGAAGTAATAAACAAATGAACTAAGCAACAATAAAAACTTTCTAATCAAACAAAGTAACTACACAAGGCTCGGAGAATTGAACTACTGAACGTGGCCTTGGGCTTGGCTGCATAGCAGAGAATGGGAAACTTGATTGTCTGAAGCCCTCCATCAGGACTTCCATGAACAAAGAAGATTCCCCCTACCAGACTTCACCCCACTTGTTTGTACCCTCCTCCTATACACTTCTCAATTCATTCATTCCCCAATCCCTGTGGCCTTCCAGCGGCACACTCATTCCTCAACTGCCCAGCCTCTCAACGGCACACTCATTTCCCAATCCCTGTGGCCTCCCCAACGGTACACTCCTCACCCCATTCAGCGGTACACTCCTCAATCCCCCAGCGGTACACCCCAACTCACCCCTTTCAGCGGTGCAGTCCTCAACCCCCTGGCCGGCACACTCCTCAACCCTCTAGCGGTGCACCCTAGCCCGGTATACCCTCCAGCGGTACACTCATCACCCTTTTCAGCGGTACACTGACCACTACTCCCCAGCCTTCCAACGGTACGCCCGTTCCTACCTCACCCGGCACGCTGCCATCATGACAGATAATAATAATAATAATAATAATAATAATAATAATAATAATAATAACAAATTTAAAAAATGAATAATTAAATAATAATAATGGTGGGACAAGTAATAATAATAATAAGCTAAAAATATAATAAATAAACAAATAATGGTATAATAATAATAACAACAACACACTCATAAAAAAGGGATAAATAATAACAAATAATAATAATAATAATAATAATAATAATAATAAATAACGATAACAAACTCAAAAAAAATAAATAATGATAATAAAGAAATAAGTAATAATGATAATAGGCTCAAAAATGATAAATAAACAAAAAAATGATAAATAAACAAAAAAATGATAAAGTAAATAATAATAATAATAAACTCACCAAAAAATATAAAAGTAACAAAAAATAATAATAAAAATGGGGGTCTAAACAACAATAAAAATGATGAAGTCTGCTCCACAGCCTTGTCTCTCCTCAAGATCCGATACAAAGGGAATATTAATGCCGCCCCTCCAAGTCGAGTTTGGGCCTTGGGAACCACCCCGATACGGCCGTAACTCGACATTGCTCCGGGCCAATAGTCAGTCAAACTGGACTCGTTCCCATTGGAATTCGTTTCTGCTCTTTCATTGAGATTGCTGTAAACTTGGCATACATTTGTACGGGTTTGATTCCGTTCATGGCGTACCTTCAATGCGGACCTTTGTTCGAACATAAAGTGGTCCATGAATGACCGACAAAAATCTGAATGGAACGAGAAGGCTCTCGTCATCCCCGGACCCTTTGCATGGGAATATCAATAAGGCCTTCGTGGGCCACGCTCAGATCGGGTCCGCCCCGATCATGGTCATTGTCTGACCCATATCCTCGGCCTATAGCCTGCTATCTTTGGGCGTGTCTTTATTTTAGGATCTAACCTCGAGACATTTTCCTGCTGCCACTCTCGCACCGAAAATATTGACGATGCCCACGCGAGCCTGGCTTCGACCGCGGGGGGCCCACCGCAGTATGGTCGTAGCTTGATCTTGCACCGGTCCAATAAACTTACTGATTTTCGACCACTCTAACTGGGATATAACCGAATGTTTCCCATTCCTCCGAACAATAAATTTGTCGTACCCCGGCATACATATGCTCCAGTTTTCCCGTGACGATTACGCTAGTCTCAAGTCGGACACTCGTCCGAACATTAAATGGTCAACACATGACCGACATGAGCTCAAATACTTGCTACACGCCCTCGCACGAGGACTTCAGGGTTTCTTAATAGATTTTTATGCCATTAATTTTCTGGCCATGAGGCTCGTATTCCCGGTGATTAATCAAGGGTGTTCCCCTCTCCGAGGGGATGTAAATGATGTCGTGACCTTTATGGCGCGGCGGGTCTCAGTCCCGACACGAACCACACAATCGTCTGATTAGTCAGATCGAGCGCACAATAAATCGTCACTTTGTGACTGGCACGCCCATGCACTTAATAGACGAATCAACCACCTAAACAAAGAAACTACATAACATGAATAAGCGAATTTTAGTGCGTCCACAAGTCTGGCACGCCCGGTGGGACACGACCACCCTTCATCTCTTCGCCGGGATTCAGGGCCTCATGGTCCCCTAATAAACAATGTTTGCCTGCTTTGATGGATTGCAGGTGCTGTCGTCGCCAACCCCATGGGGGGATAAGCCGGACTAGGCGCAATTGCCTTTGTGGCCTCGAGGATGCTGCTCCGAAGTATACGCAGCCTCCAGGAATCATGGGGGGGCTGCTATAATAAAGGAGAGAGAAGAGAAAGAGAAAAGAAGGGAGGGGAAATCAGACCCCCTTTTCCGCAATAAGAAAAAGAAGAATAAAAAGAAGAAGAAGAAAGAAGAAAGAAGCAAAAAGGGTAAGAGAAAGAATCGGCGAGAGAGGGTTGTACGGCCACGTCCGTCGAGACCCGTGCTGAACAAAGATTACCATTGTGGGGTTGATGCAGTGGAGCGAACCACTCATCCCCTCCCTGAGGGGGTGAGCGCTCTCCTGCACACCCACCTTGGTCTATCACGTAAAAGAGAAGAGAAGAAGAGAAAGGACAAGAAGAGAAAGGTTGGCAAGCATTGCCGACCAACAGAATAAGAAGAAGGCCGGCATCCCGCCCGACTCTGGGAGGGCCCAACTCCATGGTGCAACGCCCTGGTCTATTCCACCTTCCTGCTGCCCTTATCAGGCATAGAACGGCCCCTCGAGTGGCTGTTAGAAGATCCAACAAAATACAATTATAGCTTGATAAATTGCCGCTCACTGTGGTAAATGCTTTATAGCAATGAGGTCAAGCACGGCCACCACTCTCGAAGAGAGCATGCACATACCCCGCCATGAGGGATAAGAAGAAGAGATATACCCCGCCATGGGGGCGTAGGAGACAAAAAGATGTACACCCCGTTCCCAGGGGCATATGAAGAGAATCCACCTGACTAGGGGGCATAACAGACAACAAAGCTACACCCCGGCTCAGGGGCCTTTGAAGAAGAAACATACCCCGACTCAGGGGCACATGAAGAGAGGTACACCCCGCCCGGGGGCATAAGAAGCAGGAAGAATGCACCCCGGCTTGGGGGTATCTGAAGAAGAAATATACCCCAAAATGGGGCCACATGAAGAGAAATACACCCCCGCCCCGGGGGCACGTAAGAAGAATCTACCCCGATCCTGGGGCATAAGAAGAAACAGAGTTGCACCCCGACTCGGGGGGACATGTGAGACAAAGGATACAACCCAGCTTAGGGGCATTTGAAGAAGAAACATACCCCCCCCCGGGGGGGGGGGGGCACAGAAGCCATAAAGAATATGCTCTGGCCTAGGGGCATTTGAAGAAGCTACATCCCGCCTTGGGAGCATGAGAAGAAAAGAGTCAACCCCGACTTAGGGGCATTTGAAGAAGGAGTATACCCCAGGCTCGGAATCCATGAAGCAACATGCACCCCCCCGGGGGGGCATCTGAAGCAGAACAAACAACATCCCCCGGTTTAGGGGGGGTATGAAGAAAAGAATACACCCCGATATGGGGGGGCATGTAAGCAAAGAAGAAAAATTCACCCCGCCTCGGGGGCATAAGAAGCAAGAGTTATACCCCGCCTTGGGGGCAGCAATACACTCCACTCTGGGGGCACTAGAAGCAGAATGCACCCCGTACCGGGGCCATGTGAAGGGAAAGATACCTCGCTCTGGGGCATCAAAAAGCAACAATTACACCCCACCTTGGGTGCACAAGAAGCAAACATCTCCCAGTGTGTCGGGGCAGAAGAAGAAGAATTCCCCCCGCTTTAGGGCATAAGAAGCAAAAGATACACCCCGGCTCAGGGGCACATGAAGAGAATACAGCCCAGCTTCGGGGCATTTGATGAAGAATTCACCCCGCTCTGGGGGTATAAAGAGCAAAAGAATACACCCCGGCTGGGGGGTATTTGAAGAAGAGACACACCCCGTCTGGGGGCATAGAAGTCATGAAGAATGCACCCCGCCTTGTGGGGGCACAGAAGCAAAGAGACAGACATCCCGCTCTGGGGGTATGTGAAGAGAAATATGCCCAACCTTGCGGGGTAGAAGAAGCAGAACCTACCCCGGCCCAGGGGCATAAGAGGCAAAAAAATACACCCCGCCTGGGGGCACACAAAGGAAGAAGCCCACCCCCGCTCTGGGGGCATATGAGACAAAACTATACCCCAGTTTAGGGGCATTTGAAGAAGGAATATACCCCGTCATGGGGGCATGAGGAGCAAAGACTATACCCCGCCTGGGGGCACACAGAGAAAGAAACACACCCTCGCCTTGTGGGAGCATCAGAAGCAAGGACTCCACCCCGCCTCAGGGGGCGTAAGAAGCGAAAGATATACCCCACCCTGGGGGCACAAGAAGTAAAACACACCCCACCTTGGGGGCGTAAGAATCCGAGAACATACCCCGCCATGGGGGCATTAGAAGCAGAATGCATCCCCACCCCGGGGGCATATGAAGCAACATACACCTCGCCTCGGCAGCATATGAGGCCAAGAAGCATGCCCCGGCTCGAGAGCGTAAGAAACAAAGGATATACCCCGTGTCGGGGGCATATGAAGAGAAACACACCCCGTCTTGAGGGGTGCAAGAAGAAGAAGGACTCACCCCGTGTGGGGGCATCTGAAGTAACAACACACCCCGCCTCGGGTGCACAAGAAGCTAAGCTCACCCCGCATGGGGGCATGTAGGGCACAGCTACGCCCCGACTCACGGGCACTCGGAGAGGAGTCCACCCCGGCTTAGGGGCACAAGAAGCAAAACATGCCCCGTCCGAGACATAGAAGCCATAAGAGAATACACACCCGCCCAAGGGGCGCTTGAAAAAGAAACATACACCCCGATCCAGGGGCATAAGAAGCAGAAGAATCCACCCCGACCTGGGAGTATGAGAAGAAACAGAGTTGCACCCCAGCTTAGGGGCATTCGAAGAAGAAATGTACCCCGCCATGGGGGCGTATGAAGCAAAAGAAACACGCCCCGCATGAGGGGTATGAAAACAAGAATTTACACCCTGCCTGGGGGCATAGAAACCATGAAGGATATACCCCCACCACGGGGGCGCATGAGGAGAACCCATCCCACCTCGGGAGCGCAAGAAAGAGAAGAATACACCTTGGCGTGGGAGCTTTAAAGAAGAAACACACCCCCTCCATGGGAGACAAAGCTGCACCTCGACTCAGGGGTATCTGAAGAGAGAGCACCCCGCCACGAGGTCATAAGAAGCAAAAGAATACACCCTGACCTGGGGACGCATGAAAAGCATCTACCCCACTCCGGGGGCACAAAAAAGAGATACACTCCGCCCTTGGCGCATAAGAAGCAGAAGCATCTACCCCCACCCGGGGGCACAGAAGCGAAGAGGCATACATCCCGATCTGGGAGCACATGAAGAGAGGTATACTCCTCTCAAGCAGCATTTGAAGAGACAACATACCCTGCTCCGGGGGCACAGAAGCCGTAAAGGGACGACATACATCCCGTGCCGGCAACATATGAAGAGAAGTTTATCCCGGCTTAGGGGCATAAGAAGCAGCAGAACCCACCTCCGCCATGGAGGCATAAGGAGCCAAGACTCCACCCCACCGTGGGGGCGTAAGAGGCAAAGACTCTGCCCCGTGCAAATCTGCCCTGCATGGGGGTATAAGAAGCAGAAGACACACCCCGCCTGGGGGCACAGAAGCCATCAAGAATACACCCCGGCTTAGGGGAATATGAAGAAGAAGCGCACACCCCGCCTGGGGGCACAGAAGCCATCAAGAATACACCCCGGCTTAGGAGAATATGAAGAAGAAACGTACACCCCGCCTGGGGGCATTGAAGCCGTAAAGAGTACATCCCGCTCTGAGGGCACATGAAGAGAATATACCCCGACCCAAGGGGCATATAAAGAAAGCTATACCCCGGGTTAGGGGCATGTGAAGAGAAATATCCCTCAGGCCTGGGGGCACAAGAAGCGTAAAGCACACCCCGACTTAGGGGCACTCGAAGAGAAACATACCCCGCTCGGGGGCATAAGAAGCAAGGAATTCACACCCCATCTAGGGGCACAGAAGCCATGAGAAACACACCCCGCCTGGGGGCACAGAAGAAAAGCTACACCCCAACCTGGGGGAATGTTAAGAGAGAAAAAAAAAACACCCTAGTCCGGGGGCATCAATGAAAAAGGAAGAGCAAAACAAAGAATAGTCACGAGGCAAGCATGGTCTTTGCACCCGCCTCTCCACACAAAAGAAGAAGATAAGAAGAGGAAGATCAGCCACGAGACAAACATGGTCTTTGCACCTGCCTCTCCACACAAAAAAAAAGAAGAGAAAAAAATCTTTATGAGGTAAACATTTACCTCCGACCTCCAGCCATCCAACAAGTAGAAACCAATCAGCATTCCGCTGACGGGGCGTTAAACCGAAAAATATCCAGCCATCGGGGTTTCAAGTCGACAGATACTCAGCCATCGGGGCTTCAAGCCGATAGATATTTAGCCATCGGGGCTTCAAGCCGAGAGATATCCAGCCATCGGGGCTTCAAGCCGAGAGATATCCAGCCATCGGGGCTTCAAGCCGACAGATACTTAGCCATCAGGGCTTCAAGCCGACAGATACTTAGCCATCCGGGCGTTAAACTGACTAAACCTTTTACCGACGGGGCGTTAAACCGACTGAACCTTCCGCCGACGGGGCGTTAAACCGACTAAACCTTCCGCCGACGAGGCGTTAAACCGACTAAACCTTCCACCGACGAGGCGTTAAACCGACAAAATCTTTCACTGACGGGGCGTTAAACCGACTGAACCTTCCGCCGACGGGGCGTTAAACCGACAAAACCTTCCACCGACGGGGTGTTAAACCGACAAAACCTTCCGCCGACGGGGCGTTAAACCGACTAAACCTTTCGCCGACGGGGCGTTGAACCGACTAAACCTTTTGCCGACGGGGCGTTAAACTGACAAAACCCTCCGTCGACTGTTGATTTATTTTAATTAGATTCCTATCCAGCCCCCTTTAAATACATACACGCATAAACATGTGAATCAAAGATGAGGGGGATGAAAGGATGGAAATACTAACCGTGATCGCTACCAAGGTTCCAACAACGCCAAAGGATGAAGAAGTGTAAGAACGGCGCCGTGTATCTTGGAAAGAAAACTTGATCGCGCTTGAAACGGGGTGCGGGGAACTTGTGGATTCAAACCTCCTCTCCTTCCAGCCGGCTAGATGAAGAGGGCCTCACGTTGTATTCATGCTCTCCTGCAAAACAAAGTCAAAACAAGGATAAAAAATCCATTAGAACATGCATGTGTAGTATCAATCATGCAGTGATAAAATAGGGGTAGAAATTGAGGGCAAACTCACCGGGGGAAGGTTTTTAACCCCTGTGGAAGGGTGGAAGAGATAGGTGTGTGTGTTGTGCATGCATAGGATTTGAAATCACGAAATTTGATTGAGAGAATAGAGAGAAATCGTTGATGCAAAACGGGAAAAAATTCATGTGCAGCAGAAAGTTCAGAAAACTGTGATGATTTGTGATTTTGAGAGGACTAGAACTAAGAATATAGACCATGAAATAAAACCCAGAAGGATGGAATGAAAAGTCAATACTTCCCTCTTCAAGCCAAGGTCGAAGTTCTGAGTTGGCAGTGTAGCATGGCTTCGCCCCACGTCCGAAAAGAGCCCCCCCTTTGCAACTGCGAACTGAGCAGTTTTTTATAGAGTTTTGTAAGAAAGCCTCATCTTCTAATCATGATTCCTGGAGATAGAGTCCAAGATAAATCGAGTTCTCTAGATTAAACTCGAGATAATACTAAGGACAAGAGATAGGAACAAATGGGGATCAATTCGGAGGAGGATTCTAGAAGATATGGCTCTTGGAAGGTAGCCACGGAGCCTTATCTGTAGAGTTTTAGTTGAACTAGGATGCTTAAATCTTGATCTTGCGACCCAGATCCCGAGAGATATAGCCAATGAAAATTTAATTTCTATGAACCAAATTCAAGATAATACAAAGGGCTAGAAGTAGGAAAAAATGGGGATCAATTTGGATAAGAATTGAAGAAGTTATGGGCTCTGCAAGATAGGTCCGTTGCACAGTTTTCGGGCCAAAGTCTAGCACGAATTGGACTCTCTGGTGTGTGTAACGGTCTATCGTAGGACCGTCAGAGTTATGTAACGGCCTAGGGTAGGTCCATCACACTCTGGGGGATGATTTCGGATAAGTTTTGGTGTAACGCACCTATACTAGACCGTCACATGGCTCTAACGGTCTAGGGTAGGACCGCCACGCTCTAGGGGTTGAATAGGGTCATTTCGGGCATGTTTTGGTGTGACGGTCTATCGTAGGACCGTCACACTGCTCTAACGCACCTATGTAGGGCCGTCACACTGATGGAGGAAAAATTCTGGGAAGACTGCGCATGATTTTGGAAAGTGAAGCGTATCTCTCAAACGGGGCAGAACTAGCGAAAGTGGTAGAAGAAGAAATTGTAGATAACTGAGAGTGGAACAACTTTCATGAATAAAGAAATTTGAGAAAATGATTGGATCAGGGAGAAAATGGGGTTAGAACATAGAGGAAAATTCTGGAAAATAGGTGAATAGCACAACACGCCAGAAAAATGCTAATAGCTCACAATCAGGGCAGAACTAGCCGACGGCGTAGAAGAAGCAATTTTATATCTTTAAAAGAGGAACAACTTTGATGAAGATAACTTTTTGAATAGAGGATTGGAAGAGGGTGAAAAAGAACCACTTTTAGGACTATGCAGTGAGAGAGAGCCGAATGCTTGAAGGAAGCCGACCTAAATGGGCCGTAAGTTGACTTGGAAGTCGGAATTTGATAAGATAAGCCCCAGGACTTTAGGAAATCATGATCTCAAAGACTCAAAGGACATGAAATGGTAAAAAATAGGCTCAAAATTTATCCAAGGAAGTTCCCAAATTAATGGGTAATTTGGGACATCAAAACGATGAATAAGAGAAATAACTCAACTTGTGGGCTAAAACGGGTGTCAACAGATGCCCCTCCTTGATGTCCGCTTTGCAAGGGAACGAGCGAAAGCGGCACAGAGGTGAAATGGAAAGGAGATGGAGTGAAAGTGATAGCGACGTGAAATGGAGATGAGGTAGAGATGAAGCGGAGAGAACTGATAAGTGGGCATCAAGGCAAAAAGACACCCGTCATGACCAACAAGCGACAAGAATTCTCCCGAAAACGCCGAACTAATCACCTGGAATGGATGACAAGGATGAGACATGTCTGGAGAACTAACTAAGGGAGGAAAGGAAACACGACCAGCCTCATCGGGGACACAATCCACGGACAATGAGTTGGTCGGAAGGAACACAGCATAAGAGTTGGAAAAGGAGAGATAAAACTGAGATAAAATCCAAACAGGAATCACGCTGGCCAACCAGACCGAGCGGCAAGATCAGAGAAATCATTCGTATTCAGAGTGGAATGTGATTCTCTTATCCAAGAGAGCTTAAGTGCAATTAACCATTGCTGAGGAGAAATCCTTGAATGGATCACGAGGCATGAATGCTCAAAATGACATGATGCATGCTGGGCTAAAATAAAGAAATCATCAAAACGAATGCAAAAAAAGATAAAATAGAAAGTACTCAAGGATAATATTGCTAGACGGAGCCAGACGGGGTCAAGAGTCTTCTTGCAACCACGGCGTGCGAGACAGAGTCTATCGTCCCCCACCCGACTCAACTGAGTGGCCTATCCAACGATTAACCGTATGCTCCTAGATCATCATCATTTTTGTTAAAGGGGAACATCAGATCCCAGAACACACGGCCAACCAACCGGTCCTTGAGAGGCTATAACAACGTAAATACCATATAGTAATGTAACAATGAGAAGGGATAGAGAGCCATACCTGACTTACCTGCCAAGCGAAATGGCTTTTTTTTGGAATTTTTGATTTCTGCTTTTTATAGATTTTCATCATAAGACAACAACCACACGACATGACATGATCTGAACATGAACGAATATGAACGAGCATGACATGAACACAACATAATAAGAGAAATGTGAACAAAACATGGCACAACATAGCATAACGAAGATGGATGAAATATAATAAACAAACAAATGGCAAGCATGCATGCGACTAAAGGCACGGTGGGACAAGAAAATACGCACACGGTGGGACAACACACGTGGTGGTATAAGGAGATGGTGGGTCAAAGACACGTGGGATGACAATACCACGGAGGATAAAGACACGTGTGATGAATGACACGGCGGGATAAGGACACGCATGACGAATGACACGGCGGGACAAAATATACGACCAACACGAGAGGACATAGACACATATGACAAGGACACAACAGGACAAAAGACATGGAGGACCATAGACATGATAAAGACAACAAACACATTCTTCAATCAAAGCCCAAGATCAGATGAAGCAGAACCGCCAGGTTCAAAATCGTGGGTCAATTCCCTCTCATGGAGACATGATTAGGCATATAAGCGAAAGCTGAGAAGGCCATGAGCTTTAGAACAGATCCAGAGATAGGATTGAAGAGATGAGTACAGATCGAAGAATATGAGCAGGAGGCAGAGCGAAAGATAGAGCAAGGAAAGCTTGAACCTGCAACCTGTAGCCTGCACACTTAACAAACAGATTACGTATCTGTCCTCAAGATAAAAATAAAAGGAACAAAAGAGAAGTATTTTTGGATTTTTGTATTTCTAATTTTTTGATTTTTTTGCCATATTCAAAATTTTGGGATTTTTTTGACATATTTGATTTTTTTTAGAATTTTGACATATTGGATTTTTTTGGAATTTTGACATATTTCATTTTTTTTGGAATTTTGAACCATACTTGATTTTTTGGATTTTTGACATATTTTATTTTTTTGGAATTTTGACAATATCTCATTTTTTTGGATTTTTTGAACCATATTTGATTTTTTAGATTTTGGACATATTCCATTTTTTTGGAATTTGAACCATATTTCATTTTTTTAGATTTTGAAATATCAATCTGTAGCACCCAAAGACAAGTTCGAACTACTGGCTAGGGATCGTCGCTCCTACCCCTCTCATTAAAGACTTCCATAAGTAGGGTGTGCACGTGAGGGAGGCTTACCACAACTAACCGCCTCTAAAGAACGGTACCCCTACTAAGGCCATACTCGGGATTCAACCCAGCCTGAGAGGGAGGAGCAGAAGAAAATTAGAGACAAGCTTTATGCAGGATGGGAGACATCAGGATTTGAATTCCTTCTAGGGCACTACCCCTCAAAGATATAGTCTATTCCGCCGGGGCTTTGTGTCTTTGATTTTGAGACCCATATTTTTCAGGCATGCATGCGACCGGGCTCATGGCGTCCCGCGGGGAACTGTACTGCCACTCTTGCCATGCCTTTGATTCATAATTTAGCATTGATTCATTTTCTCATTTTGGTAGCCCTTATTGGCTAGATAAAGCATGAAAGCTCATTTTTTAAGGGTCAAGACTGCCCCTATTTGAGACCTCTCTCGTATTAGGGAGTGCCTAGGTTGGTCATCTTATCCATCAATCTCTTGCCCCTGCACTTGGCCGAGTAAAGAAGAGAAAAGGCCTTTGTGCATACCCAAAGTATAGTCAAAGCAGCAACGGTATTACTTAGAGGAATCGACTATGGCTCGCCGTGTGGTGTGTGAAAAACCCATGCTCAAAGGTCACCCTCAACAATCAAGGAAAGAAACTAGACTCCCAGCGCGGAGTTATCACCAGCCTAAGGATGCTGCAGAAGCGAACTCATTTGACTAAGCTTAACTAAGTAAATATCTAAAAGCCACTTAACCATGTCGAGGAACCAACATTATAAGCATGTGCAGGAGTAATAAGAGTAATAGCAATGATAACATATTCTTGCACAAAATACCTTTGTAAATCCATGGAGTGATCTTGACTATCGAGCTTTGAGGAGTGCGAGCTTTATTTTCCTTGCTTGACAGGATAAAAGGGAGAGGATAGCAAAGGGATTGAAAGATTCCTTGACATGGAGGAGCGATAGACATCAAACTAGACGAAGAAGGATAAAAAGGAAGAGAGACGAGGGCTAGAACTCCCTCGTTAAGGCGCCGAGACCCTGATAACAAGGAACCAAATACAGAAGAAACCATATTAGCTGAGATCAAGGTGGGCTAAAGCCTCGAAAACAGCAAGAGAAAGGGCGAAGACCTCGAAGGGAGAAAGGAGAGAATAGAAAGACAGTGAGAGGATTGCTGTGAAGATGAGGAAGAAGGAGAATGATCATCTGACGTGGCCGGAGAAGGAGAGTAGTAGTCTTCTGGCAGGGCCGGAAAAGGATCAGAAGCAACACCCGAAAGTCCTGGGGAAGAATTAGAGGCAACACCCGGAAGTCCCGGGGAAGAAGAATCAGGTGATGTCCTGGGATTGGGATGGAAGGATGACATATGATGCGGGACGAGACCACGGACACGACAAGCTCGTGACTGCCCCTTAACGAGGGAAGCATCGGACGTGCACGGTTGAGAAACCGGCGAGAGCTAGGGTGGTCAATTCGCACTTTCGTGCCCGGATCGGGTCACGGGACGGTAACGCTCTCTCTCACGGCAGTGGTGATATAAATATAAAGCGAGCTAATTGTCCCTACGCATGCTCTCTAGTAGCGGCATAAACAAATATATATGAAGTAAGCAAAATGCCAAGTAAGGGAGCGGATGCGATACCTCCACGCGCTCGGCGTGGGGAAGACGGACCCGGCCAAAACTCGTACTCCCGGGATAAATATTACACAATGATGACAGTAATGAAATATCTCCCACTCCACGCAGGGAGATAAAGGGCTACACAAATGGGCCCGGGAGGACCGAATTCGGGTTGACGGGCGGCTTCTCACGTCTCTTCGGCAGCACCCGAACTTGTGACTGTGGGGCCCACGCGCTGGCCGGAGGGGCCGTGTGGGGCCCGGTGGCACCACTGTGGTGAGGACACTAGGGGAAGCATTCCATGGGGTGATGGTATGCTGGAACGTCGACCGGAGGCCTGGCGGCTCCGTTCGGCACCGGCCGGAATAACCGGCCATGGATATGTTGGTTCTATTTTCCGGCGCGCACTCCGGCGAGAACGGACGCTGCGATCAACCCCGATGTCGGATCGACACGAAACTGGCGCCGTTGGAAAGCTCTCTCGAAATACTTCAATCGAGGTCTAAAGATCGGACCTGGATCTGCACTGATCTAAGCTTTATGGAATTTTTGAGTTCCTATTGTACAGTACCCGAACTCTCAGATTAGCAGGGAACTTATCTGAGAACTGCCGTTGACCGCTAGGAAGACCTTGGATTCAGACTTCGATCTCTTCATGAAAGTTGTAGGAAAGTGAATGAGGAAGATGGAAATATTTGTTGTGAGAGGATTGGAAGTGGCTACGAATTGTTATGATTTTTGAACTGGGATGTGGTCGGATCTAGAATCTGGCTAACAGCACTATAGATGAGGTAGAACACGATTTTTGAAAAATGGATAGAGGGCTGATCAAAAATCAAGAAAATTTGGGGATGGAGGGGATGATGGACAGAACTTTTGGTAAAATCGGGAGCCCTACAAAAAATCACAAATGTTGTCGAAGATGGAAAACTCAGAGCTGCTGTCACTGTAGACAGAGACAAGACAGATCTGGGAGTGAAAGAAGAACGAAAATGAGAAATTACCAAATGAAGGATTTTGGAAGTGAATTTTTTTGTGGAGATGTGGATACGAGATAGAAACAACCTCTGAAAATTTCAGATCAAGAGGACGTTGTGGATGACTGTAGAATTTCTTGGAAGTCACCTCTATCCAGTAGAACAGAACCTTAAAGATGGCTCCGCGGCGGCTCGTAGGCGGCACGAACGGCGGCGGCGGCGGCACAGATGATCACTGGAGATAGAGGGGAGGGGATTGAAGATAGAACCACTCTAGAATTTGGGGTTGGAGGAGATGAACACCAGGGGAGAGGGGAGGGGCACAAGAATCACTCTTGATTTTCTAACAATTTTCTCTTCATTAATGCTAACAAATGGAAAATACAACCTTTTATATGCCATGTATCAAACCCATTCTACACCCTTGGATCTAGGGATGGAGAATGGATGGCTGGGATTAAGTGTGATTAACACACCAAAAATAATAAAATAATAAGAGGAGAGGGGCGCCCCCTTGACCAAGAGACTTGGTAGGTGAAGGTAGGTAACCTACCTTGGACTAATCTAACCACTTGTCTACCCATGTGGCATTTTGACATTCAACCCTTCTAGATGGCCACCTAGGATGGTTGACCAGCCCCACATGAGTGACATGGACCAATGGGAAAGGGCTGAGGGCCCCCTTGCTTGGTCCTACTGAAATTTTACATATAAATCCACTAAGACCTACAATTGCGTACCCATATAACACAAGGGTATACATACAAATATGAAAGGACATAAATGTAAATAAAATGCGACGGTCTTGCCTCGATGTCCCCATCAATTCTCTCCAGGTAGGAGGAACTCGACCCCGTCGAGTAGGGGTATGGATGCTCGAATACTCCGGCGGATCCGTCACCGTGCCAAGTAACGCGGGTATGCTCCACTCCAAGTGACCATCACCTGCTCATTCCATATATACTCGATATGCACGAACTGCTATGGGCTAAAGGTGGACACTCCGGATGGGGCACTCTCAAAAGGGGAGGTGGCGGCTCGAAGACTCACTAGGAATCACCGCTGAGTCCCTGTAGGTGACTAGATCCGGGTGTAGATATAGAACCGATCCCATACTCATCGAGCGAGTCCACTCGCCTCTTACTCATAAGAGATCGACAACGAGCTTACACAAGACACATGCAGACTCACCATGCAAACCACACAAATAAGAAACAGACTCATGCATGACTCTAGACAAATCTATGGTTAGTCCGATCCGTACATGGGTGACGGCGGACCAGGACACCCGAATGTGTGCCATGCATGCATTTGACGTAACCGGAGGTTGACGTCATGGGGAACTCCTGGACACCCTATGATGCACCAATCATGGACATTGGGCTTGGGTGTGGGAAGTCCGGGAGTGCGGGTGGACTAGATGGATCAGGGAATCCAAAGTTTTCATTACCCCCAAATGAAGATTCGGACCTATGGCTATGTGGAGCTTGCTTGGCCCGAGTGGAAAAGGTGGGATAGTGAACTCCGCGGAAGAAGTGGAGTGAGTATGAAAGCTCGGGAGGTTCACTAGTGAAGGGGTCAAAAGGGTCGAAGAAGGTATGACCCCATGAAGTGGGTTCTCCCATGACTCAGCCCCAATTTAAGAATTCATAATCACCGTCATACATTGTGAGCGGTGGGACGACAGACATGTATAGAAAATAAGATTCCTCCCTTAGGCAAAAGGGAATGAAGTCGGACTCGGCCGGCATCGGGAGGAGTAGAAGAATCTCCGTGGTGACACACCCCACGGTGCACACGGAGGTAATGGACCCTATGACCGAATGGATGAAGCTAAGACTAGCGGGTTGGTCAAAGCCTCGGGCCAAAAGATGCGTCAACTTCCATTTTGAATCTAATCCCATAATAAGGTCATCCAATGTATTAATATGGTGACTAGACCGAAAGGTCGTGTGGAAGGAGTTGACGGACACTATAGGTAAGGTGAGGTCCATAGAAGGGTAAAGACATGGGACCAAGTCATCCTTGAGTCAACTAAGAAGTGGCTCGGCCATGTATAGCGTACCCGTTAGAAACACGGGTGGCTCGGGATGAGGTGGCTCCAAGCATGATGGTTTCGAATGTGGATCGGAAGGTAAGGGTGGTAACGGAGCACTCACGGGTGGTGAAGGCAATGGGGTAGGCAGTCCGATCGGCTCGAGACTCGGTTGGGAGTTAGATGTTTGCCGAAGGGCAGCCAGGGCAGCATCGGCTCGCTGTAGGTCGTCATTAAATGGAGACTCAAATGGCTCGACCTCAAGAGCGACCTTATAGGACTGCGCTAGAGAGAATGCATCGCGGACAAGACATTGGATTTGAAAGTAAATCCGCAAACCTCTCCGGAACTGAAATGCGGCTGTGGTGCTCTCCTCTCCCAATACGTATGATATGCCCGAATGTACTCGGACACGGACCTATCGCCTTGGACGGGTCGACATGGGTTGGCCATAGTCGCCAAAAATGTGGGAATGGATCCCTAGGAATGGATGTGCAAGGGCATTTGGACATGACACTAGACTGACTATACAAGGTTGGGATGCATGCACACTAAGGACAAGACACCAAGACTCGGTACGGGGCGGAGTTAATCAATCCGAAGATCACTCGTCCAAGTGTGCGACCTTCCCGATAGGCGTAGCCTAACGTTCGGACAACACCTTTTTATATACCGACTAATGGTATGCAAATGCAACTCCTAAGACCGACTTAGACACTTAGACTTAAATGACACTTTTTTTTTGACACCCTAGACTCAACTAGTGCTCTGATACCAAACTGATGCGGGACGAGACCACGGACACGACAAGCTCGTGACTGCCCCTTAACGAGGGAAGCGTCGGACGTGCACGGTTGAGAAACCGGCGAGAGCTAGGGTGGTCAATTCGCACTTTCGTGCCCGGATCGGGTCACGGGATGGTAACGCTCTCTCTCGCGACAGCGGTGATATAAATATAAAGCGAGCTAATTGTCCCTACGCATGCTCTCTAGCAGCGGCATAAACAAATATATATGAAGTAAGCAAATTGTCAAGTAAGGGAACGGATGCGATACCTCCACGCGCTCGGCGTGGGAAAGACGGACCCGGCCGAAACTATAACTCCCGGGATAAATATTACACAATGATGACAGCAATAAAATATCGCCCACTCCACGCAGGGAGGTAAAGGGCTACACAAATGGGCCCAGGAGGACCGAATTCGGGTTGACGGGCGGCTTCTCGCGTCTCTTCGGCAGCACCCGAACTTGTGACTGTGGGGCCCACGCATTGGCCGGAGGGGCTGTGTGGGGCCCGGTGGCACCACTGTGGTGGGGACACTAGGGGAAGTGTTCCCTGGGCTGATGGTACGCTGGAACGTCGACCGGAGGCCGGGCAGCTCCGTTCGGCACCGGTCGGAATAACCGGCCACGGATCTGTCGGTTCTGTTTTTCGGCGCGCGCTCCGGCGAGAACGGACGTTGCAATTAGCCCCGATGTCGGATCGACACGAAACTGGCGCCGTTGGAAAGCTCTCTCGAAATACTTCAATCTAGGCCTGAAGATCAGACCTGGATCTGCATGGATATAAGCTTTATGGAATTTTTGAGTTCCTGTTATACAGTACCCAAACTCTCAGATTAGCAGAAAACTTGTCTGAGAACTGTCGTTGACTGCTAGGAAGACCTTGGATTCAGACTTCGACCTCTTCATGAAAGTTGTAGGAAAGTGAACCAGGAAGATGACATTATTTGTTTTGAGAGGATTGGAGGTGGATACGAATTGGTATGAGTTTTGCACTGGGATGTGGTCGGATCTGGAATCTGGCTGATAGCACTATAGATGAGGTAGAACATGATTTTTGAAAAAATGGATAGAGGGCTGATCAAAAATTAAGAAAATTTGGGGATGGAGGGGTTGATGGACAGAACTCCCAATAAAATCGGGAGCCCTAAAAAAAATCACAAAAGTGGTCGAAGATGAAAAACTCAGAGCTGCTGTCATTATAGATAGAGACAAGACAGATCTGGGAGTGAAAGAAGAACGAAAATGGGAAATTACCAAATGAAGGATTTTAGATGTGAATTTTTTTTTGGAGATGTGGATACGAGATAGGAACAACCTCTAAAAATGTCAGATCAAGAGGACGTCGTGGCTGACTGTAGAATTTCATGGAAGTCACCTCTGTCCAGTAGGATAGAACCTTGAAGATGGCTCCGCGGCGGCTCGTAGGCGGCACGAACGGCGGCGGCGGCGGCATAGATGATCACCGGAGATAGAGGGGAGGGGATTGAAGATAGAACCACTCTAGAATTTGGGGTTGGAGGAGATGAATACCAGGGGAGAGGGGAGGGGCACAAGAATCACTCTTGATTTTCCAACAATTTTCTCTTCATTAATGCTAACAAATGAAAAATTCAACCTTTTATATGCCATGCATCAAACCCATTCTACACCCTTGGATCTAGGGATGGGGAATGGATGGCTGGGATTAAGTGTGATTAACACACCAAAAATAATAAAATAATAAGAGGAGAGGGGCGCCCCCTTGACCAAGAGACTTGGTAGGTGAAGGTAGGTAACCTACCTTGGACTAATCTAACCACTTGTCTACCCATGTGGTATTTTGACATTCAACCCTTCTAGATGGCCACCTAGGATGGTTGACCAGTCCCACATGAGTGACATGGATTAATGGGAAAGGGCTGAGGGCCCCCTTGCTTGGTCCTACTGGAATTTTATATATAAACCCACTAAGACCTACAATTGCGTACCCATATAACATAAGGGTATACATACAAATATGAAAGGACATAAATGTAAATAAAATGCGGACGGTCTTGCCTCGATGTCCCCATCAACATAGGCCGGGGCCTAGAATCGTGAGAGGAGGGAAAATCTGGAGGATCCGGGGAAAAAGGAGAGGAATGGGACGCATGGACCTATGGAAGGAGGAGAAAATGATGGAGATAGGATCAGATGGAGGAAGATACACCACCCAAGGGTGGGAACTGAGTAGAAGGAAGGATGAATGAAAAGAAAGGGAGGAAGAGGTGGACCCCTGAATGCACAACCGACGGCCATTGAGTTTGCGTCGCCGCCTCTTCTTGGCAGAAATCTCTTGAAAATGGACCCACCTGGTGCGGGCTTGGACCTTCGGGCTTCTTAATCTGTAATACCTTCTCAAATAACGGGCCCACCTAGCAGATGGCCTGGCCCGACTGTGAACATGCAACTTCATCGGTGCGGTTGCCCCTAGACACCCGGTGCTAGCAATATGCGGACATTCTTGAGCAAGTAACCCTTCAGAGTGATGAATATCACAAACCCACGGGGTTTTGTCTCTCGGCACTAGAAGCATGAGATTCGGCAACTCCACTCGGAACTCAGCCTTGAAGCACAACTCCCTTGATAGAAGAGACGGGTGAAGCTGAGGGAGAGTAATACACGGCGTTGACATGGCCAGTTTGCTAATAAACCGAGGAAGATTACATAACAAGTGCAGAATATCCTTGGAAGGTGTAGAAGATACGGCCAATTGCCCCTTGAACATAGAATCCATAATCTGCTTGGCGGCCGTATGCGTTAGCAAAACACGGGTAGAGAACCCTTCTTGGCCTATCATCTGAATGGCAATATAGCAAGGAGAAATAATTGCATCAACGGTGAACTCTCTGGCAAGCAAAGAGATTGCCACAGGCCTTGCTCGGGAAGAAACTGGCATCAACTCAAGGGAACTCTTCTTAGCAACTTTCATCTTTGAAAGTAGAGACGCATCATCCCCAAAATAGCCAAGGACCAGGACACAGATCGGCATCCGACAGATAAAATCCTGAATCTTGAAATGCACGGACGGCACTGAATCATCTCGACTTGGCTTATTATCTCCCTGGGGATTAGACCCAAGGGGCACCATGGGTAACGCACACCCGCTCCATGGGGTGGAAGTGGTTGGAGAAGTAAGGGGAATATGTTTGGGTGGTACGTGTGATGGTTTGGAAGGCATGGAGGCTCCAACGGGAGTGGTGATGGAAAGTGAAGGCATAGGCAATGTGGCGATGATAGGCTCGGGTGGTGACAAAGGCGAAGGTGAAAGCGTGGCTAAGGGTAAAGGTAAAGGAAAATGTGTGGCTTGCTCAGGCTCGGGCAAAGGTGATGGCGGAGATGGAGGCAAGGGTGGAGATGGAGGTGGTGATGGAAGCACTGGTGGTGGAGACGGAGATGATGGTGATGGCAATGGAGATGGTGAGGATAATTATGAAGGTGATGGGGGTAGTGGACATGGAGGTGGAGAGGGTGAAGAGGGAGGTTGTGGTGTCCACCGTCGACGTGTCGACACAACGCGTCGAGCGGTGTTGGGAATGGAAGCGGTGGTAGTGGCGATGGGAGAAGAAGGGGAGGCACTTGCATGAGCAGAGGGTTGGGTTTGTGGTGACGATGGAGCCGGGGTAGGAGATGGCGGAGGTAACGGAGTAGGTGACGGAGCGAGTGCAGCACTAGACGAAAAATCACAGGGGTGCCCCTGGCCTTGAAGTAATGGAGACGGCTGCCCGGGCGGCACTTCTTGCTGCTGCTGTTGGCTGCGAAGATGTAAAATGACTTTGTGAATAGCGGCCCAATCAATCCTTTTCTTAGCTTCCAGATCATAAACATAATCCCGAAACTCGAGGCAATCCTCAACCAAATGCCCCTACTGGCGGTGGAAATAACAGAACTGAAGCATATCCCCGACTGCGGGTTGGCAAGGCACAACCGGAGAGAGCGGCAATGCACGGGTGGCCATCAAAGCCCTGAAAATATCCGTGAAGCACTCCGGCAACGGAAGACGAGGAGCCTGCTTCGGGCAAGGTGGATGCCGAGGGGTATGAGGTGAGGATAGTTGTGGAGATGGAAGTGGAGGTTGTGTAGGCAGGAGTGCGTGGCTAGTGGTGGAGGGCTTTGGTGATGGCATGTGTGGAACGGGATGAGAGGGTATGTAGACGGCATCTACTTGCTCGGGATGTGGTGTTCCCTTGACCGGAAGTGGAGATGGAGATGGGTATGTGGATGCGGGAGACTGACTCATGGAAGGTTGATATGCGGAGGCGTATGGGTATGTAGAGGCAGGAGGTTGGCTCGTGGAGGGATATGCGGAGGAAGGCTGACTCATGGCGGGCTGACTCATGGGAGCGTAGGGTTGGCACGTGGAGGGTGAAGGTTGATATGTGGAGGTGGATGGTGGAGACTCGAGGTCAAGGGAATCTTGGATTTGTTGGCGAATGAAGCGGGCTTGGCTATAAAGTTGTTGCTAGGAGGTGATGTCGTTGAGGGCTAAGATAAACCGATACTCGGGCGCGGCATTGGATATCAGCATCTTGATTTGCTCTCCCTCTGGAATGTGTCCCGGGACTTGCACGGCCAAGCGACGCCAGCGGTCAGCAAAGGTGCAGAACTCCTCATCGGGCTTCATCATCTCATGGGCCAGATCCGCCATAGAATACTTGGGCCCAACCTGATCTTGATACTGTTGAATAAACTTTTCTTGAACAGCATGAAAACTCACAACTTGCTCTTGCGGAAGAGAGAAGAACCAATCCCGAGCCGGGCCTTCCAATGACAGACCAAACAGATAGGCCATCAAGCGTTGGTCATGTCGAAATTGGGCCGACTCATAAATAAACTCCTTCAAGTGCACATACGGGTCACCGACTCCACTATAACGACGATATGCAGGAATTTGTGATGGAGGTGGGAGCCGAAGACCTTGGAAAGTGAACGGAACATTTAAATAGGATTTAGGATCAATCCGACGTTGAAGCTCATCAAGCTGGCGTTGGGCTTGAGCAATCATCTCCTGGGTAGGGAGAGATCGAGAAGGATATGGGCCAACTTGAGCAAGAGGATGTGAATTAGGACCAGGAGCATGGTATTGGGCCGGATAAGAGGATCCGGGCTGAGAAGGAGAATAAAAGTCCATTCCGGGAGTGAAAAGATGTGTGGGCCTGGAAGATACGTTGGAACATGGGTTGAATGGGCCAACAGTAACATGGGCAGAAGAATGAGGCCCATTAAGAGAATAAGGCCCATTAGCAATTGGGCCAGTAGCATATGAAGGAGAAGGAGGAGGCACATTAGAAAAATAAGGCCCATTAGGAGAATGGGGCCCATTAACATGATGAGGCCCATTAATGAGAGAAGAAGGCCCATTAAGAGAAGGAGGCCCATGAAGATGAGATGCAATAAGACGTTGGGCCTGGGCCGGGTCCATTTGGCGAACAAGGCTTGAAAGATGGGCCATGAGATTAGCCTGTTCCTCGGATGGATCAGAAGGACCATGGGAAGATGGGCCCGCGTGGGAAGAGGATTCCAAGCGGGAATGGGAAGAAGATTGGAAAAATGAATGATACAAGGGGTTAGAATGATACTCCATGAGGGCAAATAGAGACTTAATACAAGGAGATCAAGGACAATACAAATGGGGAAGCAAGGGCTTAATGGGCTTGAGAACAAGGGGGGCTGATCCACTAATGCAAAGACGAATGGACAATAGACCACGGGACAATGGACTGGACAATGAACCAACAAAATGGACTGACTTAAGTGGGCCTAACAACAACAAAACATATGGATGCAGCACAAAACACCACTAATGGGCTTGGACAAGCCCAAACAACATAAACAATGCAATGTGAAAGTTTTCACCCAAGTCAAACAAGTTAATATGATGGGAAATCTTTTAGGGGTTTTAATAGACCTTTTAATGATTTGAATTAGGAAAAA
Source organism: Amorphophallus konjac (assembly GCA_022559845.1). Classification (NCBI taxonomy): domain Eukaryota; kingdom Viridiplantae; phylum Streptophyta; class Magnoliopsida; order Alismatales; family Araceae; genus Amorphophallus; species Amorphophallus konjac. The sequence goes on from CM040122.1 coordinate 51,102,688, forward strand.
TTCCCTCAAGATAGGAATCATATGGGAATAAGGTCCAAACTTTGTGTTGACTAAGGTTAACTCTCTCACACGTATGTAAATACAAACCTAAGGTGTGGAAAGCTACAACCGGCCCGGCGTCCGTGTGGGAATCCACGGCTCGTGGGGACTTATGGAGGTCCCAAATAAGATCACCTAGTCGAGCCCAAGGAATATGGGAGCGAAAGGATCACTTACCAAGGTAGGAAATGTAACTATGATATGCAATGTATGACCCTATGTGCACCGGAGTGCATGTAATTTCTAGCCTAAAACTAGAAATTCAAGACAAAATTAAACTATGCAAACATGATCCAAATAAGAAAAATAGTATATGGATGGAAAGACAATACAAAGGTCTACATAACGGGTTCAAGAACAGATCAATCTGACCCCGGGAGGTCAATCAAATCACTGAGCAAAGATGCCCCCGTGAACCTATGCGCAGACCACATGCAGATTTTATGGACAAAATGCTAAAATGATGACAATTTTTAAATAAGCAAACATGACCCAAATGATGCAAGTAGTATATGGATGGAAAGACAATACAAAGGACTATCCAATGGAACAAAAATCAGTGCAATCAGACATCGGGAAGGTAGTCAAATCACTGAGTAAAGATGAACCTGTGAACCTGTCCCTTAGCCTGCCTGCAGAACTTATGCACAAAACTCAAAACGTTGGATAATATTAGAATATGCAAATGTTAACCAAATGATGCAAATGATATATGGATGGAAATACAATACAAAGGGCTATCCAACGTAACAAGAATCAGCTCAATCGGACTCCGGCAGCAAAAGTTATGCCCCGACGAACACGGCCCTGTGAGCATGTGCGCAGGACTGCCAGAAGCTGTAACGGTCTACCAAATGACCGTTACACTACTCTGACGGTCTACTATAGGACCGTCACACTACCAAAGCCCTTAAAACCCCCCAAACATTGGAAGAATGGATAAAATATCACCCAAACATGCACATGCACATGCACACACCCAACTCACAAAAGAGCATGAAAACAAACGTGATGGATATTGGTGTCCCACCGTGATTGCCAAAAAAACTGTTGATTTATTTTAATTAGATTCCTATCCTGCCCCCTTTAAATACATACATGCATAAACATGTGAATCAAAGACGAGGGGGATGAAGGGATGGAAATACTAACCGTGAGCGCCACCAAGGTTCCAACAACGCCAAAGGATGAAGAAGTGTAAAGAACGGCGCCGTGTATCTTGGAAAGAAAACTTGATCGCGCTTGAAACGGGGTGCGGCGAACTTGTGGATTCAAACCTCCTCTCCTTCTAGCCGGCTAGATGAAGAGCGCTTCACGTTGTATTCATGCTCTCCTGCAAAACAAAGTCAAAACAAGGACAAAAAACCCATTAGAACATGCATGTGTAGTATCAATCCCGCAGTGATAAAATAGGGGTAGAAATTGAGGGCAAACTCACCGAGGGGAGGTTTTTAACCCCTGTGGAAGGGTGAAAGAGATAGGTGTGTGTGTTGTGCATGCATAGGATTTGAAATCACGAAATTTGATTGAGAGAATAGAGAGAAATCGTTGATGCAAAACGGGAAAAATGCATGTGCAGCAAAAAGTGCAGAAAACTGTGATGATTTATGATTTTGAGAGGACTAGAACTAAGAGTATAGACCATGAAATCAAGCCCAAAAGGATGGAATGAAAAGCCAATACTTCCCTCTTCAAGCTAAGGTCGAAGTTCTGAGTTGGCAGTGCAGCATGGCTTCGCCCCACGTCCGAAAAGAGCCCCCCTTTGCAACTGCGAACTGGGCAGTTTTTATAGAGTTTTGTAAGAAAGCCTCATCTTCTTATCACGATTCCCGGAGATAGAGTCCAAGATAAATCGAGTTCTCTAGATCAAACTCGAGATAATACTAAGGACAAGAGATAAGAACAAATGGGGATCAATTCGGAGGAGGATTCTAGAAGATATGGCTCTTGGAAGGTAGCCACGGAGCCTTATCTACAGAGATTTAGTTGAACCAGGATGCTTAAATCCTGATCTTGCGACCCAGATCCCGAGAGATATAGCCAATGAAAATTTGATTTCTATGAACCAAATTCATGATAATACAAAGGGTTAGAAGTAGGAAAAATGGGGATCAATTTGGATAAGAATTGAAGAAGTTATGGGCTCTACAAGATAGGTCCGTTGCACAGTTTTCGGGCCAGAGTCCAGAAGGAATTGGACTCTCTGGTGTGTGTAACGGTCTATCGTAGGACCGTCAGAGTTATGTAACGGCCTAGGGTAGGTCCGTCACACTCTGGGGGTCGAACGGGATGATTTCGGATAAGTTTCGGTGTAACGCACCTATACTAGACCGTCACATGGCTCTAACGGTCTAGGGTAGGACCGCCACACTCTAGGGGTTGAACAGGGTCATTTCGGGCATGTTTTGGTGTGACGGTCTATCGTAGGACCGTCACATTGCTCTAACGCACCTATGTAGGGCCGTCACACTGATGGAGGAAAAATTCTGGGAAGACTGCGCATGATTTTGGAAAGTGAAGCATATCTCTCAAACGGGGCAGAACTAGCGAAAGTGGTAGAAGAAGAAATTGTAGATAACTGAGAGAGGAACAACCTTCATGAATAAAGAAATTTGAGAAAATGATTGAAGAGGGAGAAAATGGGGTTAGAACATAGAGAAAAATTCTGGAAAATAGGTGAACAGCACAGCACGCTAGAAAAATGCTAATAGCTCACAATCGGGGCAGAACGAGCCAACGGCGTAGAAGAACCAATTTTAGATATTCAAAAGAGGAACAACTTTGATGAAGACAGCTTTTTGAATAGAGGACTAGAAGAGGGTGAAAAAGAACCACTTTTAGGACTGTGTAGTGAGAGAGAGCCGAATGCTTGAAGGAAGCTGACCTAAATGGGCCGTAAGTTGACTTGAAAGTCAGAATTTGATAAGATAAGCTCCAGGACTTTAGGAAATCATGATCTCCAAGACTCAAAGGATATGAAATGGTAAAAAATGGGCTCGAAATCTATCCAAGGAAGTTCCAGAAATAATGGGTAATTCGGGACATCAAAATGATGAATAAGAGAAATAACTCAACTTGTAGGCTAAAACGGGTGTCAACACCGACGGGACGTTAAATCGACTAAACCTTTCACCAACGGGGCATTGAGCCGACTAAACCTTCCGCCGACGGGGCGTTAAACCGACTGAACCTCTTGCCAGCGGGGCGTTAAACCGATAAAACCTTTCGCCGACGGGGCATTAAACCGACTGAACCTTCCGCCGACGGGGCGTTAAACCGACAAAACCTTCCGCCGACGGGGCGTTAAACCGACTAAACCTTTCACCGACGGGGCGTTGAGCCGATTGAACTTTCCACCGACGGGGCATTAAACCGACTGAACCTTCCGCTGACGGGGCGTTAAACCATAAAATATCCAGCCATCAGAGCTTCAACCAAAAGATATTTCACTTATAGGCCTCCGGGTCGACAGCTACCTCATCAATGGCATCCTAGCTGACAGCTTCCCAATCAAAGAATCAACCTTCCACTTTGGCTCGGTGTGAATCATGGAAAATCCACTCATAAGGGAAAATAAGAATAATAATAAGAATATGAAGAATAAAAAGAAGAATAATGAAAAAAGGGAGTAAAAGAGCACGTGGTGCTACTAAAGAGAGTGATCGCCAGAGGGGTTACCTCAATAAGAAGAAAAGATGATCGCGAATACCTGGTGATAATAGGATGCGGGATGGATGTGGATTCCTTCCTCCACCTTCTATCGGCCGGCCGATGAAGGGGGTTTTCCTTGTTGATTACCTGAAACAAAGAACAAACAAGTAAAAGAAAAGGAGATCAGCCAAACGTGAGTGTAGTATCAATCCAAAGAAACAGTATGATGATGAAATAAGAATATAGCATGCGCACCTTTTTGTTTGGTTTTAAAACCCCTAGAGAATTAGGGAGAGGAGGAGATATGCATACTAATGCAAAAGAAGAAAAGTATGATGATCGATGATGATACGATGAAGACAAACACACAAGGTAGAGGGAACCCCTGCTGTTCCTGTAAACAGTAAAGGGGAAAACCACCGGAGCAGCAGGAAGCAGAGGGAAGATGACGAAGAGATCACACGGATGAAAAGAGAAACTCTTCTCTGCGCTTTCTCTGATTAACGACTAATGACTCCAGCGACCTTGCTAACACCGTAACCTCTGTGACAACAGCCCTGCTTCTAACCTCGCACAATAACCTCTGTGACAACAACAACAGCTCTCTCTCCTTCTAACCTCGCGCGAGATCAACCAGGGGACTCTTTTATAGGGTTTCGATCACAGATAGACACAGATTTGGGAAGATAAGATTAAGTAGTGGTCGTCAATGGCAAGGACTCTAGCTCCCAGATCAGGCAAGGTGACCAAGAAAGGCAGGGAACTCTTCAGGAAAGATGAGTTTAAACAAGACACGAAAGGGTGAGACACGACCTACTCAAGGGCGTCAATTCAACAATTGACGACCTGCCGCAAGGGCGTTAATTCAAAACACGACTGGGATCAAGGCGTCACTTCCTGGATTCAATTTTGGTAACAAAACCTTCTTTATTTGAAAATTGCAAAGAGACGCCTGAAGCAAAGGCGTTAAACAAAAACACGCCCTGAGGAAGGACGTTAATCATTGATTTTCAAATCGAGTGGGACTCGCATAACACCAGGAATTGACGCCCTTACAATTGTCGTCCTTTCTTAAAAACACGCCTCAAGCAAGGCCGTTACTTAAATAACGCCCCCAATGAAGTCGTTAATCACCAAAAATGCAAGAATAAATCACAAAAACACACAAAAAATAGAAAAACTTTATATTATAGAAATATTGAAGTTCACTTTGGGGCATTATCATAGTGACATGAGATTTGATCATCAAAGCGTCAATTTTGGCGTGTCTACAGCTGCCCCGCCTTGGCGTCTGCTTTGGAAGGGAGTGAGACGAATGGAGAGAAAGTGCAACAAGCGGAATGAAGTGGAACGAACTGATAAGTAGATGCCAAGGTGTGATGTGACACGCCTCAGACACTAAGCATTGGAAATCTTTCCAAGATTCAAAGTGAAACAACTCCGGTGATTCCAAGGAAGCATCGATTTGCTGGATAAAGGAGACTAAACTAAGTAAATAAAACGTGCACGTGGGCACGACAGGGAGACACCATTGGAGAGCGGTTACCAGCCAATGTGGACGTGCTACAACCAAGGTGGATTTGCAGAAAAATAAAGGGAATTGAGATGAAGACCCAGCAAAGGGACATTTTCAAGGAACTAGCCTGAGCGGCTTCAGAGAGAATAAAGTACTCAATTTGGAATGGAATATCTCATGTCAACTCAATCAAGAGCGAGTGACCTTCATTATTACCATAATATGAAGATTTTCAGCATGAAGCTCAAAGTCCTACATGATGCATGCTGGGCTAAAAGAAAAGATAAAACAAACTAAAAAATAGAAAATAATCAAGGATAATATTGCTAAGCCATCTAGATTTGGTCAAGAATCCAGATCTCTGAACTGACACTAAGCCGAAGCCCGTTTGTCCGCGTATCAACTCAGAAAGTGGAACCATCGTCCCAGACCTTTAATGACTCAACGGCCTATCCGTGCGATCAAGACTCTCATGGAATTATCACTGTTTTTGATGAAGGGGAACTCAAATTCCAGGTTCACCAGAACCACAGGGTCCTTGACATGCTATAATAGCGTAGATACTATATAGTAATAATGCTTACAGGAAAGAAATACAAGGACAGGAATGATGTTACTCCGACGAGTGACCCATGCTCCTCGAACCTGCAATCTTCTGCACTTGAAAACTCATTAGCCCTCATAACAATGATCAGAAATAACCCTCAAAATATGATCATAAGTGCTTAATAAAAAACAATTCCAACCAAAAATAGCACTTAAGTTCATTAAAGCATATAGAGGAGTCAAACATGTGAGCAAATAAAATCACGACTAGAGGGAAAGGCGTCAAAAGCATGAAAGGCGTCTGATATCAGGGCGTCGAAAGATAAAACACGCCTTCCACTGAGGCGTTAAATGCACCGAGAGTTCAAGAAGAAGACGACCCATCAAGGGGCGCTAAATAAAACACGACCTCTGTCCAGTCGTCAATTCAACAATTAACGCCCCAACAGAAGACGTTAATTAACCACCCGCTTCCGATTCCAAATCGAAAGTAAAACCCAATCCTAATGGCAATCAATCTTTCAACTCCGAACAGCCTTAAGACCCTTCAGACCTCCATAAAAAGGAAGGAACCTCTCTAGATCAATCAAAACAAATTCATCGAATCCTGCTTCTTCTGCTTCTTCCGTTCCTTCTACAGGCACTGCAACTGTCCAAGCCCTTCCTGCAGACCGAAGATGGAGAGAGCCATCAAGAGATCCAAGATTTCAACTCCCAGATTATCTGAGATCAACGGGCACATCAGCAACCGTATTGCATTAAATCAGGTAAGTTTAACTGGTTGATGTCCCTTCTGTTTTATCTTTCTTCGGTTCTGCTATTCCAATTCTTCTCATCCACTTCTCTGCTTGTCCTTTCTGTTTCCTTTCTTTTCCACAGGAATATCCTAATATCCCAGGAGCCCGGAGATTCATCAAAATTAAGTGGCTGCCTCTTATTCTCTCCAAGTTTTCTTCAGATATGAGGGTCTTTCTCTCTAGATGGCATCTTCTAGGCCTAATAACCCATGCAAAACACTATGACCAAATCCACTTAGATTGGGCTGCCATAGGAGCTCTAACTGAAATATGGCACCCTTCCACTCACACCTTCCTATTCTCAACCTTTGAAGCCACCATCCTATTGGCAGAATTAGAGTTGATCTTGGGCTTGAAGAGGATGAAGCAAGGGGATGAAGAGAAGATGGCCATCATGCCAAAACCAATCTCCTCACATGAACTATTAACCACATTGATACCTAGCCCAAACTTAGTGAACCAAATCAAGGTCACTAAAGGAATTAATCTTCTAAAGCTTGCCTCATGGGTGTACAAGAGAGCGGATCAAGCTAAAGAAGAAGAAGAGATCGAACGGGTGACCAAGGCCTTCGTGGTATGCTTAGCAGGAGCACTCTTATTCCCATCCACGGAGGATTTCCTAGAGGAGGCCCAATTAAGCGCAATAGTGAGCTTATGGGAAGGAGAGAGAGTTGGACCGGCTATCCTAGCCTATCTCTATAGTGGGCTTACCTCGGCGGCGATGGGAAGGCCCATCTACGGATGCATGCTAGCTCTCTCTAGTTGGGTAGATCTCCACTTCAAGTTCGATCCATGTGATGAGGCCCAACAATCCTCAAGAATCTTCTCAAAGAGCCCACTCTCTTACATGACCGGTTCACTTGGGATAAGCAATAGGGTGACGAACCGGATTCCTCAGATTAAGAAGAGAGCGGAATGGAGAGAACACCTCAAAGTAATGCCAAAGAACCTCTTCACTTGCGCCCCGGGAATACTCAAGACTCAAGAACTCTGTGCAAGATTTCTCCCCGGGACGGACCTTCGACTCATAGGCGCTTCAGAATTTATCTTGTATAACTCACACCGGTGCCTTCCTCAACTCGGGCTCCCACGGCAAGTATTCGAAGATCCATCTCATCTCCCTCGATCAAGACACGGGACCTTGGCAGCAATGAGATGGAGAAGATGCACCACTATCCAAGCTCTGTGGAAAATCAACAAGACTCATCAACCTGTGGAAAACTTAGAAGAAGACAGAGATCAGTGGAAGTCTTATGTAATAGCTTTAAGAAGCTTGAGGCCCAAAATGGCTCATTGAAGCAATGTAATCTTTTCTTCCAATAAATCAATGATAATATTCTGATTGAGCCAATAACACAGTGTTTCTGATCAATTCTTCCAATAGCCTGCGATTCTGTTGCAAATAACGACTCAATCCATGTCGTTAATTCCATAAATGACGCCTCAGAATACGTCGTCTTCAATGATTGATCTCTCATAATTGACGCCTTCACATATGGGCGTTAAATGAATGACGTCTTAAGACAAGGCGTTAATTCGATTTATATTCCAAAAAGTATTCGTTAAATTCAAAAGTAACGCCTTCAGCAAAGCCACGTTTCATATAAATAACGCCTCAGACATAGTCGTTACTCAGAAACAGTAATCATTACTCCCATCACATCAATCAACCCCTAATGAATGCGTCTGACGACGGTTATCATTCCCCATGCAAATAAAAATAACGCCTTAAGAAATGTCATCAATTATCAAGAAATGCCCTGGTTTCAGTCGTTAATTCCATAAGACACGGCCTTCCTTAAGTCGTTAATTCTTTTTGACCGTTCGACTTAACTTTCCCTCCTTCCTTCTTCTTCCTCCGTTCCCTTTCCCTCTTTCTCTCTTCTACACCCTACTGCAACCCTAACCGAAACCCTCCCCATCCTCTCATTCTCTTTCTCTATCTCTCTCCCTTCTACACCCTAGCCTTAGCCATGGTCGGTGGACTCAAGCGGCAGAGGGTCTCGGCCCCGGAGGTGGTGGACTTGGGCGAAGATGCCCACGAGGATGCTCCCCCCGCGGCGGCCGAGGAAGATCCGGCGGCGATGGCCGGCGACGAAGAAGAACACGGCGACGAGGCCGTGGGAAACGAAGAAGACGAAGGTGAAGGAAGAGGAAATGAAGAAGAAGATGGTGATGAAGGTGGTGAGGACGAAGGAGGAGAAGACGGCGGTGAGGAGGAAGGAGATGAAGAAGAGAAACAACGACGGTGGCCGTGCCTCGCCGTGGCCAACTCCGGCGGCCACGTCAGCCAAGGCCCGAACTCCGGGGAGAGTTGACAGGACCCAAACGCCAGAAGGTAAGCCTCCAACCCAATTTCCATTTTTTTTTCAAATTTATTTTATTTTTACCTCAATTTCCATAGCCCTCGGGCTAGAAGAACCTGCAACTCAGAAAGAAGACGCCCCTAGGGGTGTCGCGAATTAAAGAAAAGACGCCCAACCTTGGGTCGTGAATTCATTTTATTTCCTGAAAAATAATTATCATCATGAAAACACGCCCTAGAGCATGTCGTCCATTTAAATTATCATTTTTTCATATCAATCATGCTGTTAATTCCGTGCATTTGTTCAATTATATATTTTTCCATGATTTATATCGCATGCTGTTTTTATTTAATTTTCAAAACCCTGGAAAACAACGCCCCCCATCGGGGCGTCAATTCAACAGATAACGACCATAGGGATGGTCGTCCATTTCATTAATTCCAGAATAAATTATTAAAACCCAAAACCATTTAAGAAAAACGTCCATTCAGAGGCGTTACTTAGACAAATGACGACCCTGGGACGGGCGTCAATTGGAAAACCTTTTAGGAATTTAGAAATTAACCTCAAAACCACGCCTCCCACCGGGGCGTCTCTTAGATAAACAACGACCTAGGGTAGGTCGTTAATTCAAAGCTCACTTATAAACCACGCCCCCCCCAGGGGCGCTAATTAAACAAAGCACGACCTAGGGATGGTCGTTAATCAAACATCAACATCTCAACCAAGGCAATTAAGTGAATTTCAATAAGAATAATTGAACAATTAATCCAAAATTTCTTTCTTTATGCGTGCAGGGGTTGATGAGGACACGGATCTCCTGGGTCATGGTCCGAGCAGCATATTACGGCCTCCACGAGTTCCAGAGAGCCAGGGTAGATGCTATGGGGTTCGGGGCCTTCCTTAGCATAGAGCCAGTTAGACCCGACCTACCACTTATCCAGGTTCTGAGGGAGAGATGGGATAGGACTAGCCGGGCATTCCTGATGCCTTGGGGGCATATGGTTCCTACCCTAGAGGATGTAGCTAGGATCACGGGACTTAGGGTAGACGGGGAGGCAGTGAGCGGGATCACCTTACCCGACTATACCGAGCTCGCCCAGAGGCTGCTAGGGCTAGAGATGGTCTACGAGACACCTAGCGAGTGTAGGACTATCTTCCGCACCGACCTGACTACAGTGATGGGCTTAGGGGATGCTAGGCATAGGTCAGGGGAGTCCTTAGAGCGATTCTCACAGAGATTGATCGAGGGGGCTAGGGCAGTCTATTGCCAGGACCCAGCCGACAGGGAGAGAGCAGACCGAGACTTGAGGAGGTTCCTACTGCTGCTGCTCGGGAGGCTATTGCTCGGGATGAAGGGCGACGTCATCAACTGCCGATTCCTAGGGATCCTCTAGGACTTAGAGGGAGTCGGCAGATACGCCTGGGGAGCGGCACTGCTGGTGCACTTACTAGCCGACCTGTCCACGGAGACAGGACGAGAGACGACCGTCAGTGGCTTCTCACCTTTTCTTTAGGTATGCACTTATATATTTTCCTCTCCTTTTTTTTCTTTTTTATGCATGTGAATGCCTTACTAATGCAATGCATGGATGCAGATTTGGAGCCATCTGTACATGCCCATGGGGCGCGCCGACCCACGGCCAGGAGGTGAGGGTGCTTTCCCTCTAGCACGGCGCTGGCTGCCGGTCGTTTTCGGCGCCCCACTCGGCTACGAGTTGTGGGTGCTACGGAGAGAGTTCCGAGACTTCCCGCCCTCGCTGGTATGAATGATGCATTTTTTTTATGTTTATTTGAATTTATTATGATTATGATGAGATGATGATGACATGTTCATGGATGCAGGTGCGATGGAGTCCTTACGAGGATATGACTGATGAGGGCCAGCCATGGGTCGTAGCAGGGCGACCTCGCTTTGGGCATGAGCTTTGGGTTCATTGCCTGAGTGAGATTGAGCCGTTACGGCTCAGACTGGTGATGAGGACCCTGGGCCTACACCAGGAGTGGATAGAGGTCGGGGAGCCACGAGGGATCGGGAAGAAGACACGCGGTCGCACGAAGGCGATCGACTGGAGGGTGCGGTTCGAGGACCAGTACGCCGACTGGCGGCGAGGCCGGACCCGAGTCACCTCCCAGGCGACTGACAGCTCCGAGTACCTCCGGCGCTACTGGGAGGTATATGCCGGCCGACTCCAGATGAGGGTCCTAGGGGTATGTATGAATGCAATTATTTCTAAATTGAATGCAAATGCTTATGTATTTCCATTATGTGACTAATATGAAATGGATGCAGGATGCACGGGACATAGCGGCGATGGATGCCCAGGCCCATCTACACAGCCTGGAGGACCAGCTAGCTGCCACACGGGCCGACCTCGAGACCCTGGTGAGTGTTTAAATCTATATGCAAATGAATTTTTGTTGAATTATTGATGATTAGCCACTGACAATTTCAATAAATGCAGCGTGCCCAGCAGGGAGCCGTAGGGAGAGATGCAGGGGAAGCCTCCAGCTCGAGGGGACCTAGTGCAGAGGTGACCGCACTAGCAGAGCAGCTAGCGGGAGCGGTCACACGGGCCGAGGCTGCAGAGCGCGACCTCGCCTCACGGGTAAATTCCAAAACTCAAACCTCATTCAATTATTGATTATATATTTCGATGTGCACTGATGAAATTCATTTTTCAGACTGAGGAGCTTCGAGCCGCTCTCACTTGCGTCTGCGAGGGACAGAAGGCGATGACTGCCCAGGTGAGTGATTTACCTTCCGTCATGCATTGCTTATTTCATGAATTATTGAACTGTGGAACTGATGATTTGTTTACCTGTTTGCAGACCAGACAGTTACAGGCGGCACGTACCCAGGCTGCCCTGGCCGGGACAGAGTTGGCGATCCGCGAGCAGCGGATTATAGAGCTGGAGCGGTCCCTGAGGCAACGGGAGGAGCTGCCTCAGGACGTGGCAGAGCTGTGGGTTGCCCTCGAGCTGGAGCGACGAGAGCGTGCGCGAGAGCGGGAGGAGCACTTGGCGGACCGTGCCCGTCACCACGAGCTACAGCAGACAGACCGTGCCCGGTACCAGGAGCAGGTGGCGGCGCGTGATCGTGAGCTGACAGACCTGAGGACGCAGCTGATCCTTTCTCAGGAGCGGCTACGAGTTGCTGAGGAGCGTCTCCAGCGAGGGCGTGAGCGAGCTCGTGCTGCGGGGTACTCCTTCACCAGCTCCACCTTTGTGGCGGGTTCTTCTCTTCGAGAGAGGAGCGAGGCAGGGGGCCAGGCTCGAGTTCCAGCTTCTTCTCGGGGGCCCATGCCCCCTCCACCAGCGCCTCCTCGGGACGGCGAGGACGAGGTAGAGAGTAGGAGAGAGGAGGGTGGAGGCGAGAGCTGAGAGACTTACTTGTACTCCTCCACCCTCACACCTGTACTCAGATATTCATGATGTATAGATATATGAGATTGACATTTTTGTTACCTGAGCACTTGTGTAGTTGTGTACTTGTGGTTGTGTACTTCGCTTCTTTTCCACGTTCTTTGTGTTCGCTTTACTTTGCCCTGTACTTGTAGCTGTGATTCACACTTGAATAAATAGGTTAATTCATCTGTTCGACTTGGCCCCTTGCTCAATAAGCAAGGGGTGCCTTTACTTTTGACCTGGATAGCGGGTCAAGGGGCCAAGCCTTTAATCAAATAAGGCAAATGAAATAACCAATAAAGGGAGATGCAACACGCAAGCACACGTATGCAAACAATAATCAAGATGCCCTATGCAATAATGCAAGCACGCACATGAAGAATAAACCCCATTTCCTCTTTTCTTTTTTTTTCATATATTTTTTTATATTTTTTTCTTCTATTTTCAAAAGACGCGCCTTAGATTAGGTCGTTATTCAAACAAAAGACGCCCTAGGTGTCGGCGTTAATTTGAAAACGTTTTTGAATTTTGTTGAAAAGACGGCCCTTACAAGGGCGTTATTAAAAAATGACGACCTTCAGGAAGGCGTGAATTCAATAAAAGGCGCCTTAATCAAAGGCATTAATTCTTTTTCTTTGGGTTGACAAAGCCACCCGGGCTCTTAATCCTACACGGTCACCATTTAAAATTCGTTGGTCTTTCTTGATTAATCAAAAGGGGGGTGACGTGATAATAGTTAACTTATACCCGAGATTTCGCATGGTGCAATCTCCTAGGTCAGCCTTGACCATTCTGCTGGTTTATGACTTACCACAAAGAAAACGAAGATATAAGGAAGCCCATAAGAGATTCTGAGAAGCTCTAGATAAAACCACTTCCCCTTACCCTATGCCTGTTGGGGTTCGGTCTACGGCGTAGGGAAACTTTGTTGCCTTTTGCCTCTTTTATTGCATACATACGCCCAAGGTTTTCCTTGCGGGGACTTTGCCCTCTTGACATGCTTTTCTTTTCATGATTTGACTTTCACTTTGGAACTGATTTGCATTGCTGAAAAATAAACCTAATTGTACTTGGGCTTTTGTGGCATTTGTTCCCTTTTGGGCCCTGACTTCTACCTACTAGGGCGGCGGATAGGCTTGGTGGATCTACCCCGAGACTTCCTTTCCTCCCTTATGGGCCGAAGAGAAAAAGAATGGGCATCGTCTTCACCTTTAGTCAGGTTTTTGACTTCCCATCAGATTTTGCACCACTTGAGTTCACGGTTTAAGTGTGTAAGGTGTGCGGGTGTCGACCCCATTTTGAGTTAACAAGACTGATGAATGAATTCTAAATTTTGACCTTTCAGACCTTGAGCCCTTGTGTGCCACGGCAACCCTTTTCAATATACATTTTTTTTATTTTGGAAATTATATATTTTTTTTGGATTTTGGAAAATTCTATTTTGTTTGGATTTTGGATTAGGAGTAGTATTTCTTAAGGTACAGACCATTCCAAGGGTGAGTTAGCTCTTGTCCTTCAGCATTAATCAGTTTATAAGCATTGCCAGGATAAACATCTTTTATGACAAATGGTCCTTCCCAGTTTGGTTGGAGTTTTGAACGGGGTCCTCCAGGTTTTACAAAGATTCTCTTGATTACCATCTCACCAACTTTGAATTTTCTCTCAATTACTTTCTTTTGATAAAAACGTGACAGCCTGTTTTGATAAACGCGCGCATGCTCAGCGGCGACCAGACGCTTCTCATCTAGGAGTTCCAACTGGGTAAGGAGCGAATCACGACGCTCATCAATAGAGAGTTCCTTGTCCAATTGTACTCGCAAAGATGGAATGAGAATCTCATAAGGGACTACCGCCTCCATCCATAAGTAAGGGCGAAAGGGGTTTGCCCAGTAGGGGTACGAATGGAAGTGCGATAGGCCCAGAGAGCTTCAACCAGCTTGTCTGGCCAATCCGAAAATTTATTAGCCTCACACGTCTTTTTAACGATTTTGATCAAAGTTTTATTAGTGGCCTCTGCCTGGCCATTGCCCTGCGGATAATAGGGAGAAGAATGATGCAATGCAATGTTATACCTGTTGCAGAGATCCTTGAGCTCTTGAGAGATGAATTGAGGTCCGTTGTCGGTGATGATGGTACTCGGGATGCCGAACCTTGCGATGATGTTCTTCATTATGAACTTGCAGACAGTTGATGCTTTAATCTCCACGAATGCTTCTGCTTCCGCCCACTTGGTGAAGTATTCCGTTGCCGTCAGGATGAACGACTTTTGCTTGGTCAGGAGGTTCGAATCACCAAGAGGTCCAATGATATCAAAAGCCCACATGGAGAAAGGCCATGGGGAGGACATAGGATGGAGTGAAGAAGCAGGAGAATGAATTTTGTCGGCGTGCAGTTGGCACTTAACACACCTTCGAACATAGATGAAGCAGTCCTCTTCTAGAGTTGGCCAATAGAAGCCTAGCCTAAGGATCTTCTTAGCTAACATCTGGATGTTCACATGACCCCCACACACTCCGGAATGCGCCTCTTCCACAACTTTCCAAGATTCATCGTCGTCGAGGCACCTTAATAAAACACCCGTGAGCCCTCTTCTATAGAGCACACCTCCAAGCAAAACATAACGTTGAGCCACTCTTCTAATTGCTTTCTTCTCTTCCACAGTGGCTTCCTCGGGATAGGACTGATCATTGCAACATCTGGCAATCTCGTAATACCAAGGTTTCTCTTCATCAGCTAATTCTTCTTCCCAATCTAACAACATGACCTCTTTGCCTTTAAGAGATTCACTCTGCCTGACCTTCTCGAGCACCTTATCCCTAATATCGAGGAATGCACGATCCTTAATAGCTGGAGTATCACGCTGATGAATGAGAGGAACATGAAAATCACGCTCAGGAGGGAAGACTAGAGCAGAGGCCAAAGAAGCAAGAGCGTCGGCTAGGATGTTCTGGCTTCGAGGGACGTGAATGAAGATCAATTTGGTAAAGAGTTTGCCATAGGCTGAAGCAAGTTCCTGGTAGGGCTTGAGCTTAGGATTGATAGTGCGGCATTTGACAAGCACCTGGCGCAAAATAAGCTGACTGTCACCCATAATTCGTAATTGGGTAACACCATATCTATGGGCGGTTTGAAGGCCGGCCAAAAGAGCCTCATACTCAGCTATGTTGTTTGTGACAGGGAAAGTGAGCTGAGCAGCAAATGGGATGGTGACCCCTTCTGGCGTTAAAAGAACCATGCCGATCCCTCTTCCTTGGGAGTTTAGAGCTCCATCAAAATGTAACGTCCACATAGGATCGTGGGGTTGATTAATGGACATTAGTTCTTCGTCTGGAAACTCCGAATTGACAGGATCAAATCGGGGGAGAGGGTGGTGAGCAAGATGTTCGGCAATGGCGTAACCTTTGATTGCTTTCTGTTGAATGTAAGTGATGTCAAATTGAGGAAGGAAACTTTGCCAACGTGCTAATCGATCAGTGAGGACAGATTTTTCAAGAAGGAATTTAATCGGATTCATGCGAGCAATGAGGTGAACCTCGTGAGCTAAGAAATAGTGTTTTAACTTCTGAACTACCCAGACTAAAGCAGCGCAAGTCTTCTCCATGGCTGAGTACCTCTGCTCACAAGGGTTTAGAAGTTTAGACAAATAGTATGCTGCCCTTTCCTTACCTTCTTCATCCACTTGAGCTAAGACAGCACCTACAGCGTCATCCAGGATAGAAATATAGAGGATAAGCGGTTTGCCTGAATTGGCGGCCTCAGGACAGGAGGATTGGCCAAATAATCCTTCAATCCGTCAAAGGCTGCCTGACACTTGTCATCCCAATTAAACTTGACTCTCGGCTTAGTAAGCTCGTAAAACGGCCTGCATCGTTGTGAGTGCTGGGAGACAAAGCGGCGGATAAATTGTAACCTCCTGATTAATCCTCGAACTTCCTTCAAATTCTTGGGAGGAGGCATGTCTCTAATGGCCTTCGCCTTATTGGGATCAACTTCAATTCCTCTTTTGCTAACAATAAATCCAAGCAACTTCCCTGATGAAACGCCAAATACACACTTCTTGGGGTTCATTTTCAATTGATACTCTCGTGATCTTTGCAAGACTTTAGCTAGAACCCCAGGGTGCTCAATCCTTGTCCTTGATTTTACTACCAGGTCATCCACATACACCTCAATATAAATATGGATCATATCATGAAAAATTGCCATCATAGCCCTCTGATAGGTGGCTCCAGCATTCTTGAGTCCAAAAGGCATGACCACATAGCAGTAAGTACCCCATGGTGTAGTGAACGATGTCTTCTCTTGGTCTTCTTCAGCCAGGCGAATCTGATTATAACCCGAAAAGCCATTCATAAAGGAGAGAGTCTCAAATCCTGCCGTATTATCAATCAAAACATCAATATGAGGGAGGGGGAAGTCATCTTTAGGACACGCACGGTTGAGGTCCCGAAAGTCTATACAAATCCGAACTTTTCCATCTTTCTTCATGACTGGGACGATGTTAGCCACCCAATTAGGATAGAGGACAACTCTAACAAACCTAGCCTTATGAAGCTTGTCGACCTCTTCTTTCATCTTTAAAGCCATGTTAGGGTGAAAACGTCTCAACCGTTGCTTGATCGGGACAGATCCTGGCTTAAGTGTAAGCCGATGTTCAACGAGCGCAGGGTCTAATCCAGACATATCCTCATAACTCCATGCAAACATGTCCTTGTATTCTTGAAGCACCAAAATAAGCGCCTCCTCTTCGGAGGGCGGCAAATTCTTGCTAATGAGGATAATCCTAGGGTCTTCTTCCGTACCTAAATTTATTTCTTTGGTAGGCTCTTCTACTGAGGCTGATAGTTCATCAAATCTCCTCATACCACTGGCAAAGGCATCAGCCTCGTCCTCATATTCTTCATAACTTTCATCCCCCTCTTCAATAGGGTCTTCATCATTCATGATTTCATAGACACCAAAACCCTCATAAGAAACATTAGTATCCTCATATTCCAACTCTAGCAGGATAATCAGATTCTCCACAAATTCAGGAAGAGCTAAACAAGCCTGGCATCTTCTGACTAACTCGAACAGAAACCTACGGGGAATCTGCTTACCCTTGGATTTCCTATGTGAAACTACCCTATGAATTTTATTATTGGAGGAGGAAGAGCAACTAGCTTGATTGAAGGAAGGAGGTGAAAAAGTGGATACAGGAGGAGGTACAGAAGGAGACCCCTCACCAGAGGGGAAGAAGAGATTTATCAATGAATCATGGAAGAGTGGCCCCTGGGTCGGGACACACTCGGAAAAGAGATAAGAAGTCTCCTCAACGGAGATGGAGGACTGAAGAGTTGGAATTTTGACGTTTTTTTTTTTCGTTTTTATCTTTATCTTCATTTTTATTTTCCTTTTCTAGAAGAAAGCAATGTGAAGGGAGAATAGCAGGAGGAGTGGAGATTGAAAGCTTGGAGAAAGATTGAATCAGAGATGACCCGCGTGGGGGTGTGATGGAGAGTTTGGAGAATTGCTCGAGGAGCAAGGGAGGAATCGGGAGAGAAATCTGCAGTGAATCTGGAGAAAAGCTGATCATAATTGGCGGTGGTCTCGGTACGCGAGAGAACAATTGAAAATGTAGGGAAGCTAGAAGAGACGGATGCATGGAAGTGAGAGAAAAGAGGCCGGCCCACAGCCTGTCTATTGTAAAACCTTCTTCATACGGAACATCTGGCTCTCCAGTGTCCGTATAATCACTCAGCAACTGCCTCTTATCTGTAATCACAGCCGACTTTTCAATCAATTCATGTATTAGTGGTGGCCATTCCGGATCAGTCGGCATAAAGAGACGGCTCAAGGCAATAGTAATATCATACATATCGAACCATCTATACCAATCACACTCTGGATCATCCATCTTTCTTCTTTTATCAGGCCTTAGAGATTCCAGGGCTTTATAAGTGGCCAATGGTGCAATATGGCGAGCAAACTGTCTCGCATGAACATCTTGACAGTCTAGAATGGAGGTGATTATTGTAGTCTGTTCATGATTCTGAACGCCACCTGTGACAAAATGTGTCTTCAATGTCCAAGTAAGCGGTTGGCGATCCGTCTTCAGAGTGGATGTCATAACTGCCCATGGTTCATCTTCATTTTTGCCTGGCCCTTTGTAGCCCAGGCCGCCTCGTGTAATCAATTTCTGAGGCTTAATAGGCCTAGTCCTGCCTTGACAACTGGCACCCAGACCTTTGCCGTTTTGATACCCCATTTTCATTAGAATTTTCCAGCCAGGGGTGTTTATCATGCTTTTCTTCTTTTTCCCCATGGAAGGCAAGGGTGTCATAGCAATTGTCGTGACTGTCTCGGGCGACATTGGCCGTGGGTGAGGGAGGTCTAGCATTGATAGCAACGGCTTGTTGGCAGGCCAAATAGAAGGAACTAATGAAGCCAAGTGTATATCTTCCTCTGGCAGAATTGGCATACTGGTAACTTTGATAATGCGGCCCTTGTGTGGAAACTTAAGGCATTGATGATTTGTGGAGGGCACTGCATCGAGCTGTTGAATGTAGGGGCGGCCCAGAATGCCATTAAATGTTGGATCCATGTCCAAAATGTGGAAATCGACCGTGATTGCGGCCGGACCCAAACTGACTTTTAATGTGATCATGCCTAGAGGAGGCTTCTTTGTATTGTCATATGCTGTGACTGTTATAGTAGATGGCCGAATCAGGTTTTCAGGAATGCCGCACATCTTCAAAGTGCTCGGTGGCAATACATTGATAGATGCCCCAGTGTCCACTAGACATTGTTTCACTGCCACCTTATTAATATCAACCGTGATACATAGAGCATATTTCCTTGCTGAGAGTGGTGCCAGTTCATGCTCATGAAAAGTAATCGCCGGCTGACTGCTAGCGGGCGTTAATACTGTGGTTATCTGCTCGACCGGAATGTCTTCGTTGACCATAACTTTCTGCAGATATTCTTTCAGGGCCATCTGATGAGTGACTGACCTCTTGATCAGTTCTAAAATGGAAATTCTTGCTGGAGTTCGGTCAAGATGCTTTAACAAATCATACTGAGTGTCGGGCACGGACTCTTGCTCCTGTTCTTGTTCATTAGGCCCCTGCACGGGCTCTTGCTCTCTTTGGGGAAAGATGCGCTGGAACATCCGTCCACTGCGGAGCGGTGCCATGTTTTGTCGTGCCTCTGCCGGGGCAAGTAAAGGAGGAGGGTTGGAAGAAGAAGAGGGTGTATTGGCGTTAAGAAGTGGTGGAGGGGTGTTTGAAGAAGGAGCTCCTGTAAGAGGTGTTGGTGAGGATTTTACGGAAGAAGCCCCCGCAGGAGGTGTAGGAGTAGGAAGGGGTGCCCGAGTGTGAGAAGAGTTAGTGGGCGGAATGAGGAGGGATCTGGGTATACAAGATGGGTGAGCCGCTGGTGGGGGGATCCTTGCCGGTGAAGGAGTAGAGATGGTGGATGTAACGGGTATTGGTGGTGGGCGGATAAGGAGTGGTCTAGACGGCGAAGGTGAAGGGTTGGTGGTGGATGGCGGAGTTTGCTGCGTGGTAGGGTGCGGAGGCGGTAAGCGGGTAAGGAGAGATCGGGTTGGCAAGGATGGAGAATTGGTGGGAGCAGGTGGATTAACGGGGTGTAGAAGAGCTCGGCTCAATTGGGGAGTAGAAGAAGAAGGAAGCGTGCGCAAGAGGCGCGGAGGTTGATTTGGATTATGATTAAATGCCCCGACAGAGGCGTTTTCTTCATGCTATCCTTGTCCTCTCTCCACCTCAGGGAGAGACGTGACAGGGTTCACGTGCTGATTTGGCGGGTGCTCCGATAATGGATTGTGGACAATCCCCATATCTTGCTGAGGTGCCGGAGCTTGCTGTTGTACTTGTGGAGCCGGTTGTTGTGGCTGCTGAGCCTGCTGTTGCCGAGGAGGCCTTCTTTCTTTCATAGTGGCGATAAACTGTCTCATCTCGTCCCAATTGATGCCACCCTGGTCATTTAAATCATAAATGTAGTCCTTGAAGTGGAAGCAACGATCAATATTATGACCAGGGGAGCGGTGGAAGACACAGTAGCGAGACGTGTCAACATTAGCGGGCCACGCTGCCCTTTCCTTTGGTAGCATGAGCAAGTTGGCGGCCATTAAGGCATTGAAAATATCTGGGAGACTTTCTGGCAGTGGAGGGTAATGGGCCCTTTTGGGACCAAGTGGTCTCCTTTGCTGTTGTTGTTGCGGTCCATAATTAATGGGTGGCGGTACTTGGTGGTATTATTGCGGAGCTGGAGGGTCAGCGCGGGGCGCTTGATTTTGTGGCGGAGCAAAGGAAGGTTGAGGTGCGAATTGGTGTTGGGGGGGTGAATTAAAGAGGGTGCCTTGTGATGGAGGTGGCGGGGGTCGTGGGTTAGATTGGCGAAAAGGTGTGGGGTTGCCGACCGCGCCAACCTGCTCATTGATGACGGTCCCCTCAGTCGTGGGCCCGCTATTGTTGACATTTGTATTCTTTTTAACCAACCTTGGTTTTGGCTCAAACATGCCCATGATGGGCGAATCTTTCATTTGGGTCTGAATGTAACGAGCTCTTTCATAGAGCTCCTCCATGGTGGTCAATCTGTTCATAGCCAGTATATGCCGGAACTGAGGGGTTGCATTGGATATAATCATCTTAACCTGTTCCGGTTCTGATAAGGTATCTTTCAACTTCTCGGCCATCGACCGCCATCTATCAGCAAATATGATGAAGTCCTCCTCGAGCTTCATTTTCTCTGCAACCAAATCTGTGACTGAAAGGGAGGGTCCAACCCGGTCCCTATATTTCTGCAAGAATTTCCTTTGAACCACATCGAAATCACTAGCATCTGCCGGATCCAAGGAGTAGAACCATTCGAGGGCTGGCCCCTCTAAAGATCTTCTAAACAAATAAGCCAATGAGGCTTTGTTGCCCTGCCAAAAGGACGTTTCATACATAAAATCCTTCAGATGAATAAAGGGATTACCAGTTCCATTGTATCACCGAAAGTTCGGCATCTCAGAAGGTGGTAAGTGAAAGACTGGCAATGTAGGAAGAGAGATTTATGGGGCATTCTTGGCAGCAGTAACCTTGTTGAGTTTTTCTTCCATGCTAGCCAATTTCTGAAGGAGCAAAGCATTAGTGTCTGACTCGACCGGGGCCGAATTTGGAATGAAGGTATTTGGCATAAGCGTCCTTAGAATTTGGGGCGGTTGAAAGAATTGGGGCCTAGCCACTGAGTAGCTCGCCTGTTAGGCCGGCATGGCCGCACCAGGTGTCGGTGGACAAGAGGGGGGTTTGTGCAAGACCGCTTGGTCATTAGTGAGGTGATGGCCACTCTCGGCCTGAGGGGGATTGGAGGATGAAGAGGGAACGGACTTCCCTTTCAAAGCGGCCTGAACTGCCTGCCGCTGGGAGTCATCTAATTGAGATAGGGCATTAATCAAATCGGTAACATTGAAAGATAGGGAGGGGTTCCCCAAAGTGTTGGAGGGTAAAGCCTGAGAAGAGGGCACAACCTCTTGAGTAGTGGTATCAACCACATGAACTTGAGGATAATGAGAATGAGGAGGAGGGTAATTCCCCTCATGATAGATAGAATCTTGGGGAACCTCATAGGATTGACCAAAAACGTTCTCTTCCACATCATCATAGGAATATCCGTAGCTTGCCATGTTGATAATCTTACCTGAACGGAGTTGCATGCTTAAAAAGAGAGAAAGCTTTATGAAGGAATTATCACACAATCAATCACCCAATCGAAACAAACTTAAGCAAATCAACCCAACCAAATTTATGCAAACAAGTTGAGATGAAGGCAAGATTTTAGTGTTATGTTTGAGATTAGAGTGAGTTAAATTGCAGAATAATTCACTCCTCTTTGCAAAGTGAAACCTAGTTTGGATCCAAGTGTAGCCTCCGTGTCAACTAGGTTCTTTCTCTTTTCTCACCAACGATAGGTTCTCTAAACTCTGGATACTTCAAGGGTACAACCAGCCCAGCGTCCGTGAGGGAATCCACGGGTGCGGGGACTTACGGAGGTCTTGGAAAAGGGATTTCCGGTCCAAAGAGACGGAATGCTCAATGGAGGGTTGTCCCGATTCCAAGAGAGGTGTGTGGAATCCTAGTGTAGAGAGAGGAGGTCTCTCAACCAAATGCCACAAAAATGCAGTATAAGATAAGTCAATCACAGCAATATCATCAAATACTCAATGTAAGTATGAATCCAGCATGAATAGATAGAAACAGTAAGGCTCTGTAAACACACAGGAAAGAGGCGACCTGGAGGCAGTCGCTACTAACAAAAGAGACGACAGCGTGGCTGTCGTGAAACACTGTGAGGGGCTCACAGGCAATGCAAAAATGCGCCTTGATGTGGGGCGCTAAATATGATAAAGACGCCTCGGACAGAGGGCGTCAAATATAAGTGGTGCGCAAGATCGAAGAAAAACGCGCCTTGGTGCAAGGCGCTGCCAAATAAGAAGACGCCCGAGAGGAGGGCGCAAATTCACAGAAGCGGCAGATACGATGAAAGACGCCTTCGTGGAAGACGTTAAACAGAAAAAAGACGCCCTGGATGAAGGCGTTAAATAGAAAGGCGCCTTTGTGAAAGGCGTTAATTCAACAACAGCAGTAGACTTAATCACAAGCTGGCTGATCCTGGGGAGTGTGCAGTGTGCACAGTGGAGGGTGCCCGTGGGGCACAAAGGAGGGGTACCGTGGGTACCAAAGGGAAAGGGCACGCGTGGGTGCCAAAGGGGAAAGGGCACACGTGGGTGCCAAAAGGAGATGGTAATCAAAAGAAAAATAGTGGAAGTCCCATCGTGATCGCCAATTTGTGAATCATGGAAAATCCACTCTTAATAGAAAATAAGAATAATAATAAGAATATGAAGAATAATAAGAAGAATAATGAAAAAGGGTGTAAAAGAGCACGTGGTGCTACTAAGGAGAGTGATCGCCAGAGGGGTTACCTCAATAAGAAGAAAAGATGATCGCGAATACCTGGTGATAATAGGATGCGGGATGGATGTGGATTCCTTCCTCCACCTTCTATCGGCCGGCCGATGAAGGGGGTTTTCCTTGTTGATTACCCTGAAACAAAGAACAAACAAGTGAAAGAGAAGGAGATCAGCCAAACGTGAGTGTAGTATCAATCCAAAGAAACAGTATGATGATGAAATAAGAATATAGCATGCGCACCTTTTTGTTTGGTTTTTTGAAACCCCTAGAGAATTAGGGAGAGGAGAGGAGATGCAATACTAATGCAAAAAAAGAAAACAATGGACGTTGATGATACGATGAAGATAAACACAAACAAAGGAGAGAGAACCCTGCTGTTCCTGTAAACAGTAAAGGGGAAAACCACCGGAGCAGCAGGAAGCAGATGGAAGATGACGAAGAGATCACGCGGATGAAAAGAGAAACTCTTCTCTGCGCTTTCTCTGATTAACGACTAATGACTCTAGCAACCTTGCTAACACCGTAACCTCTGTGACAACAGCCCTGCTTCTTACCTCGCACAATATCCTCAGTGACAATAACAACAGCTCTCTCTCTTTCTAACCTTACCTTACCTCGCTGTCCTCTGTAACCTCGCTGTCCTCTGTAACCTCGCGCGAGATCAACCAGGGGACTCTTTTATAGGGTCTCGATCACAGATAAACACAGATTTGGGAAGATAAGAATAGGCAGTGATCATCAATGGCAAGGACTCTAGTTCCCAGATCGAGCAAGATGACCAAAAAAGGCAGGGAACTCTTCAGGAAAGGTGAGATTAAGAAGGACACGAAAGGGGTAAGACACGACCTACTCAAAGGCGTCAATTCAACAATTGACGACCTTCCGCAAGGGCGTTAAATCAAAACACGACCTGGATCAAGGCGTCACTTCCTGGATTCAATTTTGGTAATAAAAACTTTCTTTATTTGAAAATTGTAAAGAGACGCCTAAGGAAGAGGCGTTGATTAAAAACACGTCCTGAGGAAGGACGTTAATCATTGATTTTCAAATCGGGGTGGGACTCGCATAACACCAGGAATTGACGCCCTTACAATTGGTCGTCCTTTCTTAAAAACACGCCTCAAGCAAGGCCGTTACTTAAATAACGCCCCTAATGAAGTCGTTAATCACCAAAAATGCAAGAATAAATCACAAAAACACAAAAAAATAGAAAAACTTTATATTATAGAAATATTGAAGTTCACTTTGGGGTATTATCATAGTGACATGAGATTTGATCATCATAGCGTCAATTTTGGCGTGTCTACACTCGGATCCTTTTTTCAGCCAGAGAATTAAAGAATCAACCTTTCACTCTAGTTCGGATCCTTTTCTCGGCCATAGAATCAAAGAACCAACCTTTCACTTTGGTTCGGATCCTTTTCCCGGTCGGAGAATTAAAGAATCAACCTTTCAATCTGGCTCGGACCCTTCCCCGGCCAGAGAATCAAAGAATAAACCTTCCATTTTGGTCCAAACCTTTCCCCGGCCAGAGAACAAAAGGGGACCTTTCTCTTAGGCTCTCATATCCCGCTACCTGACGCCCTTCGGCTCAGCCATTTCGGCTAAGGCCCACTCTCAAGATTAATCCATCCGTCCCACCGTGCTCTCCGATATTTTTTGGCTTTATAGCCTACGTCTAACATCTCTCGGCTTGTCATCCTGCTCCCAATATACCTTGGCTTTTTAGCCTACTTTTCAGTACCCTTTGGCTTTTATAGCCTGCTTCCCAACTTTGGCTCTTACAGCTTGCTCCCCTTTGGCCTCCGTGGCCTGCTCCCCATTTCTGGCTTTTATAGCCCGCTTCCCAACTTCGACTCTCGCAGCCCGCTTCCTAACTTGGGCTCTCGCCGCTTGCTTCCTTTTGGCCTTTATGGCCTGCTTCCCCAATGTCCCTCGACTTCTATATCCCGCTTCCCTGATGTCCTTTCGGCCCTCCGTGGTCTGCTTCCCTAATACTTTTATTACCACTACACTTATACGTAACGACAATACATTCTTATGCAAAAAAAAGAGAACAAAAAAAGGAGAAAGAGAAGAAAAAAAAGGGGGAAAAAGAAGAGAGAATGCTTGATTGCCCTGTTTGCATGCTTGCTTGTAATATAGAATAATACACCTCCTTGAAATTTTCTAGGACCGTGTTTCCTTGCTAAATAATAATGCCCCGATTCTGGATGCGCGCGCGTCATGGCATATGCTCGAAAAGAACCCAATTATGGCGGGTGCACACGTCAAGGGGAAGAGTCATGGCTGAACTACTAAGTCAAATTCATAAAATAAACCTGAGGCAACGCTCCTACACTTTGCACTTAATGTGTTCGATGGCCTTAGACCATAGGGATTGCCCGAATTTCTTCTTAGCACTCTACGGAGACTTGAATTCCTGCACTCGCGTGAAAGGTAATCGTGAGGAAAAAGCTACCTACCCCCACTGTAAAAAAAAGAGGAAAAAAAAGGAAAAAAAGAGAGGGAAGTGAGGATCCGAGTAGCCGAGAATCCCCACTGAAATAAATGAGGAAACTCGCGCGAAATGGTGAAGCGAATCACAATAAGGATGAATCCTAGTAGCCGGGAATCCCCATTGAGACACATGAGGAGACTCACGTCGAACGGTGAAATCCGCTACCAAAATAAACAGATGGGGGATGTGTGAAGCTACCTAAAGTCGAAAGCCTGAGACTAATGTGTACGTGCTAGAGTGATCCTCGAGTGTCACTAGAAAAATCTGCATATCCCTATGGTTAGGTGATGCGGGACGGGACCACGGACACGACAAGCTCGCGGTTGTCCCTTAACGAGGGAAGCGTCAGACGTGCGCGGTTGAGAAACCGGTAATGAGCTAGGGTGATCAGCTCTCTCGTGTGCCTGGATCGGGTCACGGGATGGTCTCGCACTCTCTCGCAGTAGCGGTAATGAATAGATAAAGTGAGCTAGATATCCCTACACATGCTCTCTAGCAGCGGCATAAACAAATATATATGAAGTAAGCAAAATGCCAAGTAAGCGAGCGAATGCGATACCTCCACGCGCTCGGCGTGGGGAAGGCGGACCCGGCCGAAACTCGTACTTCCGGGATAAATATTACACAATGATGACAGCAATGAAATATCGTCCACTCCACGCAGGGAGGTAAAGGGCTACACAACTGGGCCCGGGAGGACCGAATTCGGGTTGACAGGCGGCTTCTCGCGTTGATTCGGCAACACCCGAACTAGTGACGGTGGGGCCCACGTGCTGTCCGAAGGGGCCGTGTGGGACCCGGTGGCACCGCTGTGGTGGTGGATACCTGGATGAGCGCTCCCTGGAGTGGAGGCGCACTGGTTCGCCGGCCGGACGCCGGGCGGCTCCGATCGGCACCGGTCGGAATAACCGGCCACGGATCTGCAACTTCTGGTTTTCAGCGCGCGTCCCGGCGAGAACAGGCGTTGCGATCAGCCCCGATGTCGGATCGACACGAGACTAGCGCCGTTGGAAAGCTAACTTCAAATCCTTTAATCGAGGCCTGAAGATCTGGCCTGGATGTGCACGGATCTGGGCTTTAATGAATTTTCAACTTCCTGTTGTACAGTAGCCGAACACTTTGAGCTACAGGGCCATTCTCTGAGAACTACCTTTGACCGATATGTGAACATCCGAATCTGAAGTGCTGGGCTTCAGTAAAGTTGTAGGAAATCAAGCTAGGAAAACGGCAAAACTAGTTTGGACAAGTTTGGATGTGGCTACGAATTGATAGGATTTTTGAACTAGAAGTGGGTCGGATCTAGAAATGGGCTGAAAGCACTGTAGCTGAGATAGAACACGAATTTTGAAAAATGGATAGATGGCAGATAAAAAAATCAAGAAAAATGGTGGATGTAGGGGATGATGGAAAGAAATCTCAGTAAAATGGGGAGGGTTTGTAAAAATCAAATAGAGGGTCGGAGGTGAGAAACACAGGGCTGATGTCACTATAGATAGAGACAAAACAGATCTGGGAATGAAAGATGCACGAAAATGGAAAATTACTAAATGGAGGAGTTTGGACTTGAAAATTTAGGTGGAGGTGGGGATTCAAGGTAAGAACACACTCTCAAAATTTTAAATCCATCTGAGCGCGTGGCTGATAGCAAGAATTCGTGGAAGTCACCTCTGTCCAGCAGGATAGAACCTTGACGATGGCTCCGTGGCGGCTCGTAGGCGGCACGAATGGCGGCGGCGGCGGCACAGATGATCACCGGAGATAGAGGGGAGGGGATAGGAGGTAGAAACCACTCTAGAACTGGAGGTTGGAGGAGAGGAACCAGGGGGGAGGAGCTGGGGGCGCAAGAAGCCTTTGGCCTTTCAACAAATTTTCTGAATTTTCACTAATATTCATATGAAAATACAATCTGTTATATGATTCACATCAAATGCAATGTGAACCCTTGGATCTAGGGGTGGGGATTGAAGGGCTGGGATTAAGTGTGAAACACACACAAAAATTAATACAATAATAAGGGGAGAGGGGCGCCCCCTTGACCAAGGGGTATGGTAGGTGAAGGTAGGTGACCTACCTTGGACCAGTTTAACCACTTGTCTACCCATGTGGTATTTGACATTCAACCCTTCTAGATGGCCACCTAGGATGGTTGACCAGCCCCACATGAGTGACATGGACCAATGGGAAAGGGTTGAGGGCCCCCTTGCTGGTCCTACTGACAAATTACAAAGAAACCCAAACAATCCGTAGGAATGACGCATTGGCTTATAAAGCCGTACAATTGTGCATATACTTTCCCATGGATATACAAATAAACTAAAGGACATAAATGCAAAATAAAATGTACATGCTCGGTGTCGATTCCCATCAACTCTCCCCGGGTGGGAGGAACTCGACCCCGTCGAGTTGGGGTATGGATGCTCGAGTACTCCGGCGGATCCGTCACCGTGCCAAGCAGCGCGGGTATGCTCCACTCCAAGTGATTAGCACCTGCTCATTCCATATATACTCGATATGCACAAGCTGCTATGGGCCAGAGGTGGACACTCCGAATGGGGCACTCTCAAAAAGGGAGGTGGCGGCTCGAAGACTCACTAGGAATCACCGCTGAGTCCCTGTAGGTGACTGATCCGGGTATAGATGTAGAACCGATCCCATACTCATCGAGTGAGTCCAATCACCTCAACGAGCTTACACAAGACACATGCAGACAAACAAACAACACACAAAGAAAAAGCACACCGACTCACCTATGACCCTAGACACACCTAATGTTAGTCCGACCCGTACATGGATGACGGCGGACCAGGACACCCGAATGTGTGCCATGCATGCATTTGACGTAACCGGAGGTTGACGTCATGGGGAACTCCTAGACATCCTACGATGCACCAATCATGGACATTGGGCTTGGATGCGGGAAGTCCAGGAGGTGCGGGTGGTTTAGAGGGATCGGGGAAACCAAAGTCTTCCTTACCCCCGAATGATGGTTCGGACCTATGGCTATGTGGAGCTTGCTTGGCCCGAGTGGAAAAGGTGGGATAGTGAACTCCACGGAAGAAGGGTAGTGAGTATGAAAACTCGGGAGGTTCACTAGTGAAGGGGTCAAAAGGGTCGAAGAAGGTGTGACCCCATGAAGTGGGTTCCAACATGACATGGTCCCAAGTTTGGAATTCATAGTCACCGCCATACATTAGGATCGGTGGGACGACGGACATGTGTAGAAAATAGGACTCCTCCCTTGGGCAAAAGGGAATGAATTCGGGCTCGGCCGGTAAGGGAAGGAGTAAGAGGACCTCCGTAGTGACACAACCCACGGTGCACTAGGAGGTAATAGACCCTAAGGCCGGATGAGTGAGGCTAAAACTAGTGGGTTGGTCAAAGCCTCGGGCCAATAGATGCATCAACTTCTATTGTGAATCTAATCCCATGATAAGATCGTCCAACGTATCAACATGGTGACTAGATCGAAATGTGGTATGGAATGAGTTGACCGGCACTAAAGGTAAGGTGGGGTCCATGAAGGGGAAGGGA
Source organism: Amorphophallus konjac (assembly GCA_022559845.1). Lineage (NCBI taxonomy): Eukaryota > Viridiplantae > Streptophyta > Magnoliopsida > Alismatales > Araceae > Amorphophallus > Amorphophallus konjac. The sequence continues at coordinate 51,131,937 of CM040122.1, forward strand.
TGTGGGACCAAGCCATCCTTGAGCCAACTAAGAAGCGGCTCGGCTATGAAAAGCGTACCCGTCAGAAACACGGGTGGCTCGAGCTTGGGTGGTTCCAAATGAGAGGGTTCCGAAACAAGTTCGGAAAGAAAGGGTGGTGAGCATGGGTCCGTAGGAGGAGCGGACTGATACGAGTGGACGGGTGGTGACACGGAGATGGTCGGCCAAAGGATGTCGTGGAAGATGAACTTGCCGGGTAGGTGAGGTGCATATAAGGTGCAGGTCCTCGTATCCCGGTCAAAGATCGCTCTCCTCTCTTCCAACCAAGGTCGCCCTAACATAATGTATGGGCCTGTTGGCGTACCAAGGTTGCACCATGCACCATCGCAGTAAAGAGTGGAGCCGATCATCCTTTCAAACTCGACAAAAGCAAAATCCCCATCGCGGATAATCTTACCCACCTTGGAGAGGGACTCCACGACATCAAGAGAAACCCAATTATCTGAATCCTTATGAGCAAAATAGAGTCTCGTTGTGGACCCATTGGGTAGGGTAGCTTTAGTAACGAGATGAGTGAAAGCAAATGGTCGGGCCATGAAGGTGTTGGATTGGGCCACAAAGGATGTCCCTTCGGACGCATGGTCTTGGGGAACGGCCATGGGTAGCGGTCATGGACATGCATACACACGGTGACAAGACACTAGACCGACTATGCAAGTTTGGAATGCATGCACACTAAGGACCCTAGACGTAAACCAAGACTCGGTACGTGGCAGAGATAACTGATCCGAAGATCACTCGCGCAAGTGTGCGACCTTCCCGATAGGCGTAGCCTAACGTTCGGACAACACCTTTTGAGATACCGGGTTATTGGGATGCAATGCAAAAGACACTTTTTTTTTGACACCCTAGACTCAACTCGATCTGATACCAAATTGATGCGGGACGGGACCACGGACACGACAAGCTCGCGGTTGTCCCTTAACGAGGGAAGCGTCGGACGTGCGCGGTTGAGAAACCGGCAATGAGCTAGGGTGATCGGCTCTCTCCTGTGCCCGGATCGGGTCACGGGACGGTCTCGCACTCTCTCGCAGCAGCGGTAATGAATAGATAAAGCGAGCTAGATATCCCTACACATGCTCTCTAGCAGCGGCATAAACAAATATATATGAAGTAAGCAAAATGCCAAGGGAGCGAATGTGATACCTCCACGCGCTCGGCGTGGGGAAGGCGGACCCGGCCGAAACTCGTACTCCCGGGATAAATATTACACAATGATGACAGCAATGAAATATCGCCCACTCCACGCAGGGAGGTAAAGGGCTACACAACTGGGCCCGGGAGGACCGAATTCGGGTTGACGGGCGGCTTCTCGCGTTGATTCGGCAACACTCGAACTAGTGACGGTGGGGCCCATGTGCTGTCCAGAGGGGCCGTGTGGGACCCGGTGGCACCGCTGTGGTGGTGGATGCCTGGATGAGCGCTCCCTGGAGTAGAGGCGCGCTGGTTCGCCGGCCGGAGGACGGGCGGCTCCGATCGGCACCGGTCGGAATAACCGGCCACGGATCTGTAACTTCTGGTTTTCAGCGCGCGTCCTAGCGAGAATGGGCGTTGCGATCAGCCCCGATGTCGGATCGACACGAGACTGGCGCCGTTGGAAAGCTAACTTCAAATCCTTCAATCTAGGCCTAAAGATCTGGCCTGGATCTGCACGGATATGGGCTTTAATGAATTTTCAACTTCCTGTTGTACAGTAGCTGAACACTCAGATCTACAGGGCTATTCTCTGAGAACTGCCTTTGATCGATATGTGAACGTCCGACTCTGAAGTGGTGGTCTTCAGAAAAGTTGTAGGAAATCAAGCTAGAAAAACGGTAAAACTAGTTTGGACAAGTTTGGATGTGGCTACGAATTGATAGGATTTTTGAACTGGAAGTGGGTCGGATCTGGAAATGGGCTGAAAGCACTGTAGCTGAGATAGAACACGAATTTTTAAAAATGGATAGATGGCGGATAAAAACATCAAGAAAAATGGTGGATGTAGGGGAGGATGGACAAAACTCCCAGTAAAATGGGGAGGGTTTGAAAAAATCAAAAAGAGGGTCGAAGGTGAGAAACACAGGGCTACTGTCACTGTAGATAGAGACAAAACAGATCTGGGAATGAAAGATGCATGAAAATGGAAAATTACTAAATGGAGGAGTTTGGACGTGAAAATTTAGGTGAAGGTGGGGATTCAAGGTAATAACACACTCTCAAAATTTCAAATCCATCTGAGCTCATGCCTGACAGCAAGAATTCGTGGAATTCACCTCTATCCAGTAGGACAGAACCTTGACGATGGCTCCGTGGCGGCTCGTAGGCGGCACGAATGGCGGCGGCGGCGGCACAGATGATCACCGGAGATAGAGGGGAGGGGATAGGAGGTAGAAACCACTCTAGAACTGGAGGTTGAAGGAGAGGAACCAGGGGGGAGGAGCTTGGGGCGCAAGAAGCCTTTGGCCTTTCAACAAATTTTCTGAATTTTCACTAATATTCATATGAAAATACAATCTTTTATATGATTCACATCAAATGCAATGTGAACCCTTGGATCTAGGGGTGGGGATTGAAGGGCTGGGATTAAGTGTGAAACACACACAAAAATTAATACAATAATAAGGGGAGAGGGGCGCCCCCTTGACCAAGGGGGATGGTAGGTGAAGGTAGGTGACCTACCTTGGACCAATTTAACCACTTGTCTACCCATGTGGCATTTGACATTCAACCCTTCTAGATGGCCACCTAGGATGGTTGACCAGCCCCACATGAGTGACATGGACCAATGGGAAAGGGCTGAGGGCCCCCTTGCTGGTCCTATTGACAAATTACAAAGAAACCCAAACAATCCGTGGGAATGACGCATTGGCTTATAAAGCCGTACAATTGTGCATATACTTTCCCGTGGATATACAAATAAACTAAAGGACATAAATGCAAAATAAAATGTACATGCTCGGTGTCGATTCCCATCATTAGGGCCCTTTGTTCACACTTTTACACTGCCATGCCACAGAGAATTGCCTCGGGTGAAATGCGTGAATTTCAGCTATGCATGCAAGACATGCGATATCCTCTTGATGGGTGCACCACCCCTCAGTTGTGCCTCGTGGCCCGCACCGTGTTTGTGAATTATGGGCGATGCCCCTATCCCTTCCCCGATAGAAGGGGGCTACCTTACTTATACTTATGTTATGCCTACTGACGAATGCCTGCATGCTTGAATAAAGAAATAAATAATAATGATTAAAAAATAATAATAAATAAATAAACTCAATTTCGGCTCTCGTAGCCTGCTTTCCCAGTTCTGGCTCGTACGACCAAATCCTGGCCCTCACAGCCTACTTCCTACCCTTGCGGCTCGCTTATCTCCCAACCTCGGCTCTCGTAGTCCGCTTCCTCAATTTGGGCTCTCATAGCCTGCTCCCCAATCTTGGCTCCCATAGCCTGCTTCCCAACCTTCGGCTCTTGCAGCCAGCTTTCCTAACATTTGGCTCTTTGCAGCCCGCTTCCCAACCTCCGATTCTCGTAGCCCGCTTCCCAACTTCGGCTCTTTGCAGCCTACTTCTCAACTTCGGCTCTTTGTAGCCTGCTTCCCAATTCTGGCTCTTGTAGCCTGCTTCCCAACGTCGACTCTTTGTAGCCTGCTCCCTAATTCCGGCTCTTGCAGCCTGCTTCTCAATTTCAACTTTTTACAGCCCGCTTCCCAACGTCGACTCTTTGTAGCCTGCTTCTCAACTTCGGCTCTTTGTAGCCTGCTTTTCAACCTCGGCTCTTTGGAACCTGCTTCCCAATGTCGGCTCTTTGCAGCCCGCTTCTCAACTTCGGCCTTTATAGCCTGCTTTCCTTAATCTCGAATCTTTGCAGCCTGCTTATCAATTTTGGCACTTTGCAGCCCGCTTCTCTTCGGCTTTTGTAGCCAGCTTCCCAATGGCGGCCTCCGTAGTCCGCCTCCTCAATTTGGGCTCTCATAGCCTGCTCCCCAATTTTGGCTTTTGTAGCCAACTTCCCGATTGCGGCTCTTGTAGCCCGCTCCCCCGATTTCAGCCTTCACGGCCTCTTTCTGCAACACCGATTCTGGCCCTTGCGGCCCACTTTCCTGGTTTCAGATTTCACAGCTGGTACTCCCGACGTATTGAAAGAACATCGGATTCTCTTCACTCTAGATCGGACCTCCCGTCCGACTAGAGAACGAAAACACCCTCCCACTTTGGTTCGGACCTTCCGTCCAACCAGAGAACAAAAGACTTTTCACTTTGGTTCGGACCTCCCGTCCAACCAGAGAACAAAAAGACTTTTCACTCTAGATCGGACCTTCCGTCCAACCAGAGAGCAAAAAGACTTTTCACTCTAGATCGGACCCTCCGCCCGACTAGAGAATAAAAAGATCCTTTCACTTTGGTTTGGACCTGCCATTCAGTCAGAGAACAAAAAGATTCTCTCCACTCTAGATCGGACCGCATGTTCAGCTAGAGAACCAAAAGATCCTTTCACTGTGGTTCGGACCTACCGTCCAGGCAGAGAACGAAAAGACTCTCTCCACTCTAGAAAGGACCTTCTGTCTGGTTAGAGAACAAAAGACTTTCCACTCTAGATCGGACCTTCTGTCTGGCTAGAGAACAAAAAGACCCTTCCAATCTAGATCGGACCTTCTGCCCGGCCAGAAAACAAAAGATTCCTTCCACTCTAGATCGGATCTTCCAGCCGGCTAGAGAACTAAAAAGAATTCTCTCCACTCTGGTTCGGACCTTCTGTCCAGCCAAAGAAATAAAAGACCCGTCATACAGCTGGTACCCCCGGCGCATTAAAGAACGAAACAACCTTTCACCCCGGTGCGAGCCTGCCGTTCGGGTAAGGAATCATCCCCTTTTCCTTGCGCTAACACTAGCCCGTGTCAGCGACTTGACCATCTCTCCGTCCCCTTTCGGCGACGAACATCACCTCTTTTGGTTTGGACTTGCCATCCAGATCATTAAAGGAATGAATTCTTCTTTCCTTCCCTTCGGGTGATGAATACCTATTGAATCAAGGAATAATCTCTCCTTCCGTCCATTCGGGTGACGAATACCCCTCTTGACTTGGACCTTCCGTCCAGGTCGTCGAATCAACAAACTCTCCTCTCCGTCCCCCTGGGTGACGAATCACCTTTTGATTCGAATCTGTCGTCCATATCATTAAAGAAATAAACCCTTCTCTCCGCCCTCGTGGCCCGCCTTCCAATGACTTTGGCTTCTGTGGCCGCCTTCCAGCATCCTTTGGCTCCCGCTGCCCTGCTCTCCTCGTCATGTTGATAAATCTCTCAATCGGTCTGCACCCGCAGGCCCCGCTCTCTCATCCCTCTCTCGCGCCGTCCTCGGCTGGGGGGCATTTGTGGACACTAAAAAATTCTCACCCCATGTTTACATGCAGGGGAATAAAGAAGAAGAGAAAAGAGAAGAAAGAAGAAAGAAGAAAAGAAGAGAAGGAAACACACCCCCTAACGTGCCCTTCAACGGCACACCTTCAAGTGCCTCACCAACGGCACACTAACTTGTGCCCCAGTGGCACACCCTGAAGTGCCTCTAATGGCACACTCGTTAAAGCCATCAACGGCACACTCCCCTCAAGCCCCCTCAGCGGCACGCCCCAGGTGTCCTCCAACGGGGAATAAAGAAAAGGAGAAAAGGGAAGAGAAGATAAGAAGAAGAAAAGAAGAAGAGGGAGCTCCCTTGATGCCTCCAGCGGCACACTCCCCTGGTGCCTCCAGTGGCACACTTCCTCAAGCCTCCAGCGGCACGCCCCTAAGCCTCCAGCGGCACACCTAGGGCAGCCCCCCCCAACGGCACACTCATGCAAGTGCCTCTAGCGGCACGCCCTGAGCTCCTTAGCGGCACACCCTTCGTGCCCTCCAGCGGCACACCCTAGTGAGTGCCTCTAGCGGCACACCCTCACCAGCCCCTACAGCGGCACATCTACCAAGCCCTTCAGCGGCACACTGCCCAGCAGCCCCACAGCGGCACACCTGCCAGAAGTCCCGTCCCTAGCACGATGCTCTGTTTCGCTTAAACACTGAGCATTGAATGCTCGTGCATGTGGCCCTTGGCACACAGCGCAATCACGTCAAAGCCAGCTTATCCCTACCGTGCTGTCGACCTCTGGCTGGAGCACGGGAACATCACTCTGACGGGGACGTGACTGGGGTCAACCTCGGACCGGATCTACCTCGCGCATTGGCGTCAACGGCAGCCCACGTATAAAAGCTAGAGAAGAAGAAAGGGGAGAGAGCTCCTATGCGTGGAGAAGAAGAAGAGAAGAAGAGAAGAAAAAGAAAAAAGAAGAAGAAGAAGAGGAGAGGCTCCTGCCTCTCAACCCCCCTACTGCTCCGTCCATCACTGTCCGTGTGAAGAGGAGAAGAAGAAGAAGGAAAGAGAGAAGAGAAGAAGAGAAGAGTGAGGTCTGGGAGGGGAGGAGCCCATGCTCCGTTCCCCTCCCCACATTGTATTTTCATTTCTTTTCTGTTCTTTTTTTCCTTTCTTTCTCTTTGCAATGTATTGGGCACCCTGCTCCCTATGAATGAAATGCACCCCTTTAGCTTGATGTGCCCAACCTTCACTGTTGGTTTTCTCATGCCTTTCTTTTTTTCCCTTTTGTTGGGTTTTTCTCTCTTCCAGGAGGTTTTCCTTCGCCTACCTCGCCGTCGCCTTCACTGGCATCCCTCCCAACGGCCTTTGGCCGGCACACCCTTTGGCCTGTGCCCTGGCCGGCACACCTCCCAGTCTGCTTGGCCGGCACACCCTTGACCCACCTCCAGCCTGCCTTCGCCCCTCCCTTCCAGTGAGGGCATTCTTAGCCTGCATTAGCCCAGTGTCTCTCGTCGGTTGTTTTCCCCGGGTTTTCCGAAGTTTTCTCAAAGGTGGCTGCCTAGGCATACACCTCAAATTGTTGGGTCATGTCACTTCTTGTGGGCATGTCCCTTGTTATCCCCTTCCATCTCAGGTCAATGGGAGATGCTGCCGAATTTTTTGTCAGAAATAACAATATGCTAAAGGACAAAAAAGAAGTAACAAACAAATGAACTAAGCAACAATAAAAACTTTCTAATCAAACAAAGGAACTACACAAGGCTCGGAGAATTGAACTACTGAACATGGCCTTGGGCTTGGCTGCATAGCAGAGAATGGGAAACTTGATTGTCTGAAGCCCTCCATCAGGACTTCCATGAACAAAGAAGATTCCCCCTCCCAGACTTCACCCCACTTGTTTGTACCCTCCTCCTATACACTTCTCAATTCATTCATTCCCCAATCCCTGTGGCCTTCCAGCGGCACACTCATTCCTCAACTACCCAGCCTCTCAACGGCACACTCATTTCCCAATCCCTGTGGCCTCCCCAGCGGTACACTCCTCACCCCTTTCAGCGGTACACTTCTTAATCCCCCAGCGGTACACCCCAACTCACCCCTTTCAGCAGTGCAGTCCTCAACCCCCTGGCCGGCACTGTGATGACCCAGAGCGCTGGATACCGATATATCGATAACATCGATACACCGATACCAGGAACTGGGGAAGCCACCCAAGAGGCTGATGAGGCCCCTGAAGGGTTAGTGAAGTTTGTCGAGGGGATGTATAACGAATTGCAATCACAAGCGCGCATATTAGAATTAAGCAATAAAATTTAACAAGAGTGCGGAAGCAATTAAAAATAAACAAGTGCTAAATATATAAACTAGTCTTGAGGCACAAGAGTGCTAGTCCAATAGTACAACTACGCGGGGCATACCCCGGCAAAAGTACAATAGAAGGCCCAACAAGGCGACACGTCAACTGTTGGCAGCTAAGAGCGGTCTCCGAGTACACGGGAAACACCAGGAGACGGTGGGCGCGGCTCACCTGAAAAGAGAAGGGTGAGTCATAGCCAGACTCAGTAGGGGTCACGCGGATCCCTACCTCGAGCTAAACAGGCATACATGCAAAAATAAAGGCAATTAGAGCATGCATTTAATTAAATCAACAGGCATTGGCATGAATAAACTAATCATAATAAAGCTGTAAAATCTAACTACACAGCTAAAACATGCCAATATCAATTAATACTAATCGACAGAAACTAAATCTACCAATAGAAAACGCCTCAACTAACCAAGCCACAGGGAACAGGACAACCACCGGGAACAGAAACCAGATGCGTCCACTAACGGCTTACACTGCGTCTCAAGCACTCGTAGTCGGCCACACGACAAGCTGAGCGCGTAAACAGTACCAAACCAAGTGACCTGTCAGAGTGACACTTGTCAGTGTCAGTCCACAGCCTCCGACCACGTGTGAACACACTGACTCTCGCCTGAGCCAGGCCCTCTAGCAAGTTTTTTCTCTCGGTAGGATGCTACCGTTGGCGGGGAGCCCACGCTTCTAGCTTAAAAACCATGTGATGGGAACACCCCTCCGCCATCCCAGGCGGGTCGGCACTCAAAGACCTTAGGGCTACAACAGTGGTTCCATTGCAAGGAAAGTAAAGCTATTCTATTGGGATCTAAAAACATGCCATTATTTCATAAAATAACTCATACATGGCGTGCAATCATTCTGAAAAGCATTAAAGAATAGGCAGGCGGCTTTTGGAAACTAACAGGGGTGTGATAGTCTACTGCCAGTGCGTCACAGAGGGTGACGGTCGGGGGTTGGCGCGTTACATCGCTTGTGACGCGTCCGCCCCTAGCCGTTACAACCACCCGAAACCCTAGTTCTAATCGATCAAACGGAGTGTAACGCGCTCACGAAGGCGCATTACAGCATCCTGACGGTCGGGGAAGGGCGCGTTACATCAACTGTGATGCGTCCGCCCCTGGCCGTTAGAGCCACCCGAGGCCAAAAATCAATCCACAGTTTTTCTAGCCGTTCAAAAGCGGTGTAACGCGCTCGAGCAGGCGCGTTACGGCACCCTGACGGGCGCCCGACAGGCCGTCAGGCCAACCGCCAAACCCGGTCAATGGAAATCAACAGAAGTGTAACGGTCGGGAGCCTGACCGTTACACACACTGTGACGCCCCTTCAAAGGGCCGTTATACTTTTGTAACGTGTCCCGTGAGGGCCGTTACACGTGTGATGGTTTCTGGTAGGACCGTCGCACCGACTGGGATTCGGACAGGTTATATCTGAAAACGGGTTCCCTCCCGGGCGACCTTGAAATTTAAGGTAAAGGTGGTAGGTTGCAGCCAATTTTGTATTTGACCAGCAGCCATTTGAATGCTCCATGTGGTAAATGAAGGTGGAAAGAAAAGAAATTCAAACAACTAGCCTAATATGACAAAATAGGGGGCGCCCCCTACTTGGGCCTCCAATTGGGCCATTTGGCCATGGCTTAAGCCCACTCCATCATTCTTGTTTAGCCCTTTCCATAGAGCCCATGAGTGAAGGGAGCCCATTCTAAATAGCCCAACCTAGATAGCCCATGTAGGAAGGAAGCCCAATTGGGCCATGCATGGCTTATGGATCCATTACAATGGACCAAGGCCACTCCTTTCTTAAGGAATGCTTAAGGGCCTTAACCAATTGGCCCTTTAAGAGCCTTACAACCAGCCCATTATGCAAACCCAAGTAGAATGTTCATTACAAGCCCAATTTCAATGCAAAAAGAGTCCAAATTGAAGTCAAATTATCCCCAATTTGAAGGGAAGCCGATATAGTCCACTTGGCGCTCCGCGTATGGCACCGTCGGTTCGCCGACGTGTCACTTGATCATCCTGGTGTCCGCACCAATTCTCTCCGGGTGGGAGGAACTCGACCCCGTCGGGTAAGGGTCCCGAAGCTTGAGCACTCCGCATGTGATCAAGACGTTGATCATCGTGGGGCATCCTCGCCAACGTACTAGGACGTGTTGGTAGGCTCCGTTCCTGGTGATCACCTGCTCATCCAGTATACAATCTATATGCATGCGTTGAGGCTGGAAGAGTGGACTCTCGGGTGGTGTATCACTCACAATAGGAGGAGAAAGCCCAAAACTCACTAGGATCACCGCGGGTTCCAATATGCTACCAGATCTGAAACATGGAATGTCGAACTGGCACCATAGTCGCCCGATAGTTCAATATCGTACGCATTCGGACCCACTTGTTTCTTGACCCGGAAAGGGTGGATATCGTGGACCTAGAGTTGCTTTCGGTCTCCGGGAGGAAACCAATCAGGTATGACCCTGATCTAGACGTACTCTCCTTTTGAATCCACGGATATGTAGCATGCATCGGCTACCTCCTTATACGTGCTTGACTGGCCTTTTATTGAGACACGACTTATGCAAACCATATGTATGAAAGAGAACAACTAGAGAGACAAACAAACACACACACACATTACTTTAGACAAACCTATGGTTAGTCCGACCTACGCATGGACGATGGCGGACCAGGACACCCAAATGTGTGCCATGCATACACTAGATGCAACCAAAGGTAGGTAGGATTATGTACTCCTAGACACCCAAAAAGACACCATGCATGCAAGGACTTCCTATCAGATGTGGGTGTGGGTGGGCTAAGAGGTTCATCACCACTACATGTAGGTAAGGCATGCCATGCTTCCCAATAATCGGACCTATTGCTATGTGGAGTTTGATTGGCCCAAGTGGGAAGAGAGTGGTAGGGGACTTCCTTGACAAAGTAGAGGGGAAGTGGTGGATCACGAGGCCCACTAGAGAAGGGGTCAAATGGGTCAAAGAATGTGTGACCCCCCGGTTCCTCCATTACATAGTCCCATGTTTGAAATTCATGAAGGTGATGGTCACCTCCATCCATCGTGGTAGTTGGGACAGTGTATAGAAGGTAGGGCTCCTCCCTCGGGATAAAAGGAGTGAAGTCGGGCTCGGCCGGTAACGGGAGGAGTAGAAGAACCTCCGTGGTAACATGACCCACGGTGTACACGGAGGCAATGGACCCTAAGGTGGAATGGGTGAAGCTACAACTGGTGGGTCGGTCGAAGCCTGGGGCCAACAAGTGCGTAAATGCCAACTGTCGGTCTAACCCTTTAAGAAGGTCGTCCAATGTATCCACATAGTGACTAGACCGGAAGGTGGTGTGAAATGAGTTGCTTGGCACTAGAGGTAGTGTGGGGTCCATGGACGGGAAGGGAGATGGGACCAAGCCATCTTTGAGCCAGCTAAGGAGTGGCTCGGCGATGAAAAGTATTCCCGTAAGAAACAGGGGTGGCTCGGGCGGAGGTGGCTCCAAACAAGACGGCTCCGGATGAAGTTTGGAAGGAGAGGATGGCAACGGAGCACTCACGGGTGATGAAGGAGGGATCTCCATAATGGGGAGAGGGCTTGGGGACCCCTTAGGTGGGGCCGGGTTGGGGCTACGGGCTATGGCCTCCCTAGGTGCGGGTATGGCTACCTCCTGCCTCGAAGGTGGGTAAGGGGAGACTAATGACTCAAAATAAGCGCACCTCCTATCCACCCGATCCGAAATCATTTGCACAAGTTCGGCAACGGTCCGGGTTGGAGTAGGGGTATCAGAGTGGACTCGCCCGTAATCATCCGACCTAGGCTTGGGTCTAGGCTCATCTACGTGTAGGGCTCGTTGCCTCCGACTAGGACCCACTTGGTTGGAGGTGATTGGGTGGGGTCGGTTGGAGGTGATCGGTTGGGGAACGTAGACCTTCCTAAGCTCTCTCTTCATGTCCCACCATGACTCGATGGGCCATTACCTCCTAACCTCTCTCAAACATGCAATGTAGTCCCACTTTTCGGCGGCCTCATGAAGAAGCCGCTCTTTGGCGAAAGAGAATTGCATTGCCTCGGACATAGTATAACACTCAAAATATACGTCCATGGCGGCTTCCCACTTGAGGTAGTCGCTCGGGACCTTGGTTCCATAGAAGTTCGAGGCTTCGGGCCTACGGATGTGGTGGGGTTGGATTCCCCATCCTTGGTGGTGTCGCCACCATTCATATGAACTAGGCATTTGGGAACCCATGGGACTCGGGGAGCTAAGGGATGAACATGCCGACACTAGGACACGACACTAGACCGACTATGCAAGGTTGGAATGCATGCACACTAAGGACAAGACACCAAGACTCGGTACGTGGCGGAGTTAATCGATCCGAAGATCACTCGCGCAAGTGTGCGGCCTTCCCGATAGGCATAGCCTAACATTTGGACAACACCTTTTTATATACCGGGTTATTGGAATGCAAATGCAACCTTGGACTTAAATGACCCTAGACTTAAATGACGCTCTGATACCAATTTGATGCGGGACGGATGACCGACTCGGGCTAAGACGTACGACCGACTCGTTGTGCGGCCAGCACTAGCACACTAAGGCAAGCCGGGCGGCTGACCATCGTGGTATTCTCCGGGTGGAGACGTCTCTCAACAGCGACTCTCTTGAGCCCGACGATCGTCCCTTGCGAGGGAAACGTGGGGATCACGGCGATTAAGAAACCACCGTCGCCTAGGGTACCGATTCGAGTTCGGTGCTCGACTGGAGCTATGGAACGAGTGCTCACAACTCACACTCACGGTGATTTTGCAGCTAGCTAACGGCCCTATTCTCACAAACGCAGCAATATAGAAAGCACACTAAATCAGCAAATGTAGATGTCGGAACGAGCACGTACCTCCACGACTAGGCGTGGGGAAGAACTCCCGGCCGATTTCCGAACAACCCCAATACACAAATGATTAACTTTACAATTTCAGAACTGAACACCCACTCCACACAGGAAGGTATCGGGCTACAATTGATAATTTTGGGGTTGCTGGAACCCGGGTTGACGGGCCACACTCGCAGGAGGTGAGGGACGCGTGCCGGAGCCGCTCGGGTACGCCGACGGAAAGCCGACCCGGTTCTGTCCACGCTGGTCACCCTGCGCAGCGAACTTGCGGAGGCCGGTACGGCCAGATCCGATACCCGATCGGAGCACCGTTTGTTGGAGAATGTCGGCGACATGATGTAGTTTCTTCACTACGAAGGGCGCAATCAGATCTTTTCAGATCTGGGCGCAGTAACGTTTCTTCTCAGCTTCTGGTTTTGAGCTCCCAGAACGACGCAGCGACACGGTAAAATGATGGAAAAATAGCTGCCGGTGTCGGATTGAGACGTTCTTTGTGGGAGATTGTTTGCGACGTCAAGAGAAAGATGTACTCCGAAGATCCCTCATAGATCTTGACCGGATGAGTCGAGGAGGACTCTAGAACTCGGCTCTGGTTTGGGGCCGGATCTACTCAGATCTCTTGAGCGATCTCACGAGAATCGCCGCCACGAAGATCACGGTGATCAGATCCAGGCGAGACCAGTGGCAACGTGAAGACGACTCGAAATCCTACGATCTCTCTTCAGGAACTAGCTTCAGATGGCATCGGGGTTGGGCTGGAGAAATTAAAACACAGTCATCTCCAGATCTGAGCAGCAATCAGGGACCGATCTATGTGCCTCCACGAAACGAATTACTGCCGTAGCTCACGAACTCCGATTGACGCGAAACTAGCGCTAAAATTTTCCTAACTTACAAAGGTATCACTGGGGTTTTTGTGGAAGAAGAACATAAGAGGAAGAGGGGGATACGAGGTCGAGTCACACGACCCAATTCTGTCCAGTCACAGGACAGAACCAAGGGAGTCACACCCAAGGGAACACAAAGAGATTCACTCTCTAATGCAAATTTCTTTCAACAAACTTTCATTAACTTCTGCACAAACACTATACATGCCTTTAAATAGACAATGGCAAGGGGTAGAGGGGAGGGGCTGCGTGAGATTCAAGAAGGGAGAGGGGGGTGCGCATGGATCATGACACTTGGTGAAAGGGAAAGGGAGACAAGGGGACATGGCTTCTCACCTACCTTTGAAATTTAAGGTAAATTTGGTAGGTTGCAGCCAATTTTGTATTTTACCAGCAGCCATTTGAATGCTCCATGTGGTAAATGAAGGTGGAAAGAAAAGAAATTCAAACAACTAGCCTAATATGACAAAATAGGGGGCGCCCCCTACTTGGGCCTCCAATTGGGCCATTTGGCCATGGCTTAAGCCCACTCCATCATTCTTGTTTAGCCCTTTCCATAGAGCCCATGAGTGAAGGGAGCCCATTCTAAATAGCCCAACCTAGATAGCCCATGTAGGAAGGAAGCCCAATTGGGCCATGCATGGCTTATGGATCCATTACAATGGACCAAGGCCACTCCTTTCTTAAGGAATGCTTAAGGGCCTTAACCAATTGGCCCTTTAAGAGCCTTACAACCAGCCCATTATGCAAACCCAAGTAGAATGTTCATTACAAGCCCAATTTCAATGCAAAAAGAGTCCAAATTGAAGTCAAATTATTCCCAATTTGAAGGGAAGCCGATGTAGTCCACTTGGCGCTCCGCGTATGGCACCGTCGATTCGCCGACGTGTCACTTGATCATCCTGGTGTCCGCACCAATTCTCCCCGGGTGGGAGGAACTCGACCCCGTCGAGTAAGGGTCCCGAAGCTTGAGCGCTCCGCATGTGATCAAGACGTTGATCATCGTGGGGCATCCTCGCCAATGTACTAGGATGTGTTGGTAGGCTCCGTTCCTGGTGATCACCTGCTCATCCAGTATACAATCTATATGCATGCGTTGAGGCTGGAAGAGTGGACTCTCGGGTGGTGTATCACTCACAATAGGAGGAGAAAGCCCAAAACTCACTAGGATCACCGCAGGTTCCAATATGCTACCAGATCTGAAACATGGAATGTCGAACTGGCACCATAGTCGCCCGATAGTTCAATATCGTATGCATTCGGACCCACTTGTTTCTTGACCCGGAAAGGGTGGATATCGTGGACCTAGAGTTGCTTTCGGTCTCCGGGAGGAAACCAATCAGGTATGACCCTGATCTAAACGTACTCTCCTTTTGAATCCACGGATATGTAGCATGCATCGGCTACCTCCTTATACATGCTTGACTGGCCTTTTATTGAGACACGACTTATGCAAACCATATGTATGAAAGAGAACAACTAGAGAGACAAACAAACACACACACACATTACTTTAGACAAACCTATGGTTAGTCCGACCTACGCATGGATGATGGCGGACCAGGACACCCAAATGTGTGCCATGCATACACTAGATGCAACCAAAGGTAGGTAGGATTATGTACTCCTAGACACCCAAAAAGACACCATGCATGCAAGGACTTCCTATCAGATGTGGGTGTGAGTGGGCTAAGAGGTTCATCACCACTACATGTAGGTAAGGCATGCCATGCTTCCCAATAATCGGACCTATTGCTATGTGGAGTTTGATTGGCCCAAGTGGGAAGAGAGTGGTAGGGGACTTCCTTGACAAAGTAGAGGGGAAGTGGTGGATCACGAGGCCCACTAGAGAAGGGGTCGAATGGGTCAAAGAATGTGTGACCCCCCGGTTCCTCCATTACATAGTTCCATGTTTGAAATTCATGAAGGTGATGGTCACCTCCATCCATCGTGGTAGTTGGGACAGTGTATAGAAGGTAGGGCTCCTCCCTCGGGATAAAAGGAGTGAAGTCGGGCTCGGCCGGTAACGGGAGGAGTAGAAGAAACTCCGTGGTAACATGACCCACGGTGTACACGGAGGTAATGGACCCTAAGGTGGAATGGGTGAAGCTACAACTGGTGGGTCGGTCGAAGCCTGGGGCCAACAAGTGCGTAAATGCCAACTGCCAGTCTAACCCTTTAAGAAGGTCATCCAATGTATCCACATAGTGACTAGGCCGGAAGGTGGTGTGAAATGAGTTGCTTGGCACTAGAGGTAGTGTGGGGTCCATGGACGGGAAGGGAGATGGGACCAAGCCATCTTTGAGCCAGCTAAGGAGTGGCTCGGCGATGAAAAGTATTCCCGTAAGAAACAGGGGTGGCTCGGGCGGAGGTGGCTCCAAACAAGACGGCTCCGGATGAAGTTTGGAAGGAGAGGATGGCAACGGAGCACTCACGGGTGATGAAGGAGGGATCTCCATAATGGGGAGAGGGCTTGGGGACCCCTTAGGTGGGGCCGGGTTGGGGCTACGGGCTATGGCCTCCCTAGGTGCGGGTATGGCTACCTCCTGCCTCGAAGGTGGGCAAGGGGAGACTAATGACTCAAAATAAGCGCACCTCCTATCCACCCGATCCGAAATCATTTGCACAAGTTTGGCAACGGTCTGGGTTGGAGTAGGGGTATCAGAGTGGACTCGCCCGTAATCATCCAACCTAGGCTTGGGTCTAGGCTCATCTACGTGTAGGGCTCGTTGCCTCCGACTAGGACCCACTTGGTTGGAGGTGATTGGGTGGGGTCGGTTGGAGGTGATCGGTTGGGGAACGTAGACCTTCCTAAGCTCTCTCTTCATGTCCCACCATGACTCGATGGGCCATTGCCTCCTAACCTCTCTCAAACATGCAATGTAGTCCCACTTTTCGGCGGCCTCATGAAGAAGCCGCTCTTTGGCGAAAGAGAATTGCATTGCCTCGGACATAGTATAACACTCAAAATATGCGTCCATGGCGGCTTCCCACTTGAGGTAGTCGCTCGGGACCTTGGTTCCATAGAAGTTCGAGGCTTCGGGCCTACGGATGTGGTGGGGTTGGATTCCCCATCCTTGGTGGTGTCGCCACCATTCATATGAACTAGGCATTTGGGAACCCATGGGACTCGGGGAGCTAAGGGATGAACATGCCGACACTAGGACACGACACTAGACCGACTATGCAAGGTTGGAATGCATGCACACTGAGGACAAGACACCAAGACTCGGTACGTGGCGGAGTTAATCGATCCGAAGATCACTCGCGCAAGTGTGCGGCCTTCCCGATAGGCATAGCCTAACATTTGGACAACACCTTTTTATATACCCGGTTATTGGAATGCAAATGCAACCTTGGACTTAAACGACCCTTGACTTAAATGACGCTCTGATACCAATTTGATGCGGGACGGATGACTGACTCGGGCTAAGACGTACGACCGACTCGTTGTGCGGCCAGCACTAGCACACTAAGGCAAGCCGGGCGGCTGACCATCGTGGTATTCTCCGGGTGGAGACGTCTCTCAACAGCGACTCTCTTGAGCCCGACGATCGTCCCTTGCGAGGGAAACGTGGGGATCGTGGCGATTAAGAAACCACCGTCGCCTAGGGTACCGATTCGAGTTCGGTGCTCGACTGGAGCTATGGAACGGGCGCTCACAACTCACACTCACGGTGATTTTGCAGCTAGCTAACGGCCCTATTCTCACAAACGCAGCAATATAGAAAGCACACTAAATCAGCAAATGTAGATGTCGGAACGAGCACGTACCTCCACGACTAGGCGTGGGGAAGAACTCCCGGCTGATTTCGAACAACCCCAATACACAAATGATTAACTTTACAATTTCAGAACTGAACACCCACTCCACACAGGGAGGTATCGGGATACAATTGATAATTTTGGGGTTGCTGGAACCCGGGTTGACGGGCCACACTCGCAGGAGGTGAGGGACGCGTGCCGGAGCCGCTCGGGTACGCCGACGGAAAGCCGACCCGGTTCTGTCCACGCTGGTCACCCTGCGCAGCGAACTTGCGGAGGCCGGTACGGCCAGATCTGATACCCGATCGGAGCGCCGTTTGTTGGAGAATGTCGGCGACATGATGTAGTTTCTTCACTACGAAGGGCGCGATCAGATCTTTTCAGATCTGGGCGCAGTAACGTTTCTTCTCAGCTTCTGGTTTTGAGCTCCCAGAACGACGCAGCGACACGGTAAAATGATGGAAAAATAGCTGCCGGTGTCGGATTGAGACGTTCTTTGTGGGAGATTGTTTGCGACATCAAGAGAAAGACGTACTCCGAAGATCCCTCATAGATCTTGACCGGATGAGTCGAGGAGGACTCTAGAACTCGGCTCTGGTTTGGGGCCGGATCTACTCAGATCTCTTGCGCGATCTCACGAGAATCGCCGCCACGAAGATCACGGTGATCAGATCCAGGCGAGACCAGTGGCAACGCGAAGACGACTCGAAATCCTACGATCTCTCTTCAGGAACTAGCTTCAGATGGCATCGGGGTTGGGCTGGAGAAATTAAAACACAG
This sequence comes from Amorphophallus konjac, assembly GCA_022559845.1. NCBI lineage: Eukaryota > Viridiplantae > Streptophyta > Magnoliopsida > Alismatales > Araceae > Amorphophallus > Amorphophallus konjac. Next base: position 51,149,975 of record CM040122.1, read on the forward strand.
TCATCTCCAGATCTGAGCAGCAATCAGGGACCGATCTGCGTGCCTCCACGAAACGAATTACTGCCGTCGCTCACGAACTCCGATTAACGCGAAACCAGCGCTAAAATTTTCCTAACTTACAAAGGTATCACTGGAGTTTTTGTGGAAGAAGAAGATAAGAGGAAGAGGGGGATACGAGGTCGAGTCACATGACCCAATTCTGTCCAGTCACAGGACAGAACCAAGGGAGTCACACCCAAGGGAACACAAAGAGATTCACTCTCTAATGCAAATTTGATGTGACACGACCTCGGACTTAGGCAAACAAGCACAATTAAGCATTCAAATGGGCCTTAAGGGCCACCGCTCTCCCGTCGCACTCTATACCCGGAGTGACTTGGCGATGCCAAGTGTGAGGTATGGGAAAGGGCCCTTGCTGGTAGAGGGCCAGCAAGGCCAAGGTTTGACTCCCAAGGTTTGGATGCCCAATTCAATTGGGGCCGACAAAGTGCACAAGGGCACCGGTTCACACTATCCCACGGCGATCACTCTTAAGTCATGGACTTGAGGATCGGGCGCTCCCTCGCAAATTCAGCGACGCATAAAGTAAATATTGAAAGAGCAACACTAATGAGCTAGGATGAGGCACTTACTCGACCGGTTTGAAGAAACCGGTCCCGGTCGGAGACGAGGGCGAGCGGGGAGGCTGTGGTTCCCCACACGCCGCGGCGGTGAGGCTTGACCTGCTCAAACCATGTACAAAACTACGCCTCTCGCAGGAGGGGGATCTTGGGGTGGGGGTTAATGTGAATACAACAATACTACCTCCCGCAGGGAGGGGCCTTCAGCCGGCCAAGCGGGGTGGGGAAAGTAAGGTAAAGAACGACGATTAAGCGAGGTTGCCGAATCTGCCGGTTGTCTATGAACAGGGACAGTGTGTTGGTGTGGTTGCTGTAGATCCTTCTCACGAATTTTTCCGATGGCGAGACCGGTGGAAAAAGCTTCGTAACAGGGACAGGAACGCTTCAGATTTTCTTAAATTTCTTCTGAGACCGTTGTTGACTGGGGCAGAGGTTGGAACAGGACATCAGGTTTTCTGACTCGCAGTTGCAGACTTCTGGCAGCAGGTTGCAGAGGACGCCACGCACCCTCCCGAACTCCGATCAGCACGAAACTGGCGGCGACGTCTTCGTGGTCGATGTAGCTTTCAGCCAGAGGTGACGAGGCTGCAATCAGAGGTCGAGGGCAGTCGGTGTACCCTAAAGAGTGGGCACTGGTCGGAGCAGACTGCAGGAGACAAGACTGGAGAGCTCGGGGGAGAAACTTTGTAACTCCTTCCTCCGGCAGCCGAATGAGGTTCCGTTTCTTGATCCTGAACGAAGACTGGAGGAGGAAGATATTTGTAGAAGAGCTTCGGGGCTGGTTCGTCCAAGGTTTGTCGTGGCTGAGATTTTAGTCCGGTTCAGATCCTCAGCTGGAGCAGAACTGCGCGGTCGGGGAAGAACGGACCTCCACAGCAGCACCGATCTCCGTTGGGGATGAGACCTCGATCGTTGCGAAGAGGACAGGTAGCCGCTTCCGTGGATGCCTCTTGGGTCTTCAAACTCGTCGGGAGGAAGCCGTGGTCGCCACTATAAGATGGTACACTTCTGCAGGTTGTCAGCTGAAACGGTAGGTTGAAGATGATGGGGGGGGAAATGGGGGTGGGTGAGTGTGGGGAAAGCCCGGGCTGTGAGGGGGTCTAGGATGGGGTGTTTCAAGGTAAGGGAGGGATAGAATGGGAGTTGGAAGGGGGTGTTTTCTGTGGGTGAGAGAGGAGCTACGAATTTGGGGCTTGGAGGGAGAGGGGGGAAGGTGAGGGGGAACAAGTGGGTGGAGGGAGTGTGAATTTCAAATTTGAAATGGCCTTGGAAGGTGGGTGATTATGTGGGGAAGTGGAGAGTTTGTATTGGAATGGGGTAGATTTGGTGGGAAGGTGGAGAAAGGTGTTGGAATGGGGAAGATGCCACCTAGGGACTATGGGAGTGGAGTAATGGCAACTTGGGGAAGTGGAGGGGTATTAAATGAGGTGGGTAGCTAGTGGAGGTGGTTGGGAGGGGAGGAGAGAGAAGAAAATTCGAAATTGGGGTTGGAGGAGAGAGAAAGAGGGGTGAAATAGAGAGATTAAGAGGAGAATGGGTGGGGAATCTCTCCCCTAGGGTCTCTCACCCAAAAACTAGAGGAATCACTCCAATTTGAACTCAAATGGCAAGTTTAACTCATTCATTCATTCATTCATTCATTCATTGACTTCAAATGGGGGAAATGGGGTCCTATATATAGGAAACCCACATTTCTACAAAAGTCCATGACAAAAGACTCAATAGCAAATAACCGAAGGTGGAAGGGGTGCACATGGGCCTAGTCCAATGAATTGGGCCCAATTAGCACATTACATCATCTAATGACACACAATCTTAGGAAAATAAATGCAAGACCTCGGGAAATGACTCAAATAAAATGAAAATACATCAAAATGACTCAAAGGAAAGCTACAAAATGGATAAGGGGCCTTAATAGAGTGAGGCCAAAACTCAACCAGCTCCGAGTGTGAAGAAGTGGACCCGAGCCAAAGGGAATCGTGGGTGATGCCTCCATCAAAATTTCTTTCAACAAACTTTCATTAACTTCTGCACAAACACTATACATGCCTTTAAATAGACAATGGCAAGGGTAGAGGGGAGGGGCTGCGTGAGATTCAAGAAGGGAGAGGGGGGTGCGCATGGATCATGACACTTGGTGAAAGGGAAAGGGAGACAAGGGGATATGGTTGCTCACCTACCTTTGAAATTTAAGGTAAATGTGGTAGGTTGCAGCCAATTTTGTATTTTACCAGCAGCCATTTGAATGCTCCATGTGGTAAATGAAGGTGGAAAGAAAAGAAATTCAAACAACTAGCCTAATATGACAAAATAGGGGGCACCCCCTACTTGGGCCTCCAATTGGGCCATTTGGCCATGGCTTAAGCCCACTCCATCATTCTTGTTTAGCCCTTTCCATAGAGCCCATGAGTGAAGGGAGCCCATTCTAGATAGCCCAACCTAGATAGCCCATGTAGGAACGAAGCCCAATTAGGCCATGCATGGCTTATGGATCCATTACAATGGACCAAGGCCACTCCTTTCTTAAGGAATGCTTAAGGGCCTTAACCAATTGGCCCTTTAAGAGCCTTACAACCAACCCATTATGCAAACCCAAGTAGAATGTTCATTACAAGCCCAATTTCAATACAAAAAGAGTCCAAATTGAAGTCAAATTGTCCCCAATTTGAAGGGAAGCTGATGTAGTCCACTTGGCGCTCCGCGTATGGCACCGTCGGTTCGCCGACGTGTTACTTGATCGTCCTGGTGTCCGCACCAGATCGTGGGGAAGGGAAGATAATGATTACATCCAAACACTACCTCCACACAGGGAGGGGCCTTCAGCCGGCCAAGCGGGGAGGGGAATTCGAACTAAAAGTGATGAAAGGAAGCCGATGCCGAATCTGTCCACGTTCTGGAATCAGGGACCAGAAGTTGAAGACGGCACCTCTGTGACCTCTCCTGATTTTTTCTGATGACGGGACCAGTGGGGAATTCTTCATAACTGGAACAGGAAAACGTCTGAATTTTTCGATTTCTTCTGGCGCCAACGCTGGTCTGGGTGGAGGCTCGAATAGGGTGGTAGCTTCTCGGAACTGGCTGCTTCAGGTTTCCAACAGCAGGAAGAAGAGGATGCCACGACAGATCCCGAACTCAGAATCAGGTGCCGCCAGAGCCGTTGGAACCGTTGACGATCTTCTATGAAAAACTGGCGGGGAAGCGAAACGTTGTCAGAGAAGACCAGTGGGCTCTGAACTCTGATGATAGGTCGGTGCAGACTGTGGGGAGGCAGAACCGCACACCTGGGGGAGAAAATTGATAGCTCCTCGTTCCGGACGCCCAATTGAGCTATACTTTTTGGAGATGAAAGAAGACTCAGAATAGAAGACTTTTGATGAAGAACTCTTGCTCAGATTCCCAGCAGAATGGCCGCTGTAGATCTTCCACTCTGGTTCTGGTCCTCTGCCTGAGAAGTCTTGCGCAGTCATAGTAGATTGCCTCCTCCGAAGAGCTCCGATCTTGGAAGTTGGCGGGACCACCACCGTTGGAAAGCTGACTGAAAGACGCTTCCAACAATATATGGTATGCTCTCTGAAGCTTCTAGGTGAAGACGTGGCAGCCTCTGCGATTGGGCACTCCTCTGCTGCCTGCGGACTGAAAACTGTAGGTTGAAGATGGTGGGGGGGAAATGGGGTATATGGGAGGGGAAGTGGGGGTGGATGAGTGTGGGGAGAGCCCTGGCTGTAAGGGGGTCTAGGAGGGGGTGTTCCAAGGTGTGGATGAGGGAGAATGGGGTCTGGAAGATGGTGTTTGCAGTGGGTTAGAGGGGATCTGCGAATTTGGGATGGGTGGGGGAGAGAGAAGGAGAGATCTCTCTCCAAAATTTGAAAATGGACCAATGTGGTTAATGGGGCTTTGGGGATGGGAAGGGTTGTGTTGGGAAAGGGAAGGGGTGCTTGGGGAGTGGGGAATTCTCCCTTAGGAGATGAGAGGGTGCTTAGGGAAGGGAGTTGAGTAGGTGGTGGTTGGGTGGTGGAGTTGGGATTTGGGGGGAGGTCTCTTGGAACTGGGGTGGAGTAATGAGGGTGGGGTAGTTGGGAGGATGAGTAATGAGGGGGAGAGAGAGAGAATTGATGATGTGGAGGAGAGAGAGGGAGGAGAGGAGAGAGAAAGTGGCGCCCTCCTCCTTGAAGAGAGAGAGAAGAGAGAGAAGTGAGATAGAGAGAAGGGGAATCTACCCCAATAGAGAGAGAGAGAGAGAGGTTTGGAGAATCCACTCCAATATGACACTAGAACTCACTTGATTTAAATTGATCATAAAGGGTTGTTACAAATGAGAGAGGGGAGGGACTATTTATAGACTCCATACTTTTCCTAAGACCAAAATAGCCCTGACAAACAAGTAAATGACCAAAGCAGTCCAAGGGAGGGGCGCCCCTGGGCCTAGCCTATTAGTTGGGCCCATTAGCCTATCAAACCAACCATATGACAACTAACTTAGGAAAATGACTCACTAACCTAAGTACATGACTCAAATAAAGGGAAAATTACAATGACATGACTCAAATAAAGTATGAAAATTACATGACTCGACTCAGAAAAATATGACGGACACAATGGAGCTATGCTGGCGAGCAATCGAAGCTGTGGAAAATTGTCAAGGGCGAGAGATGGCCCCATCATACCCCCGGGGTGCGAAGAACTCGACTCCGTCGAGTATGGGTCCGCCAGGGGAGAGGTCCTCCAATGCAGCTCCGGGCGAGCCACAACCTCCAAACTCAACCTCGCATCCTTAGCCGGGGGATGACTCTTCATCCTCTCAAGGTGGCTCGGGCACACCCTCTTGCTGGCGATGGTACCCCGCTTGCCTAGTATTGCCTCCGTGTGCACACGTCGGACTCTCAAGCTGATATGTGGAGGTTCTCCGAGGTTGTCACTCATAAAGGTGGGGTTAGGCTCAAGGTTCTCACTGGGATCCACCGCGGTGCCCTTAAAGAGTGCTAGATCCGCCACGTGAAAAGTAGGGTATATCCCAAAATCCCATCGGTAGATCCAACCCGTAAGCCAGGGTGCCAAAGTCACTCGGAACATGGAAGCTCCAAGTCCTCGTGCCCTCGGTTTGAAGATAGCCCTAGGGTAGAGCCACTCCAATGTCACCATTACCAAGATGCCTACATGGAATCCCAAGTGGTGCTTACGAGCTATTGCCCGCTCAATATGAACCTCACCGTTCGTTGCAAAATGCTTGCTTGGATACACATGCCATGCACTACGGGGTGGTGGGTGTGTGGAAATGTGTGTGTGGATAAAGGTGGACCAGGACAACCATAAATTAACCTATCATGCTTTGATGCCATGTGGACCTTGATGAACTTGGGTGGACCGGGGCAGCCACAAGTGGCCCTATCATGCATGGACTTCATAACAATGGTTGGAGGACCGGGGCATCCGTAGGGGAATCTATCGCGCATGGGTATAGCAAATGCCGGGGTCCCAGACATCCGTGAATATTCCTACTATGCTTAAAACCTATGATTAATGAAGGTGGACCATTACATCCGAATATGGACCACTCATGCTTCCTACTTGGCATGTGGGTGACACGAATGAATGGACCCAACATAGTGTTCATGCCAAGTGGTGTGATAAGCCTAGACACATGCACACTTATCCCAAAGGTGACTTCCTTGTGTATAGGTGTGGGACAACCTTTGAACTTCCATATGAAAGGGTCAAAGGGATCTAGGAAGGTGGATATATGGTGGGGCACTTCCTCAATCTCTAGGCGGGTGTTGTCTAAGGTCATGGTTCCTATAGTGTAACTTGGGTCATTGTTGAGGTGGTCTTGGTCCAACATGGTGGGTGTGGGTAGGAAAGGGTGGGTGGTGGGTGATGTGGGTGGGTCACATGGGTACTCGAGCTCCCAAAGGAAGGGGTCAAAGGGATCATGGAAGGGGCCACCTAGAGAGAGGAACTCTATGTCTTCAAGGTTCCCAAATGGTGAGTCATCATCCTCCAAGGTAATTGGGCCAAGGTCTCTAGTGGGTTGGCCAATCAAATCAATTGGAACCTTAATGGGTGGGGAGTGGGCCAACATGGGTTTCTCATCCTTGAGGAGAAAGAGGAGGATTTCACTCGTATAATGGCCACTAGTGTAGATAGAGGTGATGGAACCGGTGGTGGCGTATGCTAGGAAGATGGTGCTAGACTCCAATGGTCCTATGGCTAGCATATTGGTCAGGTAGACTTGCCATTGTTGGCAGCTAAGAGCGGTCTCCGAGTACACGGGAAACACCAGGAGACGGTGGGCGCGGCTCACCTGAAAAGAGAAGGGTGAGTCACAGCCAGACTCAGTAGGGGTCACGCGGATCCCTACCTCGAGCTAAACAAGCATACATGCCAAAATAAAGGCAATTAGAGCATGCATTTAATTAAATTAACAGGCATTGGCTTGAATAAACTAATCACAATAAAGCTGTAAAATCTAACTACACAGCTAAAACATGCCAATAGCAATTAATACTAATCGACAGAAACTAAATCTACCAATAGAAAACACCTCAACTAACTGTAGATCTATTTAAAATCCACCCTTAAACAAAAGAAATGATAAGAATAAGCAATAAAAATAACAACAAAATAACACAAGGTGCTAAAAGGAGGTTGTGATCGCCAGAGACACGAGGGTCTCAAAGAGGAGATTGATATGGGGAGATGATCGCAAAATACCTCAAAAGATGCGGGGGATGTGAGTACTCCTTTTCTCTTCAAAATCGGCCGGCCGATGAAGAGAGTTCTTCCTTTGATTACCCTTGCAAGAAAAGACAAACACCAAAAGATATGGATTAGAAACAATGGTGTAGCATCAAATTCAATAAAAATATATGAGCATGAAAAATAGGGACAATACACACCTTAAGGGGATTGCCCTTAAACCCCTATGCAATGAGGGTGGGAGATATATGATGATATGAATGAATGTAAATGAAATAGGGAGATGTGCAAGGGATTGCACTGTGGGGGAGATTTCTCAACACGTTAAGAATAATGAAAATCAATGAGAGATGATGATGCATGTGTATATGTGTAAATCGATGCCAAAATAAAAGAAGAAAAAAAACAAGAAGGAGCCTGTGTGATGCTGTAGCTTTGATATTCAAGGGGAGAGGCTTCGATAGATGAAGACAAATGCACTTGAAGGCTCTTCCTTCAGCCGAACGCAGCAGCACCTGCAAGCACCAAAACAAGAAAAAGAAAAGCAAAACAGAGAAGAAGGGGAAAGGGAGATACGTGGGAGGAAGAAGAAGAGCCCCAGAAAAAAAAAACAGAAGAAGAAAAAAAAGAATAAGAAGACCGAAGCCGCGTATCAGGACCTCCGAACCAACCCCCATAACAGAGCCAAGAGAGCTCTATAAATAAGGCAAGTCAAGATAAGCATGGCAAGAGTCCATGATGGGGAAAGATAAGAACGGGTAATGACCAAACAAAGTAGGACTCTTGGGGGAAAGGCCGCGTTCGAGCAAGAAACGAAAGTGAAACACGACCTGGGTAAGGGCGTCAATTCTAGATTTGACGACCTACCCGAAGGCGTCTTTTAAAACACGACTTAGCTTAGGACGTTAATTCAAAAGTTTAAAATAGGGCTATTTTTCATTTCTCAATATTATTTTCTCATTTTTTAGGTGAAGGTGCATCTCGTCGCCCTGATGCCAACGACTATTTTTACAAATTTTTCTGACACCCGGAAGGCCACCAAATCGCCTCTGGAAGGGGTTGAAAAAATAATATTAAAAAATTCAATTTGAAAGACACGCCCTCACATACGTCGTGAATTCATTTTTTTGAATTTTTTTATTATTTTCAAATTCAAAATAACGCCCTCTTTTAAGGCGTTAATTCCCGAAAAATTCTGAAAAATTCCCAGAAAAATCAGAAAAATAGAATTTCAAAGAATGGACGCCCTTCAATGTAGTCGTTAATTTTTTTAGAAACGCCCAAGTGTAAGTCGTTATTTAAAAGACGCCCCACGCCAAGCCGTTATTTCAGAAAAATAAGGGAAAATCCTAAAAAATCCAGAAAAATCCAGAAAAATCGGGAAAAATAGGAAAAAATAAGAAAAGGGTGAAAAAAGGGAGAAATCCAAGAAAAGTGAGAAAAACCACTCAAATAGAACTAGTTTGAGGGTCAAATTGGGGCATTACAAAGCAATATGAGAGGTACTCATAGTAACGTCAATTTTGGCGTGTCTACACTAACCAAGCCACAGGGAACAGGATAACCACCGGGAATAGAAACCAGATGCGTCCACTGACGGCTTACACCGCGTCTCAAGCACTCGCACTCGACCACACGACAAGCTGAGCGCGTAAACAGTACCAAACCAAGTGACCTGTCAGAGTGACACTTGTCAGTGTCAGTCGACAGCCTCCGACCGCGTGTGCATACACTGACTCTCGTCTGAGCCAGGCCCTCTAGCTAGTTTTCTCTCTCGGTAGGACACTACCGTTGGCGAGGAGCCCACGGTACTAGCTTAAAAACCGTGTGACGGGAACACCCCTCTGCCATCCCTAGGCGGGTCAGCACTCAAAGACCTTAGGGCTACAACAGTGGTTCCATCGCAAGAAAAGTAAAGCTATTCTATTGGGATCTAAAAACATGCCATTATTTCATAAAATAACTCATACATGGCGTGCAATCATTCTGAAAAGCATTAAAGAATAGGCAGGCGGCTTTTGGAAACTAACAGGGGTGTGACGGTCTACTGCCAGCGCGTCACAGAGGGTGACGGTCGGGGGTTGGCGCGTTACATCGCTTGTGACACGTCCGCCCCTAGCCATTACAACCACCCGAAACCCTAGTTCTAATCGATCAAACGGAGTGTAACGCGCTCCCGAAGGCGCGTTACAGCGTCCTGACGGTCGGGGAAGGGCGCGTTACATCAACTGTGACGCGTCCGCCCCTGGCCGTTAGAGCCACCCGCGGCCAAAAATCAATCCACAGTTTTTCTAGCCGTTCAAAAGCGGTGTAACGCGCTCGCGCAGGCGCGTTACGGCACCCTGACGGCCGCCCGACAAGCCGTCAGGCCAACCGCCAAACCCGGTCAACGGAAATCAACAGAAGTGTAACGGTCGGGAGCCTGACCGTTACACACACTGTGACGCCCCTTCAAAGGGCCGTTACAGTTCTGTAACGCGTCCCGTGAGGGCCGTTACACGTGTGACGGTTTCTGGTAGGACCGTCACACCGACTGGGATTCGGACAGGTTATATCTGAAAATGGGTTCCCTCCCGGGCGACCGAAATCGTCGGGTAACGACGAAACAACATGTTTCCTGCCAAACCACACGTTCTAAACAACATAATACCAACAAAAATCACCACATGCAATGCCCACAATGGATTAAACATGAAGAACGAAGCTTAAACCCCAAAAATAGAAAATAACCATTATGCATGCCATAGGAGTTTAACTAAGCAAACAAGCTATAGGAAATGATCCTAGCGAGATCGGGATTCCATCCCCCTACCTCGTTCAAGCCGAAACGGCTGATTAGGCCGCATGCAAGGTAAGGGCACCACCGGACCTTCTCGCTCCGTCTCGCACCCACGAGCCACGAACCACGCCGTAGTGGGTATCAACGCGTTCCTCTCGACGCGAGGAATCCACCGGCACCTTCCACGCCTCGAACCGCTGCCGAATCGAACCGCTGCCGAATCGCCTGGATCCCAAGGAGAGGGGAGGTGGGCGATCGGACGAGAGAGAGAGGGCGTGAGAGCGTGAGAGATCGAAAGGGAGAAAGAGGGGGGGGGGGTGAGGGATTAAAGGAAAAAAAAATAAGATTAATATATATAATATATTTATTATATATAAAAATCTTATTATTTCCATATAAAACCTCAATTAATCCAATTAAATCCTAAAAAATACCAGAAAAATTCCTAAAAATCCAGGAAAATAGCCGAAAATTCCAGAATGAGTTCTAGGTCCGAACCACTAAGGATCCATTAAGGCACGGGCCTCATAGGCACACTCCTCAACCCTCTAGCGGTGCACCCTAGCCGGTATACCCTCCAGCGGTACACTCCTCACCCTTTTCAGTGGTACACTGACCACTACTCCCCAGCCTTCCAACGGTACGCCCGTTCCTACCTCACCCGACACGCTGCCATCATGACAGATAATAATAATAATAATAATAATAACAATAATAACAAAATAATAATAACATATTCAAAAAATGAATAAATAAATAATAATAATGGTGGGACAAGTAATAATAATAATAAGCTAAAAAATATAATAAATAAACAAATAATGGTAAAATAATAATAATAATAATAATAACACCAAACTCACAAAAAAAGGGATAAATAATAACAAATAATAATAATAATAAACAACGATAACAAACTGAAAAAAAATAAATAAATAATGATAATAAAGAAATAAGTAATAATAATAATAGGCTCAAAAATGATAAATAAACAAAAAATGATAAAGTAAATAATAATAATAATAATAATAAACTCACCAAAAAATATAAAAGTAACAAAAAATAATAATAATAATGGGGGTCTAAACAGTAATAAAAATGATGAAGTATGCTCCACAGCCTTGTCTCTCCTCAAGATCCGATATAAAGGGAATATTAATGCCGCCCCTCCAAGTCGAGTTTGGGCCTTGGGAACCACCCCGATACGGCCGTAACCCGACATTGCTCCGGGCCAATAGTCAGTCAAACCGGACTCGTTCCCATTGGAATTCATTTCCGCTCTTTCATTGAGATTGCTGTAAACTCGGCATACATTTGTACGGGTTTGATTCCGTTCATGTCGTACCTTCAATGCGGACCTTTGTTCGAACATAAAGTGGTCCATGAATGACCGACAAAAATCTGAATGGAACGAGAAGGCTCTCATCATCCCCGGACCCTTTGCATGGGAATATCAATAAGGCCTTCGTGGGCCACGCTCAGATCGGGTCCGCCCCGATCATGGTCATTGTCTGACCCATATCCTCGGCCTATAGCCCGCTATATTTGGGCATGTCTTTGTTTTAGGATCTAACCTTGAGACATTTTCCCGCTGCAACTCTGGCACCGGAAATATTGACGATGCCTACGCGAGCCTGGCTTCGACTGCGGGGGGCCCACCGCAGTATGGTCGCAGCTTGATCTTGCATCGGGCTAATAAACTTGCTGATTTTCGACCACTCTAACCGGGATTTAACCGAATGTTTCCCATTCCTCCGAATAATAAATTTGCCGTACCTCGGCATACATATGCTCTGGTTTTCCCGTGACGATTACGCTAGTCTCAAGTTGGACACTCGTCCAAACATTAAATGGTCAACACATGACCGACATGAGCTCAAATACTTGCTACATGCCCTCGCACGAGGAATTCAGCGTTTCCTAATAGATTTTTATGCAATTAATTTTCTGGCCATGAGGCTCGTATTCCCGGTGATTAATCAAGGGTGTTCCCCTCTCTGAGGGGATGTAAATGACGCTGTGACCTTTATGGCACGGCGGGTCTCAGTCCCGACACGAACCACACAATCGTCTGATTAGTCAGATCGAGCGCACAATAAATCGTCACTTTGTGACTGGCACACCCACGCACTTAATAGACGAATCAACCACCTAAACAAAGAAACTACATAACATGAATAAGTGAATTTTAGTGCGTCCACAAGCAGGCCATGAGAAACTACTTGCGGGGCCCGGGGAGCACTCCCCTGGGTCACCAGAGACTGCTGGGGGCAGTAGCCTCCGCATTTGAAGAAGAAGAAGCCCGACCTGTGCCTAGCGCTGAGTCAAGGAACTGCTCTGAGGAGCGTTACCAATCCCCGCTGAGGGAGGAAGTGAGGCCACGGGGGTCGGTCTTTGACAGACTGGTCTTCCCAGGCAGGACATCGAGAAGTGCGGCAAGAAAAGGCGAAGACCTAAGGGTCTATACTTGCAACATGGTAGAGTCTTTGGCCGGTACGGGGCCTTACCGTCCGAGCTTGAAGAAATGGCCAGACTTGTAGCAAGGCCAGGACCTCTCACCAGAAGAGGGAAAGTAGCAACTGAGAAGACACAAGCTCACACTGAAGAAACTGACTATGGGGAATCGTCAATGGCCCTGGCTGCCAATGTCATTACTGAAGGCACCACGGGAGGACCGTCCACGTCGTCCGAGGAGACGTCGACTGAAGAAAGAGGGGGCACCCCTAGCCTCTCCATGAGTGACCCCAATGTATTACTTATGATGCAGGAATATCAGAGGGAGATCGAGTTGTTGAGGAAGCAGTTGACTGACAGAGCTGCTCAACCCTCAACATCCGGGCAGACTGAAGCATTACTAGAGACCCCTAGAGGCAACGCTCAGGCCTCGGAAGCTTCTCCGCAGGCGACGGTGTCTCCCCCGATCCCTACCTACACCGGGGGCACACCCCTGCATCAGCCACAGCACACAACTCCGGCCCCGCCACAGAACTTGCCATTCCAGGGGTCCACCATTGCACCTCAGGCAACAATGTTAACAACGCTGCTGGCGCAACCGGCTCATTTCTACCCGAACCCGGTTGACCCAGCGACGGTGACCAGACTGATGCTTGAATAGATGATAGACATGAAGCAGGTAGAAAGGTGCGATGGTGATCACATGCCCTTCGATGTGTATCGGGTACCCTATCCGGCACACTATGCTGCCAGAAGGCTCCCGGCCGGCATCACCAAGCCGCCGAAATTTGAGAAGTTTAATGGGCAAGGGTCTCCCGGGGAGCACATTGCCTACTATGTGAATGTTATGGGGGACCTAGTTGCAGACGAAGCTTACCTCCTCAAATTCTTTGGTTCGACACTTACCGGGCTTGCTTTTGAGTGGTATTCGAGCTTGCCCGCCGGATCCATTACAGATTGTCCCGACATGCAGAAGAAATTCAAAGAAAGGTTCTACATAGCTGAGCGGGAAGTAACCGTAGCAGAACTCTACGCCATGAGACAAAGAAATGATGAGTCGGCTCTCGACTACATAAAGAGGTGGGGGAATCTCAGCATGCGATGCAGACGTCCCCCCCATCAGGAGGACGCAGTGCAAATTTGTAAACAGAACCTGAAAAAGGAAATCCTTGAAAGGATTATTGGCGCTGAGGTGTGATCATTTGACCATCTAAACAACATAGTAGCGGAGATCGAAGTGTTCCTTGCTCGATACTCCTCTACCCCAACTGCATCGAGCCAGAGGGCCAGATAGGCCGAGAAGAGACCGATACCGCCGGAAGTCCACACATTGGACTTCGAAGCTTTTAAGAAACAGAACGAGAAAGCCAAGGAGACATCCAATCCTCCTCTACCCAGATCTACTGAGCGGCGGGATGGTCCTTCCCTGCGGGAGAAGATGAGGAATAAGTTGTACTCTTTTCCTCGAGATAAGTCCCGGATCCTATTTGAATGGGCCACCAGATACAATAAAATCACATTACCGGAACCGAAGAGGCCTGGTGACATAAAGAAAAAGGATGATCCTCATTTCTGCCCGTACCACCAGATGCTGGGGCACACTATCGAGGAGTGCTACATCTTCAAGGATGTCATTGAGTCCTTGATCAAGAAGGGAGAACTGGACATGGGGGAGCACAAGATAGATCCTCTGCAGTCACACGAGATGTCGAGCCTCGGTACCAATGTTAACATGGTATCTTTATACCAGCAGCTGCCTGAAGAATGGGTGGAGGCCAGTACAAGTGCCACATATGAAGCTTTATTCCTTGCTCCGGCTCAAGACCAGGGAGGTTGGCAGGCTATGCTAGCTAGGAATAGAAGAAGAAGACAAGCGCCCCGGCCCACGCCGGAGGTTCACATAAGGGGCGTTGCACCCCGGCCAGCACCGCCACCAGTGACGCCAGTTTGGCATGACACAGCCCCCAGGTTAGTCATGAGGGCCCACTCACAACAAGAAAAAGCACATCCCGATGCGGGTGCTCAAAGAAACCAGTCCTACGGTGGAAAGACTCCAGGCCATTATTGATGGGCTCGAAGATTATGAACAGCCCAAAATCCAGCCTGTGGAGCTGAAGGAGTATGTCCCTTGGAAGGAGTTCGAGTCACTTGAACTAGCTCCGGAGGCAGAAGCCGAGGCGAAGGAAGAACCTCTCTTGTGGGGTGAGCCTCCCCAAGGCCAGTTGTCGGCCACTGAAGAAAAGAAGAAAAAGAAGTAGAGAAGGCCCAGAAACAAGAAGAAGAGTGGAGTTGTTCTTTCTTGCAACACCCTCTCAGCATTATTTGACACTGCCCTCTCCCTGGGAGAAGAAGAGCAAGAGTTACCCGTTGAGCCGTCAGAAGTGAATCAGGCTGAAGCATCCACCTCCCAGCATGCCACCAGGTCAGGAAGGAAGTGGGGAAGCCTTCCTCAAGCCAACCACAACATCCTGCTTCGGAGAGAACAACCATATCACATCCCTGAACCTAGGGTCCAATGCATGGAGATTCCTCCTCCCTCGGGTCTCTACCCCGGAGAGCTGTGGACACTAAAAATTTCTCACCCCATGTTTACATACAGGGGAATAAAGAAGGGGAGAAAAGAGAAGAGAAGATGAGATAAAGGAAATAAGAAGAGGAAAACACACCTTCAACTGCCTTCCAACGGCACAACCCCAAACAGCCCCCAGCGGCACACTCTGAAGTGCCCCAGCGGCACACCATCCTCAAGGCCCCTCCAGCGGCACACTTCCAAAGTGTCCCAGCGGCACACTATGCATGCCTCCAACGACACACCCTTGAAACCTCCAACGGCACACCCTGAAAGCCCCAGCGGCACACCCCTGCCAATGCCCAGCGGCACACCCTCAAGTGCCCTCCAACGGCACACTCTGAAGTGCCCCAGCGGCACACCATCCTCAAGGCCCCTCCAGCGGCACACTTCCAAAGTGTCCCAGCGACACACCCATGGCAGCCCTTCAGAGGCACACTTGTTTGGCCCCCCCAGCGGCACAGCGTCCCATCTCATTACGATGCTCTGTTTTCACTCAAGAACGGAGCATTTAATGCTCATGCCGCTGGCTCATGCTCTGGCCGACAACATAGCGACAGCAGGCCGTCGACGTCAACCTCGGCCAACCAAGTGAAGGCACGGCAGCTCCATCCTGCTGTCCCTACATACAGGCCACTTGATGGCTTCGGACGGGAGAAGAAAAAAGAGGAGAAGAAGAAGGCTTGGCCTTCGAAGTGGCCAACCCCCATTCAATATAAAAGGAGGCTCACTCGTTGGCTGGCCACTACGACACAGAGGCCTGAGAAGAAGAGGAGAGAGAGCCACCGCCAGAAAAGAGAAGACAGAAGAAAAAGAGAGAAGAGAAGAAGGAGGGCTCCGGAGTGGGGTTTCTCCGACCACCGCCGAGCAAGAGAGAGTAAGAGAGAGAGAGAGGGAGCTTGATGTAGTAGGGGGAAGTGGGGGAAAGGGCAGTGGGTGGTCACCCTGCTCCGATCCCCAACACTTCTCCCCCTTTTTCTTCTTCTTCTTCCCCGTTCTTTTGTTCTTCCATTTTCTTTCTTGTTCGTAGCCTTAGCTCGGGCATGATTTGTAATGTGTATGGCCGGCCATGGCCTTTTGTTCCCCCATGAATGAGTACTGTCCCCTTTGATGGGTTTTCTCGTCGTCTTGATTGATTTGTGCCACGGTGTGCTTGATCGCCCTTCCTTCCCTCTTCCCGGTGTTTTCCTTAACTCCTCCTGCCGACAGTTTCCTCCAGACACCGCACCACCTTGGGTGGTATGAGATCGTGAGCCTTTCCAGTGCAAAGCCTCTCCGTGTTGTGGTCTTCTAGTAGAAGCCCACCTGCAAGTCCCTCGCCTGCCCTTTGAGCCACCTCCCAAAATCTTTTCCCCGTGGGCTTGATCAACCCAATGCCCCTACCCCATTAGCACGCCAGCCCCTTTTGGGGCCTTGCCCGGTACACCTGCACCCCCGTCCAATGGTACACCTTCTGGCTCCTTGGCCGGCACACCCCTCTGCGCCTTCAGTGGCACACCTGCCCGTGCCCTCAGCGGTACACCCCATTTGTCCTTCAGCGGCACACCCTTGTGTGCCTTGGCTGGCATACACCCTTAACCAGCTTCCACTGGTACACCTTGCTCGGCCCTCCAGCGGCACAGCCCCTCACTTGAGCCCAGCCCGGCACGGCCTTGCACTTATCTTCAGCTGGCACACCTTGGCCAAGTTCTTCCTCGGTGCACTCTCAGCTAGTCTTAGGAGTGTCTTCTGCTCGTTGCCTCTTCCAGGTCTTCCGAAGTTTTATCGAAGGTGTTGTCTCCCTTGGCACGCACCTCAAATTGTCGGATTCCGCCACTACATGTGGGCGCGTTCCCTGTATCTCCCTATGCCCCGGGTCGAGGGGAGATGCTGCCGAATTTTTTATTAAAAGTAATGCCATGATAAAAGACAAAGTGAAGTAACTAATGAATGAAAAATTAATGATAAGACATCCTAATCAAAACAATGGAACCGTACGAGACTCAGAGGATTGGGCTGCTGAACATGGCCCTGGACTTAACCACTCAATGAAGAATTGAGAACCTGGCCACCCAGAACTGCTCCATCTGAACTTCATATGCCAAAAGGGACCCCTTTTCAGCCCTCACACCAGCGGCACACTCCCTTGGCCTTCAACGGCACACTCTCCACCAGCCTCAGCGGCACACTCCCTTGGCCTTCAACGGCGCACTCTCCACCAGCCTCCAGTGGCACACTCTCCACCAACCTTTCAACGGTACACTCCCCACCACCCTCTCCACACATGTGCCAAATGTAACAAATAATAATAATAATAATAATAACGGACTCACAATAAAAAGGGGATAAATAATAATACTAATACTAATGAAATTATAATAATAAAAAGTGGGTAAATAATAATGATGACAAACTCAATAAATAAATAATAATAATAATAATAAAGAGATAAGTAATAATAATGATGAACTTAACAATAATAGTAATAAACTTAAAAAATATATATATAATAGTAATGAATAATAAATGAATAAACAATAATAAAGAAATAATAAATAAGGAATAATAACAACAAACTCACTCCCAAAAATATATATAATAACAAATAATAATGATAAAAATTTAAATAATAATAAAATGATGAGATCCGCTCCACAGCCTCGTTCTCCTCGAGGCCCGGTATAAAGGGAACATTAATGCCACCTCTCCAATTCGGGTTCAGACCTTGGGAGCCATCCCAATATGGCCGTAATCCGACATTGCTCTAGGCCGATAGTTTGTCAAACCGGACTCATTCCCATTGGGATTCGTTTCCGCTCTTTCATTGAAGTGGCCGTAAACTCGGCATACATTTGTACGAATTTATTTCCGTTTACGTTGTACCTTCAATGCGGACTTTTGTCTGAACATAAAGCGGTCCATGAATGACCGACAAAAATTTGAATGGAACGAGAAGGCTCTCGTCACCCCCGAGCCCTACGCATGGGAATATCGATAAGACCTTCGTGAGTCACGCTTAGACCACGGGTTCACCCTAATCATGGTCATTGCCTGACCCACATCCTCGACCTACAGCCAGCTATCTCTGTACACGTCTTCGTTTTGGAATCTAGTTCCAGGACTCTTTCCCGTTGCCCTTCGGCACCGGAAATATTAATGATTGCCACGCAAGCCTGACTTCGACCGCGGGGGGGCCACCGCAGTATGGTCACAGCTTGATCTTGCATCGGGCCGACAAACTTATCGGTTTCCATCCGCTCTAACTGAGATTGAACCGAATGTTTCCCGTTCCTCTGAATAATAAATTTGCCGTACCTCGGCAAACATATGCTTTGATTTTCCCCGTGACGATCACGCTTCCCTGAAGCCGGACGCTCGTCCGAATATCAAAATGGTCCCTTGAGTGACCGACATATTTCAAATGCTTACTTCCCTAGACATAGGGCTTTTCAACCGATTCAAGATCGCTATCATCTTGTTTCTCTCAATATAATTCTCTTGCCATGAGGCCCTGATTCCCGGCGATTAATCAAGGGTGTTCCCCTCTTCGAGGGGATGTAAATAACGCCGTGACCTTTATGGTGCGGCGGGTTTCGGTCCCGACACGAACTACACAATCGTCTGATTAGTCAAATCGAGCGCATAATAAATCGTCACTTTGTGACTGGCACGTCCATGCACTTAATAGACGACTCAACCATTCCCGAATAAACGAACACCATAATAAGTGAACGAAAAGTGCGTCCACAAGTCTGGCACGCCCGGTGCGACTGGAACCACCCTTCATCTCTTCGCCGGGATTCGGGGCCTCATGGCCTCCTAATAAACGTTGTTTGCCTGTTTTGATGAATTACAGGTACTCTCTTCCCCAGTCCTATGGGGAGAAAAGCCGGACTAGGCAAAATTATTTTTGTCGCCTCGAAGATGCTAGTCCGAGGCACCTACAGCTTGCAGGAATCATGGGGGCCACTAAGAAGAATGGAGGGGAAATCAAACCCCCTTTCCCAAAAAAAAAGAAAGAAAAAAGAAAAGAACGAAACAAAAAAAGCAAGAGATAGAATTGGCGAGAGAGGGTTGTACGGTCGCATCCGTCGACATCTGTGCTGAATAATGATTACCACTGTGGGATTGATGCGGTGGAGCGAACCACTCATCCCCTCCCTGAGGGGGTGAGCGCTCTCCTGCGTACCCACCTTGGTATCTTACGCACAAGAAGAGAGAAGAGAGAAGAGAAGAAAAGAAAGGACAAAAAATAGGAAGAAGAGTTGGCAAGCATCGTCGATGAAGAAGAACAAGAAGGAGGCCGACATCCTGCCCGACTCTAGGAGGGTCCAAGTCTGTGGTGCAATGCCCCGGTCCATTTCACCTCCCTTCTGCCCCTATCCGGCACAAGATGGTCCCTCGAGTGACTGTTCGAAGATCCAACAAGCCGCAACTGTAGCTTGATGAGTTTATGCCCGCTATGGGGAATGCTTTGTAGCGATAAGGCCAAGCACGGCCACGACTCCCGAAGAGAGCATGCATGTACCCCGCCATGGGGGATAAGAAGAAGAAATATACCCCGCCATGGGGGGATAAGAGGCAAGGAAGAATACACCCCGCCCATGGGGGCACATGAAGAGAATACACCCCGGCTCAAGGGCATATGAAGAGAAGTATACCCCGCTCTAGGGCATAAGAAGTAGCAAAATCCACCCCGCCATGGGGACATAAGAAGCAACATACCCCACCACGGAGGGGGATGGAAGCTATGAAGAATTCACCCCGGCTTAGGGGTATTCAAAAAATTTACCTCGGTCTAGGGGCACTTGAAGGAGAACTACACCCTGGCCTGGGGGCACATGAAGGGAATCCACCCCGACTCGGGGGCACATAAAGCAAAAGTTACACCCCGGCTTAGGGGCATTTGATGAAGAATCTACCCCGCCTTGGGGGGGGCATAAGAAGAAACAGAGTTTCACCCTGACCTAGGGGTATAAAGAGTAAAAGAACACGCCCCGACTTAGAGGCATGTGAAGAGAAGTATACCCCGCTCTGGGCATAAGAAGCAGTAGCATACACTCCTCCATGGGGGCACATCAAGCAACAGAGTTATACTCCGACTCGGGGGGCACATGAAGAAAAACACCCCGCCATGAGAGGCACAAGAAGCAGGAGTACACCCCAGCTTAGGGGGGGCATATGAAGAAAGGCATACCCCGCCTAAGGGGCGTTTAAAAAAGAGAGAGAGAGAGAGCGACATACTCCACCTGGGGGCATAGAAGCCGTAAAAGACGTACCCCGCCATGGGGGCATAAGAAGCAAAGACTCTACCCCGGGCTTAGGGGCATTTGAAGAAGAGCTACACCCCGCTGTGGGGACATGAGAAGCAAAGACTATACCCCGCCTGGGGGCACACAAAGAGAGAAACTTACCCTGGGTCCTGGGCACATGAAGAGGAATACACCCCGGCCTCGGGGTCCATGAAGTACCATACACCCCCCCCCCCCTCGGGGGCATTTGAAGCAGGACAAACGACATTCCTCAGTTTAGGGGCGCATGAAAAAGGAATGCACCCCGCTTGGGGGCACATAAGCATAAGAGGAAGAAACTGCCCCGGCCTGGGGTCGTAAGAAGAAGCAGAGCTACACCCCATCTTGGGGGCATTTGAAGAAGCAACAAACCCCGCCACGGGGGCATGGAAGCCATGAAGAATTCACCCCGGCTTAGGGGTAATCGAAGAAAATTTACCCCGGTCCAGGGGCGCTTGAAGAAGAAGCTACATCCCGCCTTGGGAGCATAAGAAGGAAAGAGTCCACCCTGGCTTAGGGGTATTTGAAGAAGAAACATACCCCGCCTGGGGGCATAGAAGCCATAAAGAATACCCCCCCGGGGCTTAGGGGCATTTGAAGAAGCTACATCCCGCCTTGGGAGCATAAGAAGAAAAGAGTCCACCCCGGCTTAGGGGTACCTGAAGAAGAAACCTACCCCACCTGGGGGCTTAGGGGTCATAAAGAATACGCCCCGACTTAGGGGTATTTGAAGAAGAAAGACACCCCGCTCCAAGGGTCACACAAAGAGAATACACCCCGCCATGGGGGCACATGAAGAGAATCCACCCCGACTCGGGAGCACATAAGGTAAAAGAATACACCCCAACTTAGGGGAATCTGAAGAAGAAACATACACCCCACCACGGGGGCACAGAAGCCATCGAAGACACACCCCACTTTGGGTGCACAAGAAGCGAACATCCCCCAGCGTGTCAGGGCAGTAGAAGAAGAATTCCCTCCGCCTCGGGGGCACATAAAGCAAAAGCTACACCCCTACTTAGGGGCATTCGACGAAGAATCCACCCCGACCCGGGGGGGGGGGGGGGGGGGCATAAGAAGAAACAAAGTTGCACCCCAGTTTAGGGGCTTTTGAAGAAGAAATATACCCCGCCATGAGGGCATAGAAAGCAGAAGACATACCCCGGCTTAGGGGCGTATGAAGAGAAATACACGCTCCGCTCGGGGTGCATGAGAAGCAAAACACACCCCGACTCGGGGGACATATGAAGAAAGGAATACACCCCGGCTTAGGGGTATTTGAAGAAGAAACACCCCCCCCCTCGGGGTCATAGAAGCCATAAAAGATACACTCCGCCACGAGTGCATATGAGACAAAGAATACACCCCGGCTTAGGGGAATACAAGGAGAAATATACCCCACTCTGGGGAAGAAGAAGCAGAAGGATCTACCCCGTCCGGGGGCATAACAAGCAGCAGAGTTACACCCTCGTCTGAGGGCACATGAAGAGAAGTATATCCCCCCATAGGGGCATGTAAAAGGAAAGAGAGTAGAATATACCCTGCCTGGGGGCACAAAGGCAAAAAGACCCACACCCCGACCTAGGGGCATAAAGAGCAAAAGGAACATACCCCGCCATGGGGCATATAGACAAAAGAATACACCCCACCCTGGGGGCACACAAAAAAAAAGACCCTCTGCCCTGGGCGCATAAGAAGCAGAAAAGTCTACCCCGATGTAGGGGCATAAGAAGCAAGAGTACACCCCGAGCTAGGGGGAATGTAAAGAAAGAAACTACACCCTGCGATGGGGGCATGAGAAGCAGAGACTATACCCTGCTTAGGGGCATTAGAAGAGAAACATACCCCGCTCCGGGGCATAAGAAGCAGAAGACACACCCCGGTTTAGGGGCCTTTAAAGAAGAACTATACCCCGCCATGGGGGCATGAGAAGTAAAGACTATATCCCGTCCGAGGGCACACAAAGAAAGAAACTCATCCCCGTCTGGGGGCACGCAAAGAAGGGAACCCCTCCCCCCCTCCCCCCCCCCCCCGGTCCGGGGGCATAAGAGGAAAGAATACACCCCGGCTTAGGGGCATTTGGAGAAGAAATATACCCCGTCTGAAGGCATATGAAACAAGGAATACACCCCGGCTTCGGGTATTTGAAGAAGAAACATACCCCACCTGGGGACATAGAAGCCAGAAAGGATACACCCCACTTGGGGGCATAAGAAGTCAGGGCTCTACCCCGCTATGGGGGCATAAGAAACAAAGATACACCCTGGCTTAGGGGTATTTGAAGAAGAAACATATCCCGCTCTGGGGCAAAAGAAGCAGAAGTTACACCCCGTCTGGGGGCCCAGAAGCCATGAGAGACACACCCTGCCTGGGGGCACAGAAGGAAAGTTACGCCCCAAGTTGGGGGCACATCAAGAGAAATACACCCCAGGTCGGGGGCATTAGTGAGAAAGAAAGAGTGGAACAAAAGAACAGTCATGAGGCAGGCGTGGTCTTCGAACTCGCCTCTTCACACAAAAGAAGAAGAGAAGAAAAGAGAGAAAAGACACATGAGGCAGACATGGTCTTCAAACCCGCCTCTCCACACAAAAGAAGAAGAGAAGAAAAGAAAGAAAAGAACAGTCATGAGGCAGACGTGATCTTCGAACCCGCCTCTTTAAATAAAAGAAGAAGAGAAGAAAAGGAAGTGAGCCTTGAGACAGACATGGTTTTCCACCTTCGGCCTTTGGCCACCCAACAAAATCAAGAGACCTTTCCTATTGTCGGCACCATGACCTTCCGTCTAAGCCGATGCATCAACACATTGCCAGCATCATGACTCCTTCGTCTAGGTTGGCGCATAAACCCATTGCCGGTGGTACTCTCGCCATTGAAGCCGACAAATATCTCACCTTCGGCCTTTGGGCCGCTAAAAATAAAAGAATAAACCCTTCACTTTGGTTCAGATCCTTTCCCGGCCAGAGAATTACAAAATCAACCTTTCACTCTGGTTCGGGTCCTTCCCCGGCCAGAGAATCAAAGAATCAACCTTTTACTCTGGTTCGGGTCCTTCCCCGGCCAGAGAATCAAAGAATCAACCTTTCACTCTGGTTCGGGTCCTTCCCCGGCCAGAGAATAAAAGAATCAACCTTTTGCTCTGGTTCGAATCCTCCCCTGACCAGAGAATCAAAGAATCAACCTTTCACTCTGGTTCGGGTCCTTCCCCGGCCAGAGAATAAAAGAATCAACCTTTTGCACTGGTTCGGATCCTCCCCCGACCAGAGAATCAAAGAATCAACCTTTCACTCTGGTTCGGGTCCTTCCCCGGCCAGAGAATAAAAGAATCAACCTTTTGCTCTGATTCGGATCCTCCCCCGACCAGAGAATTAAAGAATCAACCTTTCACTCTGGTTCGGGTCCTTCCCCAGCCAGAGAATTAAAGTATCAACCTTTTGCTCTGGTTCGGATCCTTTCCCAACCAGAGAATCAAAGAATCAGCCTTTCACTCTGGTTCGGGTCCTTCCCCGGCAAGAGAATAAAAGAATCAACATTTTGCTCTGGTTCGGATCCTCCCCCGACCAGAGAATCAAAGAATCAACCTTTCACTCTGGTTCGGGTCCTTCCCCGGCCAAAGAATAAAAGAATCAACCTTTTGCTCTTGTTCGGATCCTCCCCCGACTAGAGAATCAAAGAATCAACCTTTCACTCTGGTTCGGGTCCTTCCCCAGCCAGAGAATTAAAGTATCAACCTTTTGCTCTAGTTCGGATCCTCCCCCGGCCAAAGAATCAAAGAATCAACCTTTCACTCTGGTTCGGGTCCTCCCCCGACCAGAGAATTAAAGAATCAACTCTCACTCTGGTTCGGATCCTCCCCCGATCAGAGAATTAAAGAATCAACCCTTTTACTTTGGTTCGGATCCTTTCTCGACCAGAGAATTGAAGAATCAACCCTTCACTTTGGTTCGAATCTCTTCCCGACCAGAGAATTAAAGAATCAACCTCTCACTCTGGTTCGGATCCTCCCCCGATCAGAGAATTAAAGAATCAACCCTTTTACTTTGGTTCGGATCCTTTCCCGACCAAAGAATTGAAGAATCAACCCTTCACTTTGGTTCGAATCCCTTCCCGACCAAAGAATTAAAGAATCAACCTCTCGCTCTGGTTCGGATCCTTTCTCGACCAGAGAATCAAAGAATAAACCTTCCGCTTTGGCTCGGATCCTTCTCCGGCCAGAGAATCAAAGAATAATCCTTTCACTTTGGCTCGGATCCTTCTCCGGCTAGAGAATCAAAGAATAAACCTTCCACTTTGGCTCGGACCCTCCTCCGGCCAAAGAATCAAAGAAGAGACCTTTCACTTTGGTTCGGATCCTTCCCCGGCCAGAGAACAAAAGAATAGACCCTTTCACTTTGGCTCGGACCCTTTCCCAACCGGAGCACAAAAGAAAGGACCTTTCACTTTGGTTCGGATCCTTCCCCGGCCAGAGAATAAAAAAAGAAACCCTTCTCTTTGGCTCTGCAGCCCGCTTTCCCCACTTCGACTCTTGCAGCCCGCTTTCCCCGTTTCGGCTCTCAGAGCCCGCACCCCAGAATTCGGCCTTCACGGCCTGCTTCCCATAACTTCGACTTTTACAGCCCGCTTCCCAATTTCGGCTCTTATACCCTGCTTCCCAGAATTCGGCCTTCACGACCCGCTTCCCACAACTTTGCCTATCACAGCCTGCTTCCCAATTTCGGCTCTTGGAGCCCGCTTCCCAGAATTCGGCCTTCACGGCCTGCTTCCCATAACTTCGGCTTTTGCAGCCCGCTTCCCAATTTCAGCTTTTATAGCCTGCTTCCCAGAATTCGGCTTTCACGGCCTACTTCCCACAATTTTGGGCTCTGGTAGCTTGCTCCCCCCTAGCCTTTGGCCTTTGTAGCCCACTTTCCCCACTCCGGCTTCTACGGCATGCTTCCCTAATTTCCTTTCGACCCTTCGCGGTCTTCTTCCCTAATACTTCTACTACCACTTACAAGATACATATACGTAACAACAATATGTTCTTACGCAAAAAAAAAAAGAAAAGAAAAAAAAGAGAACAAAAAAAATGCTTGGTTACCCTACTTGCATGCTTGCTTATAATATAGAATAATACACGCCCTTGAAATTTCTGGGACCATGTTTTTTTGCTAAATAATGTCGCCCCGATTCCGCATGCACGTGCGTCACGGCATACGCTCGAAAGGGAACCCAATTATGGCGGGTGCACACGTCAAGGGGAAGAGTCATGGCTAAATTGCTAAGCCCAACTCACAAAATAAACCTGAGGTGACACTCCCACACTTCACGCTTAATGTGTTCAATGGTGTGCAACCATAGGGATTGCCCGACTTTCTTCTTAGCACTCTACGGAGACTTGAATTCTTGCACTCGCGTGAAAGGTAATCGTGAGGAATGAGCTGCCTACCCCCACTAAAAAAAACGTGAATCTGAGTAGCCGGGAATCCCCATTGAGACACATGAGGAGACTCGCGCGAAATAGTGAAGCGAATTTCAGTAAGGATGAATCCTAGTAGCCGGGAATCCCCATTGAGACACATAAGGAAACTCGTGTCAAACGGTGGAATCCACGATAGAACTATAATAAGGATGAATCCAAGTAGCCGGGAATCCCCATTGAGACACATGAGGAGACTCGCGCCGAACGGTGAAATCCGCTACCAAAATAAACAGATGGGGGCTGTGCGAAGCTACCGAAATCGAGAGCCTGAAACCCATGTGTAGGCGCTAGAGTAATCCTCGAGTGTTGCCTAGAAAACCTGCATATCCCTATGTTTAGGGCCTTTTGCTCACATGTTTGCTCCTCTACTCCACAGAGAATTACCTTGGGTGAAATGCGTGAATTTAAGCTATGCATGCAAGACATGCGATATCCTCTTGACGGGTGCACCACCCCTTAGCTGTGCCTTCTGGCTCGCGCCGTGTCTGTGAATTATGGGCGATATCCCTATCCCATCCCCTATAGAGGGAGCTACCTTATGTATTTGTGTTATGCCTGCTAATGAATGCCCGCATGCTTGAATAAAAAGAATAAAAAATACATAAAAATAAAAAAAATAAAAAAATAAAAAAATAATACTAAACTATGTTTTGGCTATCGCAGCCTGCTTGCCCAGTTCTGGCTTGGAGAGCCCAATCCTGGCCCTTACGGCTTGCCACCAGCCCTTGCAGCTCGCTAATCTCCCAACTTCGGCTCTTGCAGCTCGCTTCCCCAATTTGGGCTCTCATGGCCTGCTTCCCAATTTCGGCTCTTGTGGCCAGCTTCCCGATTGCGGCTCTTGTAGTCCGCTTTCCCGATTTCGGCCTTCATGTCCTACTTCCGCAACACCGATTCTGGCCCTTGCGGTCCACCTTCCCGGGTTCGGATTTCACAGCCGGTACTCCCGGCACATTAAAGAACATCAAATCCTTTCACTCTAGATCGGACCTTCTGCCCAGCTAGAAAATAAAAAGATTCCTTTCACTTTGGTTCGGGCCTGTCGCCCGGCCAGAGAATAAAAAGACTCTCTCCACTCTAGATCGGACCTTTCGACCGGCTGGAGAACTAAAAGATTCTTTCCACTCTAGATCGGACCTTCCACCCGACTAGAGAATAAAAAGATTTCTTTCACTTTGGTTCGAACCTCCCGTCTGGTTAGAGAATGAACAACTCTTTGTCACCTCAGCCTAGACTTTCCATCCATCCAAAAAAAAAAAAAAAGACTCCCTTTCTCTAATTTGGCTCGTAGACTTTCCGCCCAGTTGGAGAACTAAAAGACCTTTCTTAGTCGGCTCCCTCGGCGCATTAAAGAGCAAAGCAGCCTTTCACCCCAGCCCGAGCCTGCCGTTCGGGTAAGGGATCACCTCTTTTCCTGGCGCTAACACTAGCCCGTGTCAGTGACTTGACCACCCCTCCGTCCCTTCGGGGTCACGAACAACCCATTTTGACCGAGACCTGCCGTCTAGGTCATTGAATTAACATATTCTTCTCTCCGTCCCTTCGGGCGACGAACACTTCTCTTAAATCAACGAATTCTCCTCTCTATCCCTCTGGGTGACAAACAATCCTTTTGAATCAACAAAACTCTTCTCTCCGCCTCTTTTGGTGACGAATAGTCCATTTGATCCGGACCTCTCGTTCAGATCATTGAATCAACAAGTTCCTCTCTCCGTCCCTTTCAGGTGACGAATATCCCCGTGGAATCGACAAACTCTTCTCTCCGCCCCCTCGGGTGACGAATACCCCTCTTGATTTGGACCTTCTGTCCAGTTCATTGAATCAACAAAACTCTTCTCTCCGCCTCTTTCGGTGACGAATAGTCCATTTGATCCAGACCTCTCGTTCAGATCATTGAATCAACAAGTTCCTCTCTCCATCCCTTTGGGTGACGAATCCCCCTCTGATTTGGATCTGCCGTCCGGATCATTACAGGAATAAACCCTTCTCTCTGCCCTCGTGGCTCACCGTCCAACAACCTCAGCTCCTGTAGCCACCTTCCAACATCCTTCGGTTCTTGCAGCCCCGCTCTCCACGTCGTGTCGATGAATCTCTCAGCCGGTCTGTACCCGCAGGCCCTGCTCTCTCATCCCTCGCTTGCGCCGCCTACAGGTGGGGGGCATTTGTGGACACTAAAAATTTCTCACCCCATGTTTACGTACAGAGGAATAAAGAAGGGGAGAAAAGAGAAGAGAAGATGAGATAAAGGAAAGAAGAAGAGGAAAACACACCTTCAACTGCCTTCCAACGGCACAACCCCAAACAGCCCCCAGCGGCACACTCTGAAGTGCCCCAGCGGCACACCATCCTCAAGGCCCCTCCAGCGGCACACTTCCAAAGTGTCCCAGCGGCACACTATGCATGCCTCCAACGGCACACCCTTGAAGCCTCCAACGGCACACCCTGAAAGCCCCAGCGGCACACCCTGGCCAGTGCCCAGCGGCACACCCTCAAGTGCCCTCCAACGGCACACTCTGAAGTGCCCCAGCGGCACACCATCCCCAAGGCCCCTCCAGCGGCACACTTCCAAAGTGTCCCAGCGACACAACCAGGACAGCCCTTCAGAGGCACACTTGTTTGGCCCCCCCAGCGGCACAACGTCCCATCTCATTACGATGCTCCGTTTGCACTCAAGCACGGAGCATTTAATGCTCACGCCGCTGGCTCGTGCTCTGGCCGACAGGGTAGCGACAGTAGGCCGTCGACGTCAACCTTGGCCATCCAGGTGAAGGCACGGCAGCTCCCTCCTGCCATCCCTACGTACAGGCCACTTGATGGCTTCGGACGGGAGAAGAAAAAAAGAGGAGAAGAAGAAGGCTTGGCCTTCGAAGTGGCCAACCCCCATTCAATATAAAAGGAGGCTCGCTAGTTGGCTGGCCACTACGACACAGAGGCCAGAGAAGAAGAGAAGTGAGAGCCACCACGAGAAAAGAGAAGACAGAAGAAAAGGAGAGAAGAGAAGAAGGAGGGCTCCGGAGTGGGGTTTCTCCGACCGCCGCCGAGCAAGAGAGAGTAAGAGAGAGAGAGGGAGCTTGATGTAGTAGGGGGAAGTGGGGGAAAGGGCAGTGGGTGGTCACCCTGCTCCGATCCCCAACACTTCTCCCCCTTTTTCTTCTTCTTCTTCCCAGTTCTTTTGTTCTTCCATTTTCTTTCTTGTTCGTAGCCTTAGCTCGGGCATGATTTGTAATGTGTATGGCCGGCCATGACCTTTTGTTCCCCCATGAATGAGTACTGTCCCCTTTGATGGGTTTTCTCATCGTCTTGATTGATTTGTGCCACCGTGTGCGTGATCGCCCTTCCTCCCCTCTTCCCGGTGGTTTCCTTAACTCCTCCTGCCAATAGTTTCCTCCGGACACCGCACCACCTTGGGTGGTATGAGATCGTGAGCCTTTCCAGTGCAAAGCCTCTCTGCATTGTTGTCTTCTGGTAGAAGCCCACCTGCAAGTCCCTCGCCTGCCCTTTGAGCCACCTCCCAAAATCTTTTCCCCGTGGGCTTGATCAGCCCAATGCCCCTGCCCCATTAGCACGCCAGCCCCTTTTGGGGCCTTGCCCGGTGCGCCTGCACCCCCGTCCAGCGGTACACCTTCTGGCTTCTTGGTCGGCACACCCCTCTACGCCTTCAGCGGCACACCTGCCCATGCCCTCAGTGGTACACCCCATTTGTCCTTCAGCGGCACACCCTTGTGTGCCTTGGCCGGCATACACCCTTAACCAGCTTCCACTGGTACACCTTGCTCGGCCCTCCAGCGGCATAGCCCCTCACTTGAGCCCAGCCTGGCACAGCGTTGCACTTATCTTCAACTGGCACACCTTGGCCAAGTTCTTCCCAGTGCACTCTCAGCTAGTCTTAGGAGTGTCTTCCGCTAGTTGCTTCTTCCAGGTCTTCCGAAGTTTTATCGAAGGTGTTGTCGCCCTTGGCACACACCTCAAATTGTCGGGTTCCGCCACTCCATGTGGGCGCATTCCCTGTATCTCCCTACGCCCCGGGTCAAGGGGAGATGCTGCCGAATTTTTTATTAAAAGTACTGCCATGATAAAAGACAAAGTAAAGTAACTAATGAACGAACAATTAATGATAAGACATCCTAATCACAACAATGGAACCGTACGAGACTCAGAGGATTGGGCTGCTGAACATGGCCCCGGACTTAACCACTCAATGAAGAATTGAGAACCTGGCCACCAAGAACTCCTCCATCTAAACTTCATATGCCAAAAGGGACCCCTTTTCAGCCCTCACACCAGCGGCACACTCCCTTGGCCTTCAATGGCACACTCTCCACCAGCCTCCAGCGGCACACTCCCTTGGCCTTCAACGGCACACTCTCCACCAGCCTCCAGCGGTACACTCTCCACCAGTCTTCAACGGCACACTCTCCACCAGCCTCCAGCGGCACACTCCCTTGGCCTTCAACGGCACACTCTCCACCAGCTTCCAGCGGCACACTCCCTTGGCCTTCAACGGCACACTCTCTACCAGCCTCCAACGGCACACTCTCCACCAACCTTTCAACGGTACACTCCCCACCACCCTCTCCACACACATGCCAAATGCAACAAATTATAATAATAATAATAACGGACTCACAATAAAAAGGGGATAAATAATAATAATAATAATAATGAAATTATTATAATAAAAAGGGGGTAAATAATAATGATGACAAACTCAATAAATAAATAAATAACAATAATAATAAGAAGATAAGTAATAATAATGATGAACTTAATAATAATAGTAATAAACTTAATATATATATATAATAGTAATGAATAATAAATGAATAAACAATAATAAATAAATAATCAATAAGCAATAATAACAACAAACTCACTCCAAAAAAATATATAAAATAACAAATAATAATGATAAAAATTTAAATAATAATAAAATGATGAGATCCGCTCCACAGCCTCGTTCTCCTCGAGGCCCGGTATAAAGGGAACATTAACGCCGCCTCTCCAATTCGGGTTCGGACCTTGGGAGCCATCCCAATATGGCCGTAATCCGACATTGCTCTGGGCCGATAGTTTGTCAAACCGGACTCGTTCCCATTGGGATTCGTTTCCGCTCTTTCATTGAAATTACCGTAAACTCGGCATACATTTGTACGAATTTATTTATGTTTGCGTCGTACCTTCAATGCGGACTTTTGTCCGAACATAAAGCGGTCCATGAATGACCGAAAAAAATCTGAATGGAACGAGAAGGCTCTCGTCACCCCCGAGCCCTATGCATGGGAATATCGATAAGACCTTCGTGAGTCACACTTAGACCACGGGTTCGCCCTAATCATGGTCATTGCCTGACCCACATCCTCGACCTACAGCCAGCTATCTCTGTACACGTCTTCGTTTTGGAATCTAGTTCCAGGACTCTTTCCCGTTGCCCTTCGGCACCGGAAATATTAACGATGCCCACACAAGTCTGACTTCGACCGTGGGGGGGCCACCGCAATATGGTCACAGCTTGATCTTGCACCGGGCCGACAAACTTATCAGTTTCCAATCGCTCTAACTGAGATTTAACCGAATGTTTCCCGTTCCTCTGAATAATAAATTTGTCGTACCCCGGCAAACATATGTTTCGGTTTTCCCCGTGACGATCACGCTTCCCTGAAGCCGGATGCTCGTCCGAATATCAAAATGGTCCCTTGAGTGACCGACATATTTTGAATGCTTACTTCCCTAGACATAGGCCTTTTCAACCGATTCAAGATTGCTATCGTCTTGTTTCTCTCAATATAATTCCCTGGCCATGAGGCCCTGATTCCTGGCGATTAATCAAGGGTGTTCCCCTCTTCGAGGGGATGTAAATAACGCCGTGACCTTTATGGCGCGGCGGGTTTCGGTCCCGACACGAACTACACAATCGTCTGATTAGTCAAATCGAGCGCACAATAAATCGTCACTTTGTGACTAGGATGCCCACGCACTTAATAGATGACCCAACCATTCCCGAATAAACGAACACCATAATAAGTGAATGAAAAGTGCATCCACAAGAGCCGGTCGGCTAGAGCACCCCATCATTTATTGAGTTTCTCACGACTCAGGGGGGAAGGCAGTCATTCCCCCGCGAGTCTCGGCAGATCAAAGAAGCAAGTAGCCTCTCGGCCCCGCTGCTAGTGATTCCTTCTCGGTCAAGGGAAGAACCTGATAACATCCTGTGGACGCACTAAAATTCGGAGGGGGGATCCGTTCGTTTGTTGGTCGGGGTTAATTCTTCTATTTAGTGCGAGGGCATGCCAGTCACAAAGTGACGATTTATTCGGGCTTCATGGAAGCCCATGGTGCGCTCGTTCTGACTAATCAGACGATTGTGTAGTTCGTGTCGGGACCGAAACCCGCCGTGCCGTAAAGGCCACGACGTTATTTACATCCCCCATACGGGGGAACACCCTTGATTGATTACCGGGAATAAGGGCCCTACGGCCTACAGAGAATATTAATAATGCAGGAGGATAGTGAAAGACGAACTATGCTAGAAACCCGTATCGGGACGTGAACGCTAAGACTATGTCGGCCACTCATGGGCCACTTCATGTTCGCTTGAAGGTCCGTGTTTGTAGTATAAAAGACGGTAGCAAAACCGCGCGAATGTTTGCCATGAACAAGGCAAGTTTAATGAGAATGCGGGATTGGATCCCGATAGGGATGGGTCAAGTTGATAGACTGTTGGCCGGAGATGATTTCGGATTATGGCCATGTCGGAAGTTCCGTAAACCACGTCCGATACCATAAGGCGTCGTTGATTTTCTCTTTGCACCCAGTCCGAGGGAGTGAATTGTTAAATGCGTAGCCCGAGCTCAATAGCGTGCGCCCTCACACGCGGATCGACCTGCGCGGTCAGGTCGCGGGGTTCGAAGTGGGCAAGAGGGGAGGCACGCCGGATAAGAGCTTCGAAGGAGGGCGCCGGATAAGGGAGCACAAGGGGGGAGCGCACCGGCTAAGGTGGCAAGTTGGGGCACGCCGGAATATGGATGCCAAGGGGGAGCGCGCCGGTTAATGGCAAGAAGGAAAAGGTTCCACGGGTGCGCCGGAATAGGGCAATGAACAGTATAGCGCGCCGGTTAGTGGCAAAGGAAATGAAATGGGTTTTGAGTGTGGGGTTAAACCGGCGCGGGGGGGTAGCGCTCCGGATTAACCCACGCCGGATTAGGGGGGGCGCCGGATTAAGCATCTTCGAGGTTTTATTTTGCTCTGTTTGATTCTTTTGCTCTGTTTCTCATTTCTTCAACTTGCAGATTGATATTTTGGTTGGTTTATTCACTTAGTTGATGGATTAAGTTGATAGAGAAGGTGGTTAAAGCTTTCTGATCGTTTATTAAGACGAACGAGCATGCGGATTGAATATCTTATTAAGAGGGATTATGCAGGAACTTGTTTAGTTTGCTTCAGAGACGGCTTCAGACATATGCTGTTCTTACTCCCAGAGGCCTTGGCTTGTTCAGCTGTTCTTATGCTCAGAGAACTCATCCTGTTCGTCTGTTCTTGAGTGTTCTCATCCTGGCGAGATTTGGGCAGCACCTCCCCTGGACTGGGGGTTGCCAGAGAATAATAAGGAACACCAAACGGATAACTCCGGGGTGCACCTCGAATCTAGACCTCATGGCAGTCCAATAACCCAGATGTGAGTGCTGGAGAGCTCGAGGACTAGCCTTCAAGAGCTCTCACAACTCACGGGCGATGACTTCGTGGAACAGGACAGATGTAGGCCGCAGGTGGCCATGACTGTTCACCCTTCGAACGGGTTCCCTCAGAGTTCATGCCACAGAAGGGCAAGCTCCCGAGGACCCCAGGTGATTCAGAGAATCAGAGAAATAAAACGGAAGAAAAAGGGGGGAAAGGATCAGAGCCATAGAATACTGCGCATGCTCACAAAGTCATTCTTTTATTCATCCTCAAGGGAAAGGGAAGGAAGAATACAACGGAGAAGATAAAAGAAAAGCTAAATGTTGAGGTGGGGGAAAAAGATACATCGGCGGGGGAGGAGAAGGAATAGAGCACAAGCTCTCCCCCCCTCTCTCCCCTCTCTTGCTCTCACCCTCTCCCTCTCTTTTCTTCACCTTGCAGGCGTGAACGGATGGATGTAGCTTCTTCTCTTCGGATGCTGGAGACCTCTCGAGAAGACCTCTCTCCTCTCTTGTTCTTCAACCTTCCTCTTCTCTTTTCTTCTGTTCCCTTCTATTGACCTTCTCCTCTCTTTTCTTCTTCTTGTTCATCTTCTTTCTTGCAATGTAGCCCCCATTTTATATATTGGCCAGCCTGGGGAGGTTCCTGCCACCTCCACCTCATCCGCGACGAAGCTCAGAGCTGACTGGCTGTGCTGGACACCGTTGATTCATCTCGTACACTGCTGCTCGTCCGAGGATGGGATGCTCAGAGATTTGTCGGAGCTTGCCCTGCTGCTGCTGCTTATGTGCTGTCGAACGGAGGCTGAGACAGAACCAGGGGCATTGAATGTTCTCTATGCATCTCATTTATGCAGAACAGAGTATCGGTCGGCAGACGGGACATGATGAGGTTAAACTCATTTTCATTCGACGCGCCGTTTTAAGAAGAGCATATGGTGATGGCTTGTCCAAAAGTAGCGCGCCGCAGAAATGCTTCAGAGAATAGAATGAGGGGTTAAAACGGCGCGGGGGAATAGTGACCACGCCGGTTTAAACCCAAGTGTAATTGGCATGCCGTATTAAGTTTTTTTGGCCTTCAAAATGGCCATGCCGTAATAGCATATAAAGGGTGGCGCCGTTTTAAGGTTGGCAAAGGAGAGGCATCCCTTCGGAGCGCGCCGGATAGCCAAAGACAACGAGGGGCGCGCCGTTTTAAGAGGGGGGCGCGCCGTTTTAAGGCGCACCGTTTTAAGTGCATATCGCGCCGTTTTAAGCACCAAACAGATTCCTTTCGAAGTCGCGGCCCTTTATATGAATGTCGGCATTCCGAGAACGCTCCGGTTGCGACGTATGGCCTCCATAATATTCTGTTTGTAGCCTCTGGGACTCGGTCCCAGATTCTGCGTGACTTTCGGTGCATGCCGAGACTGTGCCGGAGTTCCCGACTCTTCTCTGATTCAGCTCTCGGCATGGCTGGTCGGAGCCTTGTAGTTGTATCTTCTGCTTAGGGGGCTTCCTTAGCGGGTAGCGGACCACCAAGTGAGTTCTCGTCCTGATCGGGCGAGGCATGAGGTTTATTCGGTATTTCTGTCTTCGACTCGCGCTCTAATGTGTAGACACGAATGTCGCCATGATCATCATCGTCATTTTTTGGCGTCCACACATCCCGAACCTTGTCGAGTTCATGCAAGAGAAGGAAGTGACTCAACAGGCTCTGCAAGCTCAAGTGATACCTGACCCGGTGGAGGAAGCACCCGCTGAGCCGGCTCCCCAGGCCCAGACTGGGGGCAGGCGCAGTAGAGCCGAAGAGATGAAGTTGTTCGAGGTCTGAACTAGCAACAGAATAGTCAAGCACCTAAAGAAGATCCCATCCAGATTCACCGTCTGGGAGATTCTATCTCTAGATGAGGAGACACGGCAAGCCGTCATTGCGGTGCTCCAGACGCCAGCATATGTGGAAGCTTGCCTTGCAAAAATGTCACCCGAAGTAGCTGTGGCCTTTACAGAAGAAGATATGCTCCTACCCACCTGCAGTCACAACAAGTCACTCTACATGAAGGGGCAGCTGAATGGGTATCCCATCAATAGAGTATTAATTGACCCTGGGGTAACAGTGAACATACTCCCCTACCGGGTGTACCAGAAACATTACTTTGACGTACACTTGATTGAGGTCAAGAATGTTAAGATTGCTAGCTTCAACCAGAAGTGCGAGGTCCCCATGGGAGTTGCAGTGTTTAACCTCTCCCTCGGCGATTTCACAACTAAGGTCCAGTTTCACATGATCAACTCCAGCACCTCCTACAAGGCATTGCTCGGCCGACCTTGGCTGCACCAAAATAAGGTAGTGCCGTCTACTCTGCATCAATGCATCAAGTACCCCGACAACGGGAAGGAGGAGAGAATCTTTGCTGACCTCCACCCTTTTGAGGTGTTCGAATGTCATCTCTCAGATGCTAATTTGTATCTAGAGAAGCTGAAGCAAGCTCCCCAAGTCACCTTGGACAAGGGAAAGAAGAAGGTGGAGCCCGACAGTTGGTTCCCTCCACCACTGCCAGGCTATGTGGCTCCCCGTCAAGTGTCATTTGTCTCTGAGGCAGAAGGAGTGTTCAAAGCCACTCCCCTTTCCATCTACCCTGCACCGGGACGCCATACCTCGAAGACTTGCTGGAGGACATCAGGGTCCCGCCTGGGATCATCAAGCCTCTCGTAGAAGCTGACTGCCAAGCGGTTGAACCATTAAGGACCTTTGAGGTGCCTAACCCCGGAGGACGGTCTACTACCTTCTATGTGACTAATGAGCACCCGGTCAGAGGGGACAATGATTGTAAACTCCCCGACGAATTGCATGACCCACTCATCCCGATCACGGGACTACCTGACATAACCGGCCCTGTAGCCAGGATGACCGGGAAACAAGGGATCCCTTTTTACCAACTCTCCAGTCGGAAGGACATGTTCAAGAAAATGTGGAATCCGCCAAACCTGGACCGAAGATTGCTGCAAATCACCCGGCATCTAGGGTTGGGCTTTTCATTAGAAGACTCTTATGAAGCCGACATGATATCAGTCTCGGCACCGAATGGCAGCAGCCTCACAGGCGCTGTAGGCCCGCAAGAGGTTGAAGGTCGCCAGCACCTTAAGCCTTCAACCAACGAAGAGCAGGATGAAGAAGTATTCCTATGGAATCCACCCCCTGCAGGAACAAGGGGAAGGCCCCGTCCTCCTCTGAGGGACTAGCCCTGAATGACTACAGCAAAGGGCCACCATTGCCTTCGTCTGATACTGATGCAAAAGACGGAGAAGCAAGTCGGACCCCGAGCCTCCCTCGGTGCGACTCTGCCCTGTTTGCCCTGTGCTATCAGCAACAGCGAGAAATTGAGATGCTGAAGGCTTGCTTGGCCGAAGTGACTGCACTCGTGTATGACTTAATCGGAGGGATCCTTCGCCAACAGAATGTAGGCACGCACCAGTCTCGGAGCACCGTCCCGAATGCCCCCATGCACCTGAAAAGGGAAGCTAGGGATGTAGCTATTGCCCCAGTCAGACGGTCGGCCGAGCGAAACCCTACACTGCAAGAAAGGATGCAGAGACCCTACTCTTTCCCGAGGAATAAGACCCGAGGAATTTTTGAGTGGGCTTGCTACCACAGCAATGTCTCCCTCCCAAGGTCCAAGAGGCGGCAAGATGCTCGCAGAAGTGCTGACCCCTTGTTTTGCCCTTATCACCAATATTGGGCCACCCTAATCGAAGATTATTACGTCTTCAAGGATATTGCTCAGGATCTGATTGAGATGGACAAGCTCAGAATGGGAGATTATGTAGTGGCCCCGCACGCCCCCACGTGACGTGCAGCCACGAAAGGGGTATCTATATGGTGTCAGTTCAGCACCAGATCCTTGAAGAAGTAGCCGAGCATGAACAACCCCTGCCGTTGGCGGGGGACCAGCCCTTAATATGGCAGCCAACCACTTCGGCCCCTGCTGGAGCCGTCTATGATAATTACCAAGAAGACCCCGGAGAAATTCTTTGTTTCTCCACGCGGGAGGACCCCTCAAAGTCGCAGCCCGCAAGCCTGAAACGGGGGGATACCTACAAAGCCTCATTTCCCAATATAGGCAGAGCAGGGCGACACCTATGGTGTCTTTGAAGCAGAAGATGGCGAAGATCAGGATTTCGTCGACCTATCGTCGGAACCACTAGAAATTGACGATGGCGGCCAGGCCACAGTAGATGAGCTTATCGAGATTAACTTGGGCACGAAGGGTGACCCCAGGCTGACCTTTCTAAGTGCTCTTCTTCCTCCACAGGAGAGGGAACAATATATCAAGTTGCTGCAAGAGTTTTGGGACTGTTTTACCTGGAACTACAAGGAGATGCCCGGCCTAAGTCCCGGTGTGACTCAACATATTTTGGCCATCGACCCCAAGGTGGAGCCGATAAAGCAGTCTCCCCGGCGCATGAGGCCAGAGCTGATAAACCAAAGTTGTAAAGAAGTCGACAAGCTCATAGATGTCGATTTTGTAGCTGAAAACCAATACACCACATGGTTGGCCAACATTGTGCCGATGAAGAAGAAGAATGGACAGATCAAGATTTACGTGGACTTCCGCGACCTGAATAAAGCCTGCCCAAAAGATGATTTCCCGGTGCCCATCACTGACGTAATGATCGATGTAACTAATGGCCATGAGGCCTTGTCCTTCATGAATGGATCGTCCGGCTATAACCAAATATGGATAGCTGAGCACGACTGAATTTATACGGCCTTCCGATCACCCAAAGGGATATTCCACTACAAAAGAATGCCCTTCGGCCTCAAGAACACCGGCGCTACTTACCAGCGGGCGATGACCAAAATATTTGATGAACTGCTATACAACAAAGTTGAATGCTACATTGATGATTTGGTCATCAAGACCAAGAAATGGGAAGATCACCTGAAGGACCTCAGAGTCATCTTCGAAAGACTCTGGCAGTATGAGCTGAAGATGAACCCGATGAAGTGTGCCTTCGGCGTCTCCAGTGGGAACTTCCTCGACTTCATCGTCCGATATAGAGGGATCGTGATTGATCCTTTTAAAATAAAAGCCATTCAGGAGCTACCTCCTCCGAAGGATCTGGGAGAGTTAAGATCCCTGCAAGGCCGGCTGGCTTACATTCGAAGATTTATCTCCAATCTGTCAGGGCGTTGTCAGCCATTCCACAGATTGATGATGAAAAATGCACCTTTTAACTGGAATCAGGAATGCCAAAGGGCCTTCGATCGATGGAAAGATTACTTGAAGACCCCGCCTGTGCTGGGGGCACCTGTCAATGGGAGGCCGCTTATTTTATACATAGCTGCCACCGAATGTTCGCTGAGAGGAATGCTCGCCCAGAATAATGATGAGGGGAAGGAGCAAGCTCTCTATTACCTTAGCCGAAGACTAGTGGGGGCAGAAGCAAAATACACCCCGATTGAGAAGGTTTGTCTCGCCTTGGTCTTCGCAGTCAAGAAGCTGAGGCATTACATGCTCACCCATGAAGTGAGCCTGATCTCCAAGGCCGACCCAGTTAAACACATTCTCTCCCAGCCAGTCCTGAAGGGACGTCTCGGCAAGTGGGCCGTGCTATTGATGGAATTTGACATTACCTACATGCCGCAGAAGGCCGTCAAGGGTCAAGCCATAGCCGAGTTCTTTGTAGCACATCCTATGCCTGAAGATTCCCCATTGGCCACAGAATTGCCTGAAGATGAAACATTGGAGGTGGTTCAGGTCCAGCAGATCGCCTGGCAGCTCCACTTTGATGGGGCTTCAAGAACAGAAACGACCCCGTCCGGACACACCAAGATACGGGCAGGGGCTGGCATCGTCCTTAAATCTCCCGAGGGAGAAGTACTACATACATCCTGTTCTATCAACAAACCCTGTACAAATAATGAGGCAGAGTATGAGGCTCTGATTATCGGTCTCCAAGTCACCTTGCAAATGGAGGTCAAAATGCTACAAGTGTTTGGCGATTCGTTACAAGTCGTCAAGCAAGTCCAGGGGTAGTTTGATGTCCAAAAACCTAAGCTGCTCCCTTACCATGCGGAGGCGAAGCGGCTCATGGAGCAATTCTACCTCATTGGGATAAGCCATGTTGCCAGGGGAGAAAATGCACAAGCCGATGCACTGGCAAAATTGGCAAGCTCACTGGCAATCCCGCCCGATGGATCTCTCAGCATCCGGGTGGTGAATCAGCGCTAGGTGCCTAGCATGATAGAAGAACCAGAAGAAGAAGAACTGGAGGTTGCTGCAGCAGAAGCCGTCGGCCTACCTGGCTGGAGGGACCCTCTTATGCAATGCTTTAAACACCAGCAACTGCCCAAGCAGAGAGAAGAGAAGATCAAGCTGATCAGAACAAAGGACTCCTATGAGGCCTGGAACTGGATCCTATTCCGAATTATGGCAGATGCCAAACGGAAAGTGCTCCTGAGATGCCTATCCACTGAAGAAGCTTGGAGAGTCATGAAAGAGGTCCATGCCGGGACAGCTGGTGCACACCAGGCGGGGCCGAAAATAAAAATTGAAATAAAAAAGCTTGGCTACTACTGGCCGATAATGTTTGATGACTGTTGCAAGTACGCCAAGTCTTGCCAAAAATGCCAAGAGCATGTGACGGTTCCCAGGAGACCGCCCGTGCCGTTACATCCAACACTGCCTAGCTGGCCGTTCGCCCAGTGGGGAACAGACGTCGTGGGTCCACTACCCAAATCGTCCGCTGGGTGCAAGTATATCTTGGCGGCAACTGATTACTTCTCTCACTGGGCGGAAGCTGTTGCATTGAAAGAAGTGACTGGGGAGATTGTGGCCAGATTTGTCCGTCGCAACATCATATTCCGATTTGGCACCCCAAACCGAATTATCTCAGATAATGGAAGCCACTTCCACAACTAGAAAGTCTACCGGCTGGCAGAGAAATACAAGATCGACTGGAGGACGTCAACCCCCTACAACCCGCAAGCCAACGGTTTAGCCGAAGCTTTCAATAAAACTCTTTGTACTCTCCTGTCCAAAATTGTTAATTCTAACAAAAGGGACTGGGAAGAAAGAATGTATGAGGCCCTATGGGCATATCAAACTGTTTACAAAACTCCGACGGGTTGTTCACCCTTTTCCCTGGTATATGGCTCAGAGGCGATCGTCCCCATCGAGCTGGAGATACCCTCCCTTCGGGTCGCAATCTAACACGGGTTGGTCCGGGAAGAGAAAACAAATGTCGAGCGGAGACTCGAAGAGCTCTCCAACTTGGAGGGAAAACGGCTCCAGGCCCAATAGAATATCCAGGTCTACCTGGCCCGGATAGCTCGCGCCTTTGACAAGCTCTTCAAGGAATGCGAATTCAAGAAGGGTGACCTCGTCATGGTGAAGAGGAGAGAAGTCATGGCTTCCAATCCCAAGGGCAAGCTGAATGAGAATTGGCTTGGACCCTATGTAATCCAAAAGGTCTACGAGGGCGGGGCGTATGTGATAGTCGACCATCGAGGGGAGGTTCAATTTCCACCCCTTAATGGTAGGCATCTAAGGTTGTATCATGCTCCAATTCCTCCATTCAATGAATAATACGTTTCCCCACCCCACAGCGGGCGAATTTGCTTTTCAATTGCTTGAATGATTTGGCTACTACCTGCTACGCATTATAGGAGAGGCAACGAAAGAGAACAAAAAACACAAGAAGGAAAGGAGGAAAAGAGATAAAACAAGGGAAAAAAAGAAGAAAAAGAAGAAAGAAAAGAAAAAAGAAAAGAAAAAAAAGAAAAAAAGAAAGAAGGAGGAGGAACCAGCCCTCCTTTATTTACCCTCACTCTCATCCTCGGGAATATTTCAATAAACGAATCAACCCTGTCAGCCCTTGACATTCTGTCGACACTGACGAAGAATACCCCACCCGGACCTTTCGTCCGAGATTGGGGAATCAACCCTTCTCCTCGCATTGGCACCAGCCCGTACCAACGAATATTTCAATAAATGAATCAACCTTGTCAGCCCTTGACATTCTGTCGGCACTGACGAAGAATACCCCACCCGGACCTTTCGTCCGGGATTGGGGAATCAACCCTTCTCCTTGCATTGGCACCAGCCCGTACCAACGAATATTTCAATAAACGAATCGACCATGTCAGCCCTTGACGTTCCATCAGCAAGAACACCCCACTCGAACCTTCCGTTCGGGGTTGGGGAATTAACCTACCTCCTTGCGTTGGCACCGGCCCCGTACCAACGAATATGTCAAGAGACAAACAAACCACATTTGCCCCCGACACCCTGTCGGCATCGACAAACAACCCTCTTTTGACCAAGACTTCTCGTCTAGGTCATTGAACGAACAAACTCTTCTCTCTGTCCCTTCGGGCGACGAACAGCCTACTTTTGATAGAGACCTCCAGTTCAGGTCATTAAACGAACAAACTCTTCTCTCCGCCCCTCCGAGGTCGGATCAACCTATTCAGGCCAGGTATACCGATAATATGATTTGGTGAAATCACTCGACGGGCATGGTGGAGTGGTCCCCTCGTCCCCCCTTTGGAGGGGCGAGCACTCTCCTATGCACTTACGCGAATCCCACTGGGTTTCCCCGAATAAGCTACTAGTACGAACCCGCATTCCATCACATAGCAAAAAAAAAAAGAAGAAGAAGAGAGATTTCCCAAGACCATATACATACAGGAGGCACATGGAATAATTGCATTGTATTCTGTTTGAAAGAAAATTACATTGGCCTCGGGGCTACCCCGGTGTTACATGCAAAAAAAGGGGGGGGAATAATCGGGGGAAGGCCGACGATTAGTCTATTCCCCGGAAGATTTCCTCAAGGGGGAGGATCCCAACACAGGGGAAGTTCACCATTTCGCGTAGACGGCCCTCCTGTACGTCGAGGTCCTCCAGCTCTACCGTCACAGAGGCTACCTCGACCTCAGCAAAGCTTAGCTCCTCGACCCCTTTAACCTCGGCCCCCTCTGCCTTGACAAGGTCGGACTCGGCCTTAGCAAGCTAGCCCCTGAGCTTCTCTATCCTGTTCTCTAGGGCATGGATGCCGGCGCGGCACTCGTCCATAGCCCTCTGACATTTGTCCCTGTTATCCCGCCGGGCTTCCAAGGCCTACAAATATTCATCCCTCTGGGCCCCAATAGCTGTGAATTCGGTGGGAGCCTTTGTCTCGAGGAACTCACGGCGGTTAATGTATTTTAAAAATAATACAACCCATCGTGACCATTCCTCCAGAGGACATCCCATCATCTGCAAGGCCCCGGTCAGCTGCATGACCACCGTATGGACCCCTTTGTATGTGAGCGAAGGGTCGGCAACTATCATCGACCGCAGCGTCAGCAAAGTCTGCTGAACTGGTAGGTCCGACACAGCATGACCTATTGACGGCACGTCAGGCAGCCTGAACTCGACATGGCTATCTATCGCTACCCATAACTCCGCATCCACCATTGCTGATGAAGACGGGAGAGTCAGCATCGAACGGCTGGATCTTGCTGGTTCGGAAGACGGTTCTTGTCTGACCACTGCGAGTGGCGAGGACAAAACTGCAATGGAAGCACCCGACGCCACCGTGACAAGGGGCTGCTCCATTCCTACTGCAGGGGCAAGGCCCGCGTCTAAAGATGACACCCCTGTAGACACGCTAAAATCGATGCTATGATGAGTAAACCTCATGTCACCATGTGACGCCCCAAAGTGGACTTCAATATTGGCTTTAATATGAAGTTTTTCTATTTTCTGTGTGTTAATTGTGATTTCCTAGCATTTTTCTTTGATAATTGGAGTTAACGCCTTAATGAGGGGCGTCATTTAATTGACGGCCTATCCGAGGGCGCCTCTTAATAAATGGACAACTGCACTTAGAGGCGTTGATTTCTGGATTTTTACGAATCCTAAACAAAATGAAAAATCAAAGAATTGACGTCCCGATGAGGGGCGTTTATTATTTAACGCCCATATCAGAAGGCGTCATTTCAGAATTTTTAATAAGGAAAGTCATTTGTTGCCATAATTAAATCCAGGAATTGACGGCTA
This sequence comes from Amorphophallus konjac, assembly GCA_022559845.1. Classification (NCBI taxonomy): domain Eukaryota; kingdom Viridiplantae; phylum Streptophyta; class Magnoliopsida; order Alismatales; family Araceae; genus Amorphophallus; species Amorphophallus konjac. The sequence continues at coordinate 51,193,519 of CM040122.1, forward strand.
AGTGCACGTCGTCATTTTAATTAACGCCTTTGGTGATGTCGTCATTTTTAATTGACGCCCTTTGAGAGGTCGTCATTTCCATGCCCGTCTCCCTTTCGCCTGCTTATTTCCAGTAATAATCCCTTCCCCATTTTACACATTGTGTTTGATTAGGAAGAGGGTTTCTTATTGGAGGTCCATTACCTTGTTTTAATCCTATTATTGCAAGGATTTTTGGGCTATAAATACCCCTAATGTTCTTATCTCACGCGCGTGAGAGAGGCAATGCAATAACAATATGATAGCAGAGAATAACCACTGTGAGCTTTTTTTAACGGGGAGAAGAAAGTTTCTATTTTTGCAGGATCTATCTCTGAGCAATTCTCCTTCCTCCTGGTGTTGATCCTTCTTCCACTGCGGTCTTTGCTGCTGTTCAACTATTTCTTGTTTTCTCTCCCAGTACTGCTGCATGCACAGCAGAGAGGGGATCTTGCTTTCAACTTCTCTTATTAATATTTATCATCATCTTCATCTTATTCTTTCTAGCTATTCTGCTAGAAGACATTGCCACTCTCACATCATACATCTTGCTTTGCATACTTTGTATTCATATCTTCCATACCCTTTGTTACACCTCTTAAGGGGTTTTAAAAACCAAAACACACAAGGTGTGTTCATGTTTCATTTGATCAATTTCTTAGTTTTAGAACATTGATACTACACCCTTTTGGCTAATCCATTCTTTTCACTTGTTTTGTGTGTCTTTATAAGGGTAATCAAGCTAAGAACCCCCTTCATCGGCCGGCTGGTAGAAGGAGGAAGGAAAAGTCCACAATTTCACCCGCTCAATACAAGGTACATGCGATCACTTTATTCTTCTTGAGGTAACCCCTCTGGCGATCACACTCCTCATTAGCACCAACATGCGTATTTTCTTTTCTTAAGTGGATTTTTCATAATCTACAAATTGGCGATCACGGTGGGACCCCTTTTATTTTTAGTTTAATTACCCCTCCCATTGGCGCCCTCGCGTGCCCCTTCCATTGGCGCCCTCGCGTGCCCGTCCTTTGGTACCCTTGCGTACCCCTCCATTGTGCTCCACATAGCACCCTCCCATTGGCGCCCTCGCGTGCCACTCCTTCGGTACCCTCGCGTACCCCTCCATCGTGCTCTACGTAGCACCCTCCCCTTGTGCACCATGTGCACACCCCCCCATTGATTAGCAAATTCTGAAGTGTTCATATCATCATTTTAGTGATTTCTGTCAGTTACCAGGGGTTTCGGTTCTCTGAACTGAATAGCGCCTTACCTGCTACCGTCATTTCTTCATACAGCGACCGCGGATAGAGGCGCTGTTTCAATCATTTTTTTCTGCATTTTTGTCATTTTTATAATTTACGCTCCTTACAGAGGCGTCATTTCATCATTCAACGCCTTTCACCAAGGCGTCATTTTCATTAATTACTATTGTAGACACGCCATTCCTGACGTCTCCTGAGAAAGTCTCATGTTACTATACAACGCCCCGCGCCGGCTTACGCGTTTTGAATCACTTGAGTGCTTCCTTTTCTTGAGTCTTCTTCCGCCCTTTTCGGCATCCGGAATCATCTCGTCACGGCATTCGGACGGCATCAACACCAGTCGGACGCATCAGAGGTTCCGAAACCAGGAAGGGTGTCTGCCGGGCGGCCACCAACGCCTGAACTGAGGACCCGGGTGGGTCTTTATGGGGGCGTCCAGGCCCCTGGACGCCCCCATTCTTTTAATTTATTTTTCAAAGCCCAAAACAAAATAAAAAATAATATATTAATAGAGACGTCTAGTCCCCTGGATGCCTCCATAAAAACAAATATAAAAAATATATATGCTAGTTGGCAGAAAAAGATAAAATAAAATAAAAAATAATATATTAATGGAGGCGTCCAGACCCTTGGACGCCTCCATAAAAACAAATATAAAAAATATATATGCCAGTTGGCATAAAAAGACAAAACAAAAAAATAAAATAATATATTTATGGAGGCGTCCAGGACCCTCGACGCCTCCATCAACTCCCTCACGGGCGCCGGCCACCGAACGACGGTTTGTCGTGTGTGAAAAAATCTAAATTATGAAGACGTCCAGCCATCTGGACGCGCCCATTTCTGAATCACGGGTCGCCGCTCACAAAACCACGCGTTGTGCCAAACCGCGTACGGCCGTCGGTGGGGTTCGGTGGACCTGTTTGAGGCGTCCGGGGCCCTGGATGCCTCCACAAAAATATTTCAAAAAAATAAATAAAAATAGAATAAAATATTAGTTCGGCCCTGATGGAGGTGTCCAGGGTCCTGGACGCCTCCACCCTCCGGAGCCCTATAAATAGAGGCCCACCCCCTCAGTTCTGGAGGAGCTTCTAAGAGATCCGATAGGCTGCCGGAGTCCAGAGACTATCGGAGTCATTTCTAACCCGTGGGGTCTTTTGTAGGTGGAGGTTCTGCCAGCTTCTCGGGTGCCCACGCTCGCGAGAGGAAGGTCGTCTTCATCCACCGCGCTTCCACGTCGTCCCCACGCTGTCGGAGCTCCGCCGGATCTCACCCTCGGCTCCTCCAATAAGCCTTTTCTTCCCCTTTTTCTTCATAGTTCTTTACATTCGTCATACTGCATCCTCTATCCCCCTACATAAGGGCGCCGTCTCTTGCATACTTCTTACATTCATCATCACATTTTCCTCCTACTCGAGTCCGAGAGGGGTTTAAAACCACACCAACCAGGTGTGTGTCAGGTCACGATCTCGTTACTTTTATTGCAAGGAATTGTTACTACACTGCCATTTTCTAATTCCGTTCGTTTATTGTCTACTGTTTTGCAAGGGTAACCAAGGAAAGCCCTCTCTGTCGGCCGACCGAAGGGGGAGGAAGAAGCAACCCGCCATCTCCCGCTCTTGAGATAGGCGCGATCACTTTCTTTATTTTGGGGTCTTTTGGCCCCTGGCGATCACATCTTGTTCTCGAGGCCGCGGCGAGTCACTTCCCCAATGGCCGTTTAAATTTCCCGTTCTTATATTCTCTTTATATTCTGTTATATTCTGCTCATATTCTCGAGGCCGCGGCGAGTCACTTCCCCAATGGCCGTTTAAATTCCCGTTCTTATATGTTATATTCTTATCTATTCATGTTCTCGAGGCCGCGACGAGTCACTTCCCCAATGGCTGTTTAAATTCATGTTCTTATATGTTATATTCTTATCTATTCATATTCTCGAGGCCGCGGCGAGTCACTTCCCCAATGGCCGTTTAAATTCACGCTCTTTATATTCTTCTTATATTCTGTTATATTTTTATCTGCTCATATTCTGGAGGCCGCGGCGAGTCACTTCCCCAATGGCCGTTTCAATTCTTGCTATTTAATTTCTGCACCATTCCCGTCCCCCCGAGGCCGCAGCGAGTCACTTCCCGCTATGGCCGTTTAACCCCCATATCTTGCTATATTACATTTGTCCCGCTCGCCCCACCGGAGCAATCTCCCGTGGTGGCCCCTTCTCTTTTCTTTTATTTCTATGTTGCAGCAAACAAAAGAGGAGCCCACGCGCTCCGCGTCCTCTTCGCACCCCGAACCGCGTGACGTCGCTCACAGATTGGCGATCACGGTGGGACATCTACTGCTTCCTTTCGGCTACCCTTGCAAGTTCGGCACCATCCGTGCCTCTCCACCTTGGTGCCCGCGCGCACCCCCGTTGTGCTCACGGCAGCACTGTCAGTTGTGATTGGTTGTTTGTTTATTATATGTCTGTTATTTCTATTGTTTTCCCACTCCATATCTCTGTCAACATTTCATTGCATGCATCCATCCCTCTTTTCTATCCTTTTTTCATTTTTTTTTAGGATCACCCTTTCCCGGTGAAGGAAGGACTCTCCGTTTGAGAATTCCTCTCAACGGACTAGGATCTCCTCCATCGGGACCTCCATAAGTCCCCGACATCGAAGAATCTCCTCTTCGTTCACTGGGCTGGTTGTACCATTGAAGTTCCCCGGAGTTAGTCATTTCATTCGTGGTGAGACGAGAGACCCTAGCTGACACGGCGGTGAAACAAAAATAAACTAGGGTCCCTATTTTGTGTGAACTTCGGATCTCGCTAAAAACACAAAAAAAAATCATCAAAATCAAAACACAAAAAAAAGGGCGTAAAGGCATCCACTTGTTTGATAATCTCTGCTACCTGCTTGCTAGTGTATGTTTTTGCGTTCTGGGAAAACTGTGAGCATGGCTCACGAGTCTTTTGAGGAGAACCACCCTAGTCGTGGTTTGTCAGCCGACCCGCGAGTCTATGCTATGGACTCGGGTCCTTCTCATGAGCCCTCGCATGAGGTGCAGGTTATTGCCGGGGACACATCCCCACCGCAGGATATCTCTTCCTTACTGGGCGTCCTCGCCAACACGGAGCTTACCTCTGAACAGCTCCGGGCCTTCCAGGCAATTCTGAAGGGGAAATCTGTTTCCCCCACGCCCCAGGAATCAACTCCAGCCATCGCACCTCTCCAAGAGTCCGTGCAGGCCATTCCATCTCCTTCATTGACGCAAGCCATCCAGTCTCCCTCACTTCAAGGACAAGCGAGCCAACAACCACCCTCATTCCGGTTCCCGTCACAATCTCAAACTCCCGTTGTTCCCCACACACCGCTTCAGCCAGGGCCAACTGACGGTGGTCCGATAGCTCCCTCTCATTTCGGGTTCCCCCCTCAAGTCTCCGGGAGACAGTTTCTCCCCCAGTGGCAAGTGCCACCTTCACCTCCAGAGGAGCTCGCCCAATCGCTCCTCAATAGGTTCAATCGCATGGACGAGCAGTTTCAAAATCTGAGAAGAATGGTGGACGTGAAAGCCACCCCGGAGGTTGCTTTGCCAATCCTTCCCGTCATTCATCTTCCTCCCTCCGAGATGCCCACGTACCGCAGATACAATGGTACTGGCAACCCCTTCATTCACCTCAAGGATTTCATGTATGAGTCCTCCTATTGGCAAAACGATCAGAGGTCCCTGGCATACCTCTTTCGAAGATCATTGGATGGTCCCGCGCTTGAGTGGTTCTATTCCTTGGAGCCCCGCGAGGCCGAGAATTTTGAAATAATCCAGAGAAGGTTCTTGCAAAAATATAGGGATAGGGTCGGTCCCTCACTCTCCAATACCGACCTAGTGGCCGAAAAGATGAAGCCCGACGAAGATTTTGTCCGCTATGCTGATAGATGGAGGTCTCTGGCGGAAAGAATAAGGGATACCCTCTCCGAGCCCGAACAAGTGAAGATGATTGTGTCTAATGCAACCCCACAGTTCAGACACGTCCTGGCCATGAATAAACTTACTACAATGGAGGAACTCTATGAAAGGGCACGGTACATCCAAACTCAGTTAAAAGACTCCCCCATTATGAACATGTTTGAGTCGCCGAAGCCCAAAGTGGTCAGAAAGATAGGCGCTGGTGTCCCGGGCGGAGCCACAGAAGGGGTCGTGACAAATGAGCAAGTGGGTGCGGTCAACAATGCCAACTATGCAGTCAACCCAAGGCCTCCACAAATGCCCCGACTTCCCCTCCAACCAGGTCCTTTCCCTCTTCGTCCTCCACCCCAAAATAATCCACCCCAGGATAATATGCCTCCATTACGTCAACCCCAGCAACAACAACCATAACCTCAGCAACAACAACCACCACTTCAGTACAACCAAGTTCCACCACCAGGGAACTATGGTCCCCAACAGCAACAAAGGAGGCCGGTCGGTCCCAAGAGAGCCTACTATCCACCATTGTCAGAAACCTTAGCAGACATTTTTAATGCCCTCATGGCATCAAACCAACTCGCCCTACCCAGAGAAAGGCCCGTGTGGCCCCCGAATGTTGATACCTCCAAATACTGCGTCTACCACAGGCAGCCAGGACACACAGTAGATTACTGCTTCCATTTCAAAGATTACATCCACGATATGAATGTTGAACATCAAATAGATTGGGATGAAATGAGACGATACGTCGCCGCTCTTAAGGCTAGGAGACCTCATAGGCCACAGCAGCAGCAGCAGCAACCACAACAACAACAACAGCCTCAGCAGGCCCCACAACAACAACCCGACATGGGCATAATCCAGAATCCATTACCGGAGCACCAACAGCCCAATCATCAGGTTAACCCCATCTCCTCCTTCCCAAAAGTCGGGAGAGAGCAGGTGTGGCACCAGGAAAGTATCTCCATTCTTTCTACCGCCAATCCTATCATCACGCAACACCCTTGCCTTGCCCGGGTAGCACCTCTGTCTCATCAACCCGCGTCAGTATCACCTTCACCATTTCCACTACCAGTACGCCCTCTCATCCGTACCCCGATCCCCTATCAACCGACACTCTCCACTACACCTTCACACCCTCTCATCTTCTCCCACTCCCCCACTTTACCATCCACCTCTACCACATTTACCCCTACGCCTTCTAAACCCCTTATCATCTGTCAACCATACATAACCCCGTCTTTCTCCACCGTATCACCACTAATGCCTTCAAAACCACTCATTACCCATCACCCACCTCAAAATCATTGCTCGCTTCAAGCCCTACCCACTTCTACTTCGTCTCCACCTCCACCTTCCAGACCCCTTATCCTTCATAATCCGTGCGATATCCCCTCTACCTCCACCATGCCTCCACCTAACAAACCTGGTGAGGACACACGCCGCATCACTCGACGGAGCACACGGAGCATGCTGGCATCCCTTTGGCTCGGCGATCATCTAGCAGATTAGCAGAGTTATCCCTATTTATCCTTTCATGCTTTAGGCCATGTTGGGCCTTGGATTAGTCCCTGCGTGGACACTGCTTTCTAGTTGTGGGCCCTTGTAGGCCAATTGGACATTTTTTTATGCTTTGTAGGCTTATTTAGAGGGCAAAGGGTTAGTGGGCCATCTTGTGCTCCACTCCTCCTTGGCCCATGTGGGGATTTGCGCACCCACCCCTAGGGTTAGGGTTTTGGGCGCATCCCACCTCCTCCAAGTGGAGGAGGTAGCAGCCGCCTTCCTTTTTGGGCGCCCCCCCCCCTTTCCCCTTTCCACTCTCCCCCCCTTGCCTCACTTGAGCGCACCCTCCTTGATTGGAGGGAGGGCTGGTCGCAACCCCCCTTGAATGGAGGGAGTTGGGGCCCACCCCTCCTCCCATTTGCGCCTCCACCCCCCATGTGGCTAGGTTGAAACCCTAGTTTCCCCCCCCCCCCCGGGTATATAACCCTTGTATTTTGCTCTTTTTCAAATTAATGAACAATCAAACAATTTCTTGAGGAGCCTTTTGCGCATCCACCTCTTGGAGAGGGCGACCCTCTCCTCCTCCACAGCTCCTGCGACGGGAGCAACCCCGGGGTGCGACGCCCCATCCCCTCGGTGCGACGCCGAGGTTCCCTCCCTCTTCTACGTCGTCTCCGGTTCAATTCGTGAGTTCCAGATTCAGCCCCGAGTTGCAGCGGCGACCCTGTCCGGTGCTGATCGAATCTGAGCCCCCCTCCTTTTTCTGTGGATACGTCTACAAGTCAGCGACGCGTGGGCCTTGGTTTCGCCTCGATCCGAGGTCGGCACCACCCGTGGCGGATTTCCTCGTGAACTAGCACAGGAGCCTCCATCTCTGCGCGCCCAGATCCTACCTCCTCCTTGCGAAAATCCCACAGGACGCACGACGCCGAGTTTGGAGCTGATTTCTTCAGGGTTGGTACCTCTCGTCGTCCTCTTTCCAACGCCGCCAACCTCGTCTCCTTCCGACGCCCGAGCTGTTCGTGGCGTCCGTTCCGTGAGGTCGCGCGGATCTGTCCAGTCCACCCGGCGCCAGAAGACCCGGCGACTTCCCGAGTTCACGGCGTCCAACCTCGACCAGATCTGGTCGAGCCCTTTGGTCCGGACCTGCTGCTCTGCGTCCCCAGCGTCCTCCCTCAAGCGGAGCCTCGTTCGCCTTCCAGAACAGCGAGTTACCATTTTCCCCGCTCGACAGCGCGGTTCTGGAGGCAGCTTTCTTGTCCCCACTTGCAGGTGCGGCCACGGCTTCCACGATCAGATTCTGAGGGCGCCCTTTGGCCGAGGCTTCCTCCTGCGACCTAACTGCGCGTCGTCGCTGACGGCACCCCAATCGGACCCCGGAGCGGACCGTGAGAGCCCTTTTCGCCGAGTCGCGCGTTGCTGCGATTCTGCCGGTCGGCGTCCGGGCCTTCCTCGCGATCAACCCCTCCACCGAGTGCCGCCCGTCAGCCCGTGTATCGGCCACCCCGAATGGACTTGTTGTAGCCTGTTATCTCCCTGCGAGGAGTGGGCACCATTGCTGGCTTGTACTTTTCTTTCATTGTGTGTATCGGGGTTGTCGGTCTCGGCCGGGGTTCCTTCCCCACGCCTAGGCGTGGAGGTACGTGCGACGCTCCCCCTTCGGCATTCTGCTTTACTAGTATGTGATTATTGCATGCCGCGTGAGAGAGTAGGGATCCTAGCTAGCATTAAACACCGCGAGATCGTGAGCGAGAGTATTCCCATTCCGTGGCCCCAGTCGAGCACCGAGCTCGGACTGGACTCCTATAGTTGCGCGTCGGCTCCTTTGCCGCTTTGATCCACTCGCTTCCCTCATAGGGACGGCCGTGGACTTGGGTTTCTTGTTGAGAGACGCCTCTCCCCGGAGGAATAGTACGGAAGTCGTTCACTCGGCTTGCCTTGTCACGTGTGAGTGCTGGCCGCACTTGGTCTTCATAGTAGGTCCAGTCCTTTTTTAGTCCCGTTCCGCGTCAAAACCCCTCATCAGAATCCCTGCTCCCATCATCACCCCTGCTTCATCAACCATTCCTCCACCATTACCCCTCAAACCTCTGTTAAAACCCAATGCTACCCCCACAGAGGTACAAAACCCGCAGGCAATGGTGCTCCGGAGTGGAAGGATTTTCCACAGGATTTTCCCCCACAACAGTCAGAATCTTGAGCAATCTCAGCCAGAGAAGGATGATGGAGAACAACCAGAAAGAGCTATCCCTGGAACACAGTATGATCTATTGAAACACTTGGACAAGATGCCTGCTCGGATCTCCATCCTGGAGCTACTTCAAAGATCCACATCCCACCAGGCGGCCTTGATGGAATATCTTCAAAAAGTCATGGTTAATGAAGACCTTCCCGTGGAGAAGATTTCGACCGTCCTGACCCCAACGGACACACAACCGGCCATCATGTTCCACAACTACGAGCTCGCTCCCAAGGAGGCTCAAAAATATGCACTGTGCATTTCAATAAAAATTAATGGGGTATCCATAAACCCGTATCTTGTGGACACGGGTGCGTCCATAAATGTGATCTCCATGAGCACTCTTCAGTTGTGTGGGGTCGACGAGGAACAAATAAGACCTTCCTCGATCACAGTCACGGCTTATGACAATAGCAAAAGGCCGCCGCAGGGGATGATTATTCTGAAGACAGAACTAGGTCCCATGTCAATTCCCACATAATTCCATGTCCTCGACATGGACCCCACATTCAAGGCTATACTGGGTCGCCCTTACATCGAAGCCATGGACGATGTGCCTTCCACCAACCATCAGTGCCTGAAGTTTCCTTACAATGGGAGGATTATTAAGGTGGTCAGTACACCTGTCCTTCACACAGTGGATGCTATCAACACCTCTCTGCCCTCTGTGTGGCCATCTCATCGGCCTATATTGTCATTGCTGGACATGCGTGATCTATCTCACGTTTCACTAGCACCAAAGGAGCCGGTCAGGTCAACCGCAACATTATGTCTCCCTTTTCACTCCAAAGGTTGGGAGATTATGAGGAACATCGGCTATCAACAGGGTAAAGGTCTGGGCGCACAATTATAGGGTATACTCAAACCGCCAAAGGAAATTAGGCCGAACCGTAGGTTTGGCCTAGGCTTCAAAGGACCATTCAAGGCGGATTGGAAGCCCCTCACATGGACTCTATCAAACCACTTCAACAGAGGGCCCGTTGTTCAGATGGGAGATTACCCACGAGAAGTATATGGGGGATCACATGCTGTATATTTGGTTGAAAAATGTCCGAGGATCACCAAAAGAGGTAAGATCAAAGATCCGGAATGCGAGTGGAACAAATGGTTCGACATACGGGACATTTTCGTTGCACTGGAAAGGATGTTCTCGTCTCCGCAGCTTGAAGGACCACCATTGATCTCCGGAATACCAGAGAATATTACCACTCTTGCCAAGGTTCCAAACTATCCTCGTCCTCGCCAGAAGGACCCTGTCATCGACGAATCTTCATCCGTCCTCAACATTGCCTTCGACGGCTCATTAGCCGCCATCTTCTCCATCCACTCGTCTCAGCCTTTGCTGATATCTTCTTCCTGGGCCAAACAGTTGTCTGATGATCTTCCCAGGTCCCCTTCTTTGCTTACATACCTACGCGGGCTTCTCAACCCGCGCCAAGTCTTCAACCATGATCTGCTCTATGAGCCTCACAATTCTCTAGCCATAACCACTTTTCTCTCTCCTCCGATCTCTTTTCGCTGTTTTGTCATAAAAAATGAAAACGAAAAAAAAACGTCAATTTTCAAACTCTTCAACAACACATCTTCGTTGAGGAAACCTCCTACATCTCCCACGGGTGCGTACCGCCCTGCGGACCACCCGTCTATGGTCTGATGAGCGACCTTTTCTACCCCTCCTCTGAGGGGTCTTCTCCTGTACATTCTACACCATCCTCTTCGTCTTCCTCTTCTTCTATAAATATTATCAGTCAATCTAGGAATGATAGACCAAGGGTAGTACCTAGGAAGAAATCCAAGGGTAGGCAGATCCCTCGTCGATTCCTTCTGGATTTGGCCGCCAGGTGTCAGGCCCTTCTTGCCATCCCCCAGTTGTTAGAAAATTCCATCCAGCTACCGGAAATAGAATGTGAGGGTGACTGCGCATTTGATGAAGGATATGGAGTCTACGAGATCACGGGTGAAGAATGCCCCACTGAAGATGAGGGTGAAGAATATGAGGATGCGGCGGGCGCATACGCAAGTGGAATGAGGAGATTCGACGAGCCGTCAACCGCCGTAGAAGAATCCACCAAAGAAGTCAACTTGGGAACTGAGGAAGACCCTAGGATCATCCTCATAAGTGACAACCTACCACCCTCTGAAGAAGAGACATTAATTGAAGTTCTCAAGGAATATAAGGACACGTTTGCATGGAGCTACGAGGATATGCCGGGTCTAGATTCAACCCTGGTCGAACACCGTTTAACCTTAAAACCAGGGTCCGTCTCGGTAAAACAAAGGTTAAGGCGTTTCCACCCTCAAATGACTTTGAAAATGAAAGAAGAGGTCGATAAGCTCCACAAAGCCAGGTTCATTAGAGTCGTTCTTTATCCTCAATGGGTGGCAAACATTGTCCCGGTCATGAAAAAAGATGGGAAAGTCAGGATTTGTATCGACTTCCGGGACCTTAACCGTGCGTGTCCAAAAGATGATTTTCCCTTACCTCACATTGATGTGTTGATTGATAACACGGCAGGCTACGAAACCCGCTCATTCATGGATGGATTTTCAGGATACAATCAAATTCGTTTGGCAGAAGAGGATCAGGAAAAGATGTCATTCACTACCCCTTGGGGAACATATTGTTACGTGGTCATGCCGTTTGGGTTAAAGAATGCTGGAGCTACTTACCAAAGAGCTATGATGGCCATATTTCATGACATGATGCACATATATCTGGAAGTGTATGTGGATGACTTATTGGTGAAATCAAGGACCAAGATGGAACATCCAGAAGTTTTGGCTAAGGTCTTACAGAGGTCAAGGGAGTTCCAATTGAAAATGAACCCGAAAAAGTGTGTGTTTGGTGTGTCGTCGGGTAAATTGCTGGGGTTCATTGTGAGTAAGAGAGGGATTGAGATAGACCCCGACAAAGCCAAGGCTATCAGGGATATGCCGCCTCCCAAGAATTTGAGGGAAGTCTGAGGTTTAATCGGGAGATTACAGTTTATTCGTCGGTTTGTGTCCCAACATTCACAAAGGTGTAGACCTCTCTACGAGTTGACCAAGCCAGGAGTAGAATTCCACTGGAATTCTAAATGTCAGAAAACTTTTGAAGGGTTGAAAGAATATCTGGCTAGTCCACATGTTCTCATTCCACCTAAACCAGAAAAACCTCTGATCCTTTACGTCTCAATCTTGAATGACTCCGTGGGAGCCGTCCTCACACAAGCTGATGAAGAAGGCAAGGAACGGGCAACCTATTACTTGTCCAAACTTCTCAATCCCTGTGAGCAGAAGTACACCGTCATGGAGAAAACCTGTGCTGCCCTCGTTTGGGTAGTGCAGAAGTTGAAGCACTACTTCTTGGCTCATGAGGTCCACTTGATTGCTCGAATGAATCCTATCAAATTCCTTCTGGAGAAATCCGTCCTTACGGATAGGCTAGCACACTGGCAAAGTTTTCTCTCTCAGTTCGACATCACCTACATCCAGCAAAAGGCGATTAAAGGCTATGCCATAGCCGAGCATCTCGCTCACCATCCTCTTCCCAAGTTCGATCCCGTCCAATCAGAGTTTCCAGATGAGGAACTAATATCCGTCAACCAATCAGAGGAGCCAATGTGGACGCTATATTTTGATGGAGCTCTGAATTCTCAAGGGAGAGGAATCGGCGTCGCCCTCCTGTCGCCTGAAGGCCACACATTCCCATTTGCATACCAGCTCAAATTTCCAGTTACCAACAATATAGCCGAATATGAAGCTCTTCTAGCTGGCCTAGAACTCGCTCATTCTTTTCGTATCACTGAGTTGCGAGTCGTAGGTGATAGTCAACTCATTCTTCACCAAGTGCTCACTAAATATCGCACTCGCGATCCCAAACTCAAGCCATACCAAGAACTCACTGCTGCCTTTGCCAAACTATTCACCAAACTGATCTTTGTTCATGTCCCTCGTCATCAGAATATTCTCGCTGATGCCCTCGCCTCATTCGCATCATCCATAAGGTTCCCTCTAGGAAGATGGTTTGAGTCCATTTCCATCTACAAACTTCACGCCCCTGCAATCGATGATGCTTCCTACGTAAATATCAAGGACAGGATAGCAAGGAAGATCCTGCAGGAAGAGATCCTTGAGAAGAGGGAGATCATGTTGGCAGAGGCCGAAGAAGAACTGGCTGATGAAGAGAAACCATGGTTCTATGAAATCGTCAAATACTGCCAAGATCAGTCTTATCCTGAAGGGGCCACCACAGAGGACAAGAAAGCCATAAGAAGGGTGGCTCAGAAATATACATTGGTTGGAGGTCTACTCTATAGGAGGAGCCTTACTGGTATTCTGTTAAGATGTCTTGGTGACGATGAGGTTTGGAAATGTGTAGAGGAGACGCACTCGGGTGTGTGCGGTGGCCACGTGAATAGTCAGATGCTCGCCAAGAAGATCATTCGCCAAGGCTTTTACTGGCCCACTATGGAAGAGGATTGTGCTGTCTATGTCCGTAAGTGTATCAAGTGTCAACTTCACGCCGATAAAATCCATTCACCATCTTCCTCACTTCATCCAATATCCTCCCCGTGGCCTTTCTCCATGTGGGCATTCGACATCATTGGTCCCCTAGGTGATCCCAATTCCCTCACCAAGCAGTAATCTTTCATCCTTACTGCGACGGAATACTTCACCAAATGGGCCGAAGCCGAAGCTTACGCGGAAATCAAGGCGTCAACAGTCTGTAAGTTCATCATGAAGAACATCCTCGCCAGATTCGGCGTCCCAAGTATAATCGTCACCGACAATGGGCCACAGTTCATTTCTCAGGACCTACAGGACCTCTGCAAAAGGTACGCAATTGCATTGCATCATTCATCACCTTATTACCCACAAGGTAACGGTCAAGCGGAGGCCACCAATAAAACATTGCTCAAAATCATCAAAAAAACCTGTGAGTCTAGTAAGTTTTCAGACTGGCCAGAAAAGCTTATCGAAGCTCTATGGGCCTATCGCACTTCAATCCGTACCCCCACCGGGCAGACTCCATTTGCCCTTACTTATGGTATGGAAGCAGTAGTCCCGTACGAGACTCTGATCCCTTCTCTCAGGGTACAATTGGACGAGGAATTTCTCCTCGACGATCGTCGTAATTCACTTCTCGCCCAGTTGGAACTCTTGGATGAGAAGCGACTGGCCGCTGCCGAACACGCGCGTATGTATCAAAATAGACTCGCTCGCTTTTACCAAAAGAAAGTCGTTGAGAGAAAATTCAAAGTCGGTGAGATGGTCGTAAAAAGAATTTTTGTCAAACCTGGAGGGCCGCGTTCTAAGCTCCAACCCAATTGGGAAGGACCATTTGTAATTCAAGCCGTGTACCCCGGCAACGCCTACAAGCTAATCAACGCCGAAGGGACCGAGTTATCCCACCCTTGGAATGGGCTTTATCTTAAGAAATACTACCCTTAGCACAAAACAAACAAAACAAAAAAAAATGATGAAAAGATAAAAACATCAAAAATAAAGAAATACCGAAAACCACTAAAAATATGGAAAATTCAAAATGCCGATGCCTGGTGGTCACCATGTAGTCAGGTCCCTACATCTAACCTTCATGTTAGGATAGGGCCCATTAAGGCTTGGTAGGCACCGGGTCTTGGTTTGCCAGAACCGTGGAGATCCCTGTCCGGCCACGTCGGCCTATGCTCGCTCGAAGGAAGCTAACATGTGCTCACTTATGTATTTTATTCAAAAAAGTCGGTAGCATCACCTACGATGGGGCCCCACCCAGAAGATCTCCGGAAGCTGTAATCTTTATTCTTTTCTCTTCGACCAAATGAGACAGTCGGCGCCCTTAAAACGCTGAGCATGTGAAACCGAAACTCAAACCCCAAAGGCAAGAGTAGGATCCATTTCCTCAAGCATCGATCAGAGCACGAGAAGAGGGCAGTGTCCCCGCAGGCATACAAAAAGGGAGCCCACAAACGTCAAACGACTATATCTCCCTCACAAAAAGAAACACAAAATCAAAATCAAGAGAAAATCCTGGTCGTGACCGTGCCTGTTGCGATAAACGGAACCCCTCAAAGCAAAAGTCTGAATCCACAAAAGGGGCCGTGGAATGTAAATGCTCGAGATTTGGTCCGAAGTTGTCCGAAAGGAAAGAGTTAATGGGCCCTTATTCGCTCGCCGGGTTAATGGTTTTGCCGATCCTCTTAGGAGGTTTATCCCCCACGCTCTTCCTTCTTCCTCTAAAGATGAAGGTTCGATGGAGTTTCTGAAGGGTGAAAACTGCCCAGGGTCTGCGACCTTATTTTAATATACACATATGGTTGCCTACTTTGAAAAGCAAAAGCTATCGCTGCGAAGGAGTCTCCGTGTTTCTGGCTGGTCAAGACCCATGTTTACCACCTTGATGTCTTCTTGTTTAACCTCGGGCTTAGGCCAATGCAAGCGCGTCACCTATGGGTGCGACGGCGTCTGATTCCAGGTTAGCGTCGCGCGGTTGGTCGTTAGGGTTCCAGGGTGTTCCATCATATACCATCTAGAGTTGTGAGGAAACAGACCCGGGTCGGGCAAATCATTTACCTCGAACACCTTTTGGGTGAATCCCTGTGGTCGGAAGCGACTGGGAGCCTAAGCATGGCATGACGGTATTGTCATCAGGGTAAGTCTTAGCCGGCAGGATCATCATTCGAGGGGTCTAGAGGCCCAAATCAACCTAGATGTGCACTTAGGATACCTGGGAGGTTAGTAAGAAACCCCTGTCTCACGTAGGTTAGGTGCCATTTGGGTGCTTGCCAGGCGTTAGCAAGAAAAAATTGAAATGATAAAAACAATAAAAAATGGAAAAGAGAAAATGTACATATTTGTAAACAAAAAAAATCTTTTTTATGATAAAATAAAAAATGCCAAATATAAAAAGAAAATAAATCAATTTTGCATGATTGCATTTGCGTGCAGCATCTCGCTTTTAATACCGCTTGCATTCGTGTGCTTGCCTGTCGCATTTATCATCACCACATCTTTCCCTCGCCTTCGTTGATAAAGGCTTGGCCCCTTGACTAGTTATCAAGGACAGTCACAGTGACCATTTGCTTATTGAGCAAGGGGCCAAGTCAGAACAGAAATTCTGATTTGTTTGTTTCAGTGATACGTGCAGGGATTCAGGCAACAGAAGCAAAGGTGAAAACCAAACAAACCGAGCCTTGTATTTTATTCCAAATACCAAAAAAATTACATCAAGTTCCGCCCTCTCTCTCTGCATTACTCGTCCCACTATTCTCCGGGCAAAACGCTCTCAAAGGTGCTACCCAACTACGAAAAGCGGTACTCCTACCGCTTTGTACTCCCCTTCCTATTCCCATACCCCGGCATTGATCCACGGAAGCAGCAGAGAAGCTACCAACACGAAAGCCGCGCTCTCGTACTCTTCGGTAGCGCTCCTCACCATCTCTCAGCCACTGTTCAGCAAGACCAAGGCTGATTCGGAGTTCGAATAGTTGGGCCTCTATGGCCCTTCATTCCTCCCTTTCAGTCAATCTGTTGGCTCTTTCTCTCTCTGCGTCTCTTTCTCTCTCTGCCCGTTCTCTCTCACGGTCTTCCCTCTCCAACTGGAGAGTGATCCTCAGTTCCATAGCATCCCTGGAGGAGTCATCATCAGGATGACGCCGCAGTTCCCTCTCCAGTTCTGCTATCCTAGCCTCCTTCTGCGCAGCTTGGGCAAGCGCTTCTTCCGTCTCCTTTTCCTGCCAAGTGTACCATCTCAGATACGCGATAAGGCGTAAAACAAAGAGAACTCAACACTGAGACTCTTACCTGTATACAGAGCATCCCTTCTGCCTCCGCAGCACGCTGCGTGGCATGAGCAAGTTGCTCATGAAGCAAGTCGAGTTCTGAGGTGGGAATCCACAAGCTGGAAGAGGCACCACCTACTCCCATCGCTGGGGAAGCCGCGTCAATCTGGGCATGCTACGACCGTGTGAATTAGCAGCCAACATCTGGAATCGACAGTTCTAATTACAAACGCACTGTACACCTACCAAGGCGCTCGTGGCTCCGCGGGCATCGCCCAATTGTTGCTCCATCTCTGCCAAGCGAGTTCGTAAAGTCGCTATCATCGTATCACGGATATCCTGCAGCCATACGAGTCAGCATTTCCACCAAAAAACCAAAAAAAGGGAGAAAGAAGAAAAGAGAAAAAGGGGGAAACCTACCTCTACAAGTCCCCGGGGTTGGAACCGCTCTGTGTACTTTGTCCTATATAGACGCAAGTAGTCCTCGCTATCCCGCGCATGTGATTCTACAATTGTGCCACCCCGTTGCCAGTCCTCATACTGTTCAGGGAACCGCACGCGTCAGTCAATGCAGGTCACCGGTCCTCGCGTCTTTCTCCCGACACGAGGTGGCGCAGCCGTATCCACCCATTCCTGAGCCAGTCCTAAGGACCTCATAACCAATCGTAGCCGAAGCGGCTCGATTTCATTCAGGCAGTGCATCCATAATTCCCGTCCGAGCCGGGCACGACTTGCTAGAACCCACGGCTGGTCGGCATCAACCATGTCTGAGTAGGGTCTCCAGTTTACCATCACTGTAGGGAACTCCTGTAGCTCCCGCCTTATCACCATCAGTTGGTAGGTTAGGGGTGCCGCACTCATGATGGGTTCCCACCGCTTGGCTAGCGGCACCATCGCGGGTCGCCAATGCCGAGCTCTCCCCATGGGGAGGTAATAATAGCTCCATAGCTGCTCAGCGCAGGTCATCAGTACCTTGCAAAAATACAAAAAAAATATACAAAACAAGCAAAACCAAAAATACCTGGATGAATGGTGTGAAACCACTCACAGTCATCTCACGGTCCGCTTCTTGGAACAGACCCGCGAACAAGTGCGCCAGCATGGCAGCTCCCCAGGCATAGTATCCTACTCTTTCAAGGTCTGACAGCAGCTCCAGGAAGCGACATTGGATACCATCCCCTTTCGAGCTCAGTACCAATCTCCCCAAAAAGAAGAGGAGAAATCTTCTCAAATCTATGTTGCATCTTTCCCAGTTGCCGAAATCTGTGCAGTACATGGCACGGCATCCTATTTCCATCCTTTCCATGAACTCTTCTGAGGATTCGTCGTCCCGTCGACCAGTGTCGGTGAGCCCTAATACATCCATGAGGGACGCCCTAGCTACCGACCTATTTTTCCGACCATCTAGGTCCAAACCCAGTAACTTCTGGGCACCTTCTCGGTAGTCCGCGTAAGTGACTCCGGTCACTGCCTCGCCATCCACCTTGAGACTCGTAATTCGGACCACATCTTCCAGGCTGGGCACCATGTGCCCCCAGGGCATCAGGAATGCCCGACTCACTGGGTCCCATCTCTCACACAAGGCTTGGATCAGGACCAGGTCGAGCTGGATCGGCTCGATCCGAAGAAAGGTGCCAAAACCCATCACGTCTAACCTGGCCTTCTGAAAATCTGGGAGACCTCGGTATGCTGTCACTACCAACTCCCATGAGATCTGTGATTTCATCACACTCTACGCATGCAGGGAATGGGGAGGAGGTTTGGTCAGAAAGAAAGGAAGGAGAAAGAATGAGAAAAGGGGTAGAAAACTTGGCTTACAAGTTGTGATTGGGCCCTTTCGCTGAAGTGCCCTTCGAGGTCCGAAAGCCTCCTGGAACTACTACCACTGGATCTGCTTCTCTTCGAGGAGTGGGAAGATTCACCCTCCATCTAACTCTCAGAATTTTGAACTCCTCCTCTCCCGTGAGAACTTGTGCTCCTCGAGTTAGCTCTTGATATACCTGGGAGGATAAAAGGGACACGAATTTATAGAAATGGAAGGAGTGCAGGCCAAGATTACCTCCATCACCTGTTAATGATAGCCCTCACGATGAGGCACCTGCCATGCGATCCCGTGTATCACTTCACCGCTCGCACAGGGTGATTGATTGGACGAAGAATATGACGACGCACCCTATGTTGTCTAGGGATACCCTATCATGTTTTGGAGGACGCCCGCAAAATTTGACACAACATCCGGGAAAAGGGACTAGGGCCGTCATTATTAACTTCGACGGCAGATTCCTATGGAAAATGGTCACAACAAGACGCGATTCTCCGCTCGGGGCGGAGTCTCGGCAGACCCATCACATGGGAACAGTGTAAAGGAGGAGAAGTGTAGGGAAGAAGGAACGCACAAGAGAACAAACAAGCAGCAGAAAATCAAATCACTCCATTCATAATTCTACATGAGCTGTCAAAAACATCATAAACATAAGGAGGAGGCGAGTCCACCAGCTCGCCGATCCTCACCATCACTCATCTCTCTGGGCGCTCCCCTCCTCTCCCCTGAGGTGCGGGTCCCTCAGAAGCCTCTGGGATCCTCGTACAGCAGCACCTGCCTCGCCTCTTGGCGCCTGCTCCGCAGTAGTGACTCGCTGCTCCTCCCCTGGCGTGGCGAAGAAGCCACTAGCGGCAAAGCGACCGGACTGGCGGAGTCGCTCCCCGAACTCTCACGCTCTCTCGTAGCACGTCTCCATTCCTCCTAGCCTCTGCACGACGGCCTGAAGGCCCAGCTGGAGCTCCCTCACTTGGGCCTCCAAGGCCCTCCTCTCGGTCTGATCCCGCTGTCGCTCAGACCTTCTCTCGGCTTTCTCTCTCTCTGCCTCTCTCCTCATCATCTGCAGAAGAACCCTTAACTCCAGGATATCTGGAGAAGGCCTCTCCTCACCACGATGTCGCAGCTCTACTATAGTCGCCACCCAGGCATCACGCTCCTCTTCCGCCCGGGTCGCGCGGGCCACCGCACTGGCAAGTTGTTCCCAGAGGGAGGCAATCTCGAGAAAAGGGGCCGAGGAACTGGAAGATGCGCCACCAATCATCCCCGCCGTCGCTGTCTGCTGGGCACGCTGGAACAAAATAAACAACGGCCGTAAGTGAAACTCCAAAATATGAAGATAAGTGCGGCACGTAACTTACCAGGAGAGACAGCTCATGTTGAGCGACGGCCAGCTGCCGCCTAGCCTCTGACAGTTGGGTGCGCAAGCCGCCGATGCCACGCGTGTCCCCAACTTGGGGAAGCCCCGCATAACTCTCTCTCTGCCGCCGCAGGAAGTCGGCGCTGTCCTACACCAATACACTCCCTTGCTGTCCAGGGAGACGTACGTGCCAGTCCTCGAGCCTCGCCTTGTCGCGACTCTCCCTCCTGACGCGGCTCGGCTCGTCCGCACTCGCCCACTCATCGGCCAGGCCCAGGGTCCTCGCCATGTCCTGCACCAAGGAAGGAGGACCCCGCATCATAACAAAGAACGCATCCCCTGTCTAGGACACTTCCATCATTTGAGTGCAACACTCGCCGAACCCTTTCCCCCCATCATTGGAGGACCTACCAGACCGTGTCACCTCCCTCCGCGACATCGGGCCCCTCGGGTCCCTCGGGGGCCCGAAGCGGCCCTTCCTCCTCCATAGACGCCGTTCCGTGCTCTGGCGCGTCCCTCTTTGGGTGAGGGCTCCCGCGTCCCTCTCCACCTTCACCATGGTCGGGCCCACCGAACTCCATCGATCAAAAGAGGAGGAAGACGAAAAAGGGGGCAAGCGAGTTTCGGCGGAAGGCGGGCTCGTTTGCGGGTAAGGCACGGGAGAAGAAAGGCCACCCGACGTTTTAAATTTGAATTCAAGGATTAAGACGCGTCCTCGCGCCTGGACGCGCCCAAAAAGGGAGAAGGGAACATAATCCCCCCATGCAAAGTAGTTCCCTTCTGTCCAGGGTAAAAGTCTCGTGAAGCGTAAACAACGTGGTGCAAAAGATAGTGCGGGAAAGAAAAGGGCACGCCACACGAAATCCATTTCATATAATGGTCAAAGTACATCATACAGTGAGAAGGGTGACGTGTACAAGCAACTCTCTAACTCTCGCTGCCACCCTCCTGGTCATCTCTCTCCTCCCTCCTCTGCCGGGGATCCCTAGGGGGCCTCTGCGAACCCTGAGAAGCCGTGCTCGCTCGCCCTGCAGTGGCACTCCAGCCTCGAAGGCGCGACGACGCTCCTCGGCCGAAGAAACCAGATAGCTGCCCATGGAAAAAGAACCAGACTGATGAAGTCGTGCCCCACGTTCCTTCACCCTCTGGTACCGCTCCTCGCTCTCCCGAAGCCTCCCCTCCGCCGTGCCGAGACTCAATCGGAGCTCCAGCAGCTGGGCCTCTAGAGCCCTCCTCTCGGTCTGATCCCGCTGTCGCTCCTCCCTCTCTCTCTCCCTCTCCTCTCTCTCTCTCACCGCCTCCCTCCTCGACAGCTCGAGGGCGATCCGCAGATCCAGCACGTCACGAGGGAGCTCCTCAGCCTCCCGTCGACGCTCCTCCTCCAGCTCCACAATCCGGGCGTCACGCTCCGCCACCCGAGCGTCGCGCTCCTGCTCGGCACGAACAGCACGCTCCAGGGCCTCTCGGATCTCGGCTATCTGTCAAAGCACGCATGCACCGTAAGAGAACAGTGATAGAAGGAGAGCAGCCAGAAGGAGAGTCGAGGTCAGGCAAACGCTCACTCGAGCCTCGTGGTCATGCTCGGCCTCCTCAGCCCAAGCCACCGCATACGCCAGCTGCTCCTGGAGGCAGAAACCTCCGGAGGAGGGCCCCGCGAACTGGAACCCGCTCCACCAGCCATCCCGGCTGCCGCTGTCTGGTGGGCTCGCTGAAACACAGAGCAAACGACAGTTAGAGGCCAAGTATCAAAAATCCAGGTCACAAAAAAATGCATCGCATAAACTCACCAGGATCTCCAACTCCTGTCGGATGGCCACCAACTGCCGCCTGGCGTCCGCCAACTGGGCCCGCAGGTCGACGATCATGTTGTCACGATCATCCTGCATTGCACATAAGTTAGTGCCACATGAATATACATATAGAAGGGTGAAGCATTTTCATTTCACTTACCCCTGCCATACCACCAAGGAAGAGGCGGTCCCCGTACGTAGCCCGGTACCATCTCAGGTAATCAGTACTGTCCTATACATGGGACACCACTGGGGCCCCACCCTGCTGCCAGTCATGGTACTGTGCTGGGAAGCGTGTACGCCAGTCCACAATCTTCGCCTTCCCCTTGGTCTTCCGCCCGATGCGGGCCGGCTCATCTACATCAACCCACTCCTGGGCTAGCCCCAATGTCCTCATAACCAGCCTCAGCCGAAGCGGCTCGATCTCGTTCAGGCAATAGACCCACACGTCCCGCCTGAAACGAGGAAGACCCGCTACAACCCAAGGCTGGCCAGCGTCGCCCATGCCCAGGTAGGGTCTCCACACCACCTGCATCACCATACATACATCATGTTAGTTACCATTCAGTCACATGCATAAACACAAAAAATCATACGCATCATACCATGGCCTCGGGATACTCGCTCAGCTCCCGACGAAGTGACGCCAGCTGGTAGCTGTGTGGTGCCGCTACCACGACTGGCCTCCACTGTCGCGCTAGAGGAACGGCTCTCCTGTTCCCCTGCCTGGCCCTCCCCATCAGGAAGTAGTAATAACTCCACACATGCATCCGTCATACATCATTAGCATGAGTAATTGCATATTTAACTACGGTAAAATGCATAAATAAATTGTGTACCTGGAGAAAAGGTGCGAAGCCGCTGACTGTCGTCTCCCTCTCTGAAGTCTGGGAAAGATCAGCAATCAAATGGGCAAGCATAGCCGCTCCCCACGCGTAGTGCCCCACTCTGTCAAGGTCCGCCAGGATCCCGAGGAAACGGCAGTGGATGCCATCCCCCTTCGTCCCCAGCAGAAGGCGGCCCAAGAAGAAGAAAAGAAACCTCCGGAGGTCTAGGTCCACCAGCTCCCGCTCGCTCGGGTCCTGGGTGAAAGCTGTACGGGCATCTCCCTCCAGTCGTGCCAGAAACTCCGCTCCAGTCTCGCTAACCCGCTGGCGCGGGTCGACGAATCCGAGCGCCTCCATAATCTCTACTCGGCCAACTACCCTGCTGTCTCTATCAGTCACGCTCGTCTCTAACCACAGTAGGCCCAGGGCACTCCCTCGGTAGTCGGGGTAGGTGACCCCACTCACCGCCTCTCCGTCCACCCGTAGCCCGGTGATCCGAGCCACGTCCTCCAGTGACGGCACCATGTGCCCCCAGGGCATCAGAAACGCCCGGCTCGGCGCGTGCCACCGCTCCCTCAATGCCTGGATAAGAGGAAGGTCGAGCCGAAACGGCTCGATCCTAAGGAAAGCTCCAAAGCCCATGGCGTCCACACGCGCCCTCTGAAAGTCTGGCAGCCCACGGTATGTTGCCACCACTAGGGACCAGCTGATCCGGCCCTTCATCACGCCCTGCACACCACAAAATCAACAAAGAACACATCAGCATTATGAATAGTAATAGACAATAACACTGTATATACTACTTATTTATTTTATTTTTTATTTTTTTAAAAAAATATTTATATTTTTTTGGAGGCGTCCAACACCCTGGACGCCTCCTTTACATTTTCTTTATTTTATTTTAGAAAAACCCAAAACTAAAACAAAATAAATAACATATATATATATTATCATGGAGGCGTCCCAAGCCCTGGACGCCTCCATATTTTTAATTCTATTTTTATTATTTACGTAAATAAATAAATAAATAAAGGAAAAAGAAAATGTGGAGGCGTCCAGGCCCCTGGACGCCTCCTTCCCTCACTCTCCAGCCCTCACCACACTGTCTCTCGTCCGTCTATCCAGCCTATTAAACCAACAGATTGAAGTTCCGAGGGGCTTACCGGGTCGTGATCGTCATCTCCCACGTCGCCAGCACCCGCAGCAGCCTCCACGGCCAAAGGAGGAGCCTCCTCCTCCACGGCAATCTCCTCCGCCGCAGCAGCCTCCTCGGCATCATCCCTCAGCCTCCTCGGACGA
Organism: Amorphophallus konjac; assembly: GCA_022559845.1. Taxonomy (NCBI): domain Eukaryota; kingdom Viridiplantae; phylum Streptophyta; class Magnoliopsida; order Alismatales; family Araceae; genus Amorphophallus; species Amorphophallus konjac. The sequence continues at coordinate 51,217,338 of CM040122.1, forward strand.
CGAGCCCATCGTTTTCGCTTCTCTCCACCCTGACTCGGGCCTCCCTGCTCCATTGGGACTAAGAATGGGTCGTCTGGAGTGGCTGGACGGTCAGGATGAACAGTGTAAGTGAGTAGGGGGGGGAGCCCCCCCTATATATAGATTTTCCTTTCATTGGGGCGTCCAGGCGCCTGGACGCCCCCATACTTTTTATTTTTTTCAAAAAATCAAAAAGGTAGGGGCGTCCAGGCGCCTGGACGCCCCCAAAAATAAAAAAATAAAAATTTCAAAAATCAAAATTAGGGGCGTCCAGGATCCTGGACGCCCCCAAAAAATAAAATGCCAAAAAAATAAAAATAAAAAAATTAGGGGCGTCCAGGACCCTAGACGCCCCCCATGATAAATTTTTTTCAATATATATATATATATATATATATAAGCATCTTAGACAAGTGTATATATCATCAAACCAAAATAAAAATACAAGAAAAATGAAAACCAAAAAAATAATTAAGTGGACAGGTTCCAAAATATCAAAATGCCAGATTTTTATTCCATCAGAAAAGCAGAATGAGCTACATCAGGGGCTTAGGCGCCTTAGGCCTTAACTTCCCCAGTTCGGTTATATAAGCCCTCCACAGCTCACATTCTTCCCCCACGTGCGCTAAGGCCTTTCCCGCAACACTTGTCTTCCAGGGAGCTTTAATGGCCTTCGCTTCCTTTGCATCTGCTTCAGTACCCAACTCTCTCTTCTTCAAAGGAACGATGCCAGTGGGTAGTGGAAACGAATGGCGTGGAATGCCGACCTGGAGGCAGCATCGATGCGCGTTATAAAGGACGAACTCGGTCGCGCCGATCAGTTGAAGATCAACTTCGGGAGAAGGCCTCATGAGGAGATCAAGCGAAAGTAAACATGCCGGTGCGCAAGTGAAGAAGTCTTGTGTCACGGTGCGGAAGTGAGACCGCCAGTCTTCACGTTTCTTCAGCCACGGAACGCGGTTCACTACAGTACCACCGAAGCCTAACACGTCGGCTATGTGATGAAGAGGGCTTTGTTGGAAGAGCTTCGAAGCGGTTGGCATTCCCTCGCGGTGGTCGAATTTGAAGTGCAAATCAAGCCAGCAATTCAAGACAAGTGCGCAACCAAAAGGAGGCTTACTCATGCTCGAGGCAGTAAGGCCACTATATAGGTAGGCAAGGACAGTGGGTCCCACCCTCTTTCCACGCCAGATCCCGCAGATAGCACTCAGTTGGTCTTCCTCCACCATGTTGTCGGTATAAGGAAACAAGAGAGCACCCGCCAGACAAATGGTGAACCCTTTTATGATTCCCTCCAAATAGTCATCGTCTGGTAACCCTCTCAAGGCCTCCATGACCCATTCTGCGAGCTTTTGCAAATCAATTCCCTTTTGAGTACGAACCTTTCGGGCTGCGTCGGGCGGCATGAAGCTTCCAAGGACGCTTTCGGAAGTCCCCCGTGTCAGCATCCGCATAGCCTTCACCTTCCCGTCACTCTTGAATTTCTTCAATCCGAGCAGAAGTTCCACCTCCTCAAGGAGGATGGTCACCTCGAAGGTCGGGAAGATAAAAGTGTGGGTCTGGGGATGCCAGATCTCCACTAGTGCGCCCATAGCCGCCCAGTCCATACGAATCTTCTCGTAGTGTTTGGCGTGAATAAGGAGCCCCTGCAGATGCCACTTCGAGAGTATGGCCCTCATGCCGATGGAGATGTTGGAAGTTAGCTTTGAAAGCCATGGCAGTTTGGAAAACTTCCTCGGACCTGGGAAGAATGGATATGGCTGGAAGAGAAAAGAAAGAAGAAGAAATGAAGGAAGTAAGAAGAAGGCTCATGTGGAGAAATTTGAAAAGAATCAGCTCACCATATGCGACATGATCGTCCCACTCAGATGACCCTCGAGGTCGGAGAGTCGCCTGATCTCGCCTCTAGGCCTGCTCCTCTTCATAACGCGGGGAGACTCTCCTTCCATCCTGAAATCTCTAGATTCTCCTCTCCTTCCTCTCCTGAGCTTCCAAAACCCACCTTGGTGCATTTGAATGAACTAGCCTAAGGGGAGTTCTTATAGGAAGGGTAGGGCGCTACAGGATGGAACATGTCACATCAGCGGTCGATGTCAAGATTTTATCTGGATCTCCTTTGTACTGTGGTGCGATTCTGCTATGATTCTGCTACTTTCTGATGTTGCTAACCTTTGCTAGTCTGTGTAGGTTTTACTAACGGACGTCTTTGCCCTGTCTCCTGTCCCACCTTTCAATGGTTGGTCCCACCATGTCATGCATCGTAGTATATGATACCTACGCTACTAGAACATGTCAAGGACCTTGCGGCCCGAACGAATCCAGGATTTGAGTTCCCCTTCAACAAAAACAGTGATGATCCCGGAAGAATTTGGGTTGTACGGATAGGCCGTTAATTTGTGGTAGCATGGGGACGACGGTTCCATTCAGTGAGTTGGTGCGCGGATAAACGGGCCCCAGCCCAGTGTCGGCTCACCGGATTGGTATCCTGACCCGTTCTTAACAAGTTGACAATATTATCCTTGGCTATTTTCTATTTTAGTTTATTTTAAATTTTTCTTTAAGCCCAGCATGCATTCATATAGGACTTTGATTTATTGCGGAAGATCATTCAAGTGGTTCGATTGCGAAAGCCGCTGTGCTTCAATTCTTACAAATATGAGATATTCCACTCCGAATGAAATACTGAATTTCCTTGAAACGGCCCTACGCTGCTCTTCCAAAGGAGACCCTTATTTGGACAGACCCTCAGATATTCCTTTACTTTTTACCTTGTTTGACCCACCTTGGCCGCAGCACTTCCACATCAGCTGGTAACCGCTCACCAAAGGTGAAACCTGCGGTTTATGACCCAGGTACTTCCACACCGAGAAGTTGGTCTCCTTTATTTTTCGTGCCTGAGCGCACATCTCACCCTCCCTTATTTGATCTCCGTCCAAGCAATCGTCAAGATTTGAAAGACCTTCTTCAAGGTCGCCTCATTGAAACTCCAGGAAAAATTCCAAACAGTAACATCAAAAGCGTGTCTCATCACACATTGGCATCAACTTATCAGTCCGCTCCCACTTCATTTCACTCCACTTCGATACCATTCCATTACGTGTCGCTCCCTTGCAAAGCAGACGCCAAGGCGGGGCAGCTGTAGACACGCCATTCCTGACGTCTCCTGAGAAAGTCTCATGTTACTATACAACGCCCCGCGCCGGCTTACGCGTTTTGAATCACTTGAGTGCTTCCTTTTCTTGAGTCTTCTTCCGCCCTTTTCGGCATCCGGAATCGTCTCGTCATGGTATTCGGACGGCATCAACACCAGTCGGACGCATCAGAGGTTCCGAAACCAGGAAGGGTGTCTGCCGGGCGGCCGCCAACGCCTGAACTGAGGACCCGGGTGGGTCTTTATGGGGGCGTCCAGGCCCCTGGATGCCCCCATTCTTTTAATTTATTTTTCAAAGCCCAAAACAAAATAAAAAATAATATATTAATGGAGGCGTCCAGTCCAAATAATATATTAATGGAGGCGTCCAGTCCCCTGGACGCCTCCATAAAAACAAATATAAAAAATATATATGCCAGTTGGCAGAAAAAGACAAAATAAAATAAAAAATAATATATTAATGGAGGCGTCCAGACCCCTGGACGCCTCCATAAAAACAAATATAAAAAATATATATGCCAGTTGGCATAAAAAGACAAAACAAAAAAATAAAATAATATATTTATGGAGGCGTCCAGGACCCTGGACGCCTCCATCAACTCTCTCACGGGCGCCGGCCACCGAACGACGGTTTGTCGTGTGTGAAAAAATCTAAATTATGAAGACGTCCAGCCATCTGGACGCGCCCATTTCTGAATCACGGGTCGCCGCTCACAAAACCACGCGTTGTGCCAAACCGCGTGCGACCGTCGGTGGGGTTCGGTGGACCTGTTTGAGGCGTCCGGGGCCCTGGACGCCTCCACAAAAATATTCCGAAAAAATAAATAAAAATAGAATAAATATTAGTTCGGCCCTGATGGAGGTGTCCAGGGTCCTGGACGCCTCCACCCTCCGGAGCCCTATAAATAGAGGCCCACCCCCTCAGTTCTGGAGGAGCTTCTAAGAGATCCGATAGGCTGCCGGAGCCCAGAGACTACCGGAGTCATTTCTAACCCGTGGGGTCTTTTGTAGGTGGAGGTTCTGCCGGCTTCTCGGGTGCCCACGCTCGCGAGAGGAAGGTCGTCTTCATCCACCGCGCTTCCACGTCGTCCCCACGCTGCCGGAGCTCCACCGGATCTCACCCTCGGCTCCTCCAATAAGCCTTTTCTTCCCCTTTTTCTTCATAGTTCTTTTCATTCGTCATACTGCATCCTCTATCCCCCTACATAAGGGCGCCGTCTCTTGCATACTTCTTGCATTCATCATCACATTTTCCTCCTACTCGAGTCCGAGAGGGGTTTAAAATCACACCAACCAGGTGTGTGTCAGGTCACGATCTCGTTACTTTTATTGCAAGGAATTGTTACTACACTGTCATTTTCTAATTCCGTTCGTTTATTGTCTACTGTTTTGCAAGGGTAACCAAGGAAAGCCCTCTCCGTCGGCCGGCCGAAGGGGGAGGAAGAAGCAACCCGCCATCTCCCGCTCTTGAGGTAGGCGCGATCACTTTCTTTATTTTGGGGTCTTTTGGCCCCTGGCGATCACATCTTGTTCTCGAGGTCGCGGCGAGTCACTTCCCCAATGGCCGTTTAAATTTCCCGTTCTTATATTCTCTTTATATTCTATTATATTCTGCTCATATTCTCGAGGCCGCGGCGAGTCACTTCCCCAATGGCCGTTTAAATTCCCGTTCTTATATGTTATATTCTTATCTATTCATGTTCTCGAGGCCGCGGCGAGTCACTTCCCCAATGGCCGTTTAAATTCCCGTTCTTATATGTTATATTCTTATCTATTCATGTTCTCGAGGCCGCGGTGAGTCACTTCCCCAATGGCCATTTAAATTCCCGCTCTTTATATTCTTCTTATATTCTGTTATATTTTTATCTGCTCATATTCTCGAGGCCGCGGCGAGTCACTTCCTCAATGGCCACTTCAATTCTTGCTATTTAATTTCTGCACCATTCCCATCCCCCCGAGGCCGCGGCGAGTCACTTCCCGCTATGGCCGTTTAACCCCCATATCTTGCTATATTACATTTGTCCCGCTCACCCCGCCGGAGCAATCTCCCGTGGTGGCCCCTTCTCTTTTCTCTTATTTCTGTGTTGCAGCAAACAAAAGAGGAGCCCGCGTGCTCCGCGTCCTCTTCGCACCCCGAACCGCGTGACGTCGCTCACAACTATCGATTTTATCTTTACCTGATTACTGCTTACAGTATTTCAACGCCCTTATATAGAGGCATCATTTTATCATTCTACGCCTTACACAAAGGCGTCATTTGCTTTGTGTTCTGCCATTTGACGCCCCTTTCCAGAGGTGTTTTTCACAAAGTCAGCGCCTCGCTCCAAGGCGGCATTTTGTTTTCGTTGTTCACTGTTTGCACTGTTCACAGCAATTAGCGACTGCAACGCAGACGCTGTCTGTTGATATAGCGACCTTGTCTGGGTCATCATTTTCTTTTATGCCCACAGAAGTGCTGATTATTGGTGTTCATTTGACTGATCTACTTTGATATCACCTGCTTGATATTGCCTGCATTAGATTACATCTAGGGCATTCGGTTTGGGAGACCTCTCCCCACATTTTTTTTAGGAGTTACACCCCTCTTGGTGAAGGAAGGACCCTCCTTTGGGCATTCCGTCTCATTGGATCGAAATTCCTAAGCCAAGCCTCCGTAAGTCCTCGCACCCGTGGATTCCCTCACGGACGCCGGGCAGGTTGTACCATTAAAGTACCCGGAGTATAGTTGACCCATACGTTGGAAAGGAGAGAGAAAAATCTAGATACCCAAAAATTATACCCAAAATTTCAACCAGGATCCACCTTCAAAAGAGAGAACCTAATATTGAATTCACCCTAATCTCTAAAGAAAACCTTAAAATTTTGGGCTCATTACAACTTGTGTGTTTCTTTTGTTTGAGAAGGTGATATCTCTGGTTATATCTCATTGTCGAAATTTCATTTCTTTCTCCTTAAGCATGAAATTGCGTTCAGGTAAAAGCATCAACATGGCCAACTATGGGTACACTTATGATGACTATGAGGAGGGTCATTTTGACTCATTTCATGAGGTTCCTTCCCAAAATCCTGTTTATTACGAGGGGAACTACGTTCCTTCTCCCACTCACGTCCACATGATGGACACCACTCCTCCAGAGGTTGAGCCTCCTTTCCAAGCTCAGCCTACCACACAAAATACTTCCGTGGATGTTTCCCCTTCTTTTAATTTTAATGATGTTCTCAAAGCCCTTTCTCAGCTGGATGATTCCCAGCGCTAGGCGGTTCAAGCCGCTTTGAAGGGAAAGTCTGTCCCGTCATCCTCAAATCCTCCCCAGGCCATGGCTGGACATTCTATAAATTCTCCTAATGACCAGGCGGTCGCATCTAGGGTGCCTTCGCGCCCACCAACTCCTGTCATGACTATGCCGGCCCAACCGGTAAGTCACTCTGTTGCTAGGCCTCAACAACCTTCTGCTCCTCAAATCTTGAGAAGGCCTATGCCGAACCCATATTCTTCCCATCCGTCCCCAGCTGAGTCTGATAATCATGCTTTACTCCTCCAAAGGCTGGCTAGTATGGAGGAGTAGCTCAGAAAGGTCACCGCATCCAAGGCTACTCCCAAGATCATGCTTCCCCCTTTGCCGGTTTTTCATCTACCCCCGTCTGAGATGCCAAATTTCCGGCGGTACAATCGCACGGGCAATCCGCACATCCACTTGAAGGACTTTTTGTATGAAGCATCATTCTGGCAGGATAATAAGACCTCATTGGCTTATCTCTTTAGGCGGTCTTTGGATGGCCCAGCACTGGAATGGTTTTATTCTTTGGAGCCGGCTGATGCCGGCGATTTTGATATAGTTCAACGGAAGTTCTTGCAGAAGTATAAGGACAGTGTGGGTCCCTCCTTGTCTGTTACTGATTTGGTTGTTGAGAAGATGAAACCCGAGGAGGACTTCGTCTTATTTGCTGATAGGTGGAGGGCTATGGCCGAGAAGTTAAAGGATACATTGTCGGAGACAGAACAAGTAAAGATGATAATATCAAACTCCACTCCACAATTCCGTCATATTTTGGCCATGAATAAATTGAGCACTATGGAGGAGCTCTATGAAAGAGCTAGATACATACATACTCAAATGAAAGATTCGCCCATTATGGGCATGTTCGAGCCAAGGCCGAAGGTGATCAGGAAGAATGTTCATACTGGTAATACTGGCCCAACTACTGAAGGCACTGTCATCAATGAGCAGGTGAGCGCGTTTGGCAATTCCACTCCTTTCCGCCACCCTCAAAATCAAAGGCCACCACAATAGCAAGCCTTCCAAAATCAAGTCCACCAGCCAAATAACGACCCTCCTCAGACCTTAAGGCCTCCTCCACCTCCTCAACAACAAAAACTCCCCTTTGCTCCACAAAACCAATATCACCAACTGCCTCCCCCGGCCAATTATGCACCACAACAACTGCAACAACCAAGAAGACCGATGGGTCCACGAAGAGCCCAATACCCTCAACTACCTGAGAGTTTGTCAGACATTTTTAACGCCCGTATGGCTGCTAACCTGCTCACATTGCCTAAAGAAAGGGCAGTATGGCCGCATAATGTGGACACCTCCCGGTATTGCGTTTTCCATCGGCAGCCGGGGCACAACATTGATCATTGTTTTCACTTTAAGGATTACATACATGACATGAATGATCAAGGTGATATTAATTGGGATGAAATGAGGAGGGTCATTGCTACTCTGAAGGCTCGAAGGCCTCCTCGGCAACCACCAGTTCAGCAACCACAACAAGGTCAGCAACAGGTTCCACAGCAACAACAGGCTCCTGCGCCCCAGTCAAATATGGGGATTGTTAATAACCCGCTACCGGAGCACCCGGTTCAGAATCAACAACTGAACCTTGTCACCTCAATCATGAAGTGGAGAGAGGGCAGGTTTGGCATAATGAAAATGCCTCTGTCGGGGTCATTAGTCAAAATTCCAATCCATCCCAACCGCCACAACTGATAAGAAGGCCTCAGCTTGTACCCCCTTCCCAGCCACAACGCACCCTTATACGTTCCACCACCCCTTCACAGCCTCTTCTTTTACGCCAATCCACGAACTCTCCTCCACCCCAAAACCCTCCACCAAATAGACATCTTCTTATCCGCCGCTCGCCGGCAGCCGTCGCTCCCCTGTTCCACCTCCATCTACCACTACCATGATCCCAAGACCCCTCCTTGTCACCCGGCCTCCACCTTCGCCTTCCAATAATCCCCAGTTTGTGAGGCCCTTTACAGGAACCTCTCCCCCCGCCAATCCAGCACCCAATACCACCATTCCCTCTACCTCCTCTACCCCTTTACCCGCTCCAGGCCCGACAGAGGCGCCTCGAACCATGGTGCTCCGTAGTGGACGGATGTTTCACCGAGTGTTTCCCCAGCGGGAGCAGGAGCCAGTACAAGAACAAGGAGAGCCAGAGCAAGAATCTACACCGGGCATAGAATATGACTTGTTAAAGCATTTGGACAGAACGCCGGCCTGATTTTCTATTTTGGAATTGATTAAAAGATCTACCGCAGATCAGCTTGCTCTGAAACAATACTTGCAAAAAGTAATGGTCAAGGAGGACATTCCTGTTGAACAAGTCACTACGGTTTTGAATCCGGCCAGCAATCAACCGGCTATTACTTTTTATGAACATGAATTAGCTCCTCAGCCGGCTAGAAAATATGCATTGTGTATCACTATTGACGTTAACAAGATAGCTGTAAAACAATGTTTGGTTGATACTGGGGCATCCATTAATGTTCTGCCAGCAAGCACCTTGAAGATGTGCAGAATTCCAGAAAGTCAAATCCGGCCATCTACAATTACCGTCACAGCTTATGATAATACCAAAAAGCCGCCATTGGGAATGATCACTTTAAAAGTTGGTTTGGGACCAGTGACAGTCACAGCAGATTTCCACATTTTAGACATGGATCCGACATTCAACGGCATCCTGGGCCATCCTTATATTCAAGAACTTGATGTTGTACCCTCCACGAACCATCAATGCGTAAAGTTTCCACACAAAGGGCGCATTATCAAAGTTACTAGCATGCCCATCTTGCCGACGGAAGACATACATTCAGCAACTTCAGTGCCGTCTATGTGGCCTTCCAATAGGCCTTTGCTTTTAGTATTGGATGTTGCCGACCCGCGGCAAGATTTGTTAAGACCCCCAGTCACTAAACCAGCTTCACCTTTAATGACACCCCTGCCTCCCCAAGGAAAGAAAAAGAAGAACATGATGAACACGCCAGGATGGAATATCTTATTAAAGATGGGGTATAAAACTGGTAAAGGCTTAGGGTCAATCTCCAAGGCCGGGTTAAGCCAATCAGGCACCAAAAGATAATTCCCCGAGGTGGCCTAGGATACAAAGGGCCAGGTAAAGACAAAGATGAAGATCAGCCATGGGTTGTCATGACTTCTACACTTAAAACGGATCGCCAACCTCTTACATGGACTTTGCAAATGCACTTCATCAAGGGTGGCATCCAAAATGGCCAGCAAACTACGTTAATTACTTCCATACTGGATTGTCAAGATGTGCATGCAAGGCAGTTTGCTCGTCACATAGCCCCACTGGCTACTTACAAGGCCCTGGAATCCTTGCGGCCAGATAAAAGGAGAAAGATGGATGACCCCGAATGTGACTAGTATAGATGGTTCGATATGAATGACATTTCCATTGCTTTAAGCCGACTGTTTATGCCGACTGATCCAGAATGGCAGCCTTTGATTCATGAGTTGATTGAGAAGCCAGCAGTAATTACAGACAAGAGGCAGTTGTTAAGCAATTATACAGATACCGGAGAGCCTGATGTCCCATTCGAGGAGGGCTTCAACATAGACAGGTTGTGGGCCGGCCTCTTCTTTGTCAAGACCATTCATCCAATGGCTCTGGTCCGTTTGTTCAATAAAATGTTTTGCTCAGACATCCCTAGACTGCCCGCGGTCTTAATAACGTTTTCTCCAAATTCATTTCCTCCCTTGCTCCTCGAGCAATTCTCCAAACTCTCCATCACGCCCCTGTGCGGGCCATCATTGATCCAATCTTTTGCCAATCTTTCAATTTCAACTCCTCTTTCTATTCCCCCCTCACATTGCCTCCTCCTTGAAAATGAAAATGAAAATGAAAATGAAAATGAAAAAAAATGCCAAAATTCTAATTTTTCAATCCTCCATCTCCATTGAGAGACCTCCTATCTCCTTTCTGAGTGTGCCCCGACCCCGGGGCCACTCTTTCAGGATTCATTGGTAGATCTTTTCTACCCCTCCGGCCAGGGGTCTTCATCTGTATCCCCTTTTGTACCCCCCTTTTCCCCTCCTTCCTCTTATTCATCAGGTTCTAGTGATCAGGCTAGTTGTTCTTATTCTTCTAATGTCAAGACTCATGGGGTAGCTTCACATAAGAAATCCAAGGGTAAGCAGATTCCCCGTAGATTTCTTAGAGAGTTAGCTATCAGATGTTAGGCTTGTTTAGCCATCCCCGAATTTATGGAGAATCCGATTATCCTTCCATAAATAGAATATGAAGATACTTGTGCTTCTTATGAGGATTTGGGTGTTTATGAGATAATGAATGATGAAGACCCTGTTGAGGAGGGGGATGAAAGTTATGAAGAATATGAGGACGAGGCTGATGCTTTTACCAGTGGCATGAGGAGATTTGATGAACCATCAGCCTCAGTAGAAGAGCCTACCAAAGAAATAAATCTGGGTACTGAGGAAGACCCTAGGATTGTCCTCATCAGCAAAAACTTGTCGCCCTCCGAAGAAGAGGCGCTTATTTTGGTTCTTCAAGAATATAAGGACACGTTCGCATGGAGCTACGAAGATATGCCTGGACTAGACCCTGAACTCGTCGAACATCGGCTTACACTCAAGCCAGGGTCTGTCCCGGTCAAACAACGGTTGAGACGTTTCCACCCTAATATGGCATTAAAAATGAAAGAAGAGCTCGATAAGCTTCATAAGACTAGATTTGTTAGAGTTGTCCTCTATCCTAATTGGGTGGCTAACATCGTCCCAGTCATGAAGAAAGACGGAAAAGTTCAAATTTGTATAGACTTTCGGGACCTCAACCGCGTGTGTCCTAAAGACGACTTCCCCCTCCCTCATATTGATGTTTCAATTGATAATACGGCAGGATATGAGACTCTCTCCTTTATGGATGGTTTTTCAGGTTATAATCAAATTCGCCTGGCTGGGGAAGATCAAGAGAAAACATCGTTCACTACACCATGGGGGACTTATTGTTACGTGGTCATGCCTTTTGGACTTAAGAATGCTGGAGCCACCTATCAGAGGGCTATGATGACAATTTTTCATGATATGATCCACATTTACATTGAGGTGTATGTCGACGATCTGGTGGTGAAATCAAGGACAAGGATTGAGCATCCTAGAGTTCTAGCTAAGGTTTTGCAAAGATCACGGGAGTATCAATTGAAGATGAACCCTAAGAAATGCGTATTTGTTGTTTCATCAGGAAAGTTGCTTGGATTCATCGTGAGTAAGAGGGGTATTGAGATTGATCCCAATAAGGCAAAGGCCATAAGAGAAATGCCTCCTCCCAGGAATTTGAAAGAAGTTCGAGGTTTGATCGGGAGGTTGCAATTCATTCGCCGCTTTGTCTCCCAACATTCACAAAGATGTAGGTCGTTCTATGAGCTTACTAAGCCGGGATTCAAGTTTCTTTGGGATAACAAGTGTCAGGCATCCTTTGACGGATTGAAGGATTATCTCTCAAATCCTCCTGTCCTGAGGCCGCCAGTTCCAGGCAAACCGCTTGTTCTTTATATTTCCGTCCTGGATGACTCTGTAGGCGCTGTCTTAGCCCAAGTTGATGAAGAAGGAAAAGAAAGGGCAGCCTATTACTTGTCAAAGCTTCTCAACCCCTGTGAGTAGAGGTACTCAGTCATAGAGAAGACTTGTGCTGCTTTAGTCTGGGTAGTTCAGAAACTTAAGCATTATTTCTTAGCTCACGAGGTTCACCTCATCGCTCGTATGAATCCAATCAAGTTCCTTCTTGAAAAATCTGTTCTCACCGACCGATTGGCACGATGGCAAAGCTTCCTTTCTCAATTCGACATCATCTACATTCATCAAAAGGTGATTAAAGGCTATGTCATAGCAGAACATCTTGCTCACCATCCCCTCCCCAGATTTGATCACGTTTGCTCAGAGTTTCCAGATGAGGAACTGATGTCCATCAATCAGGACGATTCGATGTGGACGTTACATTTTGATGGAGCTTTGAATTCGAAAGGGAAAGGGATTGGTATTGTTCTTCTATCACCAGAGGGTATCACTATTCCACTCGCCTCTCAGCTTGCATTTTCAGTCACAAATAATATAGCTGAGAATGAGGCTCTCTTGGCTGGGCTGGAGGCCGCTCATCAATTCGATGTTACCCATTTGTGAATTGTAGGTGATAGTCAGCTCATCCTTCGCCAAGTGCTCACCAAATGCCGCACGCTCAATCCAAAGCTCAAACCCTACCAGGAATTGACTTCCGCTTATACCAAGCTTTTCACTAAATTAATCTTCGTTCACGTTCCTCGCGAACATAACATTTTAGCTGATGCTCTCGCTTCTCTTGCTTCTTCCTTGGTTTTTCCCCCCGAAAGGGATTCCCATTCTATCGTTGTTCACAAGCGGCTCACTCCAGCTATTAAGGATCCAGCTTTCCTTAGTGTTAAGGAGGAGGTGCTTAGGAAGGTGAAGCAAGAGGGAATCATTGAGAATAAGGAAGTCATGCTGTTGGATTTGGAGGAAGAATTGGACGATGAAGAAAAGCCATGGTATTACGAGATTTCTAAGCATTGCCAAGATCAATCATATCCCGAAGAGGCCACGGCTGAAGAAAAGAAAGCCATTCGAAGAGTTGCTCAGCGATACACTTTGGTTGGAGGCGTGCTTTATAGAAGAGGTCTTACCGGTGTTTTGCTAAGATGCCTTGATGATGATGAATCTTGGAAGGTCGTGGAAGAGGCGCATTCAGGAGTGTGTGGCGGTCATGTCATAGCTAGATGCTAGCTAAGAAGATCCTTTGGCAAGGTTTCTATTGGCCCACTCTAGAAGAGGATTGTTCTATCTATGTTCGAAGGTGTGTTAAGTGCCAATTGCACGCCGATAAAATTCATTCTCCTGCTTCTTCACTCCATCCTATATCTTCCCCATGGCCTTTCTCCATGTGGGCTTTCGATATCATTGGACCTCTTGGTGATCCGACCCTCCTCACGAAATCGAAGTCATTCATACTCACGGCAATGGAGTACTTCACCAAGTGGGCGGAAGCGGAAGCATACGCGGAGATAAAAGTGCCAACCGTCTGCAAATTCATAATGAAGAACATCATCACAAGGTTCGACATCCCGAGTACCATCGTCACCAACAATGGACCGCAATTCATCTCTCAAGAGCTTCAGGACCTCTACAACAGGTATAACATTACATTGCATCATTCATCTCCTTATTATCTACAGGGCAATGGTCAAGTAGAGGCAACTAATAAAACTTTGATTAAAATTATCAAGAAAACGTGTGAGGCTAATAAGTTTACGGATTGGCCGAAAAAGCTAGTTGAAGCTCTTTGGGCCTATCGTACTCCTACTGGGTAAACCCCTTTCGCCATCACTTATGGAATGGAGGCGGTAGTCCCCTACGAGATTCTTATCCCTTCTCTACGAGTACAATTAGACAAGGAGCTCCCCATTGATGAACGTCGTGAATCTCTCCTTGCTCAGTTGGAACTCCTAGACGAGAAGCGTTTGGTCGCCGCTGAACATGCACGCATTTATCAAAATAGGCTTTCACGTTTTTACCAAAAGAAAGTAATCGAGAAAAAATTCAAAGTCGGTGAAATGGTAATTAAAAGAATCTTTGTAAAACCTAGTGGACCGCGTTCAAAACTCCAACCTAACTGGGAAGGACCTTTTGTTATAAAAGATATTTATCCTGGCAACGCTTACAAATTAATTAATGTTGAAGGTGAAGAGCTAACTCATCCTTGGAATGGTCTCTATTTAAAGAAATACTACCCCTAAAAAAACAAACAAAAAAGGGACAAAAAACAAATTTTTTTGAAAATTACAGGCTGGTATAGTACATGGGCCACGAGTCCGAAAAAAATCAAAATCCTTAATTCGTTCTTCAGTCTCGATGGTTTAACTTTCGGGTCAATTCACGCACACACTACACGCTTTACTCTTAAAACTCAAGCAGCCCAGAATTCGAGGAAACTCCGACCCAAACTAAGAGTGTAAAAATCTTACCTATTCTCTTCTCTTCGGCTCACGAGAGGGAGTACGAGTCAAGGGTTACTAACCAAACCTGCCCGCCGCCCTAGTAGGTGGAAGTCAGGGCCCAAAAGGGAACAAAATGCTTAAAGCCCAAGTATAATTAGGTCTTTATCTATTTTTGAACGAAAGAAAAGAAAGAAAATGGAAGTTATAATAAAAGAAAGCATGTCAAGAGGGCAAAGTCCCCGTAGGGAAAACCCTGGTCGTAAGCATGCAGGAATAAGGGCAAAAAGAGCAACAAAATTTCCCTAAGTCAAAGACCGAAGCCCAACAGGCATTAGAGTAGGGGAGGAGCGTTCCCCATTCTTGAAAACCTTTCGTGAGCTCTCTCAAATTATTCTTCTTTTCTCCCTCCATGGTGGGTTCTAAACTCAAAGAATGGCAAAGATCAACCAAAAAGGATGGGCTGCAAGAGAATATGAGTTAAAGTATAAGTCGTTTAGCACGTTGACCCCTTTGTTAAGTCTTTTGAGAAAGCCTAATGAATTTAAGATCATGATGGCATAGGGTTTAAAGCCCTGTACTATACTTGCCTTCAAAAATAGAAATTAGAAAAAAAATGATTAAAAAAATCAAAAATAAAAGTCATCAAAAAAATAAACAAAAATAATAAAAACAAAAATAATAAAAATAAAGAAAATCAAAAATCAAAAAGAAAAATATAAAAAATTCACGCCTCTCCTTATAGGCGTCTTTTTCCAAATGCACGTCTTTCATTAAGTCGCCTTTTTTTAAAAAAAATGAAAAAAAATTACGAAAAATAGAAAAATTAAAAATTCACGCCTCTCCCTATAGGCGTCATTTTCAAAATTCACGTCTTTCGTTAAGTCGTCATTTTCAAATCAAATAATAAAAAAATATATTTTTTAAATAAACGCCTATCATGAAGGCGTCAATTTCACAATGAGCGCCCGTTTGCGAGGGCGTCATTTTGAAAATGAAAAAAAAAAGAGAAAAATATATAATAGAAAATAAAAAAAATAGAATTTTAAGCCATTATTGTGCATGTGCCTGTTGCATTTTGTGTGGACATCTATTTTTAGTTAGCATTTGCTTGCTTGCATGTCTCATTTTCCTTATATTTGTTTATCATTTGCCTTCATTGATTAGAGGCTTGGTCCCTTGACCCGTTATCAAGGTCAAAATAAAGGCATCCCCTTCTTATTGAGTAAGGGGCCAAGTCGAACAGATGGATTAACCTGTTTGTTCAAGTGTGAACTACAGCTACAGGCGCAGGGCAAAAGCAAAAAGCGAGAAAGCGAAAGAAAACACAAGTCCACAAGTGCTCAGGTAACAAAAATCTCAATCTCATATATATATATATATATATATATATATATATATATATATATATATATATATATCATAAATATCTGAGTACATGTGTGAGGGTGGAGGAGTACAAGTAAAGTCTCTCTCAGCTCTCGCCTCCACCCTCCTCTCTCCTACTCTCGGCCTCACTCTCGTCCTCCCGACGAGGTGCTCATGGAGGGGGCATGGACCCTCGTGAAGTAGCTGGGGCTCGACCCTGCTCCTCTGTCTCGCTCCTCTACCGGAGAGAGGAACCCGCCACAAAGGTGGAGCTAGTGAAGGCGTACCCCGTAGCCCGCGCCAGCTCCCGACCTCGCTGAAGCCACTCCTCGGACGCCCGCAGCCGCTCCTGGGAAACGGCTAGCTGGGCCCTCAAGGCCACAAGCTCCGCACAGTTAGCCTGGTGCTCCTCGCGCTCCTGGGCACGCTCCCTCCGCTCCATCTCGAGGGCGACTCGCAGCTCTGCAACGTCCTAAGGTAGCTCCTCTCGCCGCCTCACGGCCCGCTCAAGCTCCGCGACCTGCTGCTCACGGATCGCCAACTCCATCCCGGCTAAGGCAGCCTGGAACGAGTTGCTGGAAGCTTAATTCCGAACGAGAAACGAAAACAGTTAATTGACGACGCGCCCTTTGGTGTCATTTATTTAATTGACGACACAATCAGGGTCGTCATTTAAGTAACGCCTCCATGGCAGGCGTCATTTGTGTTCCAACTCCTAATCAAACGCTTATTGTAATTAACGCCCCAATGACCATTGTCATTTCTTGTTTTGACGCCGCTTCAAAAGGTCGTCATTTACTGAGCTTATGATTTGAATTGCTTTACAACATTTTGAACTTAAGTGCTATTGTATCTTGATGGAATTATTTATATTATGCACTTATGATCATATTGTGAGCTGTCTTGAGCTGATAATTCTTTTGATGAGCTGATGAGCTTTGAAGTGCAGAAGTGCAGGTTACGCAAGTCTGGAAATGCTTGGATTGTTCTATTGGTAACATCACTTCACTTTTGTATTTCTCCTGTGTGCATTGTTACTATATGGTACTCTACGTTATTATAACATATCAAGGACCTTGTGGTTCTGATGAACTTGGAATTTGAGTTCCCCTTCATCAAAAACAGTGATAATTCTAGGGGAGTCTTGATCACACAGATAGGCCGTTGAGTCATCTAAGATTTGGGACGATGGTTCCACTTTCTGAGTTGATGCGAGGACAAACGGGCTTCGGCTTGGTGTCAACTTAGAGATCTAGATTCTTGACCAAATCTAGATGGTTTAGCAATATTATCCTTGATTATTTTCTATTTTTAGTTTATTTTAATTTTTCTTTTAGCCCAGCATGCATCATGTAGGACTTTGAGCTTTATGATGAAAATCTTCATATTACGCCAATAATGAAGGTCGCTCGCTCTTAATTGAGTTGGCATGAGATATTCCAGTCCAAATTAAGTACTTTATTCTCCTTGAAGCCGCTCAGGCTGGTTCCTTGAAAAGCATTCATTCGCTGGTCTTTTCATTTTATTTTCCTGCAAAATCACCTTGGTTGTAGCACGTCCACATTGGCTTGTAACCGCTCTCCAATGGTGTCTTCTCTTTCGTGCCCTCGCGCACATTTTTAGTTCATTTAGTTTAGCCCCGTCGGTCCAGCTGATCAATGCTTTCTTGTAACCATTCGGAGTTGTTTCATTCAGAGTTTTGGAAAGATTTCCAACGCTTAGTGTCGAAGGTATGTCACATCACACCTTGGCATCTACTTATCAGTTCGTTCCACTCCACTCCGCTCGTTTCACTTTCGCTTCATTCCGTCTCACTCCCTTGTAAAGTAGACGCCAAGGCGGGGCAGCTGTAGACACGCTAAAATCGATGCTATGATGAGTAAATCTCATGTCACCATGTGACACCCCAAAGTGGACTTCAATATTGGCTTTAATATGAAGTTTTTCTATTTTTTGTGTGTTAATTGTGATTTCTTGGCATTTTTCTTTGATAATTGGAGTTAACGCCTTAATGAGGGGCGTCATTTAATTGACGGCCTATCCGAGGGCGCCTCTTAATAAATGGACGACTGCACTTAGAGGCGTTGATTTCTGGATTTTTATGAATCCTAAACAAAATGAAAAATCAAAGAATTGACGTCCCGATGAGGGGCGTTTATTATTTAACGCCCATATCAGAAGGTGTCATTTCAGAATTTTTAATAAGGAAAGTCATTTGTTGCCATAATTAAATCCAGGAATTGACGGCTAAGTGCACGTCGTCATTTTAATTAACGCCTTTGGTGATGTCGTCATTTTTAATTGACGCCCTTTGAGAGGTCGTCATTTCCATGTCCGTCTCCCTTTCGCCTCCTTATTTCCAGTAATAATCCCTTCCCCATTTTACACATTATGTTTGATTAGGAAGAGGGTTTCTTATTGGAGGTCCATTACCATGTTTTAATCCTATTATTGTAAGGATTTTTGGGCTATAAATACCTGATGAGGGCATCACCCATGATTCCCTCTGGCTCGGGACCTCCCTTCCTTTCGATGTGGGCCAGACTTGAGCTCATGTCATCCAGGCCTCCACAGCACTTTGATGGATCACTTTGGTGTACTTCTTGTCTTTATTTTGAGTCATCTTGATGTAATTTGTCTTTTAATTGAGTCCAGTACCTATGTTATGTGGTTATGTTCCTAAGTCTAGTAGTCATCATGTGGGTGATGGGCCCAATCACTTGGGCTTGGCCCACTTGCGCCCCCTTCCCCCTAGAAATGTGTCATTAGTCTTTTTAGCAGGGACTTTTTGTAAATTTGGAGTTCCCTATAAATAGGACTTCAAACCCTCCATTTGGAACTAATGAAAAAATTTGAGTTGAATATTGAAACTCTTGTGCTCTCTCTCTCTCTCACACTCTACCTCTCTATTTCTCTCTCTCTCTCTCTCTCTAAAGGGGGCGAACCCCATTCTCTCTCCTCCCCACCCCCAATTTCGAAATTCACTCTCCCTCCTCCCTATTCACCTCTAATTAAGACCCCTCCCCCTTCCCCATACCTCCCATTTAATCCCCCTCCAACCCCTAGGTGGAATCCCCTTCTCCTAGGCACCTCTCCCTCTTCCCAAGCAACATTTCCCCTTCCCCATACAACCTTTCACCTTCCCAAGGGGGAATCCCTTCCCCCAAGCACCCCTTCCCCTCCCCAAGGCAACCCTTCCCATTCCCTAGGCCACCATTAACCCCTCCATTAACCCATCTCCCCATTCCCCTAAGCCCATTTGCGCCCCCCCCCTCTCTCTCACCTTCCACCCTTGGCCGCACCTCCCTCCCCCTCCACCTGCTAGCTGCGACCCAGCCCTCTTCTCCAGCCTCTCCACCATCTCTACTCACCCCCATCCAAGCCCCACAGCCATTAGCCCTCTCCCCATTGCAGTCCCTTCACCCCTCCCCACCATTACCAACATCATTCACCTTCCTACTCTATCCAGTTCGCAGGCAGCAGCAGGAGCCCGAATTGCAGAACCTGCCCCGAGGTCATTTGGCGTTTTCTGGAGGTGTACCATACATCAATGAAAAGGTCGTCAAGATAGCTTCGCAGCCGAGGTGGTCTCGCCGGAATCCGACATCCCTACTGTATGGAGGGTTCATTCTCGTCCGACTGCGCAACCGGGACCTGAAACTAGACCAGAGCTGCAGTGCAGAAGCTCCCACGGCCACACCCCATCACTTCTGAAGACGTCGTCCGGCCGGGGTCTTCTACATACAATCTACTTCCATTAGCAGAAGACGGCATCCCGTTTGGCATCCGGAGCAATATTTTCCAATTTTTCTCCCCCCAGTGCGCAGATCAGGCCACTCAGGACCTGACCAGACACCTCCCCACTCAACGGCTCTCCCTCTCTTCCACGACATCGTCTGGTGCCCTCCCTGGTGGCCATTCGAAGAGGACTCGTCTGCGGTCGTTCTCGTTTTGGTCTCGCCTCATTCGGGCTTCGGGAGCGGTCGTGGCACCCAGATCTTTCTGCTACTGCATCCTGGAACCAGAACAAGTCAGAGCGTAGGGCACCTGTTCCAGGGTCCACTCCGACCGGTGGTGACGAAGGAGCCATCCACCAAAATTCACCAGCGTACCAGGGTCAGTTAGAAACAATTCGGCACTGGTTTCGGCGACTTCTGAGCTCGGGGGAGTGCACAGAGGTGACTACACCGACTCCCTATCCTGCTGTTCCAGACCTGGGCAGATTTGGCAGGGTGCTTCATTGGCGCAATTCAAGCAGATCTCCCCACCCCGCCTGGCCGGCTTAGCGCCCCTCCCTGCGTGGAGGTAGTGTTTGAATGTAGCCTCTATTTTCCCCACCCCATGATCACCCTCCTGTGCGAGGAGTAGTTTTGTACTAGCAGGTCTTCGGCCGAAGCTTCATCGGCGCAGTGTGCGGGGAACCCACACTTCCCCGCTCGCCCATCGTCTCCGAACGGGGTTGGTTTATTCAAACCAACCAGGTGAGCTTCTGCCCTTGCTCTCCTCTGTATTTGTTCACTTAATATCTGTGAAACTAGTCCGCTGGTCGATGAGAGAGCGCTCATTCCCGGAGCTTCCAGTTTATGTGCAGTCACCGTGGGCTAAAGTGAGAGAGTGACCCAATGCCCTCAAGGCACCTGGTCCGCCCTTGATTTTGGGCACTGTACCCTCAGGAAGGAAAACCATAGCCTTGCTGGCCCTCTACCGGCAAGGGTCTTGTTCCACCACCTCGACTCGGCATCACCGAGTCACCACGGGTAACGGGTGTGCACGGTGGGTCGACGATTTCCAATCAACCTCGAGTCTTACGATTGTGTTTGCGAATAAGGTCCAAGGGCCCACATTCACCTACTGCATTCTTCATCATGTGCCTTAGTGTGTCACATCAAATGGTATCAGAGCAAGTTTTAGACTTGTCTCTACGAGTCTAGTGCTAGGGCATTGACATTTGAGTCTCCCTTGCATCATGTTTTCCATCACTCCATTGCATGACCACCCTAGGGAGATGCCCCAAGTACCCATGGACTAATTTGACACTGTCATCAACAAAATTCATAACTATATAGATACCCTCACCACCCGGCTTGACAGGTTCGAAGCAAAAAGGAACCACGGCCCTAGAGCTTGGTCACCACGGGATGAATTTGGATGGGAAGCCAAAGGACCCATAGACTCATGGGAAGAGATAAAGATTGAGGTTAGGAAGATATTCACTCCCCGACCTTCACACTCCTACCTTGAGAACCATAACCCGAGGAGCACTCCCACTCCCCCTTTCCCTCCCAGTCAACCCAAGACCTCCCTTAGGGCCCAAACTCCACCACCCCAAATGATTCCAATCCCGATCACCACCACCATTCAAACCAAATTGGCCACCACCCAACCCAAAATCCTCCATCAAACCCACACCCCACAAGCTTCCACGGTCCCCACCACCACCCCTCCATCTTCCCCTAAGAGAGACACACCCCCCAAAACCAATCAACCCAAGCCTCCTCAACCCACCCATCTTCCACTACCAACCCCAATCCTACCCCAACTTAGGTCTCCACTTCTTCCACTCCCAAACACAACCCAAGTTCGAACACCCTCACCACCCCGGGTGCACCCCACACCAGCTATCATCACCCCATCCCCAAAAGACCTTCCATTTCCCTTGGAGAGTAAAACCTCTACACCCCAAAGGGATGAGAATGAGATTGAGGTACATGAGGCCTCCCCCGATTGGGAAGAAGAATACGAGTCACAATGTCATGAGTTAGGCCGGGAAGTTCCCATCCCATGTGTAAGAAGCGCCCTGGCTCACACACCCGACCACCTAGAGGAGGAGAACACCATGGTCACCATCCCGACTGTGGGGGAAACACATGTCCAAGTTGAAGAAGAAATCTCGCACAGTGGTCTTCACCCTACACCACCCTCCCTAGTTGGGGCCAAGATCATCTTAGGAGAACCCCTTTTATGTTGGCTGAAGGCGAACCCAATTAGAGATATCATGGCCCATGTTTGTCCTCCGATGGAACAAAACCTTCCTATAGTACCATTATCCACCTATCACACCACAATCCAATCATCCTATCAAGTGGAAACATTAGGGGATCTTCTTAAGGGTCTATCTTGGCAAATGGAGTTAACTGGCATGTTGACCACTGTAGCCGACCGACCTAGGAGCCTTGACCTCCTACACCTATGTGTCGGGTCCATATCCTCGATTTACACTGTGGGTTGCTACACTAGCGACCTTCTTCTATTCCTCCCTACACCCGATGAGCCCGATGCTATCCGCAAACTAGAGTTGCTTATCTCGGGTAGAACATTAAGCCCTCCATTCATGAACTTTGACCCAATTGTTCGATTAGAGGAGGATGACTCACCACTATGTGAGGACCATGAGGACCTAGAGTTCCTCTCCCTAGGTGACCCTTACCATGACCCCTTCGATCCCTTCCTATACCCACCCACCTTACTCACCACCAACCTTTTCCTACCCCAACCCACCAGGATAGACCAAGCCCACCTCTCTCTAGACCCGGCCCACACCAAGGGTATCATGACCATGGGAGAAATACACCTAGGAAACAAGAAAGTGCCCCACTCCATGACGCATACCTTCTTTGACCCCTATGACCCTTTTGAGTGGAAGCTCGAAGGCCACCCCACCACCCCACACAAGGAAGTCACCTATGGGAAAGGAATTCCTATGTCTTGGCACATCACACCTCTTGGCATGAATAGAAAGTCG
Source organism: Amorphophallus konjac (assembly GCA_022559845.1). Taxonomy (NCBI): domain Eukaryota; kingdom Viridiplantae; phylum Streptophyta; class Magnoliopsida; order Alismatales; family Araceae; genus Amorphophallus; species Amorphophallus konjac. Next base: position 51,239,883 of record CM040122.1, read on the forward strand.
GGTCCTTTCAAACATGACACCCACATGTCAAGTCGGATGCATGATTGGTCCAAAGGTCCTCCCACATTCATCATTGGCCTTAAGCATGTTACGAACCTTCATGGATGTCCGGGACCCCCGGCATTTGCTATACCCATGCGCGATAGATTCCCCTATGGATGCCCCGGCCCTCCAACCATTGTAATAAAGTCCATGCATGATAGAGCCATTTATGGATGCCCCGGTCCCCCTAAGTCTGTCAAAACCAATGTAACACTTGATAGGGATGAATTTGGTTGTCCAGGCCCTCCCTTCATCTTTAGAGGATCATCAGTCATGACACTGCATGGCACTATTCGTAAACAAATCAACAATAGCAATGAGGTTTATAAGAAGTCAGCCGATTCCCACCGCAGCCACCAAGAATTCCAAGTTGGTGATTTTGTGATGGTGAGAACTGAGAGATTATTCCCTGGAAATATCTCAAAGTTGAGGTCTCGTGGAGCAGGCCCCTTTCAGGTGTTGAGACGCCCTGGCACTGATGCTTATGTGTTGGACCTCCCCGAGAAATACGGAGTAAGTCCCACTTTCAATGTAGCTGACCTGGTGCCCTACAAGGGTCCCACGGTGACACCCAGTGAGGAGATCTAGCCTATCCCACCCCTTGAGAGAGTCCCTACACAAACGAGAGCTCCATCCGACCTGAGAAACTAGCGTGATCAAGTAGAGCGGATATTAGGTGAACAGATCACCACCACACGGAGCAAGGCGTATGAGTGATATCTGGTTTGGTGGAAGGGACGGCCACCGTTGGATGACGCCTGGGTGAGTCGGGAGGATCTCCAGCAGCTGGACCCCGACCTATTGGAGCAGTATCGCAGCAGGGAGGGCCCCTACTCGACAGAGTCGAGCTCATCGCGGCCCGGGGGAATTGATGAGGGCATCACCCATGATTCCCTCTGGCTCGGGACCTCCCTTCCTTTCGATGTGGGCCAGACTTGAGCTCCATGTCATCCAGGCCTCCACAGCAGTTTGATGGATCACTTTGGTGTACTTCTTGTCTTTATTTTGAGTCATCTTGATGTAATTTGTCTTTTAATTGAGTCCAGTACCTATGTTATGTGGTTATGTTCCTAAGTCTAGTAGTCATCATGTGGGTGATGGGCCCAATCACTTGGGCTTGGCCCACTTGCGCCCCCTTCCCCCTAGAAATGTGTCATTAGTCTTTTTAGCAGGGACTTTTTGTAAATTTGGAGTTCCCTATAAATAGGACTTCAAACCCTCCATTTGGAACTAATGAAAACATTTGAGTTGAATATTGACACTCTTGTGCTCTCTCTATCTCTCTCACTCTACCTCTCTAGCTCTCTCTCTATTTCTCTCTCTCTCTCTCTAAAGGGGGCGAACCCCATTCTCTCTCCTCCCCACCCCCAATTTCGAAATTCACTCTCTCTCCTCCCTATTCACCTCTAATTAAGACCCCTCCCCCTTCCCCATACCTCCCATTTAATCCCCCTCCAACCCCTAGGTGGAATCCCCTTCTCCTAGGCACCTCTCCCTCTTCCCAAGCAACCTTTCCCCTTCCCCATACAACCTTTCACCTTCCCAAGGTGGAATCCCTTCCCCCAAGCACCCCTTCCCCTCCCCAAGGCAACCCTTCCCATTCCCTAGGCCACCATTAACCCCTCCATTAACCCATCTCCCCATTCCCCTAAGCCCATTTGCACCCCCCCCCTCTCTCTCACCTTCCACCCTTGGCCGCACCTCCCTCCCTCTCCACCTGCTAGCTGCGACCCAGCCCTCTTCTCCAGCCTCTCCACCATCTCTACTCACCCCCATCCAAGCCCCACAGCCATTAGCCCTCTCCCCATTGCAGTCCCTTCACCCCTCCCCACCATTACCAACATCATTCACCTTCCTGCTCTATCCAGTTCGCAGGCAGCAGCAGGAGCCCGAATTGCAGAACCTGCCCCGAGGTCATTCGGCGTTGTCTGGAGGTGTACCATACATCGATGGAAAGGTCGTCAAGATAGCTTCGCAGCCGAGGTGGTCTCGCCGGAATCCGACATCTCTACTGTTTGGAGGGTTCATTCTCGTCCGACTGCGCAACCGGGACCTGAAACTGGACCAGAGCTGCAGTGCAGAAGCTCCCACGGCCACACCCCATCACTTCTGAAGACGTCGTCCGGCCAGGGTCTTCTACATACAATCTACTTCCATCATCAGAAGATGGCATCCCGTTTGGCATCCGGAGGAACGTTTTCCAATTTTTCTTCCCCGGGTGCGCAGATCAGGCCACTCAGGACCTGACCAGACACCTCCCCACTCATGGGCTCTCCCTCTCTGCCCCGACATTGTCTGGTGCCCTCCCTGGTGGCCATTCGAAGAGGACTTGTCTGCGGTCGTTCTCGTTTTGGTCTCGCCTCGTTCAGGCTTCGGGAGCGGTCGTGGCACCCGGATCTTTCTGCTACTGCATCCTGAAACCAAAGCAAGTCAGAGCGCAGGGCACCTGTTCCAGGGTCCACTCCGACCGGTGGTGACAAAGGAGCCATCCACTAAAATTCACCAGCGTACCAGGGTCAGTTAGAAACAATTCGGCACTAGTTTCGGTGACTTCTGAGCTCGGGGGAGTGCACAGCGGCGACTACACCGACTCCCTATCCTGCTGTTCCAGACCTGGGCAGATTTGGCAGGGTGCTCCATCGGCGCAATTCAAGCAAATCTCCCCACCCCGCCTGGCCGGCTTAGCGCCCCTCCCTGCGTGGAGGTAGTGTTTGAATGTAACCTCTATTTTCCCCACCCCACGATCACCCTCCTGTGCGAGGAGTAGTTTGTACTAGCAGGTCTTCGGCCGAAGCTTCATCGGCGTAGTGTGCGGGGAACCCACACTTCCCCGCTCGTCCATCGTCTCCGAACGGGGTTGGTTTCTTCAAACTAACCAGGTGAGCTTCTTCCCTTGCTCTCCTCTATATTTGTTCACTTAATATCTGTGAAACTAGTCCGCTGGTCGGTGAGAGAGCGCTCGTTCCCGGAGCTTCCAGTTTATGTGCGGTCACCGTGGGCTAAAGTGAGAGAGTGACCCAATGCCCTCAAGGCACCTGGTCCGCCCTTGATTTTGGGCACTGTACCCTCAGGAGGGAAAACCATAGCCTTGCTGGCCCTCTACCGGCAAGGGTCTTGTTCCACCACCTCGACTCGGCATCACCGAGTCACCACGGGTAACGGGTGTGCACGGTGGGGCGGCGATTTCCAATCAACCTCGAGTCTTACGATTGTGTTTGCGAATAAGGTCCGAGGGCCCACATTCACCGCATTCTTCATCATTTGCCTTAGTGTGTCACATCAATACCCCTAATGTTCTTATCTCGCGCGCGTGAGAGAGGCAATGCAATAACAATACGATAGCAGAGAATAACCACTGTGAGCTTTTTTTAACGGGGAGAAGAGAGTTTCTATTTTTGCAGGATCTATCTTTGAGCAATTATCCTTCCTCCTGGTGTTGATCCTTCTTCCACTACGGTCTTTGCTGCTGTTCAACTATTTCTTGTTTTCTCTCCCAGTATTGCTGCACGCACAGCAGAGAGGGGATCTTGCTTTTAACTTCTCTTATTAATATTTATCATCATCTTCATCTTATTCTTTCTAGCTATTCTGCTAGAAGACATTGCCACTCTCACATCATACATCTTGCTTTACATACTTTGCATTCATATCTTCCATACCCCTTGTTACACCTCTTAAGGGGTTTTAAAAACCAAAACACACAAGGTGTGTGTTGACGCCTTGAAAATGAACAAAGGTCGAAGCATGATTGAAAAGAGGGTCGGACCAACAGTGAAAGACCATTGATGAAGCTCGTCAACCATTCACCCGGCTAAAGCCCTTGTCGGCCAAGCTGATGCCCGGTGCCGATGTCACTCAGACAGCAGCACTGGTAGAGCAGTAGTCACTCGACTAATGAGACCTCCTGGCACACTTTAATGAAAGCCGCACTACTGTTTCGTCCAAGAATCCACGGATGATATGTCAGGGTAAGTCAGATGTCGGCTTAATGACAGATGTAATATGAGATAAAGATGAAGCCGGTACCGGCAGATGAAGATTGTAAAGGCTTTTGCAAAGTCAAAACAGAAGAGGAATCGTCTCCATAGATTATATATACCCGGCTGAGGTCTTCCCAGACTAAAGCTGATGTCCGAGCTCATCACCATTCAAGTGACGATATCGATAAGATGATACCCGGTCTTGTCACCGTTCAGATGGTAATACTGATGAAACCCCTGTCTACGGACTGATGAAACCCCTGTCTACGGGCTGATGAAAACCGTGATAATGATCTTAATACAAGCTGTGTCACCAATGGAAGACCCTTTTGGGTGATGACACCCTTGAAAGACCCAAATGGGCCTGTGTGAAGGTGGCGCCGAGAATCAATTGCCAAACCCAAAAGGGGGCGCCGAGAAGGTGGCGCCGAGAATCAATTGCAGGGCGCCGAGAAGCTAAAGGCAGGCGCGCCGGGAAGCTTTAGGTGGGGCGCGCCTTGATGAAGTCTACCGAGAAGTAGGAAATGGCTATAAAAACCCCCTCCCTTCGAACAGATAAAAAAGACAGAACGGAAAAAAGAAAAAAAGAGAGAACAGAGAAAAAAAAGAGGGAGAACCGATCAAAAAAAGAAGAAGAAGAGACAGCAAGAAAGAAAGAGAAGAAGTCTGAGAGAAGAAGAAGAAGAAAAACCCCAGGTGGGCTGCTCGGGGGAGGGAGAGGAGTCAATGCTCCACCCTCCCCCCCCATGTTTGTTGTTTTCTTGATCTGCCTCCGTATGTAATAGTCTATATCTTCGTGTTTGATTATTCATACGATGTCGAGAGTTATCTTTTCGCTTCCCCCTGTTCCCCTCCTCTTCTGTTCTTTGGCTTTTGCCTTGCAGATGATGTAAACAATGCTTATGAGATGAAATGAAATGGGCAATTGAAAGCCCTTCCCTTCGTCCCTCTGTGTATATATATACGTCCTCTATCTGAAATGTCCGATGGTTCATACGCTCTCGGTTTCAGAGTTTCCCTACGAACCTGTTCTTCAGAGGAGCGTAGATAGGATCCCTGTCCATATCCAATGGGCTACTGGGTTCTGTCTTCTTCCCCCCTCCTGTCTCGATGGCAGATTCATCGCATATGTGTGAGTCCCTCTCAAGGCCCTCAATGCCCCTTGTGTTGTTCAGGAACCAGAGACATTAATCTCTTGGTTCCTTGAACTGCTGACTACACAAGGATATGTTTTCTCTGCAGACGGATGCTATTCCGCGGATTCTAGCGAATGACGATATCGATCTCTCGACCCTCCATTCTAACCCCTTGGATGACTAGGGTCTGGACTTTCGATGCCAAAGGTTCCTCAGTCACCGGTTTTTAGATGCTATGGGGTTTGTCTAGGGGATCAGAGACAGTCATCTCTTGATCCCCAGACGGCCGGCGACAGAAATACATGAAGTCTTCCGAAATCCAGATGATGGTCTCGTTCCCCGTCGATTCTACCCTCCAGATCCCCCTTGGCCCTTTCTCAGGGAAGCATCCATGAAATCCCCCCTCCTGCACTTCAAATTCGGCTTCAACCGCAGCCAGAAAGCTCAGGAATCCCAGAAGCAGAGTATCGTTTGAGCTCTGTAAACCCTGAAACCCTGTAGCAATTCCACCTTCTCGGCGTATAAAATTCCCCGCCGAGAACTATCCTGCCGAGAGGCCTCCCTCTTCAGCAAACCGACAAAAGCCATCTAAACCCTTCATGCAAACCTCCCAGCCCACAGGCTCCCGGCGCCAGGCTCCCGGCGCGGCCAGGAGCGCGCCGGGAAGCTCCACGCCGAGAGCCCCTTTTCTTTGTTTTTGTCCACGCCGAGAGCCCTCTTTGGGCCAATTAAAGCCACGCCGAGACCCCCCCTTGTTTGGTTAGGAAGCCACCGCCGAGACCTTCATTCGGCCAGCTAAACCCATGCCGAGAACCCCATTTTTTTGTCAATATAAAACCATGCCGAGAGCCTCTCCCTTTTGGCCAACTAAAGCCACCGCCGAGACCCTCCTTCTTGGCCAAATGAAGTCCAGTCAGAGGCCCATCTCTGCAATACCGTTCATCAGCCTTCTGATCTCTTCACACATATGTCCCGGGGATGTTCAGAGACCGTCAGTGATGCCTTGAGAAGACACATTATTGGGGAAGACCTCCCCTACAGTCTTCATTCTCGATCCGGATTTCACCCTCATGAACCCAGAGGGCCATGTCATTGCATGAGTTCTGAGGGGTTTCGAGGGGATATTAATCGATGGTATAAAGGCAAGCGATGTCCCGGGGCCCGGTGCCCATCCTCGTTCAGTTGTCATCCCGGCATTCTGTGGATGATGACCTATCTTCTCTTGGCATAATCCAAGTTGAGGGGACATGCTGCCGAAATTCACACATACCTTGCCAAGTAAATGTGATGCTTTCTATCTCAACCCCACCAGCCTGTGGAGTTATGTCCTTGCATGCTCTCCGATGGCCCTTTGAAGGGGGGATATAGATGCAACATCGCGTCTGTACGGAGCGCGTCATGTTACGCCAGTACTTACTCGGATTCGGGTCAATTATGCCCGATCTTTTACGGATCCCACCCTGCCACTGCATGGGTGGTTTCCTATTCCCCACTTGGCATGGTCCAAGATGGTGGAATATGCCGTCGGTTTTATCCCGGAAATAACCAACCCCTGCTTCGTCTAATCCATTTAACGTCTTGCAAGTGAACGAATTCCGTCTCTTTTGAGCATGCGGCTTTACCGCTGTCATCCTCCTACCTTTAGCGTTTAATCAAGGGTTGTCCTTCCTTGGAAGGGCGTAATTAACGTCATAGCCTTTATGGTATGACGGACTTCTGGTCCAGACACGATCACCCACAATCGACTGACCAAGTCAGATCGAGCGCACAATAAAATCGTCACTCCGGTGACTGGCACGCCAATAGATCAATAAATAATAAATCAATCAAATCAATAAAAAAAATATAGGATAATAAAAATCCGCGTTCCCATAAGTCTGGCACGCCCGGTGGGACCGAGTCTCCCTTCATCTTTACACTAAAGGAGGAGGCCCAGCGGGCCCCCCTCAAACTTCTGATTCCGTCCACTTTCCTCATTTTCAGGAATCTACAATGACGGCTGGAATCATGTCTGTCTGCTTCGACCAGCAACCGATTGACATGCATGTGCGAGAGGGCTACCTGGCGGTACCTCTTACATTCGGATCAATGCCGCCTGCCGTTGGGCTGCCCAACTGCCTGGGCCTCGTCTTCACCGACCTTCTGCAGGTCGACAACGATGAGCAAGGCACTGCTGCGAGTGCCCCGATGAAGACCACTGATGAGAAATACTGAAGAAGACGGCTTCCACCGTTGTCTCCTGCTATGTCCATCATGTCCAAAGGAAGGACATGGTCCCCGCTGCTGCCCAGAAGGGGAAAAGAACCAACCGGAGAAGCCGGTGTGCCGCTGCTAACCGTCGTCTTTCCAATTCCGGGAAGACGATGATGATGGGTGATATTAGGACGAACCTTGACGGCCACCCCAGGGAGATCCGTCCGGACAGGGTTATCCCGACCATCCCGACCAACAACAAGTTCCAAGTTCTGGCCACCAGGAGGGCCAACCGGGAAGCTGATGAAAGGAAGACGCTGGCACCCAAGCCAGCAAGATACAAACAGGTCTGGCGGCCGAAGAAGATACAGGGCTGGGTCCCAGCTCGAGACAGAGAGAATCTTACTGATATCATTGTTGCCCGCCTCAGAGCAGTGGGCAGAGGGAAAGAGAGAAAAGATGAAAGAAATGCTACTGCTGTCTGTCCCAGGACCCGGGGGAGGAGAGATGAGACTGAGGGTCAAGGAAGGAATATGACTGCTGCTTGCCCCATGATGAAGGGTAGAAGATATGAAAAGAAGGAGGACTTTACTGCCATCCGTTCCAGGGCCGGGGGCAGAAGGTGGCAAAGAAAGAACCATGATGCTGCTGCCAACTGCTGCCAAGTTGGCAATGTGAGAAGGAGTGAACCAGTCACTGTGATTGCTGCAAGAAGACCAAGAGCCTGTGCCAGACAGGCTGATATCTTCAGATACTCCAAAACCGAGCATTTGAATGCTCAGGTGGCAAGACTGGCTTACCAGCAAAAGAGCCAGGACAGATTGATACTCCAACCTGAGCCACAAAGGCATAGCCCAGAGGAGATGAAGCAAGTGGTCCAAGACTACTTCCATTACCTAGGGAACTCTGCCCTAGGTCAACAAAGATTGTCCCGTGCTTTGGGCACCATGGATGAAGAAGAAGAAGAAACTCGGCAAGAAATGATAATTGGAGTCTCCTCCTCCGATTCAAATGATTATGAAGAAGACTTCAGGGCCGGATATGACGAAGAAGACCTCTACAGGGAGGAAGTCAAAGAAAGAGTATCGGTCTTTGACCGACTCGAATACCCCGACCAGGCAAAAAGAAAAGTTTACAGGCAGAAAGGAAGAATGCAAATCTTCACCTGTAACATGGCTGGAATTGCCAGGGGGCAAGGCATGTTACCAACTCAGCCGGATGAGTTGCTCAGGCTGGCAACCAGACCTGGTCCCGTCACAAGAAGAAGCCTGGCAGCCAAAGATAAGATGAAAGCTGATGATGCAGCCCGCAGAGTTACCACTATGACAGTCAACGTGGTGACAGCGGAAGAAGGGGATAATCCCTTCATTGATGATGCTGAAGGGACTTCAGAAGATATACAGATCCCATCAACCCTGGATCCCATGATCCAGATGATGTTTAGAAGATATCAGCAGGAGATCAGTGCTCTCAGAAGACAGCTCAATGAGATACATGAAGCTACGCCGGTCTCCAAACAAGCCGAGCCTGTGGGGCCAACTTCCAGCTCTACGGAAACGGCTGCCCCTGCTAATCCTCTCCTGGCTGATAAGGGCAAAACACCGAGCCAACCTACTCCACAGCAGACAGTGGCTCAGCCCTCTATATCTCAGACGCAGCCTGCCACGCCCATCTTACGCGCAACTGTGATGACGACTCCTCACAGCCAGCAACAAGCTCATTTCTTCCCAGAAGAGGTAGATCCAGCTATAGCCCACAAACTGATGATAGAAAGAATTGTGGAGATGAAGCTGTCTGAGAAGACCGGTGATGGTGTAAGTACCTATGACGTGTACAAAGTACCGTATCCTCCCCAGTATGCTGCTAAAAGACTACCCCCAGGCGTCAGTAAGCCGCCGAAATTTGAGAAATTCAACGGCCAGGGCTCCCCCAGGGAGCACATAGCTTACTACACCACAATTATGGGTGATTTGGCAGCCGACGAAGCTTATCTGCTCAAATTCTTTGGCTCATCCCTCACTGGGTTAGCCTTTGAATGGTATTCAAGCCTGCCAACTGGGTCGGTGGTTGACTGGCCTGATATGCAAAGAAAGTTCCGTGACAGATTTCATGTCACAGAAAGAGAGATCACTATAGCAGAACTATATGCAACCAAGCAGAAACAGGATGAGACAGCACTAGATTACATCAAAAGGTGGAGGAACTTGGCTATGAGATGCAGAAGACCTCCTCATCAAGAAGATGCAGTGCAGATATGTAAGCAAAGCCTCAGGAGAGAGGTGCTAGAAAAGATGATCGGTGCAGATGTCAGAACATTTGACCGACTGAACAATATAGTGGCCGAGGTCGAGACGTTCTTGTCCAAGCGTCCGACCGCCAATGCTCCCACTATGCTGAAGGGAAAATCCAATGATCGACGGCCATCACATTCTGAGGCCAACACCGTCGATTTCAGGACCTTTGAACAACAAAAAGGGAAGAAAGGGGCAGATGAAGCTCTCCCGATGGCAGACACAGCAGAAAGAAAAGACAAGGTCTCTCTGAGGGACAAGATGAAAAAGGCTTACTCTTTTCCCAAGGATAAGACGGCAGCACTATTTAACTGGGCCTATAAGTTCAATAAGGTAACATTGCCTGAACAGAAGAGACCCGAAGATGCGGAAAAGAAAGATGATCCGCTGTTCAGTCTATTTCACCGTGCGCTGGGGCACGCGATTGAGGACTGTTATGTCTTCAAAGATATCATGGAAGGAATGGTCAAGAAGGGTGAGCTGCAGCTGGGAGATTACCAGGTGAAGCCGCCTCGTCCACATGAGCCTCCACCTTGGAGAATGGCTGCCAATATGATCTCAGTCTACCAACAGCTGCCCAAGGAAGCCGCTGAAGAATGCACCAGGCATACCTATGAAGCTTGCTTCCTCACCCCACAGAAAGATCAGGAGGGATGGCAGATGATACCCATAAAGAGCAGAAAGAAGACTCCCGCAGCCAGTACCAGCGGAGCAGTTATCCGGGGTGTCACCCCAAGGCCCGAGCCGCCTCCAATAAAGCCAGTATGGCGTACAGCTGAGACCGGACCAGTCATCCGGATCCCTACTCACAACCGGAGGAGACAAACTCCCCTCCCTGCACATAAAGAAGTAAGTCCTGCAGCCAGGCGTCTACAACAGTATATCAATGAGCTCGACGAATATGAGTAAAAAGAGCCCAAGCACCTGTTGGTGAAAGACTATATACTCTGGGAACAGCTCGAGGAATTGGAAATTGAAGAGCAGCCAGAGGCAGAACAAAGAAAAGATGAGACTGAGCCCTTCTGGGGGCAGGAGCCAGCAAAGCCAAATTCCCAGAAGAAGAAGAGACGACCCAAGTCCAAAAAGGAGAAGAAAGTCATGACAGTACAGTGCAATACACTGTCGGTACTCTTTTCCTTGCCCGGGGAGAATGGTGAGGATGAAGCATCAAATGCCCCACTAGAAGCCAACCATGCTGAGGCCTCTACCTCAGCCCATGCAACACGTTCTGGGAGAAGATGGGGACGCCCACCACCAGCTAACCATAACATCATGTTCAGAGGGGAGCAGCCCTATCAAATCCCGGAACCAGAGATGCGAGGCGTCCAGGTTCCTCCCCCTGCCAGCTTATACCAGGAGGGAAGAAAAGTAGATGAAGCCCCTTCATTCCTGGAATTTCTGTCCAATTTGGAGAACGAACAGTCAGTGCAGGTTATGCCAGCTACAAACAACAAGTGCCAGCAGTCGGCAGATAGAAAGCAGAAGCAGCATGAAGAAGATGAAAGATGTAACCCTTTAGCAAAGCCAAGGGCCGTTGCTACAGAAGAAACATCCCAGGGAATCGACCTAGAGGATGAAACTGGCGCCAGGCATCAAAGGCCACAGGCACCACATGAACCTCCAAGACCCCGTTGGGTGGAGGAGATGAGGCTATCCAATGTCCGGGTGGGTAGCCGAATCATGAAAATGCTGAAGAAGCTCCCTACCAGGTTTTCCATCTGGGAGATCCTCTCTCTGAGTGAAGAAGCCCGCCAAGCCATCATTGATGCCTTGCAGTCGCCGGCACAATATGAAGCACTCTTGACAGAAGTGAATTCTGGGCCCTCGATCACGTTCACAGAAGATGATATGTTGATCCCAAATTCCAGTCATAACAGACCGTTGTATATGAGGGGTTCCCTGAACTGTCAGCCATTGAGCAGGATATTGATAGATCCAGGGGCTGCTGTGAATATTCTCCCGTACCGCATTTACCAGAAATATTACTTTGATCTGCAGCTCACCAAGGTCAGAGATATGAAGATTGTGGGATTCAATCAGAAATGTGAGACCCCCCTTGGGGTGGCCGATTTCAACCTCACCTTGGGGGACCTCACTACCGTGGTACGATTCTATGTAATCGACTCCAATACCACGTACAAAGCCCTGCTGGGAAGGCCATGGCTGCATGAATATCAGATAATGCCGTCCACGCTACACCAGTGCATCAAATATTGCCATGAAGGGAAAGAAGAAAGGGTGTTTGCTGATCTACATCCCTTTGAAGTATTCGAGTGTCATATGCTCGATGCATCCTATTACACCGAGGTGTCACAGAAGGATGAAGAAAGAGAGGCTGTGGTCAGCCAGAAGAAGCCGGTGACAAAGACAAAAAGTTGGTCTCCACCACCACCCAAGGGCTACATTAAAAAGCATGAGGTATCCCACATCTCCTATGCTGGAGACTTTGTTCGGATAACTCCTCCTAGCATCCGCCCAGATGATATTGATGAAGAAATGAGAGAAAAGTACACACAGGGGGAGGTTCCGCAGGGTTTAATCAAGCCCGTCGCCAGCCTAGAATACCAGACAGTGCTGCCACTGAAGACTATGGAGATCCCTCGCTTCTGCGAGCCCCCTATCGTATTCTACACCGGGGAGCCAGTCGAAGAAGATGATCAAGATTGCATGGTCCCTGAAGAAGCTGCAAACCGGATGGTGCCAATCACAGGTTTGGACTATACTACCCAACGGGTTTCGCAGATGTTCTCTAAGATGCAGATGCCGTCACTACAGCCTACGGCCCAGAAGAAAGCATTCAAGGAGCTATGGGATCCGCCTCGAGATAATAAGGAACTGAGGAAGATCACACAGCACCCGGGACTGGGTTATACCCTGCAAGAATACTATGAAGCCGAGGTGGATGTCATCTCTGCCTTCTACCAGAATGAAGATCCCCCTGAAGTGGGATACGAAAAATACCCCTTTGAAGATGAAGAAATTATGTATCAATCCATAACAGACAATGAAGCCCAGGACAACTAGCCGGAGGCAAGGATGCCTGATGAGACTAAGAAGGGTTGGTGCTGGGAGAATCCATCTTGCGAAGAGGATCTGTTCCAGGCCGAAGCACAATTTGACACGGGAACCCCGGATGAAGACCAAGTAGCCAAAGAGCTGAGAGAATGTCTAGAGTTTGAACGCATTCTAGAAGAATTCCGGGCTCTGCAGAATGATGACCTGTCAAGGGAGCCCACATCAGAAGAGCCTCTAAGAACGAAAGAGTCTACTTCTGAATTTCCTGGTGAACTAGCCTCGTCCTCGGGACAGACTGAACAGAACCCAGTAATATTGGCCCTATATGATGCACCAGCATCCGCTGATGACCAATATGATGAAACAGAGGAGCATGAAACTGAAGAAGATTACATCCCGGGAGGCTTTATTGATTTGCAAGAAGCCCCGCCCGAAGTCGAAGACGGAGGCCAAGCCACCGTCGATGAGCTGATAGAGATAAATTTGGGGTCCGCAGATGAACCAAGGCCGACATTCCTCAGCGCACTGCTGGAGCCAGATGTCAGGGAGCAATATATACAGTTCTTGAAAGAATTCTGAGACTGTTTTGCATGGACATATGATGAAATGCCGGGATTGAGCTCTGATGTGGCACAGCACCGATTGGCAATAAACCCAGAGGCTAACCCTGTAAAGCAGCCTTCCAGGAGAATGCGCCCTGAACTGATAAATCAGATTAACAAAGAGGTTGATAAGCTGATTGATGTAGGGTTTGTCGAAGAAAACCAGTATACCACATGGCTAGCCAATATAGTGCCCGTGAAGAAGAAGAATGGGCAGATCAGAATATGTGTCGACTTCCGAGACCTTAATAAGGCCTGCCCGAAAGATGATTTCCCAGTGCCGATCACTGAAGTCATGATTGATGCAACTACTGGTCATGAAGCATTGTCATTTATGGATGGGTCATCCGGATACAACCAGATATGGATTGCTGAAGAAGACAGGGTGCACACTGCATTCCGCACTCCAAAAGGGATATTCCATTACAAAAGGATGCCGTTCGGCCTTAAGAATGCCGGCGCTACCTACCAAAGAGCCATGACAAAGATCTTTGATGATTTGCTCTTCAAGAAAGTAGAGTGCTACATTGATGACCTGGTAGTGAAAACCAGTAGAAAAGAAGACCATCTGCAAGACCTGAGGATAGTATTCCAGAGGCTGCGCAAATATGAACTCAAGATGAATCCTATGAAATGCGCCTTCGGCGTGTCCAGTGGAAAATTCCTCGGATTTATCGTCCGGCACAGGGGTATTGAAATTGACCCCGCCAAGATCAAGGCTATCCAGGAGCTCCCTCCACCAAGGAACCTGCACGAGCTGAGATCTCTGCAAGGGCGTCTGGCCTATATCCGACGATTTATATCAAATCTGTCGGGAAGATGCCACCTCTTTCACAAGCTCATGATGAAAGATGTACCGTTCCTCTGGGACGATGGGTGTCAGGAGGCCTTTGAGAAGCTAAAAGAATATCTCAAGACCCCTCCAGTGCTGGGGGCACCAATTAAAGGCAGGCCCTTGATACTGTATATCGCAGCCACATATTGTTCCCTGGGGGCAATGCTGGCACAAGTAAATGAAGAAGGCAAAGAGCAAGCCCTGTACTACCTAAGTCGGAGGCTGATTAGAACCGAAGAAAGCTACAGTTATATAGAAAAGACATGCTTGGCACTAGTCTTTGCTGTTAAGAAACTCCGACACTATATGTTGTCACATGAAGTCAGATTGATATCTGCAGCAGATCCACTCAAATACATACTGACTCAGCCAGTACTCAAAGGCCGGTTGGGCAAATGGGTAGTGATTCTGATGGAATTCGATATTACATATATACCCCAGAAGGCAATAAAAGGACAGGCCGTGGCTGATTTCTTCGCGGAGCACCCTGTGCCGGAAAATGATACGTTGGGGACCGAATTACCCGATGATGAGACACTCGAGGCCTGTCAAGCTCAGCCAGTTATGTGGCAACTGTTCTTTGATGGAGCATCCAGAACGGAGACAGATTCCGACGGAAAAACCAGAATACGGGCCGGAGCCGGTATTGTGCTGAAATCACCAGAAGGGGAGGTGGTACATACTTCCTGTTCTATAAACAAGTCATGCACCAACAATGAAGCCGAGTATGAAGCTCTGATAATCGGACTGCATGTCAGCCTCAACATGGGTATCCAAATGTTGCAAGTATTTGGAGATTCAATGTTGATAATAAAACAAATTCAAGGGGAGTTTGAGGTGCGAAAGCCAGAGCTGAATCCCTACAACCAAAAAGCTGTGCGCCTCATGGCAAAATTCTATCATATTGAGCTCAAGCATGTGGGCCGTGGACGTAATGCCAAAGCTGATGCGCTGGCAAAGCTAGCCAGCTCAATAGCAGTCCCACCAAATGAAACACTGAATATTGTTGTTATAAACCGGCGGCAGGTCCCCAGCATGCTAGAAGGGTGCCCCGAAGAAGAAGAAGTTACTACTATCAGCACATTACAGGCATCTGATTGGAGACAGCACTTGTTACAGTGGTTTCTGCATCAACAGCTACCGCAAAAGAGAGAAGAAAAGATGAAGCTTCTGAGGATTAAGGATTCTTATGAACTCAGAAATGGGACTCTATTCCGAATAATGGCAGATGCACGCAAGAAGATTCTGCTCCGCTGCCTGTCCACTGAGGAAGCTTGGCAAGCAATGAAAGAAACACATGCTGGGACAGCAGGTGCTCACCAGGCCGGTCCCAAGATGAAGATAGAGATTAAGAAGCTGGGGTACTACTGGCGCACCATGTTCGAAGACTGCTGTAAATTTGCAAAATCATGCCAGAAGTGTCAAGAGCATGCTACTGTGCCTAGAAGGCCACCCACAACTCTGCACCCTACAATCCCTAGCTGGCCGTTTGCACAATGGGGAACTGATGTAGTCGGGCCATTGCCAACTTCCTCGGCCGGACATAAGTACATACTGGCCATAACAGATTACTTCTCCCGATGGGCGGAAGCTATAGCATTAAGAGAAGTGACTGGGGAGCTGGTCTCCAGATTCATCAAGCAAAACATTATCTTCCGGTTCGGGATCCCCAACCGAATAATATCTGATAATGGAAGTCATTTCAGAAATCAGAAAATCTATCGGCTTGCCGAGAAGTATAAGATTGAATGGAGAACCTCCACTCCCTACAATCCGCAGGCAAACGGGTTGGCAGAAGCTTTTAATAAGACCTTGTGTACATTGCTGGCCAAAGTCGCCAGTTCCAACAAGAAGGATTGGGAAGAGAAAATGTATGAAGCTTTATGGGCATATCGCACCGTCTTCAAAACACCTACAGGGTGCTCACCATACTCATTGGTGTACGGCTCAGAGGCAGTGGTCCCGCTGGAGCTGGAAGTCCCGTCACTCAGAGTGGCGGTCCAATATGACCTAGCCCCTGGCGAACAGACTAATACAGAAAGAAGATTAGAAGAACTGGCTGAATTGGAGGGGAGGCACCTCCAAGCTCAGAAGAATATCCAAATGTATCAGGCCCGCATGGCCACTGCATTCAACAAACTCGTAAAAGGACGAGAGTTCAAGAAAGGTGACCTCGTTATGGTCAAGAAAAGAGAAGTCATGGCGTCCAACCCAAAAGGAAAGCTAAATGCTAATTGGGAAGGTCCCTATGTGATACAAAGGGTCTACGAAGGTGGGGCCTATATGGTTGTCAACCATCGAGGGGAGATCCAATTCTCGCCACTCAACGGTAGGCACCTAAAGCTGTATCATGCTGCACAACCGACATTCTCCGAGTAATCGGGCCAAAAGCTACCCTTCTTCCTTGGTCTAGAGGCACTCCGCCCTGACCGAGCTACCTTCTTTCTTGGGCTAGCGGCACTCCGCCCTAACCAAGCTACCTCTTTCTTGGGCTAGTGGCGCTCCGCCCTAACCAAGCTACCTCTTCCTTGGTCTAGCGGCACTCCGCCCTAACCAAGCTACCTCTTCCTTGGTCTAGCGGCACTCCGCCCTAACCGAGCTACCCTTCTTTCTTGGTCTAGTGACATTCCGCCCTAGCCAAGCTACCTCTTCCTTGGTCTAGTGGCATTCCGCCCTAGCCGCGCTACCTTCCTTCTTGGTCTAGTGGCACTCCGCCCTAACCAAGCTACTTCTTTCTTGGTCTAGTGGCATTCCGCCCTAGCCGAGCTACCTTCTTTCTTAGTTTAGCGGCACTCCGCCCTAGCCGAGCTACCCCATTCTTGGTCTGGCGGCACTCCGCCCTAGCCGAGCTACCCTCTTTCTTGGTTTAGCGGCACTCCGCCCTAGCCGAGCTACCTCATTCTTGGTCTAGCGGCATTCCGCCCTAGCCGAGCTACCCCATTCTTGGTCTGGCGGCACTCCGCCCTAGCCAAGCTACCCTCTTTCTTGGTTTAGCGGCACTCCGCCCTAGCCGAGCTACCTCATTCTTGGTCTAGTGGCATTCCGCCCTAGCCGAGCTACCCTCATTCTTGGTCTAGCGGCATTCCGCCCTAGCCGAGCTACCCTTTCTTGGTCTGGTGGCACTCCGTCCTAACCAAGCCACTCCTTATCACGGATTAATGGCATTCCAATCTGTCACCTTCTAAAAGAGAGAAAAAAAATGAGAAAAGAAAAATGGGGTTAAAAATAGAGATACCCCGCCAGTCTTGTTCAGGCATTCTGAGCAAGGGCAAAAATGGCCAAACCCAGCTGTGGTGAAAACCCGAAAGGGCACTGCAGGCAAAATCGGGTATCCCGCCACGTGAAAACCCGAAAGGGCGCGTGGGCAAAAGCAAGAGGGGGCTGGCTCCGGTGAAAACCCGAAAGGGCACTTGGGTCAGTAATGTGGTAATCCCAAAGAAAGCCTCACCTCCCGCCATAAAACTCCTCGTCAATCGACCGGCGCCTTGCCCGATCGATGATTAGACCCACCCGGTTTAGACCCTACGTCTATGCCGATAAAACCCATGAAACCCTTGCATCGATACAAACCCAATACCGATGATGAAACCTGCTGCTGGTCGATCGGCACACTCGCCCGATCAGCAATGAAACCTGTCCGGTTTAGACCTTACGTCTATGCCGATAAAACCCATGAAACCCTTGCATTGGTATAAACCCAATACCGATGATGAAACCTGCTGTTGATCGATTGGCACACTGCCTAATCAACGATGAAACCCATCCAGTTTAGACCCTACGTCTATCCTGATGAAACTTATGACATCTTTACATTGGTATAAACCCAATACCGATGATGAAACCTGCTGCTGGTCGATCGGCATACTGCCCAATCGGTGATGAAACCTATCCAGGCCAGACCTTTCGTCTATCCTGATGAAACCTATGAAATCCTTACATTGGTATAAACCCAATACCGATGATGAAACCTGATGTTGATCGATTGGTACACCGCCCGATCAATGATGAAACCCACCCAGTTTAGACCTTACGTCTATCCTGATGAAACCTGTGAAATCCTTGCATCGGTATATACCCAATACCGATGATAAGAGCAGCCGCCAATGAAGCAGCACATCGCCTGACCTGTGCTGAAGTCCCAATTCAAGAGATATATATATATGTATATATAAAAAAAAATGGGGTTAAAAATAGAGATACCCCGCCAGACTTGTTCGGATATTCTGAGCGAGGGCAAAAATGGCTAAAACCCAGCTGTGGTGAAAACCCGAAAGGGCACTGCAGGCAAAATCGGGTACCCCGCCACGTGAAAACCCGAAAGGGCGCGTGGGTAAAAGCAAGAGGGGGCTGGCTCCGGTGAAAACTCGAAAGGGCACTTGGGTCAGTAATGTGGTAATTCAAAAGTTCCGTGCCAACATGCACGCTGCCCTTACTTCCCCTTCGCTGATAAAACCTTCTGTTGGTCATCTGGCTCCATGCCCCACCGACGATAAAACCTCCCCAGGAAAGACCTTACGTCCGTCCTGATGAAATCTACACACCCTCTTTCAAATGTCCCACCCGCGATAAAACCTGCTGGAATAGACCTTACGTCTATCCTGACGATTCCTACGCCTCTACCTACGTCCCACTGTTGATCGATCGGCACCTCGCCCGATCAATGATGAAACCCTGCCGGTTTAGACCTTTCGTCTATTCTGATGAAACTTATAAACCCCCTTTGCATCGATATAAACCCAATATCGATGATGAAACCCACTGTTGATCGATCGGCACCTCGCCCGATCAATGATGAAACCCTGCCAGTTTAGACCTTTCGTCTATTCTGATGAAACTTATAAACCCCCTTTGCATCGATATAAACCCAATATCGATGATGAAACCCACTGTTGATCGATCGGCACCTCGCCCGATCAATGATGAAACCCTGCCAATTTAGACCTTTCGTCTATTCTGATGAAACTTATAAACCCCTTTGCATCGATATAAACCCAATATCGATGATGAAACTAACTGTTGATCGATTGGCACCCTGCCCGATCAATGATGAAACCCTAGCCAGTTTAGACCTTTCGTCTATGCTGATGAAACTTATGAAACTCTTCTTTGCGTCGATATAAACCCAATATCGATGATGAAACCAGTTACTGGTCGACCGGCCCCTTGCTCGATCGATGATGAAACCCTCCCAGTTTAGACCTTTAGTCTATGCTGACGAAACTCATGAAACTCTTCTTTGCGTCGATATAAACCCAATATCGATGATGAAATCAACTGTTGATCGATTGGCACCTTGCCCGATCAATGATGAAACCCTATCCAGTTTAGACCTTACGTCTATTCTGATAAAACATATGAAATCCCCCTTGCATCGATATAAGCTCAAAATCGATGATGAAGTCAACCGTTGGCTGATCGGTACATCGCCCGGCCAATGATACAATCTGTCCAGTTCGTACTTTATGTCCGTTCTGATGAAAACCCCATACCCTTTTCAATGTCCCACCTGCTATAACCTCTACCCAGTCTAGACCTTTCGTCTATTCCGATGAAACCTCTTCTTTCACATGTCTGCAAATTGTCTCCCTCGCAGCACATATTGCCAAGAGGGACGTTTGCTGCTACCAACAGAATCCGGTTTAAGCACCTCCCCGGATGCCGTCACGCGGTGGAGCGAGTTCCCCATCCTTTCTCTGAGGGGGTGGACGCTCTCCTGCCAAGTACGGGCCATTCGCATGAGGAATTGCTAAAACCGCTACCCCACTTCTCAAAGTGATAAAACCACATGCAGAAGAAAATGGATACGCGCGAAGCCAAAGATTTCTTTTCATTAATAAGTGAGTACATAAAGGGCCCAGAGGGGACGTTGTATCGCAAAAGAGTACAAAAGAAAAAGAAAGAGAAGATGGTTCATGGCTGCCTGAAGATATCCTCGAAAGCCAGAAGACCCACATAAGGGGCGGCTCCCAGTTCATGAAGACGAGCCTCCTCCTCCTGCAGTCGAACGGACTCGTCTTGAAAGGACGCCACCTGCCCCTCTAATAGAGCTGCTTCTTCCTCGAGCTGCGGTCGAGAAGTTGTTAGCTGCGGGAGCTCAGCTCGGAGATCGGACAGTTCAGCTTCCAGGATAGTTATCCGGTCGCGCACAAACTGCTCCCGCTCCGCCAAAGACTGCATTTGGCACTGTCGCTTCTGAAGAATAGAGTTCATCTTCGCCAGCTCGGATTTGCGTTCCATTCTTTGCAACTTCAAAGCCGCCAGTTTGTCAGACATGATATGTGTCAAGAAATCCCGGCGATGAACAAATTTTAACAATAAAAGAACCCGCTGGGCCCATATTTCTGTGGGACATCCCATCGCCTGCAACCCGGCGGTGAAGCGCTCGGCTATCTCCTTCAACTGTGGATAGGTTAGTCCGGGCTGGGACTCCACTAGCTGGCGCAGCATGCCCAGATGTTGCCAGACAAAACTCTCAGGTGAAGTAAAGCCAGGCAAAGGAAGAGGAGCTACTTCAAAGGTTACTTCACTATCAATGTCCGCCCATAGGGTGATATCCGGCTGCGAAGAAGAAGATGGGAGGTCTACCGAAGGTACCAACTGAGCTCTCCCTGCAACCTCTGGCGTGGCCAAGAGATCTTCCACTTCCATCTCCTCGGAAGCGGCCGTCTGAATACCCCCAGATGCAACTTCAGGCACCTCCTCCTCAGATTCTGAAAGTATGGAGATAGAGTCCGGGGCGGTTATAGGCAATACTCCCAGTTCCGCAGCAGCTACCTCTCCTTCTTCCATCTCTGCTTCGGTGGCCAATTCCTTCAATGTCGAGGCCGCGGAGGCCACGGTCTGAAGAGGCAAAGGTTCACCCTCCATGATTGATGTTGTGGGAATTGTTGACTCAGGAGCGATGGTCATCACTGCGGCCGGTATGAAAGCAGAACTTCTGGCTAGATCAGCTTCGGCTCTGAAATCTGAAGCCCTGATAGGAGTGCATCTGTCTCCTGAGGCCCCCAGGTCCAACGATGCTAAATCTGTTGAAGACTGTATTCGCATTGGGACAGGGCGAATGACCTCAGGAGCCCCCATGCAGGATAAAGGTAGAAAGGGGACAATAGCCCAGTTTGCAGAAGAAACCTCCATAAAAGTTGCAGTTGTGTCTGAGCTGGCAGTGATAGGGCCCTGAGACCAAAGCAAAACAACCTTCAGCACTAAATGAAGATGCAGGTGAAGCAGCAAGCCTGAAAGGGGACCCACCTTTGAAGCAGGGTTCGCATCCTCGAAGTGGGGCGAAAGAGGAGGAAACTCCGAAGTTGAAGTGACAAAGAGTGAAGATATGTCGATCTCGGTGTCGAGCCCGGCAAACTCCTCTTGCAACTCCTCCTCGGAAGATGGCACTAGCAGCTTAGCAGGCTGAAAAGACAGAGCACCTTTTGCAAGTACAAGCGGGGCTTCTGATTCAGGAGCATCCCCCTCACTGCCGCTGAAAGCCACTTCCTCCTCATCAGAGACAGTTGTAGAGCTACCCGATGATATTTCTACCCTGGCTACATGCTGTGGGGACGCCTCTAAAGCATGTCGGGATGTGGACCGGGTAATTATGCGCCTGGCCGGAACAGTACCCCGCTTCGACTGAGTCTTGTGACCCTCCGGAGGTTGAATCGGCTCTTCTGTCATCCTTTCAACCTCAGTCTGCTCCTCGGCTGCCACTTCAACAAAAAAGGGACCTCTGAGGGTTATAGTAGAAAAAGCAATAGAAGTGTGAAACAGATGAGAAAGCACACTTACCCCCCGCCTCACTAGCCGGTGTGGGGGAAGGCAGCCTGGTCTCTGCTTCGGAGGGTGCCACAATTGGCTCTTGAGCTGCGCAAAAAGGGAAGGGGTCAGAGTCGAAGACTTCTTTGGAAATCTGCAAAAGATGATAAAGAATGCAAATGCAAGCTAATGATGTTACCCTGAACCGGTGTCTGAGCAGCCTCCCTTTGCAACTCAAACTCATCGAATGAGGGAATGTTGGGGAGAGGGGTCCCAGTGTCCATCGCCACCGAAGTCGACTGCTGAACATGGGCCTTTTTGGCCTTCCTAGCCTTCCCAACTGCAGCCTTGACTGCGGAAGCCTTCCTCTTCTTGCCAGGAGGCAGGGGAGTAGTGGTCGGTGCTGCAGCTGGGACTTCGAAATAAGTAGGCTTCTCGGCCTGCGCAATAATCTTTCTATAGAGCCCCTGCCGCTTTATATCAGGCCGGTCTGTTGAAAATGGCAGAAGGGTGATGGGATCAGTGGGTGTGAAACTCAGATGCTAAGCAGAAAACACTGCAATCAGAAAAGAAGAAATCCTACCTGCCGGGCCGTCGTAGAATACAGAAAGTGGCCAGTACAGATAAGCTACCTCCTTGGAGCGGGAAGCAGCCTCCTTGATGAGCCAGCACACATCACCAAATATCTGGCACTTCTCTACTAAAGCTGCCAGATCATTATGGCCGTGAAAGTCAAGGCATCGAAATAAGTCAAGGTGGTCCATGCCCCAACCATCGACATAATGAAATGATATGAACAGTGGCTTGTTCAATATGCCAGCTATCGGGCTTTCTGCAGATAATCCATGCAAATTCAGCAGAATGAACAGCCAGGATGTTTGCCTATAGTACGTCTGAGTTCTATCTTCTCGGCGTACAAACGTCCTATATGGATGAAATTTATCAATTGGACCCTTCCAAGGAGCTGCTGTCGGAAGCGGCTCTTCAACAGGGAATGGGTACTGCTGCTCCTCCAAGCGAGCGCCTCCCACACGGCATAAATGCTTCAAGGTCTTCATGAAAGTGTCTTCATTGATAGCAGCAAAGACAGGGACAAGCGGCTCGGAACTCTTTTCCTTCAATGCCCGACGTTGAGTCAGATAATTCTCCGCCTCCCTCGGGTGCTACGAGTAAAGTTTTTTCAAGTGGGCCTCAGGAATATCAAACACGGGCCCAGGTTGCTGTTTCAGGAAGGAGCGCTCTGCCACATCCCAGAAGGCACCCCTACCGTCCCTGTAAAAACCGGTCCGGATGTTCCACCATTTGATATATTCTGATGTTACCCGGGGAACACGGTTAGAAACAGTGGGCACCCTGAAAACTACATTGTCCTGGCGATGATAGAAATCCCACCACAACCGGCCCTCGCCAACAATGACGGACCCGTGCTTGGCCCGGCTATCCAAAGGAAACTGAGCAGCTGAGGTGGGGATGTGCTGGTCGTAGCCGAAGTTCCGCCCAAATCGGAACGGATAGTATGGCTCCAAAAGAAGAAGGCCACCCTTCCTGAAAACTAAAACACTGGGCCGAATAGCCATGGCCCATCCGACTAGCTCCGGCTCCAGGATAGGCCGAGCAACTTCAGCCCCTGTGACAGGATGAGCATAAGTCTCTATCTCTTCCAGCTTGCACTCTCTCTGAGGATCAATCAAAGGAGCTGAACCTGCCGCCAAGCTCCAGAAATGAATGCTGCCGGGGGCGTCCACTGGTACCCTTATCAGTCGGCCCCTTATTTTAAACAACTGATCATAAAAGGGACCAGACTCAGCACTGGCGAATTCGACCATTCTAGGCAACACCGTATCTGCCTGCAAGGTTCTCGGAGCCAACTCAGGGAATATACTGCAAACCCAGGCGTTGAAGAAGTGAAAAGGACCCACGGTCCTCAAAGAACGGGGAGTCCGATGCTTGTGCAGGTCCCCCAAAGATTTATATATCAAACACAGGGCCACTGGGCAAAGCGACAGCTTCATCCCCCATGCCATCTGACAAGTTGGATATATGGCCTCTGGCCGAATGACTGTCTCGTCCCCTTGTGGGAGAGCGAAAGTACACAACCAGAAGGTGAAATAGGCCGCACAATGTGTGATGGGATCTACTCCTGCCGGATTGGGACCACCTTTGCCCGCATGACGCAATGAGGATGGCAGTGTCGACTTATAACGAGGGGCCCTTATCTGTTTGCTGGCAACTGGACCCAGGGAAGGAAAGTCTGCATACTTCAGGGGACCGTCAAAGAAATACTGGATCCACTACCCTATCCGGACCCTCAGTTTGCTGCCTTTCTCTCGGGGATGATAGCCTTTGGAGGACCCTCTGTTATATGCCAGACAGATGGAGCGGCATACCTTCATCAGATACCGATATGAAAAGCCGATGGAATACTTGCCCTCGCCATCAGAGCTATCCTTCTCGGAATCTATCAAGCAAACTTCCTCATACGGCTCGCCATCAATGGGCAGACCGGAGAGCTGTGATAAACTCCAGAGGTCCAGGGATGTCTCACCCTCCGCTGTATAAAAAGTGTTGAATAAAGGGCAGAACACTTCGAACATCCCGCAGCACAACCCTCTGGATATGGGATATCGAAATCTAGAAGCGAAAATGCTGTGATATACCCCGGCTCTGATCAACAGAGGGGCATACTCCTTCAGAACAAACTCTGTGAACTCCACTGCCCCTACTCGGAATAAGTGCGCGTCAGTGATTTTAGTATCCCCGAACCAACCAGCGGCCAGATGGTACTTGAACTGAACGGCCGAACAATTCAGCACGAAGGGCTCTTCGCGATATCCCCACTTCAATGGTGCCAAGAACATGCCATAGCCGGGCTTCTCCCTATGAACTCGGCCGCTAGCATTATCCCACCGGGCAGGTGTGAATTCCGGGGCCCGGGCCAGCATCTTCTTCTCTGGTTCCAGCTCCGATATGCCGAGGACTGTATCCCAGTCGCGCTTTTCCCCAGGAAGATAGACGGCCTTGCTGCGATACACTGATTCCTTCAGGCTATCTCGCTCAGCAAGGATGGCAGCTTCAACTACGCGAGCTATCCGGTAGTCTGGCATGCCGCCTACTGTGAAAGTCCGGATGAACGGCATCAAATGTCGGTCCTTCGGGTGGTCTGGCCAATAGCCACCATCCCGCCTGAAGCATGTCTCGGTCGCCGTGGAGTACACCCGGGCCGTCGACACTGTGTCAGTCTCAGAGTCAGACGATTCATCGACTGAAGCAATCCTGTCGTATCCGAAATCCAGACTGTGCACGTTCAGCCAGTTTACTTTGGCCCGTGATATGTCGGGCTGGGCCGATGAGCTAGCACCAACAGCTCCAGAAGATGCAGCATCAGAACTGGAAGCCATTGCAGTGCCTGCAATCAGAGAAAAAGTATGAATTAGAAGCCAATCTTATAAAGATTGTAACATGAGACTCTATGAAAATTTCGGCAGCATCTCCCCTTACTCGGGGTCTGCCCAAGGAGAATAGGGAGTCACCAACCAAGAGGGGGTGATCCCGCAATCAAAAGAGATTAAATCCCCGTCCTGACGGGCGAAGAAAATGAGACGGCCGAGAGGAGAAGAAGCCCCCGCCGATGAAAGAAAGCAGAAGAAGGAGAAAAAAAATGAAGAAAGAGAAAAGGAGGTTGAGAATGAGAAAAAATAGGAGTCTCGACGCCTCAAATAGAGGCCCAAGCGAGCAGGGTCTCGGCGCGATGAATTGCGCGCTGAGAACCCCTGGGCCGAGAGCCCTCGTCACCCAAAAGGGCGCGCCGAGAACCTGGGCCGAGAGCCCCCTTCGGCCAAGGGTGCGCCGAGAGCCCCCAGGCCGACAAGCCCTCCTTCGGCCGCGCCGAGAGGCCCCTCACGCTGAGAAGCTTCGCGCCGGAAGGTCCTGCGTGCCGAGAAGCCTTGCGCCGAGAGGGTCATGCCGAGAAGCCTATGGCCCCGTGCCAAGAAGCTCCGAAATGTTGAAAATAAAGAAAATATGAAGATGAAAAATATGAAAATGAAAGATCCATGCGCAGAATATTGTTGCAACGAGATGATCAGGTCTAAGAACCGGATTGAAGACAAATTGAGGAAGATACCCTCGAATGACGAAAGACACCTGCAAACCCCGTGCCGCTTATTCTGCGCTTACGCCGCCCGCGGGTGGGGGGCATTTGTTGACGCCTTGAAAATGAACAAAGGTCGAAGCATGATTGAAAAGAGGGTCAGACCAACAGTGAAAGACCATTGATGAAGCTCGTCAACCATTCACCCGGCTAAAGCCCTTGTCGGCCAAGCTGATGCCCGGTGCCGATGTCACTCAGACAGCAGCATTGGTAGAGCAGCAGTCACTCGACTAATGAGACCTCCTGGCACACTTTAATGAAAGCCGCACTACTATTTCGTCCAAGAATCCACGGATGATATGTCAGGGTAAGTCAGATGTCGGCTTAATGACAGATGTAATATGAGATAAAGATGAAGCCGGTACCGGCAGATGAAGATTCTAAAGGCTTTTGCAAAGTCAAAACAGAAGAGGAATCGTCTCCACAGATTATATATACCCGGTTGAGGTCTTCCCAGACTAAAGCTGATGTCCGAGCTCGTCACCATTCAAGTGACGATATCGATAAGATGATACCCGGTCTTGTCACCGTTCAGATGGCAATACTGATGAAACCCCTGTCTACGGACTGATGAAACCCCTGTCTACGGACTGATGAAACCCCTGTCTACGGGCTGATGAAAACCGTGATAATGATCTTAATACAAGCTGCGTCACCAATGGAAGACCCTTTTGGGTGATGACACCCTTGAAAGACCCAAATGGGCCTGTGTGAAGGTGGCGCCGAGAATCAATTGCCAAACCCAAAAGGGGGCGCCGAGAAGCTAAAGGCAGGCGCGCCGGGAAGCTTTAGGTGGGGCGCGCCGTGATGAAGTCTGCCGAGAAGGAGGAAATGGCTATAAAAACCCCCTCCCTTCGAACAGATAAAAAAGACAGAACGGAAAAAAGAAAAAAAAGAGAGAACAGAGAAAAAAAAGAGGGGAGAACCGATCAAAAAAAGAAGAAGAAGAGACAGCAAGAAAGAAAGAGAAGAAGTCTGAGAGAAGAAGAAGAAGAAAAACCCCAGGTGGGCTGCTCGGGGGAGGGAGAGGAGTCAATGCTCCACCCTCCCCCCCCATGTTTGTTGTTTTCTTGATCTGCCTCCATATGTAATAGTCTATATCTTCGTGTTTGATTATTCATACGATGTCGAGAGTTATCTTTTCGCTTCCCCCTGTTCCCCTCCTCTTCTGTTCTTTGGCTTTTGCCTTGCAGATGATGTAAACAATGCTTATGAGATGAAATGAAATGGGCAATTGAAAGCCCTTCCCTTCGTCCCTCTGTGTATATATATACGTCCTCTATCTGAAATGTCCGATGGTTCATACGCTCTTGGTTTCAGAGTTTCCCTACGAACCTGTTCTTCAGAGGAACGTAGATAGGATCCCGGTCCATATCCAATGGGCTACTGGGTTCTGTCTTCTTCCCCCCTCCTATCTCGATGGCAGATTCATCGCATATGTGTGAGTCCCTCTCAAGGCCCTCAATGCCCCTTGTGTTGTTCAGGAACCAGAGACATTAATCTCTTGGTTCCTTGAACTGCTGACTACACAAGGATATGTTTTCTCTGCAGACGGATGCTATTCCACGGATTCTAGCGAATGACGATCTCGATCTCTCGACCCTCCATTCTAACCCCTTGGATGACTAGGGTCTGGAGTTTCGATGCCAAAGGTTCCTCAGTCACCGGTTTTTAGATGCTATGGGGTTTGTCTAGGGGATCAGAGACAGTCATCTCTTGATCCCCAGACGGCCGGCGGCAGAAATACATGAAGTCTTCCGAAATCTAGATGATGGTCTCGTTCCCCGTCGATTCTACCCTCCAGATCCCCCTTGGCCCTTTCTCAGGGAAGCATCCATGAAATCCCCCCTCCTGCACTTCAAATTCGGCTTCAACTGCAGCCAGAAAGCTCAGGAATCCCAGAAGCAGAGTATCGTTTGAGCTCTGTAAACCCTGAAACCCTGTAGCAATTCCACCTTCTCGGCGTATAAAATTCCCCGCCGAGAACTATCCTGCCGAGAGGCCTCCCTCTTAAGCAAATCGACAAAAGCCATCTAAACCCTTCATGCAAACCTCCCAGCCCACAGGCTCCCGGCGCCAGGCTCCCGGCGCGGCCAGGAGCGCGCCGGGAAGCTCCACGCTGAGAGCCCCTTTTCTTTGTTTTTGTCCACACCGAGAGCCCTCTTTGGGCCAATTAAAGCCACGCCGAGACCCCCCCTTGTTTGGTTAGGAAGCCACCGCCGAGACCTTCATTCGGCCAGCTAAACCCATGCCGAGAACCCCATTTTTTTGTCAATATAAAACCATGCCGAGAGCCTCTCCCTTTTGGCCAACTAAAGCCACCGCCGAGACCCTCCTTCTTGGCCAAATGAAGTCCAGTCAGAGGCCCATCTCTACAATACCGTTCATCAGCCTTCTGATCTCATCACACATATGTCCCGGGGATGTTCAGAGACCGTCAGTGATGCCTTGAGAAGACACATTATTGGGGAAGACCTCCCCTACAGTCTTCATTCTCGATCCGGATTTCACCCTCATGAACCCAGAGGGCCATGTCATTGCATGAGTTCTGAGGGGTTTCGAGGGGATATTAATCGATGGTATAAAGGCAAGCGATGTCCCGGGGCCCGGTGCCCATCCTCGTTCGGTTGTCATCCCGGCATTCTGTGGATGATGACCTATCTTCTCTTGGCATAATCCAAGTTGAGGGGACATGCTGCCGAAATTCACACATACCTTGTCAAGTAAATGTGATGCTTTCTATCTCAACCCCACCAGCCTGTGGAGTTATGTCCTTGCATGCTCTCCGATGGCCCTTTGAAGGGGGGATATAGATGCAACATCGCGTCTGCACGGAGCGCGTCATGTTACGCCAGTACTTACTCGGATTCTGGGTCAATTATGCCGATCTTTTACGGATCCCACCCTGCGACTGCATGGGTGGTTTCCTATTCCCCACTTGGCATGGTCCAAGATGATAAGAATATGCCGTCGGTTTTATCCCGGAAATAACCAACCCCTGCTTCGTCTAATCCATTTAACGTCTTGCAAGTGAACGAATTCCGTCTCTTTTGAGCATGTGGCTTTACCGCTGTCATCCTCCTACCTTTAGCGTTTAATCAAGGGTTGTCCTTCCTTGGAAGGGCGTAATTAACGTCATAGCCTTTATGGTATGACGGACTTCTGGTCCAGACACGATCACCCACAATCGACTGACCAAGTCAGATCGAGCGCACAATAAAATCGTCACTCCGGTGACTGGCACGCCAATAGATCAATAAATAATAAATCAATCAAATCAATAAAAAAATATAGGATAATAAAAATCCGCGTTCCCACAGTGTGTTCATGCTTCATTTGATCAATTTCTTAGTTTTAGAACATTGATACTACACCCTTTTGGCTAATCCATTCTTTTCACTTGTTTTGTGTGTCTTTATAAGGGTAATCAAGCTAAGAACCCCCTTCATCGGCCGGCCGGTAGAAGGAGGAAGGAAAAGTCCACAATCTCACCCGCTCAATACAAGGTACATGCGATCACTTTATTCTTCTTGAGGTAACCCCTCTGGCGATCACACTCCTCATTAGCACCAACGTGCGTATTTTTCTTTTCTTAAGTGGGTTTTCCATAATCTACAACCCCTACCTCCACGGGTAGATCTGCTTCTGCTTCCATCTCTTCAGCACTGCTCAGACCCGGCGTCACCTCGCAAGCCGAGAGTGCCAGAGCCGCGACCTCGATCGAGAAAAGGGTGTCAACCGCAGTCGGGCTTGATGTTACTTCCGAAGAAACTTCACTCCATTCTGCCTGAGGTCCCCCTGAGGGGGTAGCAATGAGTGACAGTATCTTCCCCATGAGTCGGGCCTCCTCCAGTAGGATCGGCTTCGGGATCGGTGGGAGCGGGATCACGAGCCGTATGACAGCTCCCATCCGCAAAAGAGACGCCAAGGAGCCTGCGTCCAGTTCCAGGAGCATCTTCAGTCTTTTCGCCGCGTGCACACGGAAGGATGAGCTCCACCTGAGGATGGCTTTACGAGCTCGAGGTGTGCACGCTCCACGGGGTGTTGTCATTATCTGACCATGTAAAGAAAGCTTAGCCGCTTGCCAGGTGAAGTAAATCGCTGAATTCTCAAAGGAGCCAAATGGGCCCCCATGCTTACCTCACCCGTCGGCACTATGCTGCTCTCCGGTGTCGTCTCTACCCGGGTGTCGACTTCAGGCACCGTCTCCTCACGGGTCTCGGTCGCCGGCACCACCTCTCCCTCTTCCCGAATTTCAACTTCGGGTACTATTGGCTCTCGGGCCTTGATCTCAGGCTCTATTTCCCCTTCCTCCAGGGCCTCAGGTGCCAGAATGGGGGTCTCCACGACTCCTTGGGAAGCATGATCATGTATGGCCTCAAATAAATCGGCAACCCCGAGAAAAGACGTAAAGAGGAGAGGACGGGAAAGGAGGAGAAAAAAGGAAGGCATCAACTTACAGCCACTACCACTTCGTCTCAGGGCCGGACCTCGATCGTCGAGATGGAGGCCCTCGAGCTTGCCGCGGCCTCTTCTTGCCGCAAAGCCTCGACTATAGACGCCAATTTGTCCAAAGCCGCAGTGGTCTTCTCTTGCCTGGCGGCTGCTGAACCCGGGACATGGACTTCTGCACCTTCTGGCGGAGCCTGTTCTATTTGAAGCCAAAGAACGACAATAGTAAAGAGGTTAGTCGACGGCCTCGAGAGAGAGAAGCCCAAATAAACAAGTCCGCACTTACGGGCGCCTGCTCTACCAGGCTAAGAGAAGCAGACAGTACTGGGGCTTTCCAGGCAGGGACTTGAAATCCAAATTCCCCGAGAATGCCCTCAGTTGAAAGTACTTCGTCGGAAGAATAGCCGCAGTCTACCTTTTTGCCTGACGAAGACTTAGTGCGAGTGGGCACCTCTTTGGCTGCAGGGGGAGCTCCTGCATCATCATCCGTGGTCGGAGCATCGTCATGCGGCCTCACAAGCCATGACTTTCTGGGTCTTGGCCCTCCTCTCACATAGGTTTGCTCAAATTATCGCACCCTACGGATCACCTCCGGCTGAGGGACTGCTACATCAGCTCCTGCCAAGCGAAGCGGGATCCAGGTTCGGTCGGGTCCGTAAGGCTTCAAGGAATGGAGAAAATTAATCGAAGTGACCAATAAGGAGAGTGATATATGTTGCATCCCTATGGTTTTGATGATGTCTCACACTATAAATCAATCTTCTATCTCTAGAATAATGCTGCTTCATCATGTGAGTGAGTACAGTTCAATGGCTGTCAGATAACATGTTCTACCTTAATTCTGCCTACACTCTATCTGCACAGTCTTCACACCAGTGCGTCAACTCTGTGTGCTGATGCGTCGACCCTTCAGTCATTATATGTCTCTGTTCTCACACCAGTGCGTCAACTCAGTGTGCTGATGCGTCGACCCTTCAGTCATTGTATGTCTCTGTTCTCACACCAGTGCGTCAACTCAGTGTGCTGATGCGTAGACTCTTCTGTTCAGGTTCTTCATTTGATTAAGTCTACACATCATCAGTTGAACGTAAAAGTAATACGTTGCAGCGTCAACTCATTGGGCTGCAGCGTCAACTCAGCATGTTTGCACTTCACCTTCAGACTTTCAAGTCTATACACCCTATACTCATTCAAGTCTGTTCAGCCGTTTGCATCTCATAAAGTCTATACATTCGGTTCCTTGGGCAAAGTCTACACATCGCCTAGTCTGCCCATTGCCTTCAGCCCAAGTGCTCAAAGCCAAGTCTATACAACGCCAACCCAACACATTGAACAGTTCTCCAAGTCTATACACTAGACTTCATTTCTCCAAGTCTATACACTAGACTTCAGTTCTCTAAGTATATACATTGTTGTTTGCATTGCAAAGTCCATACACTGGAAGCTCTTCGTTTGATATCAACAAGTCTGTACACTGGATTCAACTCTCCAAGTCTGTACAGCATGTTTGTCTTCTTGTGTGAAGTCTATACAACGCATGCTCACATAACTAACTCTATACACTCGATTGTTAGATCTTCAACTATATACATTGGTTAAGTCTAAACACTGAGATCTCATGAAGAGTTGCAAGTCTATACACTCGTTATTAGAGACCTAGACTGCTAAGTCTATACACTCCCTCACTATGTACACACTTGCTATATTGATCTCTGAAGTCTATACAATGCTTCACGTTAACACTAAGTCTATACACTTCATTATTGTTGCTGAAGGGAACAGGGTCGACGCCTGAAGCTTAAAGCGTCCACGCATCAGTAGACGAAGCTTTCACGATTTCTTCTATTGCGTCAACGCCACAAGCAAGCAGCGTCGACGCAGCAGTTAAAGTAGCAGAGACTCTTACAAGCGATGAAGCCTTCACGAAATCTTCCACTGCGTCAACGCCATCAACAAGCAGCGTCGACGCAGCGGCTTAAGAGATGCCAGTATAGAAATGTACACGTTCATGCGTCAACGCCACCAACTGGCAGCGTCGACGCAGCAGTCCAAGAAAGGGACGACTTATCTCTGGCTGCCTTCAATACGTCAACGCAATATGCTGATAACGTCGACGCAGCACGCCCATATGTTGAAGGCTTGATCTCTGGACTGCCAATACCGTTGCGTCAACGCAGCAGGCTGATGGAGTCGACGCAGCGGTTAAAAAGGTTGAAGATCTATGATGGCTGCGTCAACCCTTTGGAGCAAGTGAGTTGACGCCATCTAACTCCAGTTGCTGAGCGTACTGGTGCTGGGCACGTGATCCGAGGATAAGGAGAGTGCATAGATGAGGACACGTGTTCTGACAGCCTGCTGGATGCTGCCACATGGTCCGAATTCTTAAGGCGGGAACCTGGCAGCCACACGCCATTATCTGCTATAAATATAGAGCTACATCCTTCAGTAGAAGCTTGATCGTGAAAAGAAAAAGCAGAAGCCATTGGTGAGAGTCTGCACGATCCAGAAAAGAAAAACAGATAGAGAGTGAGAGAGAGAGCTCGTGGAAAAGAAAGAGGAAGAGAGCAGAAGAGAAAGTTCGAGAGAAAGAGAGTGTGTGTGGATTGATGAATTGCTTCATTTGAAGCTACATTTGTATTGGGTTTCAGAACCGATTTCTTCTTCATTATTTTTGTTTCTACTTTGCTTTCGTTTATTTTCATTCTTCCATTCTGATTTGAATTGGTTTCCCTCCGGTGTGTGGAGGAAGGGAGTACTACTCCAGTTTCCCTCTGAATTGCAGAGGAAGAGAGATCGGTGATCTCTGGTGGTGTTAGTGACAGGTTGTCATTAACTGTTCTCCTCCGGTGTGTGGAGGAAGGGAGAGGATTATCCTGTTGTGTTCTAGCTGGGAGCTAGAACAGGTTTCAAGTTCTGTGGGTAGCAGAACTTGGTTGAGGGATTTGTTTCCCTTGGTGTTCAAGCTGTGTGGCAGCATGTTGTTCGCAGACTGAGTCTGCATTGATCTAGCATCGTCTAGTGGAATCCTCACTCTAGTTGGAGTGAGGGGTGGATGTAGATTGCGGACTGCAATCGAACCACCTAAAAAACCGAGTGCCTCCTCTGTGGTTCGCTATTGATTTCTATGCTCTTCATCTGCTTGTCCCTTTACCTTCAAGTGATCAGTTCTTCACTCTCATCTATATTTCTCTGTGTACAGGTTAAGGAGGTGCGTTAGCAGCAGAATCTATTTTCCGCCTGAGTTTCTGCAAATTGGGAGTGATCTATTCATCCCCCCCTCTATATCACTCTTGCTGCGCTAACAATATACCTCCTTCAACTTCGGCAGCGGGAGTTAGGGCGAAGGAGATCTCTTCGGCAGACTCCACGGCCTCGTGAGTTACGGCTTCACTTACGCCTGGGATAGATACGGATGTGGGCCTCTCGATGACAGCTGAAACAAAAATACAAATGTTACAAGAAGCGTCCCTCTTGGCATCTAAATAAACCTCGAAGAACTTCAAAGATCGGGGAGGCCTAACCTACAGGCCGGCCCGGCTCCGCCTGAGCGGCGGTGAACTACTCGAAGGATGGAGGAAGAGGAATTAAAGGGACCGTTGAGGCGGTGGTGGCTTCCTTCTTTCTCCACTTCGCCCTCTGTCGCTCGGCCTCCTTAGCAGCGTCTAGGGCTTTCTTAATAGGGGACTTCACCCGGGGCCGCTTGCTCGGTTTTGGCAGAGGCGTCGTAGTGGGGGCTGGCGGCGCCACCTCGAAGTGGGCGGGTTTCTGCACCAGTCGGACGAGGTTCCGGTACTGCGCCAATTGGTTGCTGTCGAGATGGTCTGACAAACGAAAAGAAAGGAATCAGTTAGCAGTCAGCATCATGATGGGCTACAGCTATGGAAGACAAAAAAGAAGCATCATACCATGATGGCCGGTGTACAGTCGTAGGGTTATCGGCTAGTAGGTCAGGGCCGATTCTTTGTCCCGGTGAGCCGCCTCACGCACCAGCCAAAGGATGTCTCCGATCTTCACACAACGATCGGCGAGGTGCGCCAGGTCTGCGTGCTGCTTGAAGGCCAGGTGACAATAGAGGCTGAAGTGGTCCATGCCCCATCCGTCAGCATAATGGAGGGAGATGCTCAGGCGCGTGTCCAGAATGACAGCCGTTGGGTCGCCCACTTTCAGCCCGTGAGCCCGGAAGAGAACATACAGCCATGTGGTCTCCTTGTAATTTTCAGGCCTCTGCTCCTCCCTCCTCAAGAAGGTGCGATATGGGCACGCCGTGTCCGTCTCCGGGCGCCAAGTGCGAGCGGGTGTGCCTTCTTCTTCGATCGGGAAGGGATAATTGATGTGATCCAGCCGGTCTAACCCAATCTTGCACAAATGGGTCAGATTCTTCTTGAACTCGTCCTTGGCTACGGGTGGCAACTTCGGTTGCGGGGACGGTCTGGCCTCTCGGGCTTCTTTGCGGGCGGCCATGTATGCTGCCACCTCCTTCTCTCTACCATTCATCAGTCGAAGTAGATGCCCCGGATCAATATCTAAGATGGGCTCTGGTTGCTTGCTCAAGAATTTTCGCTCGGCGTCGTCCCAACAATCGGTTCTGCAAAATCGATAGAAACTCGTCCTGGCGTTCCACCATTTGATGTAGTCCGCCGTTACCCGTGGAATTCGGCCAGGCGTCGGCACTCTGAATTCGGACTCATCGGCCCGGTGAAAATAATCCCACCAGGACCGGGCATGCTCAGCAACCGGGCTGCCCCGAAGACCCCGTACGGGCAAAGCAAACTGTGCATTGTGCGTAGGGATATGCTGGTCATACCCAAAATTACGCCTAAAATGAAAAGGGTAATAAGGCTCCAGCAGCAGGGTATCCCCCTTTCTGAACACTAATACACTTGGACAGATGGACAACGCCCAGTCACGGAGCTCCGACTCTATCAGAGGGCGAACCACGGTCTGCTGGCTGATATGGTGGGGATATTTCTCCACTTGGTCGTCCCAGCATTCCCTTTTGCTATTAACCTAGGGACTGGAATGGGCAGCCAGCGTCCAGAAATGAATGCTGTCGGGAGAGTTCTGGGGGACGTTTTTAAGCCTGCCCCGAATGTTGAACAGATGTGTCGTCAGCGGGCCCGTCTCAGCACTTGCAAACTCCAACATCCATGAAAATAGGCCCCAGGATTGTATGACGCGCGGGGCATACTCTGGGAATACCGAACATACCCAGGCATTGAAATAGTGCAGCGGGCTGATGAAGCGAGCCTGACTCGGGAACTAGTGTACGCTAACATCTCCTAACATCTTGAAAATAAGACACAGCGCAGCTGGGCAGAGTGATAGTTTGATGCCCCATGCCATCTGGCAGGCGGGGTAAATGGCGTCTGGCCGGATAACGGTCTCATCTCCGTATGGCAGAGCAAAGGAGCAGAGCCAGTACGTGAGGAAAGCTGCACAGTGGGTCATCGGGTCAACCCCTGCCGGGTTAGCACCACTCCGACGCCCTTTTGAGGTTGGGAGCGTCATCTTAGCCTTGCTCTGAACGTGCTTCTTCCGGACTGCAGAGGCGCCGATGCAAGGGAAAGCTTCATACTTCTTCGGCCCATTAAAAAAGCACTTCAGCCACAGGCCCAGTCGGACCCTCTTACGGTCCCCGCGCGGAGGCTGCTTCCCGCCGTGGGATGATTGATACAGTTCTCGGTAGGCCTTCATGAGGAACCTGTAAGAATACCCCAGGGCATAGATGCCATTCCCGTCGGTCTCATCCTTGAGTAAGTCGGGGAGACACACCTCCTCGTACGGCTCCCCATCAATAGGGAGACCACTCAACTGGTGCAGACTCCACAAGTCCAGCGAAGTCTCGCCCTCCACGGTGTAGAATGTATTTAACTCTACATTGAAGACCTCCATCATTCCGCAGCAAAGGCCTTTGGAAATCGGGTAATCAAACTGGGAGGCGTAGACGCTGTGGTAGACCCCGGCCCGGAGCAGCAAGGGAGCGTAGTTGAACAGAACGTAGTCGGTGAACTCTACCGCTCCCTCCTGGAAAGAGTGTGCAGACTGAACCTTAAGCTCCCCGAACCAGCCTAGGGCGAGCTCATGCTTGAATCTGATAGCCAAGCAGTCCAGAAGATAGGGCTCCTCACGATACCCCCACTTCAATGGCGCCAGGAACAAACCGAAGCGGGGTTGCTCCGTGTGAACTTTGCTTGTTGCATTGTCCCAATGAGCGGGAGTGAATTCCGGCACCCGTACCAGCTTACCCTCCACGGGGGTCACCGCTTCTAAACCCAGCACCGAGTTCCACTCTCTGGGTTCCCCCACTAAGTACATCGACACGCTTCGGCGAACACTGTACGATAAGCTGTCCCGAAATTGCAAAATGGCGTGTTCGGAAGCCCGGATGGTCTTGAAGTCCCTCTTGTCGTGACGGCGAAGATACCTCAAGAAATGAAGAAAGTGCTGGTCCTTCGGGTAGTCCCTCCGGTAGTCACCGTCTCGGTTGAATGTGAAGTCATTACCGGTCAATCCGACACGGCTAAGGTCCAGAGTGTCAGTCTCAGAGTCAGAGGATTCGGCCAGCTTCGCCACCTCTGCATGTTCCTGGTCAAGCTCTTCCACGTTATGCCACGTGACGGCGGGAACGGCCAATGAGAGGCCCAACGCGACGCCAGCAGCAATGGGAGCAGAAGAACCGCTGGGAGCAGCCATTTGTCTGCAAGATGTAAAAATTTTAGAACAAGTCCCGAGTAAAGACAAGAAGAAACTAATGTGAAGGGGCTACATTGCACTTAAAGTGAACAAGACGCCAGAAATTTTGACAAAATTTTGGCAGAGTCTCCCCTAGGCAGGAGGCGTAAGGGGAAGACACGGGTGCGCGTCCACAAGGAGTGATGGCCCCAACAAAAATCACAGTGTGCCCCAAGGGCAACACTGGATGGCTTCGATCCGGAGTTGGCCTCTTGCAGCGGCACGCTACTGCTACCCGCTTGCCTGGCACACTCGGTGTCCCAGCTCCACCGGCACACCCCCTGGAGGCTTCCCCGGCACACCCCGCGCGGGGCTCCACTGACACACCCCCTGGAGGCTTCCCCGGCACACCCCGCGCGGAGCTCCACCGGCACACCCTCGCGCTAAGCTTCCTCGGCACACCCTGTGCCACACTCACTGGCACGCTCATGCCTGGCGTTCCCTGGCACACCCGTGCCCTCCATCTCGCCGGCACACCCCAGTGTGCCCCTCACCAGCACGCTCATGCCCAGCATTCCCCGGCACACCCATGCCCCTTTCCCACCGGCACACTTGTGCCATTTCATCCATCGGCACACCCCGTGCCCTCACTCACCGGCACACCCGTGCCATCCCTTCTCCAGCACGCCCGTGCCCATCATCCCACCGGCGCACTCCGACGCACCATGGCCGCCTCCACCCCTTGCCGAGGAGAAGAAGAAGAGACAAAGGAGAAGAAGAAGAGAAGAAGGGGAAGAAGAGGAAGACAAGGAGCCTAGGGCTCCGCCGTCCCTCGAGTGAAAGAAGAACGAGAGGAAGACGGGGAAGAAGAGGAAGAGGAGAACGGAAGAAAAGAGAAGAGGAAGAGAAGGAGGACGAAGGTGGAAGAGAAGAAGAAGAAGGGGGAAGGGAGAGGGGCGCGGTGGCCTCACCCCAGACGGCGGTGAGCGGCGGTGGCGTCCGGCGACAGAGAAGAGAGAGGGGCTGGGAGCCAAAGAGACAAGGAGAGAGAGGGGGGGAATTCAAAAAGAGAAGGGGGGAGTTTCGAACTCCCCCACCCCTTTTATAACCGCTTCAAAAGAAAAGAGAGAAAAAGAAAAGAAAAGGGAAGGAAACGAAAGAAAAAAAACAAAAGGGAGAATAAAGAAGAGAAAAAAACAAGAAGAGGAGAAAAAAGAGGAAAAAAAAGGAAGAGAAAAAAAAGAAAAGAAAAAAAAAGAAAAAAAGAAAAAAGGGAAAAGAAAAAAAGAGAGAGAAGGGAAAAGGAAAGAAAAAATACGTATATGCATATATATATGATAAATGATAATAATATAATAAATATACAATAGACATGACAATGTCTATGTCACATATTTTACGTACGTACGCCCAGTAATGTACGTTAATTCCGTAGTTACACCCGCGAGCACCGTCCGGCTCATCCTTCGTCCGCTCTGCCCGTGGGTGGGGGACATTTGTGAACGTATAAAATTGTACGTCCGTATGTCC
Source organism: Amorphophallus konjac (assembly GCA_022559845.1). Classification (NCBI taxonomy): domain Eukaryota; kingdom Viridiplantae; phylum Streptophyta; class Magnoliopsida; order Alismatales; family Araceae; genus Amorphophallus; species Amorphophallus konjac. The sequence continues at coordinate 51,278,527 of CM040122.1, forward strand.
CGCCAAGCCCCCGCATTAATGTCAAAATCAAAGAAAGAAGACCCAGGGAGACTGGCCATCCAGGGCTCCGGGGGAACATTACCGTCCAGCAAATCCTCACATTTGCACGGGCGCATTAAATGACAAAGAAAACACAGGAAACCCCTCCTGAACCTATGCACTGCTATGGACCCATCCTCGAGTCCTTAACGGTGAAGAAAGATCCCAGAGAGTACACAACTGCAAGTCCCTGAATCAAAGGCAAATGCCCCTTTCAAATGGCACACTATGTGCCCTTTCAACGGCACACCGCCTGGAAGGCCTTCAGCGGCACACTCCCGGTGTCCCTCAGCGGCACACTCACTTTGTGCCCTTCACTGGCACACCCAAATCGTGCCCTCCAATGGCACCCCTAACGAGCCCCAGCGGCACACCCGAATAGCCGTTCAGTGGCACACCTCAAGTGCCTTCAACGGCACACCCTCAGCTGCCTCCAGCGGCACACCATTGTGCCTGTCAACGGCACACCCAAGTGGCCATTCAGCGGCACACCCAAATAGCCGTCCAGCGGCACAACCCCAGTGCCTTCAACGGCACACCCCCAGGTGCCTTCAACGGCACACCATCGATGCCCTTCCAACGGCACAGCCCTTGTGCCCCTTCCAGCGGCACGCTTCAAGCAAGCCCTCCAGCGGCACAAGCATTATGCCCCTTCAACGGCATACTCTAAGCGCCCAGCGGCACACTTCCAGCAAGCCCTCCAGCGGCACAGCGTTAAACCTCCCGGGACGGCACAACCCGACAGAAGACACAACGGTCAATAGGCAGACCCCTTGGCGCGTAGCTCAGCCACTTCAACGGCAGCTAGCGCCTGCCTTGGTGTCACCCTCGGGATGGACAAGGGGGATCCTCACATGACAGTGAGGAGACCGAAGTCAACCTCGGATGGCAGTGCCATCATGAGGTCTGCCCCTCGTCTCCGGCGCACCTATAAAAGCCTCTCACAGAGGAGAAAAAAATAGAGGCGATACCACCCATACGAAGAGAGCAGCACAGTGAAGAAGAAGAAGAAGAGAAGAAGAAGGTAGAGGAGAGCCTGGAGAGAAAGAGAGAATGTGTTGTGTAATGGAGAGGGAAGGATTGCAGTGAAGGGAATGATCACCCTTCCTCACTCCAACCCTCTCCCCAACTATTTTCTTTCTTTTCTCTTCCTTGTTTCTCTTCCCCGTTCGTTTGGATGTACTGTATCATGTTTGGCCTTCGGGCCATGATCTTTGTCATTTTGAGTTCGTCGTGAATGAAACACCCTTTTGGTTTGCCTTCCCTTGTTGAATCTGTTGTTTTCTCCCCATCGTTGGCATGTGATCTCTGTTGCATGCTTAACTCTTTGTTTTACCGGCTTGCCCATGTCATTGGTTTGCTTAGCGGTCTGCTTAGACGGACGATTAGTGCTTTTGGTTTGGCAAGACAAGGCTAGCCTCCTCCTTCTCTTGGTGATGTCCAGTAGAGTGTCCCCCTCTCTTCCCATACAGCTCCGTTAGAATGTTACAGTCTGCTACTCGGTGTGCATCCCCACCCACTAACTTAGATGCTCCTTTGCCCCTCCTTCAGAGTCAGTGGTACACACACACACATTCAAGCCCCCCCCAGTCATCACCCTATTCAAGCCTTTCAACGGCACACCTCCTTTTGTTCGTCCAGCGGTACACCTCCCTTGGTTTGCCCAGTAGCACACTCCCCCTTTTGCTTGCCCAGCGGCACACCGTGTCTTGGCCGGCACACTCCCTTGGCTTCCTAACCGGCACACTCCTTGGTGCCTCCCTTGGCCGGCACACTCCCCTTGACCTCTCCTTGGCTGGCACATTCCCTGGCCATGCCTTCACCGGCACACCCTGACCATGGTTTGCCCGGCACACCCTTGGCCTGCCAGCCCGGCACACCTTGGCCATCATTTCTCCGGTGCACCCATAGCTTGTGTCAGCCTACTGGTTTCCCGTTCGGCGTTTTCTCCGAGTTTTCTGAAGTTTCCCCAAAGGTGGCTGCCTAGGCACACACCTCAGTTGTTGGTTCATGTCACTCCCTGTGGGCATGGTCCTTTTTACTCCCTTACCATCGGGTCAAGGGGAGATGCTGCCGAATTTTTGTCAGAAATAACAATAAGTTAAAAGGCAAAAGGAAGCAACAAACAAATGAACCAAACAATAGTAAAACATTCTAATCAGACCAAAGGGACTATACAAAACTCAAGGAATTGAACTGAACAAGACTCGGAGAACTGGACTAGTGAGCATGACTTGGGACTCAATCGCATGACAAGAAGATTGAAAGTTTGACCCCCTGAGACTCCTCATCAGAATTGCTTGAACAAGAGACCCTCTCTTAAACTCTGTTCCATCCATCTGGACTCTGCCCTGTCCACTTTGATCCTTCATTCGACCCCTGGCCGGCACACCCTTTGGTGCCTCCTCCAGCTGTACACTACTCCTCTCATCCCTTCTCCGGCACAGCCTTGACCTGTGTCTACCCGGTGCGCCCTCAATTAAACCTTCCCCGACACACTTTAGTGGCATTGATACATACTCCTCACCCTCCCCAGCGGTACACTCCCACCTGCCTTCAACGGTACACCTTAGCTCACCCCCCTTTTATTTTCAGCGGCACACTCCTGGACCCTCCAGCGGTACACCCTAGCCCACTCCTTTCAGCGGCACACTCATCAATCCCTTTGGCTCGCTCCTTCCAGCGGTACACCATTCCAGGGCACCCCCAGCGGTGCACCCCTAATCCACTTCCTACCCGGCACACTTTACCATTCCTCCAATCAAAAAAATAAAATAAATAATAGTAATAATGATAAAAAGGGAGGGAGTTTATGTAATGATAATAACAAAATAATAATAATAATAATAATAAATGCAATGATGAATGGGAGAAGAACTCATGGTCTGTGAATGGTAAAAGACCATCAACAAAAGGGGTAATGCTAATAAATGAACGATAATGGTAAATGTTATTCGAAGCAAATCACAAACATAATGATATGGCCTTCGTCTCTCCTTCTTGGACTCCGGACCCGGGGATATTAATGACACCCTCGTAGGCCGGGTTTCACCCTCGGGAGTTATCCCTCTCGTCGTGGTCACCGCCCGACCTTGTCCTGGGCCAATATCTCATCGAAGTCCCCTCTTCCACCGGGACTTGAGCCCCCCACTTTGTATTAAGATTGTCATCCCCTGGCAGATATTTGCACTGATTCATTCCCGCTACCGTCTTGTTTTCCGTATGGACTTTTGTCCAAACATGGAATGGTCCACCAGTGGCCGACATAACCTGAGTGCTCATGCCCCGACATAAGTTTTCAGTGTAGTTTGACTGCCCTTTTTCTTCCTGCATCAATTGGTAATTCTTTTGGTCGTGGAGCCCTTATTTTCGGCAATTAATTAAGGGTATTCCCCTCTTGAGGGGATGTAAATGACGTTGTGACCTTTACGGCACGGCGGGTCTCAGTCCCGACACAAACTACACAATTGTCTGATCAGTCAGACCGAGCGCACAATAAATTGTCACTCCATGACTGGCACGCCCACGCACTTAATAAACCCAATAAACAAATAAACAACTTATCTAATAAAAAAGTGCGTCCACAGGGATGTAATAGAGATCCTGCTGGTTAGGAGTGTATACACCAATGCAGAAAGGGCCAAGGGGCCAACTCCTTCTATTTGAGAACCATGGAGATTCCCAATATGCAGTAATCATGGACCTAAACTCGCTGCACATGATGGAGATAATGCTCAGGGTAATTGTTGTTTTCATTGAGAAGGGGTTCTGTAGATGCTTGCAGAGCACCGATCGAAATTCTACTTCCATTGACTAAAACTCCCAGGACCGAATGCTCACAGGGTTTACAGATTCTTGGACCACACTGGACTTTGGTGATTCCAGTTTATGGGCATGTTTACCCTCAACATTTTTTGGTGTTCTCATCCTGTTCCTCAAAGAGTCAAAGTCCCTAGAAATATCTTTTCTCTCAGGTGATTGATTTTCATTCAGTTGTTCACTAACAGGTTTCTCAAGGCTATTTTCCATGGTATCTGAGCTACTAGAGTCAGAACTTCTGCAGTGTGAGATTCTTTCCGGAGAACCACAGAATGGTTCCCTATAATCAACAACTTCACGCTCTACCTCTATAGCAACTTGCCTTGCAATTTCCAAATCATCAATTTCCCCATATCCAAGTCCTATTTCTGATCTTCTGTCTGTCTCACTCATATTGGCATCAATTGCTAGTCTAAAGGAGGCACGTGAAATGACAGAATACACCCCCTTGTTTACCTTTTGATTTGGATTCATTGTCCACCTCTGTAAAACCACCAGCTGTTCCAATATCATCCTGATGGAAAGGAGTCACTATTTCAAAAATGGTGCATCTCTTTCTTAATAATGTTACAAGGGCTACATTCTTCCATATTCACCTCAATTTCCATATCCTTTGGACTATCAGATGAATATTTTATACCAGAAGTGTCAGATCCCTCATCAGAATTTCTTCCTCTAGAGATTGAAGAGTCACATGTTGGCCCTCCTACAGCAGGACAGACCGGTTCCTTGGCAATACATGCGCTTTCTTGACAAGGATATGAGTTACTTTCTCCTGAGACCACATTCACATTCGATGAATTTGAAACATGATGAGGAGCGATTAGATTAGATGAATGTTTCACATCCTTGGTAGCATTTGCGAAGGAACTACTTGAATATCCTTTAGAATTATCACCAGGCTCTTCATCAGATGGAGAAACCCTTGGACATGGATTTATTGATTGCAGATCCTCCTCCTCAATGCTTACCTTAGTTGACGGTTTTGATTCTTCAATACAGTAAGGTTCATGTTTCTCAGCATTCTGACCCTTCAGATCACCATCTGCCGCATGACCCCACTTATCAAACAAAGCTCTCACTTTCTCCTGGATATTATGGCTCCTATGACAAAAAAAGTTGTTCAATAGCTGAGCACATTCCAGAAGCAAATGATTATTTTTTTATCCATAGGAATCCTATCCCATGCTCCGAGTAATGCATTAAGCAGTTCTCCCACAGAGCAGTCGCTGCTATTTCCATTCCACTTTTGAGCTTCTTGAAACCAGTGGTTCGGAAACAGAAGTCCATTCAACTGTACAAAATGTTTAAGACAATCACTATTTCCTATGGATGCCAAAGTGTTTACAACTGTTTGACTATTGCCCACTGTCTAGCTGCATCACCTAAATTGTTTGAGACAGAATCTTCATGAGTTGTTCACAAGCCTGCCATGCAGCTCCAAGCTTCAATTTGAGATATGTTCCCAATTAACAGTCCCGTGTACTATGCAAAAGGAAGTACCGATTACAACTGAAATGTCGCTTGGATCTGCATAGAAAATGGCAATGGACAAAAGGAGTGACTTCATATGTGCAGTGGAGTGCAATTTCACAATGCATTCATTCGTCAAGCTATGGATATGGTTGAGACTGGAGATATCTACCAGCAGAGAGCCTATTGAAATAGAAAAAAGGAAAAATGGTGTACAAAATCATGATGCTACTGGGTTATTTGCGTTCCCTCCTGAATTTAGAACTTGTGCATACAAACTTGTATCAGTTTAGTGCAATTCACATACATTAAAATTGACATCAAATAAGTGATGAAAATATGATACTAGCCAAGGGGAACTCTGATGCGAGGGATGAATACTGGGAAACCAAGATCCCATTTCATGCTTCCTCATCTCCACACTATCATGAAATCCTTATCTCCTTAGGTAACATATTCACGACGGACCCTAACAATTAGAACCCTTGCGCCCCTTGCGAAAGCATAGAGATTTGAGGCCCGAAACTTAACCCAAACTTCCAAATTTTTGATTAATTAGGCAAACCATGATATGCGAGAGTTGACAAGACTCTCTTCTCAGAATTTCATTGTTTCTCATAGGAACCTATGACCCCATATAGCTGATATGATGATTTGTTGACAAAAAATGGACGCAAGTTAATAAAACTAGTGTTGGATACCCTGTCGGAGTTCAAAAGAGACCAATGCTACCCAGTTCTTATCCAACTCAGATATTTCAAAAGCAGGCCGATTTGGATGTACCTTCAGATGTTTAATTACATGGGGAGAATGTGAGGGTGGTGCAAGAAGGTTTGGTTATGATGAATGGACAAGTTATTTCTAGAACTGTAGTAATTCTCCATATTTAAGATCTTTTTTAGTAAAAAGGTGAGGTCCAGGAGGTGTTGTACACCAGGCAAAGGCAGGTTGGTTGAAGTGGAGAAATGCACTTGGAGTCCTTGGTGATTAGTGATCACCTTAAAGCTTACAGAAGAATTTTATAGAATTACTCTGCTACCTGCTATATTGCATGAGACCTATTGTTGAGCAGTGAGGGAACAACTCATGTAGAAAATGTTGCGCCAATGATGAGAATGTTGAGATGGATGTGTGGGGGGAAAACTCTACACAAATACAACTAAGAATGAGCCTGCAGCTGAAAACCTAGGATGGTTTGGGCTTATTCACTCTTGTCCAAGTTCAATGTCATTTAGAAGGTGCCATCAAATTCAAATGAAAGATGATAAAAGGCTCAGTACCTAACATGAGATGATTCCGTGTAGCGAAGGACATGTTTCACCCATTTGTCAAGCCTCACTTTGTAGATGATGGTGGACAGAATGAAGTGCCAAGGCATGGTTCCTATAGCTGACCTGCTAATAAATGGGTTTAGACTCTAATTATGATGATGATAATGTGTTTTTATCCTGCAATTGTTTGTAAGGCTTTTCAGAAGTTGAAGAAATTCCAGACAACTGAAATGCCTGTTTTCATGTTTTCAGTACATACCAAACAAGAGGATTGTGCTCTGGCCATCCTAGATAATTAATGACAACAGTGTAAGAGTTCCATTCCTTTTGACATGAGGGAAATATTCTTTTCAGGTGTCTCATTTGTTGCATGGAGATTGCATCTGTTGTTTCTTTTTCTCCAGCACAAATTTTATAGCAATGGTTAACCACTACATTGTTCCAGGTTGCATTGTCCCCTTGACCATGTGAGAAGAGTACCACCCATTTTGACCCCACATGCATGTCACTTAACTGATGTAAGCCAGATAATGGTACAAGCCCAATGTTGACCTGAGAATGGAGAATACATGCTTCCTATGTATGTTAAATAATCAAAGGAAGCCTTATATCATCACCTAATTCCTGGACAGTGCCTGATTACATGTGGAAGATGATTCCTATACGTTGTTCACAATTCCTTTGTAGTGAGGAGGTCAGTACTGGAGATTCTGCTGAAGTAAGCTTTTCAAATATAGTCTTGCTTTTAGGATACAAGATTTGCAATGTTTTTACAAACTTTGAATGATTAGTTATGGACTGCTAGAAACAGACCGGTGTAATGCTAGCTCCAAGATCTTCTTTTTTCCTTTCCATCTCTCAGTTCCATGATTCCCACCAACATCGCTGACTATTGCAACAACCTGTGTACAAAGATTTCCATCAAATGACTCATAATTCCATCCCCAGTCCATTACAATAATCCATCAGAGGCATTATTGGTTGCTGCAAAAACTTGTTAGAAAAATTTCATCTGGGGAAGATCCTCAGTTGAAATCATAGTGGAAACTAAGTGCATATTATGTTTGCAAGCCACAATTGGCTCCAAAGATCTCTTCCATCCCAAAATGCCTCTTCATTAAGGAGGCAGCCTTAATTTCTCTTTTGTCCCCTCTATGAAAATTTATGAGTTTTTGTGAAGGACCATTCTCCTTTCTATGTACCTCCCAAGACATTTAACTACAAGATCTGCATGTTTGGCCCAAAATTTTAAGACATCGCTCCGTAACTCATTTGCATCCTATCATATTTGACGAGATGAACTTAAATATTTGTAAACTAAAGCCGTGTTCCAAAGAACAGTGAAATCTTTTTTCCTAAAGTGGCAGGCACAAGCCTCAACCACATTCTTTCAGTTTCTTTGAGTTGTTAAGCACACAGATGTGAACAGGGATCTTTTCAACCATCTCAGCTCTTAAAAACTTGATTTACTGAGTAGTCTGAACTGAATCTCTTTGATTGCTTGAGACTTCATAGAAAGGCCAATCAGGGTCCCAGACATTTTCAAACAGTTCCTAGTTCTCTGAAGAAGGTGATAGCTGGAAGTGCAATTGTGATGAAGTTTGGTGATGGGGGTGGATTTGGAACATGGTAGGGTGAATGGAGGGGCCCAGATTTTGTGTTGCAGTGTGGGGTAATTCATAATTCCTTATTGGGGACATCTCTATCTGGTGGTGCTACTCACATCAGGGAATGGATGGTGTAGTTTGCCCATTTATATATTTGTCTCTATATAAGATCCCAGAGTTGGTTCCAATAGGGTGACTCTATTCAGGGAAAACTAGTGGAGGAAGATGCAGAGGCTAGCACAATGTCAACTTGGGGAAGAGTATACAAGAGCAAGAAGGTAAGGTGGAATGGGGATCCAAAATCCTTAAGATTTGAGACTGAGACATTAATCTATCTCTGATGAGTGACTATGGAAGCTAGAAATAGAGGAAAGGAACTTACACATAAAAATAACTAGGTGAAAGTACTACAGGAGTTCCAGATTGCGGGGCATTGTTCTTAGTAATCTAACCTCTCTTCCACCATTAATTATAGTACTTCTATTTATCTTTGAATAAAATTGATGGTATAATCCACAATTTTTCAAAACAAAAAAATACATAGCTTGTGTAAGGTACTCACTCTACTACGGATATCCTTTCTTTTGGCATGGCTTTCTCACTGGATAATGGCTAGAAGATTTTGTTCTGCAAGATGAACTGTGTGATGGTAAAGTGTTCACAGATCTTTATCCTCGTCTGTGGATCTACACCAAGGGCCATGATTGCTGAGGAGGTGTATGATCACAGTGATAGGAAGGTGGGTGATTGGGCACCTTGAAGAAACCTTTACTAGGGAGATTGTGCAAATGAGGGACCTACTTTCATTAGCTTCATGGCTGCACTGCAAACCTGAACAAAAGAGATGTGGGATGGAGATGGAAAGTTGCTCTGGTCCACATACAGAGTAATTGTCGATGGAGGATTGAGGATGTCTCAGATTTGGACTCCATGTCAGGTGAACTTCTTCATATGTGGAGACCAGCTTCTTGTTGATCTAGAGTCACTTATAGCTTATGTAATGCAAAGGGGGGATGCTTATATTACCTGTTCATGGGTTGTTTCTGAACAATCAATTTGGAAGGTTTTGGTTCAGAAATTGCAAGTGCTTTCGTGCCCTTCAGTCAAACTTTATCAGAGTGGCTTTGGAAACTAGGACAGGATAATCAAACTTTATAGCAGATAATTGTCAGATCCAAATACTTTCCCAACTGTAGCTCTTGGACCTTGGTGCCTGTCAGAGGAAAAAACAGGTTCAAAAAGTATTCATTTTTTTGGGGAGCAATGCTCCATATGTACATATACACTTGGTAACTTGTGCCTTAGGAATAAGATAAATAACACATTCTTGACACTCCCACTCGAGCTGGAGCATATATATCTAATATGCCTAGCTTGTTACACAAAGTAGAGACCCTAGGAGAGGTAAGGGCTTTAGTAAACAAATCAGCTAATTGTTCCTCCGAGGAGGTGAATGGAGTGGCGATCTTCTTTGACATTACCGCTTCCCGAACAAAATGACAGTCCACCTCAATATGTTTGGTTCGTTCATGGAAGACTGGATTACTAGCAATATATATTGCTGCTTGGTTGTCACAGTGCATCAACATTGGCTTAGAATATGAGAGACCAAGGTCTCGAAGAAGAGACTGGAGCCACAACATCTCACAGGCCGTGTGAGCCATTGCCCGATACTCAGCTTCTGCACTAGAACGAGCAACCACGCCCTGCTTCTTACTTCGCCAATAAACAAGGTTACCACCAACATAAGCACAATATCCAGAGGTGGATTTCCTGTCAGAAATAGAGCCTACATAGTCTGCATCAGAATACGCCTTGACACGTGCGTGACCATGTCTTTTGTACAGCATGCCTTTCCTGGGAGCCCCTTTTACATATTTTAGAATTCTCAAGATTGATAGGGTGCAAGGCCCGGATTCAGAGGGGGGTGAATAAATCCCCGTTAAAAAATATTACAGAAATAAAAACAAAACCAACTAAGCAACACTCAGTGACCAACCTGGTCAACCACTCAACCTTAACTCAAGGAAGAAGAAGATAACAACAAATAAGAGCGAAGGCACGCAATCTCACTGAACAACCCAAATAAGGTTGTAGGCTAACAAACGAGTCAAGTGAGACAACCATCAACCATATAGAGCTCATGAAGCATCCTGCGAAGGGTGATAGAAGATATGGAGTAGAATGCAAAATCAAACCATAGAACACCAGGATTTTTAGGTGGTTCGGTCCACAGACCTACGTCCACCCCTCACTCCAAATCGGAGTGAGGCTTCCACAAGCAAAAGCTAGAACCGCAGACTCAGTCTGCAAACAGATACTGCCTAAGAGCTTGACCAGGGGAACAACCTCCCCTCTTCCTCCAGACCGGAGGGAAACCACTAGTGACACACAGTCACTAGCAACCAGAGACCGAAGTCTCTCTTCCTCTGAAACCCAGAGGGAACCCACAAGCGACACCAGCCACTTGCAACCGGAGACCCAAGTCTCCCTTCCTCTGAAACCCAGAGGGAACCACAAGTGACACCTAGTCACTTGCAAACCAGAGGTCACGGACCTCTCTTCCTCCACACCAGAGGGAACCACTGATGACACATAGTCACCAGCAAACCGGAGAACTAATCTCCCTTCTCCTGAGACCAAAGGAGGAACCCGACCTCAAACCAGAGAATCGGAAGAACAAACGTGATCAGTTAAAATGAAAAATAATAAATGATAAAAACACAGCGACTGAAAGCTGGAAAATGAAATGCACAATGTAGCTCTCAGGAGCAAACTGGATTGGATCTGATCCAAAGTCCAGTGAAGACAATGAAGCTTCTCTTCTTCTTCACGAGCTCTCTATCTCTCTTTCTCTTTTTCTTTTTCTTCTTCTGCTCTCTCACTCTGGCTCTCAGCTTCTCTTTCTTTTTCTCTCGTTCTTCTTGACACTTGATCGTCTAGGCTCTCTCTGTCTCTTCTTTTCTCTTCTTCTTCTTTTCCTTCTTCTGCAGCTCTCTGCCTCTCTGCTTCAGCTCTCCTATATCGATCACAATCTATCTTCTCCAGATGGAGAAGTCCTCATATTTATAGCAGTAGCAGCTAGGGCGTGTGCAGGGCTTGTGCCCCCTTTATCCAGAGAACACCTCGGATCACGTGCCAGGTGCCAACCTCGGATCACGTGCCCAAACATCTGCCAGTTTAATGACAGAGTAACTTCAGTCGATCAACAGAACACGGGCTGTACATAATTCATATCAAGCAGTAATGTTCCGACTTGCAATGTACAGACTTTGCGTGCAGACGACAAGACGATGTATAAACTTACTGTGCCTACAACAAGACGATGTACAGATTTGTTAAAGTGATGCACGAGCATAACATCAAAGAATGTATAGACTATGAGTGCATGGTAAAGAGTGTACATACTTGCTAAACTACAGCGCTATGTGAGACACAACATGAGACGCTGAGTGAGACGGAATGCAATGTTCAGACTTGACATATTTAAAGTGCATGCGATGCGATGTATAGACTTAGTGTATGCATTCTAGGCAAACGTTGTACAGACTATAAGAGACGATGCATGCACATGGAGAGACAATGCATGCATAAGGAATGTACAGACTTGGTCTTGCGACCACGGGCTGTACAGACTTTGAGAGACGATGCATGCACAAGGAAAGACGATGCATGCACAAGGAATGTACAGACTTGGTCTTGCAATGTATAGACTTGACCGATGCATAGTCTTTGTGTGTGCATATGCCAAGACCATGTACAGACTTGAAGAAATGCATGCAGCGATGTACAGACTTGACCGATGCAAACTATGCAGAACTCTGTACAGACTTTAAGTGATGCATGTAGCGATGTACAGACTTGTCGTGCATGAAGCAAAAGAGTTGCATGGACTTTGTGGAATATATTGAACTGATAGCCTGTACTGACTTGTGTGTTCGTGTAAATAGTAAAATGCATGGACTTAGGCAACTGCACGAGGTAGGAAAGCATAGAAGCAGCCTGGACAATGTATTCAACATGGACTTAGAACAAAGATGAACCAGTGAAGCACAGCATAAAGCAACCGAGTGCATTGACTTTGTAGAATGCAGTTGTGCACGGACTATATGCTCCAGATAATCGTGCACCAACTATATGCAATGCTATATGAACTGTATGTCTGCACTAATGCAAGATAACACATTCATATACCCAAAGCAGAACTATCATTCAGACACAGATGTTCATGATATGCAATGCTGACTCATAGTGTTTGCTATCATCAAAATCACAGGGGCACAACAATCTCCCCCTTTTTGATGATGGCAACACTATGAGTCACACTGACTCATGTCAGACTATTCTCCCCCTTTGACTTCATCAAAAAGAAAAATAGTTTGAGATGAGAAATACAAACATACATCATATGAATAAATTAAATACTCCCCCTTTGACTCAGTCATTTAGACATGAAGGACACAGAGGCAGTTAAACATTGAAGCACAAATCAAGTCTATGTTGCAGCTGTATGCTCTCCTATACCAGCCAGATAAGATCATGCACAACATGTGACCCTACTCCCCCTGAGAAACTGAGGTGAGAAGAAATAAGAATAGGGTATGGTGAAGGATAGCCAAGAAGTGACAAGTAGGTTAATCTCCCCCTTAAAGTCAGAAATGAGTTGAGGTATGTCAAGAGGTGATAAGCACCTATCAGCAAAAACACATGGGCACTCAAGGATTACTACAATCTTTAAGCACAATGAATAAATGAGGAAGCAAGATTTTTGTTAGCACACCAAATTCATAAATCTTGATAACCGAATTTCAGACTCTTCAATTATAATAGATTATGAATGAGTTGAAACTTACTTTCATGATTTAAGAGTGATGTATTCAAAGTTTATCAAGAAAATTCAATACTCATATCTGAAACACCTTTTAATAGAAATGAACCAAAAACTCATCTGATATTCATGTTTAACCTCCTTCCATCTTACTCATTTAATTTCAGTGACTCCTATGGAAGTTACACAAGATAATATTGAGATTAAATAGAGATAAATGTGTCTGAACTTGTCTTTAGTTTTTCAGAATTTTCTATTGATCAGCACTTATTTTTCCTGAGCAAGTTTGGTTCAGTCAACACCTTTTTACGTGGGACACAACACGTCTTAGGTGAAGTGACCCAATTACTCACTGTGACAACCATATTGCCTCTCAAAGAGAACAGAGTTAGCAATTTGGAGTGTCTTTTTACATGAGGAGACACCTTGATCAGAGACCAGAATCCCCAATTACTCAACACAACCATGCCATTGCTCTGCCAGATTTTCAATCATTTTTATAAGAGAGGTAACTATGGCACTTCATGACATGGGCTTGCTCTATTTCTTTGATAGAGAACCCAGTTTCTCTGTGACCAAAGCCATTGCTCTTGCATTCTTTTCTTTCTCATATTTTCAAGTTTTCCAGACAAAGCTCAGTACACTTAATTGTTTAAGAACAATATTTTCTACATGTATCTTAACCAGAGGTAGTCATGTCTTTTAACATTTCAGATTTCAGAAGATTTTGCATGAAGTTGCACGAGACAATTGGTTAAGATTTATTAAAATAATGATTTAGATATTTTTAAGTCTTTTACATCAAAACCTAATAATTACATTAGTCCTAAATCAATTTGATTCATCAGACATTCTTAAGCCAGTATAATAGAAGATTCTTCTTTTCAGAATATGTCTGATTTATGACTAGGGTACACAAGCAAAAATCTTCCCTCATTCAGATGAATCAACAAAACATTTTTATTGAGAGAACAGTGTAATTCAGAAGCCAGCATTAAAGACTAAAATCCAGTCAGATTAGCTTGGACCGGTCTTAACAAGATATGAAGAAATGTGAATGATAGGAACAAGCTAGCCATTGAACTCATAGCAGACAGAATCAATAGCTGAGTCTGGAATACAGACAGATCAGTTGACAGAAGTGCCATGAAGAAAGTTGAGAGAAGCTCTTCTTTGAAAAACTTAATGAATAGAAGGCAGAATTCATCATCAGAGAGAGTGTGAGAACACATGAGAGTTATTCAGATAGCTAGACAAAAAGTGTTTAGTGTGACAGACTAAAGAATTAAAAAAAATGCTCTCCCTGTCTAGATGCAATGAGTCATTTCTTTTTAGATTTTTCAAATTTGATGATATGCAATAGACTGCTTCTACATGCATGCATATGTAATGACTCTCCTGGAGATATTTCCTGAACATGAATGTCATGAACATTATGCAGGGATAACCAAACTCCCCCTGACTATATGCAATGTTTGCAATGAAGACTGAACATATGATTTTGTGATTCATGCTCATTCAGACTGCCCTATCAAGTAATATGACCCATGGTACTAGGCGGAGAACTTGGTCTAAAGGACCATCTCACACATAGTAAGAACCTCCAAACAGAATTCACCTACCTTTTAGTAGCTTACCATTTAATATACCAGGGTTATGCAAAGAGATGCAGTGCAAAGCAGTCCTATATGCATTGAACGACTTCCTTGATAGTCATGCAAATGATATATGTTGGGACGGTGCGATCGATACAGAGGGGGGGTGAATGTATCCCCTTCAAGAATATTGCCCAAATTAAAAACAATTCGCCTGCTACTAGATACAGTTGCAGAATAAAGGCTATCGAGTTCAAATAGACATTTGATCGACCAGATGAGCTGCTGACTATACTAGTAGAACCTGATGAAGTCTAATGCCAAATGACAGTACAATGCAAACTAGACTCACTTACCAAGATGTAAAGCTCAAGGCCACTGTAACTCGAAACAAGACTATTCAAACAACCTGTGAAACAGATAGAAGATATGGAAGAGCACACCACAAGCAAACCACAGAACAAAGATTTTTTAGGTGGTTCGATCCTCCAGACCTACATCCACCCCACACTCAAATCGAGTGTGGCTTCACTAACAGCTGGGCAACACAGCTTGCCAACAGACGCTGATACACAGCTTACCCAGGGGAACAACCTCCCCTCTTCCTCCTACACGGAGGGAACCTCCAGCAACCCACGGTCACTAGAAACCAGAGACTCACGTCTCTCTTCCTCTATACCAAGAGGGAACCCCACTAGTAGCAGCCCCGCTACCAGTGAACCAGCCAGTAGCACTCTGCTACCAGCAATCCACCAGAGGCCTAGCCTCTCTTCCTCCTAGCCCAGAGGGAACCCACAAGCAGCCCCCCTACTGCTTGCAAAACGGAGATCAGATCTCCCTTCTCCTGACCCACCAGGAGGAACCCGACCTCAGTCCAGAGGATCGGAAGAACTCAGTAAATCAGATCGAATAAAAAAAAAAAAAGAAACGAAAATAACACAGCAAACACAAGCTGTAAATGAAGGAACATCAGATGTGGCTCCCATGGAGCTGACTGGCCTGGATTTGATCTACGGTCCAGTAGACAGATCTTCAGTAACTTCTTCCTTTTTCTCCACGAACTCTCTCTCTCTCTCTCTCTCTTTCTTTCTCTTCTGCTCTCCTTTTCTCTCACGATGTTCTCTCCTTCTTCTCTTCAACTCTTTTTCTTCTTGCTGGCTCACTCTTCTTCTATTTCTTCTTCTTCTCTTTTTCTTCTTCTTCTCTTTTTCTGGATCGAAGGGCTTTCTGCTCTCCAGGCTTCTTCTTCGATCAGTCTTCATCTGTTGGATGAAGGCTTCCTTTTATAAGCAGCAGCAGCAGCTAGGGCGTGAGCTTCCCACGCCTTCCGTCCAGAAGATTCCTCCTCGGATCACGTGCTCAGCACCCACCTCGGATCACATGTCAGGTGCCAGCTTCGGGTCACGTGCCCAATGACAGCAATCTGACTTGCTGCGTTGACGCTGTCAAGCAATGGCGTTAACGCAGTGAGGCATTCCAGTAAGCCATTAGCTTCGTCTCTTTAGCTGCTGCGTCGACGCTTTCAACCCGTGCCGTTGACGCATTGATGCGTTCCAGTGAGCAACCAGCCTAGCCTTTTTTAACTGTTGCGTCAACGCTGCTCCAATGTTGCGTTGACGCATTGGAGTATTTCTGACAATGCCTCTGCTTTTTGAGTGGCTGAGTTGACGCAGCCTTTGCGTAGAGTTAACGCTGTGAAGAGTATCCGTGGATGCATCTTCACTGGTGCGTGGACGCCTTAAGCTCTAGCGTCGACCCTGTTCCTGTCTTGCATCAGGAATTAATTCAAATGAAAAGATTAATGAATCAAGACTTAATCACAAACATGCCATTCATATCTCATTGTGAATTAGATCTGAAGCAGTGTATAGACTTGGTGACACTGCAACAGTAATCGGATGTATAGAGTTGAAGTTAGACAATCCAGTGTATAGACATGAAGCTTGACAATCCAGTGTATAGACTTCAGTTAAGTGCATTGGCTGTACAGACTTCAATTAGAAGATGCCCGATGTACAGACTTGAAGATAAGACTCCAATGTACAGACTTGCAAAAGCGAAGCCAATGCACAGACTTTGAAAGACTTGAACACTGCGATGTTCAGACTTTAGCAGTGTATAGACTTAGAGTGTAGCTAAAGCTTCGAGCGTAGGAATAGGCCAAAATGTATAGACTTTCAATGAAGGGCGTTGTGTAGACTTTGGAAAGTCTGAGCCAATGTACAGACTCTGCCTCAACAATGAATAGGCAAAACAGATGTACAGAGTTGGCCAAACACTTGAAGATAGACTGTACAGGCTTTGATAAAGTAGCGATGTACATACTTGGAGATGAGATGCCAATGTACAGACTTAATGATATGAACAATAAGGCATGCTGTACAGACTTACTCGATCAAGCTGATGTATAGACTTCAGGTGTGAAGACCATTGTGCAGACTTTGGAGAACAGTTCAATGTATTGACTTAGCGTTGTATAGACTTGGCTTTGAACGCTTGAGCTGAAGACAATGATGTAATGTATAGACATGAAGAAACAAGGCAACGTTGTATAGACTTGAAGAGACAAGGCAACGTTGTATAGACTTCAAAGATGAATGATCAGACAATGTATAGACTTCACAGTTCAACAGCCATTGTATGGACTTGTACAGTGGTGCGTAGTGTACAGACTTGAAGTTAGACAAACCAGACAATCAGTGTTCTGATGGGTCGACGCATCAGCAAGAGTGGGTCGACCCACTACTGTTCATACTAACTACACAGAGTGTAGCAATGAATGCTTTATGCATCAGTTAACATGACTGAACATCAAATATGTTAAACTAAACTGAGCAGCAAGATGACTGAACATTTGATAGACTGAGTTATGATCAGAAAATAACTGAATAACAGCATGATGACTCACACAGCAGGATGACTCACAGTGATTAACTCACATCAAAAACCAATCATCAAAACCATCATCAAAACCACAGGGGCACAACAATCTCCCCCTTTTTGATGATGGCAACACTTTCAACACATTGAGTCATTCTGATGATGTGAGACATTCTGATGACCCAAATTATTCTCCCCCTTTGACTTCATCAAAAAGAAAATAATTTGAGAAATTAAAGCATGTATAAGAAATCAGTCAATTCCTCCCCCTTGCAAGAATAAAATGCTCCCCCTTTAAGAGTTGCAGCAAAAACATGAGTTAGAGATGATCAAAAGGAGCTTGCATGCAAAGATTGAATGAAATTTTCCCTTTGGCAAACAATCAACATAAACAGATACCAGAATGCAAGATCTCCCCCTAGAAATATGAATGCAAGAGCACAATTCTCCTCCTTCTATGCAGCATGATGCATATGACAAGGAGGCTCCCCCTCAATAAATGGAACCTTATGAAATGAATGAGAAGGAGACCACAGGGGCATGCAAGAATTCTCCCCCTTAGATCAACAGTCAGGTTTGAAATAATGGAGTCCAATGTGAGAAAGTAAGTACTCAGAATGAATGTGAAAGGTTTTCAATGGGATATCAATTTCATAAATCTGATTAAACAAGTATTTCAGACTCTTCTATTATAGAGATTTATGAATGATCTTCATTGACAAGTCAGATCAGAATATGATGTATGCAAGGCTTGTTTATAAGTTTCCTGTACTCATATCTGAAATCAGTTTTAATAAAAGTGAACCTTGTTTTCATATTGACAGTCTTGTTTGATCTTCTTCTTTCTTACTCACTCAATTTCAAAGATTCCTTTAAGAGATGCAATCAATAGTAATGAAGTTAAACACATAAGAAAAAATATTTGTTTCTGTCAAGGGTTCCAATAGAATATTTCTTTTGCATATATTTTTCAAATGGTATACTAGATTAGCAGCAATTTTCATAACATTCTTCATGAGCACTTGAGTTTAGTACACCCTTGTAACTAGAGGATACATGTTGTTTAGACGCCAGTATCCCTAAGCACTTGGATGGACTAACTGTCATGCTTCATAGGAACAGAGATGGCATTTACACTTCATGACACACTACAGATCATTTCTTTGATGAGTGAGATGTATTTCTCAGTGTGCATACTATTGCTCTGCCAGATTATCAATCATTTTTAAGCAGAGTTAACTATGGCACCTCATGACACAGTCCTTTGGACATGGTTTCTCAGTAACCAAGGTCATTGCTCTGACAGGATTTACCCTTAGACATAATCCATATTCTCAGATGTTTAAAAATCAATACTAATTTCATACATATCAATCAAGGAATATCATGATTTCAGAATTTTCAGAATTCAGAAGAGTTTAAAAGACTCAACATGAAAATGTTGGTTAAAGTTTATTAAGACCAACTCAGATATTTTCAAGATATGTTCATAAGCAAACACAAGACATACATGAATCATCAACCGGCTGAAAGAATCAGACATTCATAATCCTATATAATAGAAGATTCCTTTTTAATTTATTTTCAGATTTATGATCAGGATATGTACAGAGAATACTTTCTGAGTTTTCAGGAAAGGCCAATTCAACAGATGATACCAATGAATAAGATGAGTGATGATGGCTGATAACAGTTGAAGCAGGAAGCTGAAATGTGTTGCATTACACATTCATCACAGGGATTTAGGCAAGATAGCAGTTCAATCTGAAGATGGGAAGTTCAGATGGTAGAATATGAATAATGCTCCCCCTAAATGTATGCATGATCTAACATTCCTAAATGTATGCAACTCTGACCTATGGTACCAGGCGGAGGACTTGGTCTAAAGACTACCTCACACATAGTAAGCACTTCCAGACAGAATTCATCTGCCCTTTAGTATCTCACTATTTATATACCAAAAGTCATGCATGACAATCCAATGCATATGCAGTTCTACATGCATCTTTTAGCTAACACTATGCCACTTATATGCAATTGTGATGCATGTGCATGTCAAATGTGCAGATGAACATTTTTAAGCATGAGACATCATCCAAGCAACAGACTTACTCAACTCACCTTTTCAGATTTTTTAGAATGCAATTTGTTTTCAGAGATTATGCATTTTAACGAATATCAACCAACTGCAATTGACATATGCATGCATCAAATGCAGACATCCTTTAAACTCATGTATGCACCAGTGCATGATAAAAGAAAATTACAAAGGCAGATGCAGTTCTGGACATGTATGCATTGACATATTAAGCACGATGTTCAATTAAAACAAAAATTCAGGTGAACAAACATTTAATCAGCAGAGTTGGGGTTTACCAAACTTTGGATGTCTTGGTTTATTTGACCCCCTTTTATTTCTCATCCCAAGGCATACCTGCAAAGCACAGATCTCATTTTGTGTTTCTAGGTACCCACGACTTCTTGGGTCCTACTTTGTTAGTAACACCTCTGATTGGTGCTTTCCATATTCTTTGGGCATGTAAGTCATCAGACTTCATTAAATTACACTCACTCATGGAGTGCCCAACCTGCCCACAATAATAATAGGAAACAACAGATCTTGAATTCTTTTTATGCACAACATTGTTAGCATGGAATCTGTGTGCATTATTCTGAACATAAATTTTATGTGCATTGGCATGAAGATTTCTGTTACTTGCATGAAATTTTGGTTTACCTTTACCTGCCCACCAGCATTCCGAAGCTCGGTGGCCAAATTTTTCACATTCAAAGCATGCCAGACTCTTTTCTTTAAAAACAGATTTATTTCTTCCAAAAACATTTCTATTTGCAGGTTGTTTTATATTTTGAGAGAATGTTCTTCCCTGAGCATGCCAACAGTCCTTGACTGTATGGCCATGTTTTCTACAATGAGAACAATTAGAGAAGGTATTTCTATGAGGGCCTAACCAGCATTGTGCAGCAACATGTCCTATTTTTCCACAGTTATAACAATGAATTTTCTTTTCCCTAAGGACATGATTTCTACCCTGATTGTTTTGAGCAGCTGCTAGGTCATCTTTTTCCATCAAATTACACTCATGTATCAAATGTCCATATTTGTGACAGTAGTGACAGATCATTTTCTTTCTAGATGCATGCGAGTGTGTGGGTGAAACATGCAGAGTGGGAAGAGGAACTTGTTGATTCTTTTCTTTCTATTTTTCTGTTGTTTTCTTTTGAGCAGTTGACTGATAACCAGGAAGGTTCTGAGGGCTTTGAGAAGTTGAACTGGACACAAAGGAAGTTTAAACTTTGTTTTGAAAACTCTTCTTATTTGAGGGATTATAGCCCAACCCTTCCTTCTGAAAATTTACCTTAGTTCCTAGAATTTTGTCCAGATTATCTTTTCCGTCCACAAACTTTGACAAGGAATTATTCAAATCTTCAATTTCATTTTCCAAAGAAACGATGTGTATCTCATAACTGGCAATCTCTTGTTCATTGCAATTTACACATTCGCTTAGTACCTTGTTTGTAATTTTACATTCCTCAATTTCTTGTTCCAGATTTCTCAATTTTTCAGACTCTTCAATGTAAACAGTTTTTCCTTTTTCTAAGAGAAGAAGTTTCTCTGACATAGCAGTGTTCAACTGCTTCAATCCTTCAACCTCTTGAATTAGTTTGTTATTTTTTGATTTCAGATTTTCAATTTCTTCAACAGAGTCTTTATCAATTTTTATTGAGCTCATTTTATCATTCAGTTCTTCCTCTATCTGTTCAAGCTCCAGAATCTTGTTTAACAGATCTTTGTTTTCTTCCATTAGGGAAACAATAAACTCCTTCTGACATTCTAAATTTGAGTGAAGATCTTCATTTATTTCCTTGAGAAATGGACACTCATTGCATGCAGATTTAACAGAACATATTGTTTGAACCTGGAGTTTTTCACATTGTTTCCTAAGAAATTCATTTTCAGATTTCAGAACATCCAATTCAGCGCTAACAGAATCAAATTCTTTCAACAGATTTTCATTCTGGTTTTTATGCATATGGATATCTGTCAAATAGGCATCATGAGATTGCTTCATATTTGAACAATTTTCACATGGTGAACTTGAACTACCCTGATCACTTTTCTTTTTCAAGTTCTTGTATCATTTTCTTAATTGTTCATGAGACTCAAACAGCTCAGCATATGCATTCTCCCAATCATCTAAAGAAAAATTCTCGAAGATGTTTACCTCCTCCTCATCATCTTCTTCTTCATTTTGGCTGCTGCCTTGATTGCTGCCACTTGGATTACTTCTGTTAGCCATCATGCAGCTGTCCTCGTTTACCCTGTGAAATTGCTTCAGCCTATCCAGGATGTCCGTTGCTGAGCTGCAATTATGAAGACAAGACCATAAGGCTCTGTCAGTAGCTGCTTTCATCAGGTTAAAGGCTTTCTGATTTTCTCCATCCTTTGATCTGTGTCTGTCGGTCCATTTGGACACTTTCGTTGGTAAGGTGTGAGGACCTTGTGAAATTAATTTCCACAGATCAGGTTTAGCAGAATTAACATAAGCATGTAAAGCAGTGTACCACTGACTGAAATCAGAACCACTAAAGACGGGTGGAAGAGCCATTGAAAACAAATAGCGAGTAAATTCAAAATAACAGGAATATTTATGCACTAAAAACAAATTAGCACCTAAGACTGCAAGATCGAATCTGCAGGTCGCTGGACCTTGTATGCAGACACCGCTCTGATACCAATTGTTGGGACGGTGCGATCGATACAGAGGGGGGGTGAATGTATCCCCTTCAAGAATATTGCCCAAATTAAAAATAATTCGCCTGCTACTAGATACAGTTGCAGAATAGAGGCTATCGAGTTCAAATAGACATTTGATCGACCAGATGAGCTGCTGACTATACTAGTGGAACCTGATGAAGTCTAATGCCAAATGACAGTACAATGCAAACTAGACTCACTTACCAAGATGTAAAGCTCAAGGCCACTGTAACTCGAAACAAGACTATTCAAACAACCTGTGAAACAGATAGAAGATATGGAAGAGCACACCACAAGCAAACCACAGAACAAAGGATTTTTAGGTGGTTCGGTCCTCCAGACCTACATCCACCCCACACTCAAACCGAGTGTGGCTTCACTAACAGCTGGGCAACACAGCTTGCCAACAGACGCTGATACACAGCTTACCCAGGGGAACAACCTCCCCTCTTCCTCCTACACGGAGGGAACCTCCAGCAATCCACGGTCACTAGAAACCAGAGACTCACGTCTCTCTTCCTCTATACCAAGAGGGAACCCCACTAGTAGCACCCCGCTACCAGTGAACCAGCCAGTAGCACTCTGCTACCAGCAATCCACCAGAGGCCTAGCCTCTCTTCCTCCTAGCCCGGAGGAACCCACAAGCAGCCCCCCTGCTCCTTGTAAAACGGAGATCAGATTTCCCTTCTCCTGACCCACCAGGAGGAACCCGACCTCAGTCCAGAGGATCGGAAGAACTCAGTAAATCAGATCGAATAAAAAGAAAAATAAGAAACGAAAATAACACAGCAAACACAAGCTGTAAATGAAGGAACATCAGATGTGGCTCCCATGGAGCTAACTGGCCTGGATTTGATCTACGGTCTAGTAGACAGATCTTCAGTAACTTCTTCCTTTTTCTCCACGAACTCTCTCTCTCTCTCTATCTCTCTTTCTTTCTCTTCTGCTCTCCTTTTCTCTCACGCTGTTCTCTCCTTCTTCTCTTCAACTCTTTTTCTTCTTGCTGGCTCACTCTTCTTCTATTTCTTCTTCTTTTCTTTTTCTTCTTCTTCTCTTTTTCTGGATCAAAGGGCTTTCTGCTCTCCAGGCTGCTTCTTCGATCAGTCTTCATCTGTTGGATGAAGGCTTCCTTTTATAAGCAGCAGCAGCAGCTAGGGCGTGAGCTTCCCACGCCTTCCATCCAGAAGATTCCTCCTCGGATCACGTGCTCAGCACCCACCTCGGATCACATGTCAGGTGCCAGCTTCGGGTCACGTGCCCAATGACAGCAATCTGACTTGCTGCGTTGACGCTGTCAAGCAATGGTGTTAACGCAGTGAGGCATTCCAGTAAGCCATTAGCTTCGTCTCTTTAGCTACTGCGTCGACGCTTCCAGCCCGTGGCGTTGACGCATTGATGCGTTCCAGTGAGCAACCAGTCTAGCCTTTTTTAACTGTTGCGTCAACGCTGCTCCACTGCTGCGTTGACGCATTGGAGTATTTCTGACAATGCCTCTGCTTCTTGAGTGGCTGAGTTGACGCAGCCTTTGCATAGAGTTAACGCTGTGAAGAGTATCTGTGGATGCATCTTCACTGGTGCGTGGACGCCTTAAGCTCTAGCGTCGACCCTGTTCCTGTCTTGCATCAGGAATTAATTCAAACGAAAAGATTAATGAATCAAGACTTAATCACAAACATGCCATTCATATCTCATTGTGAATTAGATCTGAAGCAGTGTATAGACTTGGTGACACTGCAACAGTAATCGGATGTATAGAGTTGAAGTTAGACAATCCAGTGTATAGACATGAAGCTTGACAATCCAGTGTATAGACTTCAGTTAAGTGCATTGGCTGTACAGACTTCAATTAGAAGATGCCCAATGTACAGACTTGAAGATAATACTCCAATGTACAGACTTGCAAAAGCGAAGCCAATGCACAGACTTTGAAAGACTTGAACACTGTGATGTTAAGACTTTAGCAGTGTATAGACTTAGAGTGTAGCTAAAGCTTCGAGCATAGGAATAGGCCAAAATGTATAGACTTTCAATGAAGGGCGTTGTGTAGACTTTGGAAAGTCTGAGCCAATGTACAGACTCTGCCTCAACAATGAATAGGCAAAACGGATGTACAGAGTTGGCCAAACACTTGAAGATAGACTGTACAGGCTTTGATAAAGTAGCGATGTACATACTTGGAGATGAGATGCCAATGTACAGACTTAATGATATGAACAATAAGGCATGCTGTACAGACTTACTCGATCAAGCTGATGTATAGACTTCAGGTGTGAAGACCATTGTGCAGACTTTGGAGAACAGTTCAATGTATTGACTTAGCGTTGTATAGACTTGGCTTTGAACGCTTGAGCTGAAGACAATGATGTAATGTATAGACATGAAGAAACAAGGCAACGTTGTATAGACTTGAAGAGACAAGGCAACGTTGTATAGACTTCAAAGATGAATGATCAGACAATGTATAGACTTCACAGTTCAACAGCCATTGTATGGACTTGTACAGTGGTGCGCAGTGTACAGACTTGAAGTTAGACAAACCAGACAATCAGTGTTCTGATGGGTCGACGCATCAGCAAGAGTGGGTCGACCCACTACTATTCATACTAACTAAGCAGAGTGTAGCAATGAATGCTTTATGCATCAATTAACATGACTGAACATCAAATATGTTAAACTAAACTGAGCAGCAAGATGACTGAACATTTGATAGACTGAGTTATGATCAGAAAATAACTGAATAACAGCATGATGACTCACACAGCAGGATGACTCACAGTGATTAACTCACATGAAAAACCAATCATCAAAACCATCATCAAAACCACAGGGGCACAACAATATATGCAGACATTAGATACATGCATCGACTACAAAAATGGTTGTGCTGTGCATCTAGCATCTTATGTACACAGTGCAATAAATGGCAAGATAAGAGCATTAACATTTGTGCAGAATTAAATTCAATAGTTGAGTCTGGAATGCAGACTGATCAGCTAGTCAAGAAGAGAACATCAGAAATCAAACAAACAAATCAACATGAAATTCACTCTTTTTGACTCACAATTTCAGATGATGAGATTTAAACACAGAGTTTTGGAACTGACCTGAATGGTGCAATCATGGGGTTTTCATTCTTGAGTGCCTTGGTTAACTCAACCCCTTTTATTTCTCCCACCAAGGCACACCTGCAAGTTAGCACACTATTTGGCATGGGTAGGTACCCAAACAGTCTTGGGTCCTGCATTAACCCTGACAAGTGTTCTAAACAGTCTTTTAGCAACCTTGTTATCAGATTCCATCAAATAACAATTGTCCATAGAATGTCCAAATTGATGAGATTGTATGTTGTTTACATGAACATTTTGTCTCTTATTTTCAATTAACCAACAGTTAGCAGACTTGTGACCTGACTTACCATAATTGAAGCATGAAATATTTACAGGTCTTGCTCTAGGGAATTTAGCAGATTTGGAATTTATGTGATTTCCCTGAACATACCAGTAGTCCCTGACTATATGCCCATACTTACCACATTCAAAGCACCTGAGGTGCTTGCTGCTTGATTCAGAATTATTCCAGTAATTTCCTGACCAGCATTTAGTAGTCATATTACCAGACTTGTCAGAAAGATGACCATGAGGTCCCCTTGGAACAGTGGTTCTTCTAGGAGCCTTGAACTCATTCTTCTTCAAGAACCAGCAATCATGGCTTGCATGACCAGATCGTCCACAATGGGAACATTTGAGTTGCCTCTTCTGGGTAAACTGATTCTTGGATGAGCTTTTAATGAAGTGCATATGTGTATTTCCTGAATTTTTAATTTTCTTCATTCTATTATGAGCATTCAATTCATCAGATTTCAGGATATAGCAGTTATGCATCATATGACCGAATCTTCCACAATAATAACATGACCCCTTTTTAATATGAGTGTGTGAGAGATCATGTGACTTGTGTGCAGCTTCCTTTGTACCAACAGGAGTGTCTTTGTCCTTTTTCTGTAGATTTTCATTCGTTTTCAATTTTTGAGTTTGTTCTACAGTTTTGGGACTGACAGTGAGCTTTTGTGCAGTGAATTGAAAAATAGAAGGACCAGAGGTTTTGTTTTGATCAGAAACTTTTACAAACACAGTAGAAGTTTTATTCCCATTGATCCTTTTATTTTTCAGACTGTAGCCCAGTCCCTCTCTCTGAAAATTATCACTATTTCCAAGAAGCTTATTCAGATTGTCCTTTCCTTTGACAAATTTTGATAGAGAATTTTTCAAATCTTGAATCTCAGAATTTAAGATAACAATATTAGCTTCATATTTGGATAGATCTGTTTCACAGGAAATTACTTGTTGATGCAAGGCATCATTCAGACTTTTGAGTCTTTCTACTTCCTGTTTTAGCTTTATTTCCTTGTCAGCTTCAGATATGGACTTGTTAAGATCATCAACTTCTTGTTGAAGGAGTGTGATTGTAAGCTCATATTTAGTTATCTTCTGTTCACAGCAAGTGACATTTCCACTCAACATTTGGTTGATGGTTTTTAGACTCTCAATTTCTTGTTCAGCATCCACCAACCTATCAGAATTATCCATGCTCACACACTTGCCTTTTTCAATTGTCAATAACCTATCTGACAGTTGGGTGTTTAGATGTTTCAGCTTGTTGATTTCCTCTTTCAATTTCCTATTTTTCTCTAGGAGATCATCATCAAACATCCAATCATCTAAGGAAGACTGACATTCATAAAATATTTCTTGTTGTTTCTCAGATTGAAGTTTGTCGAGATTTTTTTGAAGCTCTAAGTTTATTACTCTATCAGGCTCCAGCTTCTCAGAAATCAGTCTATTTTCTTTTTCAAGATTTATTGATTTGTGTTCAAATTCCTCGGATTGTTCTTTGAGTTTTCCATTTTCAGATTTCATGTCTTCCAATTCAGAACTGAGACACTCTAAATCTCTCATCAGTTTCTTGTTCTGATCTTTTAAGTAGACATTTTCTTCTTTTAGAGATTTGATTAGTTCCTTTTGAAGACTATCATCAGAATCTCGATCATTAATCAAATCTCTCAGGATGGCGCACTCATTGCAAGAATCCTTTTCTTTAATGAGTTTATTTCTTAAACTCTCATTTTCGGATTTCAAGTGTTTCATTTCATTTTCTTTTCTGTTCATATCTGACTTTAGATTTTCATTTTCCACTTTCATACTTCTGATTTCATACAGCATTTCTTTTCTCAATTTTTTCTTCTCAGATTTAAGTTTATCATATTTGTTCAATAAATGCTCATTCAACGCAATCATACTTTCCAGAGAAAAATTATCAGTGTCAGCGTTTACCTGTGACGAAGTATCCTCCACATAATCTTCATCTTCTTCTTCATTTTCTTCTTGCTGTCCATCATTGTCAACCATCAGACATGTGTTGCGATTCCTGGTTAGCTTTAGTTCCTCCAAAATCTCCTTGGCAGACCTGCAAGAAGAAACACATGAAATTAGAGCTCTGTCAAGTGATGCTTTCATTAAATCTAATGCTCTCAAGACAGAGTCTTTCAGTCTATCCTTATCAGTCCATCTAGATTTATCTTTTGATAATTTGTGTGGACAGTGGACCATTACTTTCCAAAGTTTAGGATCAGTCGATCTAACATACCGATGTAAGTTCTCCAGCCATAGATCAAGATCATTACCTTTGAAAATTGGCGGATTAGCCATTTCAATAGATAATAAACAACAGCGCACAAGACAATCGACAAGAATGCACCGCAACCAGATGAGCAAAGCAAGGCACTAAGTCAGTGAAGCAAAACACCGAGCACCAGAAACCCACTCTGAAATGCACCACGAAAGATGCAGGATCTGCTGTGGATCGTTGGATCCAATGCACAGCAACCCGCTCTGATACCAATTGATAGGGTGCAAGGCCCGGATTCAGAGGGGGGTGAATGAATCCCCATTAAAAAATATTACGGAAATAAAAACAAAACCAACTAAGCAACACTCAGTGACCAACCTGGTCAACCACTCAACCTTAACTCAAGGAAGAAGATGATAACATCAAATAAGAGCGAAGGCACGCAATCTCACTGAACAACCCAACTAACACTGTAGGCTAACAAAC
Source organism: Amorphophallus konjac (assembly GCA_022559845.1). Taxonomy (NCBI): domain Eukaryota; kingdom Viridiplantae; phylum Streptophyta; class Magnoliopsida; order Alismatales; family Araceae; genus Amorphophallus; species Amorphophallus konjac. The sequence goes on from CM040122.1 coordinate 51,306,927, forward strand.
GAGTCAAGTGAGACAACCATCAACCATATAGCGCTCATGAAGCATCCTGCGAAGGGTGATAGAAGATATGGAGTAGAACGCAAAATCAAACCTTAGAACACCATGATTTTTAGGTGGTTCGGTCCACAGACCTACGTCCACCCCTCACTCCAAACTGGAGTGAGGCTTCCACTAGCAAAAGTTAGAACCGCAGACTCAGTCTGCAAACAGGTGCTGCCTAATAGCTTGACCAGGGGAACAACCTCCCCTCTTCCTCCAGACCGGAGGGAAACCACTAGTGACACACAGTCACTAGCAACCAGAGACCGAAGTCTCTCTTCCTCTGAAACCCAGAGGGAACCCACAAGCGACACCAGCCACTTGCAACCGGAGACCCAAGTCTCCCTTCCTCTGAAACCCAGAAGGAACCACAAGTGACACCTAGTCACTTGCAAACCAGAGGTCACGGACCTCTCTTCCTCCACACCAGAGGGAACCACTGATGACACAAAGTCACCAGCAAACCAGAGAACTAATCTCCCTTCTCCTGAGACCACAGGAGGAACCCGACCTCAAACCAGAGAATCGGAAGAACAAACGTGATCAGTTAAAAAGAAAAATGAAGCTAGAAAATGAAATGCACAATGTAGCTCTCGCAGGAGCAAACTGGATTGGATATGATCCAAAGTCCAGTGAAGACAATGAAGCTTCTCTTCTTCTTCATGAGCTCTCTATCTCTCTTTCTCTTTTTCTTTTTCTTCTTCTGCTCTCTCACTCTGGCTCTCAGCTTCTCTTTCTTTTTCTCTCGTTCTTCTTGACACTTGATCGTCCAGGCTCTCTCTGTCTCTTCTTTTCTCTTCTTCTTCTTTTCCTTCTTCTGCAGCTCTCTGCCTCTCTGCTTCAGCTCTCCTATATCGATCACAATCTATCTTCTCCAGATGGAGAAGTCCTCATATTTATAGCAGTAGCAGCTAGGGCGTGTGCAGGGCTTGTGCCCCCTTTATCCAGAGAACATCTCGGATCACGTGCCAGGTGCCAACCTCGGATCACGTGCCCAAATATATGCCAGTTTAATGACAGAGTAACTTCAGTCGATCAACAGAACACGGGCTGTACATACTTCATATCAAGCAGCAATGTTCCGACTTGCAATGTACAGACTTTGCGTGCAGACGACCAGACGATGTATAGACTTGCTGTGCCTACAACAAGACGATGTACAGATTTGTTAAAGTGATGCACGAGCATAACATCAAAGAATGTATAGACTATGAGTGCATGGTAAAGAGTGTACAGACTTGCTAAACTACAGCGCTATGTGAGACACAACATGAGACGCTGAGTGAGACAGAATGCAATGTTCAGACTTGACATATTTAAAGTGCATGCGATGCGATGTACAGACTTAACATGAGACGCTAAGTGAGACGCTAGGTGAGACGAACACGTGCATGTGATGCGATGTATAGACTTAGTGTATGCATTCTAGGCAAATGATGTACTGACTTTAAGAGATGATACATGCATATGGAGAGACGATGCATGCATAAGGAATGTACAGACTTGGTCTTGCGACCACGGGCTGTACAGACTTTGAGAGACGATGCATGCACAAGGAAAGACGATGCATGCACAAGGAATGTACAGACTTGGTCTTGCAATGTATAGACTTGGCCGATGCATAGTCTTTGTGTGTGCATATGCCAAGACCATGTACAGGCTTGAAGAAATGCATGCAGCGATGTACAGACTTGACCGATGCAAACTATGCAGAACTCTGTACAGACTTTAAGTGATGCATGTAGCGATGTACAGACTTGTCGTGCATGAAGCAAAAGAGTTGCATGGACTTTGTGGAATATACTGAACTGATAGCCTGTACTGACTTGTGTGTTTGTGTAAATAGTAAAATGCATGGACTTAGGCAACTGCACGAGGTAGGAAAGCACAGAAGCAGCCTGGACCAATGTATTCAACATGGACTTAGAACAAAGATGAACCAGTGAAGCATAGCATAAAGCAACCGAGTGCACTGACTTTGTATAATGCAGTTGTGCACGGACTATATGCTCCAGACAATCGTGCACCAACTATATGAAATGCTATATGAACTGTATGTCTACACTAATGCAAGATAACACATTCATATGCCCAAAGTAGAACTATCATTCAGACACAGATGTTCATGATATGCAATGCTGACTCATAGTGTTTGCTATCATCAAAATCACTGGGGCACAATAAAGATAGCCTCCCAGTGACATTGTTTTGGATTCTGCATGAACTGACTAACCATACCAACTACAAAGGTGATGTCTGGTCTGGTGTTAGTCAAATAAATGAGCTTACCAACCAGGCGTCTATAGCGGCCAGCATCAGGATAATCATCCCCAGATTGCTCCCAGAATTCAGGTCGAGTAACCATAGGAGTATCTATAGGTTTGCAATCAATGAGACCTGTTTCTTGAAGTAGATCCAATGCATATTTTCTTTGAGAAAGAGAGATTCCATTTTTGCTGCATGCCACCTCTATGCCCAGGAAATATCGTGGCTGACCAAGATCTTTCGTAACAACCTGTTTTTGTATGTATTCCTTAATAGCTGTAATACCTTCTTCATCACTGCCAGTCAAAATCATATCATCAACATAAACAGCAAGGACAACAATCCCTGTAGAGCTTTTCCGGATGAACACCGAATGGTCGGCTTGACTACGAACAAGACCAATGGCTGAGGCTATCTTGCTGAATTTTTCAAACCAGGCCCGTGGACTTTGCTTGAGGCCATAAATCGCCTTCCGAAGTCTACATACTTGTGTCTCCCCTTGAGCAACATACCCCGGAGGTTGCTCCATGTAAACTTCCTTGTGCAGATCACCATAGAGGAAGGCATTTTTGACATCCATCTGAAACAAGCGCCAACCTAGATTGGCAGCCACAGAAAAAAGTACATGAACAGAGGATATACGGGCAACAGGAGAGAATGTTTCAAAATAATCAACCCCGTACGTTTGTGTAAAACCTTTTGCCACCAACCAAGCTTTGTACCTATCAATAGTGCCATCCAAAAGATATTTCAAAGTGAATACCCATTTACATGCCACAGGGACAACTCCTGGAGGAGGAGCGACAAGATCCCAAGTACCACGAGACAGGAGCGCAGACATCTCCTCATCCATAGTAGCCTTCCACTGAGGGTGCGCAAGAGCATCCCGATAAGAAGCAGGGATGCAGGTCGACGAGACAGAGAAAGCAAATTCCCGAAAAGACGGGCTGAGATGATCGTAAGAGACGAAACGAGCAATAGGATGAGAACCGTGATGATTAGCACCATTGTGAAGTGATGGCCAAGAAAAATCATCAGCAAATATAGAGGGTGATGGCACAGTACATTTACCTTTCCTGAGAGCAATAGGGAGACCCAACGAGTTATCTGGAGGAGAAGGTGGGGGATCTTCACCCAAAGGCGGCAATGGTGCGGGCTGAGGTGGTGGCACCGTGACTTTCCGTCGTTGATAGACTTGCAATGGTGCTGGAACAATTTCTGCCATACCAGGAGCAGAATCACTCGTGTGAGTCGAATCATCCGGAGAAGGGAGCAACGGGGGGAGAGGCAGTGAAGGCGTAGATGACACGATAGACGATGAAAAATATGGTATAGTTTCAAAGAACGTGACGTCAGCGGTAACAAAAACCCTCCGAGAGACCGGGTCAAAACAACGATAGCCTTTTTGAGTGCGTGAATAACCAAGGAAGATGCCACGAATCGCGCGGGGAGACAGCTTATCATGACCCGGTCTAAGGGCATGAACAAAACAGAGGCAGCCAAAGACCCGAGGAGGAACAGGGAATGGGTCGGTAGAAGGATAGAGGCATGAGAAGGGGCTTACCCCGGAGAGAATAGACGAGGGAACATGATTAATGAGATAGCACGCTGTGAGAATAGCGTCTCCCCAAAATTGCTTCGGAACAGCCATGTGAAACATGAGGGTCCGAGCAACATCGAGAAGGTGGCGATTTTTACGTTCAGCAACCCCATTCTGCTGAGAGGTGTAAGCACAAGAAGTTTGATGAAGAATTCCATGAGCCGAGCAGAACTCATTAAACTGTGAAGACAAATATTCTTGAGCATTATCAGAACAAGGAATTTTAATGGAAGTAGAAAATTGATTCTTGATTTCTTGAAAAAACTGTTGAAATACATGCAATATCTGTGACCGACTCTTCAAAAGAAACACCCAAGTCATCCGAGAGTGGTCATCAATAAAAGTGACAAAATACCGAAAACCCATAGTAGTGACAACATGACTTGGACCCCATATATCACTATGAACTAAGTCAAAAGGAGAGACACTCCGTTTGCTTTAGCTAGGAGGGAAAACCACCCGATGATGCTTTCCAAGCTCACAAGCATCACATTGAAAGTGAGAAAAGGTGGAAGGAATTGAAACAAACGGACGAAGCTTCGAGGGAGCTGGATGACCAAGACGACAATGCCAATGGTATGGAGAATCTACAACAAGAGCCGAAGAACAAGAAGCAGACGGTCGGTCGGTGAAGTAGTACAAGCCACTAGACTCACGTGAGGCTCCATGCTATTGAGGAGTAGAGTCATGACAAAATAATCATCAGACTGCCACGATGCAAACTTGACTTCATCCATCTTGTCGATCGGAGGAGAATCCAGATGAGAAAGCTTCCGTTGAGAGCCACATAAAAATCGGAATGCACGCGACCATAGAAGATAGTTGGAGCCGTTCAACTTGACGGTCGTTCCAATAGCCGAAGGGGTCGTCCGTGCATCCGAGGTGGAGGAAGTGGAAGCCATCGCAGCAGCTGAGGTGAACCCCACGGTGAGAGATGGATGTGCACCACATCAGAGGGAGGGGCAGCCAGCGGTAAGCGCTGTCCCTGCCGCGGGCGGCCCTAGACGGTGCTCGGAGACCGGGAAGGAAGAGATTGAAGGGGGCCGCCGGCAACGGGAATGGGGAAGGCCTCCACCGCAGTCGTCTCGTCCGCCATAGCTCCTCCCTTTGTGCTCCCTCTGGCGAGGCCGGCCGAAGGGGGGGGGTCCCATGACGATGCAGAGGAGCGGCCGGTGGAATGGTGCAGGAGGTGCTTCGGCTACCAGGAAGGAAAGGCAGCGGCAGAGGGAGGAAGAGGAAGGGAGGGGGCAGTGGGTGGCCGCGGTACGGTGGGGAAGAGGGGCGGCGGCTGTAAGAGGAAGATGAACAGAGTGTGGGTTGTTACCCGCCCCTCTCTGATACCATGTCGGAGGAAAAAATATGTTCAAAAAGTATTCATTTTTTTGGGGAGCAATGCTCCATATGTACATATACACTTGGTAACTTGTGCCTTAGGAATAAGATAAATAACACATTCTTGACAGTGCCAAGTAGATCATACAAGGTGTTGAATTTTGGGCATTCTGTGAGGAAATTTGATTGATTTATTTTTTCTTATGAATTAAGAGAATCATTTGGATTCCCATCTCATTTATGATGCAGAAAGTCAATACTCTTCCTCATTTATGATCCAGTACCCTTCCAAGTACTTCCACCAAGTCTTTGCAATATGAAGGAGATTGTAATTGATAAGAATGCCAGATAAGGTCAATATCATAAGTGGGCACATGAAACTGTTTCAGCGACCTCTCTTGGTTTCTCTTGATCAGATAGAGGAAGCCCTTGTATCTGGCAACTACTTCCTTCAAGAAGCGGTCATCATGCATCAGTGGCCTTGATACCTGCTTAGACATAAACATGAATTGACCTCCTGTGAGTCTCAAACCTTCTCATATACGATCAGAAGATTTAACAGAACATTAGATTTAAGCTGGAAGTGTAAAACAAAATAATGAGCATAACAGATTTTCTGAGGATGTCCACTATGGAAGCTGATTCAACAGCATACACTATCATATGGTCAGAAGCATCACCAGGATGCTAATATTGAAAATCAGAAGTTTGCAAGCCCAAGTAATGGGATTCATTTTTTTTCTTGACCATGTATACTTAACAGTAAGAATTGGAATCTTCTAACTTTTGGGTGTGGTATCCTTTAGGCTTAAGTATGGTCTCTTAACATGGATTTGATATCTCCACCTTCCAGATGATCTTTTATTATTATCTGTGCCCCTTCCTTTTGATAATGCAATTAAATATATTAATGAATTCTAGTTCTATGTAAATGCTTGTTATCCACTCAAATCAGAAGACTTATTTTTCCAAGTAGAACATGCCAACTAGGATGTTTTGTATTAATTATTTCTTCATTTTTCTTTTTGCAATGAGATCTGAAAGATTGATAGGATGTTTTGTATTCTTCCTTGTTTGCTTTTAGATCAAGTGTACATAATTTTTGATTTTACTTCTTCCATGTAATATTCATGAATTTTGAAATATTTTACACAAACAATTATTTCTTAAATAAAAATTAGTATATCATCTATTTTCTTTCAGGAAAAAATGGTCGCACTAATGACTGATGCTAAGGCTACAGGGACTCTTCTTGATTATTCTACAGTTGTCTCACAAGTGTTAGGCACACGATCTGGATATATAAAAGGCATGGGTCATGGGGAGCTTCCAATATCATTAAGGAAGCATGATAGATGTCTTATTTGCTCTTCCTCACAATAATTTGTGGATGCAATTCATGAACTTGAAGATACAAAGAACGAGCTTTCAAAAATAAAGGAAGAACTTGCAAACACAAAAGAAGAATTAGCAAATGTCAAGGATCAATATATATCTCTTTCATCAGAGCTACAACAAATACGAGCATTATTAGTTGGTTTAGGGAGTCGTCCATCAATTTCTTAGATTTTTTATGTCATGTGTCTTTGTATATACTTGAAAAACTATATTTGTTAATTATTTATTTGATTATTTTTTACTTTAAAATCAATTTAATCTTATGTGAGTTATGATGATTATCCATATGTAGCAAAATTGCACAACCAGAAAAAGCGATATTTCAGACGGCCGACTTCCGTCTGAAATCCGTCTGAAAATCCATCACAAAATACTTTTGTAACAGATTTCGGACGGGTTTCAGATGGAATACGACCGTCACATATTCTTGGTCAGAAATTTCAGACAGTCTAAATTTTCGTCAAAAATACCGTCTGAAATTTGAGACTAATTTTTTCGTCAGTATTTCCGTCAGAAAGTATAATTTTCGGACAGATATGCGTTCAGTCGCATATTCCGTCTGAAATTTCATACGAGATATTTTCCGTCAGTAATTCCGTCTGAAATTTCAGACGGAATAATTACCGTGTGAAATACTGTCTCACTTTTCGTCTCAATAACGGTCAGAAAAAGAGTCTGAAATTTCAGACGGCATGTTTACCGTGTGAAATTCTGTCTCAAATTTCCGTGGCAATTATGGTGAGAAGAAGCGTCTGAAATTCAGACGGAAAAGTATTTGTGTGAAATACCGTTTGAAACGATCCGTGACATCGTCTGAAATTTCAGACGGTTAAAATTCCGTCTCAAATGCCGTTTGTGATTTCAGACGGATCCGTCTGAAATTTCACTATTCATTTTTTTAATACTTAAAATTATTATAAAAAACCTGTAAAAACATATACATCGGAAAAAACTTGTCCTCCCTACTGATCAAATAAATAAACACCACCGAAAATGAAAACTCAACATCCTGCTGATCAAATAAACACCACCGAAAATAAAAACTCAACACCCTACTGATCAAATAAACACCACCGAAAAAAAAAACTCAACATGTTAATAAACACCACCGAAAAAAAAACTCAACACCATGCTGATCAAATCACCACCGAAAAAAAAAACACAACACCCTGCTGATCATCAACGTACAGAAATAAAACACAATAAACTCAAGAAATATCGGCACATCGTCCATATCCTCCTCCCTGCCCTGCTCATCTCCTCTATCGCCGCCCGCAGAAGGATCCTCCTACATTAAAAAAATAATAACATAGATAAAAAAATTAGTGCGAAGATAAATTAGCATAAATTGAAATCAAACATATCAAATTGATAACTGCATAGATTTTATAGACCAACTAACCTAGCTGTCATCAGTATTTTAAATTAATTACATTTGGAGAATGGAATTATGAGCGCCGAGCTCAAACCTATCCGATTTGGATTCCGTCAGTTCTAACAAGTCACTTTCAACTCCCAGGTCGTGTTGGAATGATCGGCATGCCGATCCGACCGGTATTTCAGATTTTAGACCGCCGGACCCGACTTGGGAGAAATTTAAACTGAGTGTATTTATAAAATACAACATTTTTTAGCGTTGGGGCCAAACTGGGTATCCGATTTGAATTCCGTTAGTTCTGACAAGTCACTTTCATCTCCCGAGAACAGCAAGAATGATCGGCACGCCAATCCGACATGTATTTCAGATTTTAGACCCCCGGACCCGACTTGGGAGAAATTTAAACTAAGTGTATTTAGAAAATACACTTTTAAGCACTGGGGCCAAACCGAGTATCCGATTTGGAGTCCGTCAGTTGTGACAAATCACTTTTATCTCCCAAGAATAGCAGGAATGATCGGCACGCCGATCCGACCTGTATTTCAGATTTTAGACCTCCAGACCCGACTTGGGAGAAATTTAAAGTAAGTGTATTTAGAAAATTCACTTTTGAGCGCTGGGACCAAACCGAGTATCCAATTTGGATTTGGATTCCGTCAGTTCTGACAAGTCACTATCATCTCCCAGGTCATGTTGGAATGACCAGCACGCCGATCCGACCAGTATTTCAGATTTTAGACCCCCGGACCCGACTTGAGAGAAATTTAAACTAACTGTATTTAGAAAATACACTTTTGAGCGCTGGGGCCAAACCGCGTATCCGATTTGGATTCCGTCAATTCTGACAAGTCACTTTCAACTCCCAGGTCGTGTTGGAACGATCGACACGCCGATCCGACCGGTATTTTTGATTTTAGACCCCCGGACCCGACTTGGGAGAAATTTAAACTAAGTGTATTTAGAAAATACACTTTTTAGCGCCGGGGCCAAACCGGATATCTGATTTGGATTCTGTCAGTTCTGACAAGTCACTTTCATCTCCCAGGAACAGCATGAACGATCGGCACGCCGATCCGACCTGTATTTCAGATTTTAGACCCCCGGACCCGATTTGGGAGAAATTTAAACTAAGTGTATTTAGAAGATGCACTTTTGAGCGTTGGGGCCAAACCGGATATCCGATTTGGATTCCGTCCATTTTGACAAGTCACTTTCATCTCCAAGGTCGTGATGTAACGATCAGCACGCCGATCCGACATGTATTTCAGATTTTAGACCCCCGGACCCGACTTGGGAGAAATTTAAAGTGAATTTAGAAAATGCACTTTTGAGCGCTGGGGCCAAACCGCGTATCCGATTTGGATTCCGTCAGTTCTGACTAGGGCTGTCAATGGGCCGGGCCGGCCCGACAGGTTCGCGGGCTTGGCCCGATTTCGAGCCGGGCCGCAAGGCCTTTTCCGACCCGTGGACCCTTAGCCGGGCCTAAAAGTTTGGCCCGACTAGGCCCACGGGCTGGGCTCGGGCTTTAAGTCCGGCCCGCGGGCCGACCAGACCCGCTCTCTTTTTTTTTACTTTCAAATTTTAAAAACTACTTGCTCTTTTTTTGTTGATCAAGACAAATATTGAGTTTTTTAATTTTAGATAAATATCCATTAGTATTAGCACATTCTGCTATATATAGCTCTTATCTACCTATAGATATTTTTATGATACTACAATTTCAGATGTCTCATAACAATAAGAGTGATGCTGCAGTGTGTATCATCTTTCTAAAGAGAGAGCAGCTCAAGAGTTCACTTCGACATCGCTAATATGCCTTGAGGCCATGAACATGTCCTGCTGCTCCAAAAGGACAAAGAGGACACGAATGGCAGTTCATCAAAGGAATGGGAAGGTTGAAACATCAGATAAAGGGGCTTAAACTTCCAACAAATGGATTTTGTCATTTGAACTTGTTCTGGGACCTTCCCATAGCTCAAAGAGCTCATTTCTCATCCAAGAGAGAAAGATTACAGGTCCCAGAACAGATGGTACCAGGTAAAGAAGCGCAGGTTGAGGCGAGTGGGTTAAGATTCCAGCTGCTAAAGCAGCGACCAGTCCAATGGCATATCCAGAAAGTGCATACCATACATATTTATGCCCTTTTGAGGAGGGTGCATCTACGGGTGTTGTTATGTCCCTACTCTTTCGGTGATCAAAACAAAGCACCAATGCTTGAAGCATCCCTGGGATAGCCATATCTCCAAGGCCAAGCATCATGTAATCTGTAACATTACCGCTGGGAAATACACCGCCCATCAAGTTCCTAGGGAACATAAGTTTCACAGGTAGCTCCAGCTATTTGCCACAGTATGAACCGGGTTATCAGTTGCAATCTAGGCAAGCTCAAGCTATTTGCCACAGTATGAACTGGGTTAGAGGCCTGCTATGTAGCCACCGAGACCATGACATTTTCATCAAAGAATCTCTACTTTTATAATCTATGACAATCTTATCTCTATGATGCTCAAATTATATTAGTTTACTTAATTATAAGATTTGAAACTCTATTTTCATACAAATCATAGAATTAATATCAAAATTTTAGTTAACTTAATAAGATTATATATTTTATATTATTAACTATATTAATTTTTAATATTTTTTATTTTTATTTAAGTTGTCGGGCCAGGGCCGGGCCTTAGTCGGGCTTTAAAAATTTCTAATAGTATTGGGCCCGACCTGGCCCGGCCCGACTTAACTCGAGCTCGGGCCGGGCCGGGCTCGGGCCTCAATATTGATAAGTCGGGCCCGGGCCGGGTGGACCTAAGCCCGGCCCGGGCCCGACCCATTGACAGCCATAGTTCTGACAAGTCACTGTCATCTCCCAGGTCATGTTGGAACGACCGGCACGCCGATCCGACCGATATTTCAGATTTTAGACCCCTGGACCCGACTTGGGAGAAATTTAAACTAAGTGTATTTAGAAAATGCACTTTTGAGCGCTGGGGCCAAACCGAGTATCCGATTTGGATTCCGTCAGTTCTGACAAGTCACTGTTATCTCCCAGGTCGTGTTAGAACTATCGGCATGCTGGTCAGACAGATATTTCAGATTTTAGACCCCCGGACCCAACTTGGGAGAAATTTAAACTAAGTGTATTTAAAAAATGCACTTTTGAGCGCTGGGGTCAAACCGGGTATCCGATTTGGATTACACTAGTTTTGACAAGTCACTTTCATCTCCCAAGAATAGCAGGAATGATCGGCACGCCGATCCGACCTGTATTTTAGATTTTAGACCCCTGGACCTGACTTGAGAGAAATTTAAACTAAGTGTATTTAGAAAATACACTTTTGAGCGCTGGGGCCAAACCGGGTATCCGATTTAGATTCCGTCAGTTCTGACAAGTCACTTTCTTATTATCTGACCTTTGTATATGCTTCATGTAAGCGGCTGGATCGGTGTGTTCTTTTTGATTCCTGGGTTCTATGGTGGACTTCTAGGCTTTTCTCTCGGCCACAGGGCTTATTGACGTGTGGTTCAGAGGTAACTCTTTTAGACCTTCGGACGAACAATCAATAGCCAGCAAGGCCAATTAGCTTGTTAAGAAATCAGCGACACTAGATCAAGCTGATCTGTCAAGAAATCAATAGTGAGGAGATGTTCCATTTTCAGAAATATTTTATTTATTTTTCCTAGATCCCATTAATATCCTTTTCTTCTTCTCAACTTTCTTTATATTCCTCAATGGCTCAACATGCAACTAAGTTTTTATGACAAGGGGTTAGGGAATTTATGTTTGACATCTGGGTGACATAGTGCATAACTGCGTATCTCTTCAGTCTGTTCTAGATTATGACTGAAGATGGTCTGAACCATGGCTCTTATATGGCTCCTATATCTCTTCATGTCTCAACAATCCTGCGTTGCAGGGAGAATTCAGAACCTCAAGAGATCACTGCTTAAATTGGTTGAGCCAATAGAAATATATCTTAAGTATTTTACATTTAGGACCCCCGAACCCCAGATTTTCTCAATTCTTCTAAACTAAGTGAGTTTTGAAAACTAGGGAGTTTTAAAGTTTCAAATGAACATAATTGAGTAATTCCATCAAAATAAAAATATAGTAAACACTCACCTGTGCGGCCTGTGCTGTGGTGGTAGTGGATCGATGAGGGACCATTCCCGCCTGGGAGAGGAGGCCACTGATTGCCTACAAAATGATTGTCTGCTGGCTAGAGATCTCCTGTTGGAACTGCTGCTGTTGCCGCTGCAAATCAGAAATCTGCGATCGGACCATGTCCATCATGTCGTTGGCAGAAGCGCTAGGGGCAGGTGGAGGTATAGTGAAGGCATTGCTACTAGTTTGGGCAGAGCTAGAACTCGCACACGATGATATCACCGCGCTAGCGTCCAGGCTATCCCCAAAACCATATAGTCGGCCTTTCTTCGGTACGCCAACTGCTGCCACCCACTCCACCGGATCCAACTCCGGCTACTGCGTGTCTCCCTCCCCGTACTTCTCTGTCACTGCTTTGCTATATGTTTCCTACAAATTGAATAAAATAACTAGTCAATTTCATATGAATTTCATGCCGATTTAAATGAACGGTAGAAGTTGCATATGTAGATAAACTTACCGCTACTGACTTAGTTGTCTCACTCACAAATTGATTTGTCCCCTTCTTTTTGTGTGTTCTGTCGAACACCTCGAGGAACGACGGAAGTCGATTAAGCTCCACAGCCTGTTATACAATTCATAGTAAAAAAAAGTTAAATATATTAATAAATTGTAAGAATATAAATTGAAACATTACTTATCATTTTCTGTTTATGAGCCGCGTAAGAGATGGACCCACTCGTATGCACATTTGCGCCTGGTTTTGATGTCCTATTTGCTTTGGCTTTTTCGGACTTTTCTATCCACTTGGGGTCGGCAAAATGGTCACAAGATATCTCACAATCCTCCTGTCTCATCCATAGAGGGCGGTGCACCTTCCACAGCTGTCGGTCTTCACTCCCACCACTCAATTTTTTAGCGTGTGCTCGGGCCTCATGTATTTTCCTCTGGTAACTTGACTGCATAGTAGACTCCCACGCACGACGACATCTCGCCGCGTCATTTCCACACGTGAATTTTAAAGACCGTTGTAAATCAATTAAGTTTCACACTT